>QXEO01000314.1:425546-1038420 GCA_007115705.1 Dactylis glomerata | reverse complement strand
AGATTTGTCAAGGAAGAAGTTTCTTAGGAGAGAATGGTAAAATTCAAAATATTCATCTTCCATCCATTCGATATTTTGCCTACTTTATTACCAAGTGTGTCCTTGCTAGGAAAGTTGCAAATAAGGTGTCCTCCTGTGATCTAGCTTTTATTGTTGCTGCTTTGAGAGGTGATAGGACTTATAATTTGGGTGCTTTAATAGCTTTCCGCCTAGATGCTAACCGCGAGAAAGGGGGAATCTGTGGAGGTCTTATTGCCTCACGTTTGTTAGCTTTGCATGGTGTAGTGCCTCATGTTTTAGATCTTCAGTTTCTAGTGGAGAGGCTTGATCTTAATTCTATGATACATCATAAGTTTGTTTCTCCTCATGTCTATTTGACTAACTTGACGTTTGAGATTACCTTTTTCAAGAAATCTACCTGGAAGGTAGTGAAGACTGATCGATCAGTCCATTTGCCTGCACCTCTTTTGTTTAACCTTGATTGCAGGAATGGATGGTCACTCACAGAGGGTGAGCTCGATGCATACATGGAGGAGAACCCGCAGCCTGTGCACAATGAAGAGGCGACCGAGGAGTCGGTCTAGCCCTCTAACATTGCGGAGTTTCCATACCAGCAGCCCTACTATGATTATACACCATCTGCTTCATCTTCACAAGGGCCAGGCTATGACTACGCCAATGATGACCCACCAGCATGGGGCATGTTTTGGAGACGACGTTGATCTCCACTTAGGCCAAAAGCCTAAGCTTGGGGGGAGGTACGCCGACGATTCACTCATTTACATATCATATTTTGTCGGTACTTTGTATATCCATGTTTCGCTTTCTTTGTTGTTCTTGTTCTTATTTCTACTTTCCCAAAACACAAAAAGACCAAAAATATTTCCGTTGTTTCTCTTTGTTTGCCTTTTTAGTTTGCTAGCTTCAGTTTGCTTTACTCGCTGTTTTCGGTTTGATATTTGAAAAATCCAAAAATATTTTGCTTTGTTTGCTATTTCCTTCTGTTCTTGTTGCAAAAATCAAAAACCCAAAAATATTTTTTGTTCTTCTTTGCTTTTGTAAAGTTTGTTGCAGAGTTCAGTCTCCCGTGACTCCATTGGAGCTTGGTATTCACTTCATATTATTCAAGCCACACAAGTGAAAGGCAATAATGACGACATATGACAATCTGAGATGTGGTAAGAGGCTGGTATGAACTCTATTTGTTTTCATTTTTGTACATATACTCATCTATGTGGACATGCTTAGTCAGTTCATGTAAGGTATATGTTATCTAATGGATGCTTTGTAGTTCTTGCTCTCATATGATTAGTTCCAATTTACTAATAGTTTGTAGCATGTCATGTAGATGCTTGTGGTATCCTCCTCTGAAAAGTTTCATTTGAATCGACTTGGCACATGCTCAAGCATGCATATGACTAAACAAAAAGTCAATTAAGCCTCGATGATTTACTTTGCCTCAGAGTTCTTGTATCATTTTTATGCCTATATTAATTTTGTTTTGTCGCAAGCATGATTATGACAGCTATTGCTCTCTCGATTGTCGCTTCCTAGTCTTTTGCTAGCCTTCACTTGTACTGAGAGGGAATACTTCTTGTGCATCCAATCACCAAAAACCAAGTTTACCGAAGAGTCCACTATAAATTCCTATGGATGGTATTTGCAAGCCATTCCAAGTAAATTTTCATGTGCTACCTTTCAAAACTTTCAAATACTTCTCATTTTGTGCCACTGTTTTTAGCTCATGAGGACGAAGTGGTCGGAATTGCTATCTTCCATATTAAATTAAGTACCCCTCGACTAGGCAGCTTCATCTATTCATCATTAATTTTGCAAGGGAGCTGTTCAGACCATTGTAATCTAATTCTAAAAAGAAATAAAAAAGGCACTCCTCCATGGTATGGGAATGTTGGTGGGCACCCGATGGAATCGGTTAGCCATGGTTTGAGAAAGGAAAAAGGTTGGGAGGAGTGCCAAAGCTTTATAAAAGAGCACCAATGTGCCAAATTTTTAAAGAACTTGGAACCGCTCTCACTTGTTTATTATGGAAGATAACAAGTCCCCATTGCCAGTCGTTGACATGAAACAACCACCTCTCAAAATAAAAAAATTATCTCTGTTTTACAAATGAAAAGCTCTAGCACTTGTTAAATCACTGCTTCCCTCTGCGAAGGGCCCTTCTTTTACTTTTATGTTGAGTCTTCATCTTCTAACTTTAAGCACCTTCTTGAGAGCATAGCTGTTATTCTTAGTGTAATGTGCCTTGTCCCAGAACATGGTTAATTGTGGTATAACTTTGATGCTTGTATCTTTGATATTTTTACTTCTAGTCTTCCTTTGGACTTCAGAGGCGCCTCAGCATTTATGTTTTGCTCCACAAATAAAGGCAAGCGGGATACCACTCTTCCATATCATTTATGAACATTACAATCTTGTAGCTTCTTATGTTCATGTTACTTGTTATTAGTGCATTGGCACTCTTTCATAGCTTGCTTGACTATGAGGTAACATTAGTTGCATATTTCTTATTATGAATTGCTTGAGTACTTGATCATATAGTTAGTATATATACATCCATGAAGCAAATGTGTTCGTGAAATTTTCTTTTATCGCTCTCACTTGTTAACTGAATTGCTTGAGGACAAGCAAATAGCTAAGCTTGGGGGAGTTGATACGTCCAAAATGTATCTACTTTTCCGAACACTTTTGCTATTGTTTCTCCTCTAATTTGTGTGTTTTAAATACAACTAACACAAAATCACGCTGTTTTCAGTAGAATTGCTCTGGTGTCTCATTTTTGTGTAGAAATCCGACTTTCAGGAAAAATCTCGGAAAATACTGCAAAAATTCTATTTTGCCAGAAGACCCACGGAGCCAGAAGGAGAGACGAAGGGGGGATGCGGCCTAGGCTCACCACCAGGGGGCGCGGCCCAGCCCTGGCCGCGCCCACCTGTGGTGAGGCCACCTCGGCCGTCGCCTCGACCCCTCCTTCCGCCTACATATACCCTCTGATCTGAAAGGAGCGGGGGTTCGGTATTTTTCCCAGATAGACTTCCGTTGTGCCACCGCCATCAGAAACCGCGATTCGGAACCAGAAACTCCGTTCTGGCACCCTGCCGGGACTGGGGATTTGGAGGAGATCTTCATCACCATCATCACCGACGTCTCTACATCAACCATCCATGAATCCCCTATCCATGTGTGAGTAATTCCCGCTGTAGGCGAAGGGGGTGGTAGGGATTGGATGAGATCATTCATGTAATTTGCTATGAGATTGTTAGGGCATAGTGCCTAGTATCTTTTATTAGTGCTTATGACATTGTTGCAACTTGTTGTGTTTAATGCTTGTCACTTTGGGCCTGAGTGCCATGATTTCAGATCTGAACTTGTTATTGTTATATGATGATACTTGTTGTTTATGGTCTTACCTACAAGTTGTATACACATATTGTTGTCTGGAATCCGAGGCCCCAAAGTGACAGAAATTGGGATAACCGGAGGGGATGGCTACGATGTGAGGATCACATGTGTTCACCAAGTGTTAATGCTTTGCTCTGGTACTTTATTAAAAGGAGTACCTTAATTACCACTAGTTTCCCTTGAGGCCGTGCTGCAACAGGCTGGTAGGACAAAAGATGTCGTGCAAGTTTCTCATTGCGAGCACGTACGACTATATACGGAACACATGCCTATGATTGTTAGTGCTAGGATGCTTATCATTATTTATCTGCAATTGCCCATGTCTCACTGATTTCATGAATTATCTTATCCATGCAACGCCCGTACATCCATCCCTATGCCTATAGTATTTTATCCTACTGTTTACTATTGCTACTATTAGCGCTTTTATTTTACTACTGCTATTACTGTTTCACTACTACCACCACTATAAAACTGTTGCTACTGATAAACCGCTGCAAACAAGTCTGTTTCTAGGTGCAGATGAATTGACAACTCATCTGTTAAGACTTACAGATATCCTTTGGCTCCCCTTGTGTCGAATCAATAAATTTGGGTTTTACTTCCCTCGAAGCCTGTTGCGATCCCCTATACTTGTGGGTCATCAGTTGCTCCTCCTTGATCAACATGTTTAGGGTGCATGGCTTTCTACTAAGAGCATCGGCCACCACATTGGCCTTTCCAGGATGGTAGTGAATTCCAAGATCATAATCCTTAATTAGCTCTATCCACCTCCTTTGCCTCATGTTCAAATCCTTCTGGGAGAAAATATATTTCAAACTCTTATGGTCGGTGTAAATCTCGCATTGATTTCCCATGAGGTAGTGTCTCCATGTCTTCAGAGCGAGAACTACAGCTGCTAACTCAAGGTCATGGGTTGGATAGTTTTCTTCATGAGGTCGGAGCTGTCGAGACAGGTATGCTATGACCTTGCCTTCTTGCATTAACACACATCCAAGCCCAAGTTTGGAAGCATCACAATAGACATCAAAACTCTTGGTGATATCTGGCATGGTTAAATTGGTGCGGTAACCAACCGCTTCTTAAGCTCTTGAAAACTTTCCTCACACTTAGGGGTCCATTCAAATTTCTTGTCCTTCTTCAACAATTGGGTCATGGGTCGGGCAATACCAGAAAACCCTTCAACAAACTTACGGTAATAACCCGCTAATCCGAGGAAACCTCTAACTTATGTTTGGGTTGTAGGTGCTTCCCAATCCACGGCAGATTGGATCTTCTTGGGGTCAATGGAAACTCCTCCGGCTGATAATACATGTCCTAAGAATCCCACTTCCTTTAACCAAAATTCACACTTACTAAACTTGACATAAAGTTGATGTTCTCTCAGGGTTTCCAGGACTAATCTCAAATGGTTGGCATGATCTTCTTCAGACTTTGAGTAAACAAGGATGTTGTCAACAAACACAATGACAAACTTATCCAAAAACTTCATGAATACCTTATTCATGAGATTCATGAAATAGGTAGGGGCATTGGTTAATCCAAAGGAAATTACGGTGTACTCATACAATCCATATCGTGTGGTGAAGGCTGTTTTAGGTATATAAGTTGCACGGATCTTCAGTTGATGGTATCCAGTCCTGAGATCTATCTTTGAGAAGACTTGTGCTCCAGTCAAACAGGTCATCAATCTTTGGGAGAGGATACTTGTTCTTGATGGTAACATCATTTAGCTTGCGGTAATCAGTGCACAGTCGGCTGGAACCGTCACTTTTATCCACGAACAAAACAGGTGATCTCCAAGCGGATGAACTCATCCTAATCAAGCCTTTACTTAAGAGGTCATCAAGTTTTTTCTTTAATTCCACTAGTTCAGCTGGGTTCATTTGGTATGGTCTCTGGGCTAACGGTCCAGTTCCGGGAATAAGCTCAATGATAAACTCGATATCCCGATCCGGTGGCATACCGGGTAGCTCATCGGGAAAAATATCCGGATATTCACAAACTGTGGGAACTTGATCCAAAGTGGGTCCGGAGATAATCTTGTGGCATCGGGTGGTTTGCGGGGGTTTGACGGACACATGCTTTACTACAATTCCTGTGCTACTTGTCATGGTGATGGTCTTTTTAGCACAATCTATAACTCCCTGATGTTGTGACATCCAATCTATACCAAGGACTACTTCCAATCCCTTAGTTCCTAATACAATCAAACTCGCTAGGAATCCTATCCCATAGATTTCTATGGGCACTGCCAAGCAGGTCCAACGAGCCTTTGTTATTGACCCAGGTATTTGTACTGTCATGATATTTTTCAGGGGTGTTTTTTGAAGTCTACTTTTATCCACAAAAGACTCGGTGACAAATGAGTGTGAAGCTCCAGAATCAAACAGAACTCTCGCAAGAACAGAATTAACAAGGAACATACCAAGCACCATGTTGGTAGCCTCCTGAGCTTCTTCAACATTCATGTGGTTGAGACGGCCTCTAGGGTGAGGCGGGTTCCTTGGTGCATAGTTCTTGCCATTTCCATCACGGCGTTGATGTTGAGCAGGGGCGGCAGGCTTCGGTGCCTCATTCATCTTTTTTGGGCACTCGTTGGAGTAGTGCCCTTTGAGTCCACATCCATAGCAGGTAACACCAGACTTGTCACCTGGCTTGGGAAGAGAAGGTGCGCCACTAGGTCTTGGAGTGGTAGAGTGAAAGTTGTTACCACCAGAGTTTGGGGGTGCACGGTTGAAGTTGTTGCCCTCTGAACGGTTGGGGAAGTTGGGGCGTGGTGCAGGTGCAGGCGCCCTATTGGGTCGAGGGGCAAAACTTGGAGATAGATTTCCCCTTGGCTTCTGCGAGTTGTTAGAGTTGCCTTGGTACATCATACGGTGTTTGCGGTTCTCTGAAGCTTGCTTGAGCTTGCCTTCCATCTGAATGGTAGAGTCTACCAATGACTCAAGATCCGCAAAGGGAATGCTGACTAAGACACACTGCATCTCATCATGTAGTCCATTTAGAAACCTTTCTTGCTTCTTTTCATTGGTGTCAGCATCATCTGGGGCATACCTTGACAATGTAAGAAACTTGTCATGGTAATCAACCACAGATAGGGATCCTTGCTTCAGATTTCTAAACTCATATCTCATTCTCTTGACTAGACCCATTGGGACATGGGCCTTGCTGAACTTGCTCTTGAATTCTTCCCAGGGCATCACATACCCATTTGCTTGCATGGCGCGGGTGCTGTCCCACCAAGCTCTTGCGGCTCCCGCAAGGTAGTGGGTGGTGTAGAGAACCTTCTCATTTTCGCCAACTCCGGCGACTTCCAAATTGTTTTCCATAGTGCGAAGCCAGTCATCGGCATCCAGAGGTTCTTTAGCCTTGGTGAAAGTTGGCAGATTAGTGTTTTGGAAACTCCTCAGCTTGGATCGGGATTCACCATGCCCATTGCCATTACCATTATCATCCCCTCCTCCATGGCCATTTCCTTTGGCATTGTGGTTCATGGCCATCTGGGTGAGTTGCTGGAGAGTGGCCAAGTTGGCGTGGCGCTCAGCTCGGGCGGCTTCTCGATCTTCCATAATCATCCTTAGCAATTCTGCCACTTCCGGGTTCGGTGGTGGTGGAGCACGAGTCATCTGAAGATAAGGGGTATAAGACAAGAGGGAAAACTAATTGCTAAGTTCTAAGTGTTCATGCTGATGCAATTAATCTTTCTAAGGCCTTAAGGCCAAACTTATTTTTCATTCAGCAAACATCAAACACACAGCACATCGAGTTCACACATTACAAATGGTTGACAACGAACCATTGCGACTCGTCTACTAGATAGAGGGGATACAACTCACACCTACGCAAAGTTCTCTAATGTGAACTACTCACTAGATGACACTTAGATAGGTGATCTAAACGTCCAGAGCTTCGGACTCATCATCGATGTCCAACACGTAAGCATCTTTCTCCTCCTCATCAATGAACTCATCATCATCTTCATCCTCCTGATCTTCCATGTCCATGTCCTCAAGATAATCCTCGTCATCACTAAGGAGGGCATCTTTCTCCTTGCGGAGGTCAATGCCTTCCTCCTCCACCTTCTCGAGATGATTCTCGAGATCACTAATGTAATCCTTCAGCTCGGTCACCTTTTCCTTCAACTTCTCAATGGTGTCATCTGTAGCTTGGCGCTGGCGACGAAGGTGCCTATGCTCTTTGGCAAGGAGCTTGATGGTGCCCCTAGCCTGCAAGAGCGCGAAGTGGTCGAGGTTGGACTTGGCATGGGCACGATCAGCTTCCTGCTGTGTGGAGTACAGCATGTAGTCCAGATGTTCCACATGGTGCCTCAGCTCGTGGTGTAGTGGCGGCATCTCCATGGGGCGTCCAGTGTCATCACGCCGAGCATAATGCTAGAAACGAACCCCCTTGATCTCCTTGACGTGATGTCGCATAGGCATACGAGCATCTCCTGTATGCCTCTAGCCAAGCCATCGGCCCAACTGTTCTCCATGATCTCGAACTCGATCAACATGGAAGTAGGGTCTCCCATCTTGCCACGGACACTAGCCACGACAAGCCACTGAAGTTCCCCTTCCGGGTGATCATGGAGCCGAACGCCCATGAATTCCAAGAACGGGCGGTCAAGGTGGAGAGCCAGAGCGGTGAGGTCACGCTCAAAGATGAGATCCCCATCACGCCCTAGCTGGTAGTGCTCGGTGAAGTTCACAGCCATCTACAAAATTTTAAGATATATTTAAGTTAGTGAGTGACTCAAGTGTGGAAAATTTTAAGTATGCACAAACCGGAAAGTGTATGTGATTTGTGACTAAAGAGGGTAAGAGTAAGCATTTTGTTTTGTTTTCTTTCTAACACCCATTCTAACTAAGGTCTCCTATGGTCAGCCTAGGCTCTGATACCAACTTTGTGACACCCCAAATTTACAACAAATTCAAAGTGCCCGTTATGTATTTCACCACAATCCCAGAATCATTGTTGTGATATACATAACGTAGTTGGTAACCAGTTCCATAGATATTACAATATGAGTGGTTAAATACAAATGGTCATAGTGACCAAGTTCATAATACAACATAATAGTAGCAGCGGAATTAACGTCTTCAGGCCCATGCCTTCACTCTACAGGCAATGCTGACTAGGAGATGATCTTAGTTCTAGTACTCCTCTTCGTATCCTTCCTCTGGATATTCTTCCTCGTAGTCTGGCCAAGGGACAGAGCCATGAGTACATTGGATGCACTCGCAAACCATCTTATAAATGAAAAACAAAGGAGATATGCAAGGCTTATATAGTGGACTATGCACTAAGTTTAATTTGCACAAGGCTAATTTTCTTTCCCAAAAGAGTTCATTAAGAGGTAAGAAATATTTAATTCTCCAAGCTAAATCTTGGATGGAACATTAGGTGTTGATCGTAATCATGAATCCGGTCATTCATCAATGTCACACTTCCATACATCGCTGTTCAATTCTTGACAAAGGTCAAGTACAGCTTGCCAACTGTCCATGACCACGGACGCGGCTATTCGAATAGTTTTGACCTCTGCAGAGGGGGTACACTTCACCCACAAGATTCAATCCATCAGCCAGAAATAATCCACGGATCGTAATACACCAGTATGCGGGGTTCAGATGGTCGAACAAAATCTTTCACTTGCCTACTCTAGTATAGGATCCTTTCCTAGGAGCCCGAGACACGGCTTTCTCCGTTCTGGCACCCCTAGTTTTGCCCGCTACAGGGTGCTGTATGAATGGATGAGACCACTCGGTTCTGAAGTATAAAGCACAATGTGCACTTCTATAAAGGATGATGCAAGGTATCCCATACTAAAGCAAACAAGCTACGGACTAAGCCCCTTCCCATTTAGGGGTAATGTGGTCATACGGTATGGTTGGCTCACATAGTACTCACTCATCATCATTTCGAAAATTAATTTCATAGTCCTTAGTCATTATTATTCCTTTTCAGAAACTCAACTTGGATGAACCATCTTCAGCCAAGGTTTTCTAGTTCAATCACAACTTCCAGTAGGGTTCCCATCCAGATTACTTCATTTTTATTAGCGACTAATCAAGCTACTCTGAGTGATGCTACAACTAAGAGAGTGTTGGATAAACTCAGTTTGATGCTCCTGTTAAGCAAGACATCACTGCACATTTTTATTTTACTCTAGCAATTCAATCATGCAATTTAATTTGAAAACAAGTATATATGCAATTTGGAAATCTAGGTATAGGGTATGAGTCAAAGATGGCTTGCCTTGGTTGGCAAAGTGTCCGGGGTAGCCTTCTTCTTCTTAATAATATCCTCCCTCGGGCTCTTCTTCGGCAATACTAGCATCTATTAACGATAAACAAGATGCACACAATCACCAAACAGATACAAACAACACTCCAAGCATACACACAAGCTTATCAACATAGATAGATGCTATCTCACCCTATTTGAGTTGAATTCAAATTAATTTGGATTCCGTTGAATTTAGGGTGCAAGTTTGAGTTCATAACTAGGATTTAAGTTTATAATATATCTTGTAATTATAAACTTGAACAAGGTAAAGTATTTCTGATTGGTATCTGAAGTTATAGTCTAGCACCAGAGGATTCATAAAATTTCTATTTATGGAAATTAATTCTATCCAATCCCTAAGTTAGGAAAAAGGCTTAATTATCTATGGTAACTAGCATTTCCTCTAAATGGTTTAAATTTGAAAACTAATGGTACCAAAATATAGATATTACTATTTGTGAATTTTGAGAGTTGGTTTTATATTTTTATGAATTTTATTTGATTTGATATAATTTTTTTAAGGTGAAAAAGTTCTAGTTTTCTTATTTTTACTAGAGAAAATATATAATTATAAATGGGTTCAAACCACTACCAGAGGCTAGGCAATATTCGCAGCTTTCCAAAAAGTACTTATTTGCTATTTTTGGATTCTTAAATCTCTGAGAATTTTAATTTGAAGTTGCAGTTTTAAAGAAAAGAGTAAAGGTTTTTCCTATAAAAAAACTAAACCAACTGAATTGATGCGGGGCGGGGAGACGAACTCGGGCCAGCCCAGCTAGCGGAACCCAGGTGCGTGCGGGGAAAAAAAGGGGGCCTGACCGGAGGGGCCCGCTTGTCAGAGGCTTTATACCCCGAAGGGGTACGGGTTCCCCCTCGTCCGTCCGATTAGAACAAGATCGGATGGCCGAGGGCCATCTCCTCCACCTCGACGGAAGGCACAGAGAGAGAGAGGGCTGGGAGGCGGCGGTGGTTGGGGAGACTCACCGAAGCGATGGCGAGCGGCGGTGGGGTGTCCTGGCGGTGGAGGGAGGTTGTCTCGGCCACCTCCCGCAAGATTTGCGTCGGGGGAGGCTCGGTAGCGCCGGGAACACGTGGTGATCTGCGAGGATGTCGTCGACGGGGAGCTCGAACAAGGGAGCGAGGAAGCTGGAGAGGATGTCTAGGGTGCTCAGTGGAGCCGTGCGAGTTTGATAGCACGCTTGGAGTGGGCTTTTATAGGCCGCAGCCGTGGGCACCGAGGGTGACCTCGGGTTTGCAGTTCAAGCCGGTTTTGGTGAAGAGAAGGGAAAGGGGAGGGTGCTGGGGGTTTTCTTGAGCTGCGGGGTACCGGATAGGTTCCCAAGCGCGTCAGGAATTGCTGCGGCGGTCTGCAAAAGTGGGAAAGCCCGAGGGGGGTTTCGTTCCATTACCTTGGTCCTCCGGCTAGATCACGGTGAGGGGAGGCAACAGGGAGAGAGGGGAGGGTAAGTGGGAGTGGTGCAGCAATCCTAGAGCAAGTTGCCAGCCCAGGAGAGGCTGGACAAGTGGTCCACTTGCAAACCAATCCAACTCTAATTTCTGCCTACCAGGTGTTTATGGAAATGGCCGCAAGAACTCATAATGTGAAATTTTGAAAATTCCAATTTGGTTGTTCACTATTTTGGATTAGTATTCCAGAAATATTTTTGGTAGGCCCAGAGGTGGTGTTTTCCTAAAGTCTTATTTTAATTTGGGAATGTCTTATGAATAGAATTCAAACTTTGGACCATTTTTAAATAGGGTTGGGGAGGAATTTGTTGAAAGTTAAAACTACAATTTGAAACTATGTTATCAGATCTTGGATGACTTGTAGAAAAGCATCCATGACTAGTTTAACATTTTCTTAATCCAATGGGTTGAAGTGGTCTAGTCAATAATATTTCCTAGAATGTTTTCTTATTCTTTTCTATCTAGGGTTTTGTGATCTTTCCTATTTATTTCTATTTTCTTTCTTCTTGTTTAGGATTGCAGGCTTCTCTTAATTTCCCTCACTAAACACACATAAGTAAATACCACAAAGTCATATGAAACAAACATGCACACACACACAAAAAGTTTTATTTTACCCCAAATTATATAATGGTTGATTACAAATTTTTGGGTTGTTATAATACCAAACCACGTGGACTTACAAGATCACTTCAACATCCCGGGCACCCCCCAAGGCCGGACCGGCGCGGCCAAGATGGCGGCTCTAATCATCAACCCCACCTACAAAGACTTCAAGGAGGAGTTCCGCAAGAAGAATCTGCACGACACCTGGCATCATAGGGATATGGTGCCGGAGCGGATCCACTACACAGCAAAGGCGTATGTATGCTACGCCATGTATTGTAGCATTAGTATCATGAGAACCCACCTGACTCCTTACCCTCCAAACCAGCCACCATTGAGGGAGAACCTCATAATGCCATACTAGATTCATGTACTATTTGTTCCACCTATGTAAGTGTCCGAGGATCATCCTTATATATAATTTAGTAAGTGTGTTTCCCTATGTACTGTTGTGTAGCTGTATAAGGGGCCAAAGATGCCCAGAGCGCGCCCATGCCTTCCGTTGATGTCTAGAGCGCGCTCTGTGCGCGCTCTGCCGGAGATGCCTAGACATGCCGCATGAGTGTCGTTGATGTCCAGAGCGAGGCCCTGACTTGCCCTCTCTAACTTGTCTTTGACTTGCTGATAAGTCCATTTTGCATCACTATTTTGTATCATAACTTACTGTTATTCGTTGATATATTTCACATTTAGAGATGATACTTATGTTTTTTCCTCTGTTTTTACATGTTTGATGATCATTGGAGGATTTGCTGCCAGAGTCAGGATTCTGCTGGAAAAAGGACCATCAAGACACCATGTTTCAAAAGATCAGGAAATTCCAAAAAAATACCAGAAAATTATATTTTGCCAGAAGACTAAAGAAGCCAGAAGGAGGAGGCGAGAGGAGCCACAGGGTGGGCTCACCCATAGGGGGCGCGGCCCCACCGCTGGCCGCGCCGGCCTATGGTGTGGCCACCCTGGACCACTACTACCATCGCCCCTTCATGTATATCATCGTCCCCAAAAACCTAAGTCAGGAGGGCTCAGAGATAGACACCGCCGCCTGTGCGGGGCAGAAAACACCAGAGAGAGAAAAGCTCTCCGACAGGCAGGAATCTGCCAGGGAAATTCCTTCCCGGAGAGGGGAGATCGTCGCCATCATCATCATCATCGCGCTGGACTTCATCGGGATCATCATCACCACCATCCTCATCACCACCACCTTCATCTTCACCATCACCACGCCATCCCGCTGTAACATCTTGAGTTGAATCTTGTCAAATTCTTAGGGGAAACTTTCCCGGTGTTGATTACTCTTGTAGTTGATGCTATTGAGTGGAACCGTTGAATTAAGATTTATGTTCAGATTGTTATTTACCATTATTTCACCTCTGATCATGATCCATATGATGTCTTGTGAGTAGTTCGTTTAGTTCTTGAGGACATGGGAGAATTCAAGATGTTAGTAGTAGAATTATGTTCAGTAATATTTAATCATTTGATATTTATTTGTTGTGATGCTATTTCACTAGTGGTGTCATGTGAACGTTGACTACATGATACTTCACCATTTATGGGCCTAGTGAGATGCATTGTGTATTTGGCTACTAATTGTGGGGTTGCTAGATTGACAGAAACCTAAATCTCCGTTAGGAAACCATTGCACCAGGGAGCGTAGGATCTTAGAGTTTAAGGCTGTGGTTAGATTTATCTTAATTACTTTCTTGTAGTTGCAGATGCTTGCAAGGGGTATAATCACATGTGTGTATTTATCCTAGTAAGGGTACTGCGCTAGCACAGGTTCACCCCCATAACACTTATCAAACCAATAAAGATTATTTAGCGGTATGAAGCGAAAGCACTTGACAGAAACTCCCGTGTGTCCTCGAGAACGTTTGGTCATCATAAGTTACACAACCGGCTTGTCCTTTGCTCTAGAAAGGATTGGGCCACTCGCTGCAATTATTATTATTGTCTTTTATTTATTCGCACTTTATTTACTTGCATTACCAAATACCCCTGAAAACCCGTTTATTAGTATTTACAGTGAATCCTTGATCAAAACTACTCATCAACACCTTCTGCTCCTCATTTGGTTTGACACTCTTATTTATCGAAAGTACTACGATACACCCCCTATACTTGTGGGTCATCAAGACTATTTTCTGGCATCGTTGCCGGGGAGTGAAGCGCTATTGAAGAGTGGAATTGGTAAAGGTAACTGTCACTGTGAGTATTGTTTTTATTTCTGTCTTTTATTTTTATTTTATTTTGCTATGGAGAGTTCTCCATTTGGTTTCCTATTTGGGAACCCTACTACCAATGTTGCGGATGTGGATGAACCATCACCACCACCTGCTCAATTAGATCCTTTTAAAATACCTATGAAAATTGTTGAACGTGTTATGAATAACTACTATTTAGGAGATGGAACTGTCCATCCGGGTGATCATTTACTCTTTATATATGAATTATGCGAGTTGTTCAAGTGTGCAGGTATTTCATCAAGCCAAGTTAAGAGGAAGTTATTCTCTTTATCACTGAAAGGTAGAGCTGAGGAGTGGTATCGGCTGCTAAAGGATGGTCCATCTATTGCTTGGGAGGAAATTGTACCTCTCTTTTATTCCAAATTTTATCCTCCAAGTGAAATTAATAAAGATCGTAATCGAATATATAACTTTTGGCCTTATGATGGAGAGAGTATTGCCCAAGCGTGGGGTGATATGTCTCAAACGTATCCATAATTTTTGATGCTCCATGCTTGTTTTTACACCATTTGCCTTGTGTTTTGTTACACTTCGTGGCATTTTTATGCGATTTCTGGAACTAACCTATTGACAAGATGCCACAGTGCCAGTTCCCTATTTTCTGCTGTTTTTGTGTTTCAGAAAAGCTACACAGGAAATATTCATGGAATTGGACAAAACAAGTTCCTGAAGTCTTATTTTTCCCGGAAGCTTCCGGAGATCCGAAGAGGCGAAGGAGAGGGGCCACAGGCCAGCCTCACACTAGGCCAGCGCGGCCCAGGCCCTGGCCACACCGCCTAGGTGTGAGGAGGCCTAGGGCCACTCCTGACGATGCCCCTTCGCCTATATAAAGCCTCAGGATGGAAAACCCTAAAGGAGTCGGCGAAATTTCCAAAACAGTTCCGTAGCTCCGCCACCGCCGTCGACGAATTTCGGGGGACAGAAGTCTCTATTCCGGCACCCTGCCAGGACGGGGAAGTGCCCCCAGAGCCATCTCTATCAGTCTCCATCGCCGTCTCCATCGACCTCACCGCCATCTCCATCAACCTTGTTGTCTCCTATGACGAGGAGGGAGTAGTTCGTCCCCGGGGCTGAGGGCTCTACCGGTAGCTATGTGGTTTACCTCTCTCTCCCATGATGTGATCTTTATGTGATCGTGAGCTTTGTATCATGTTGAATAAGTAGATGTTACTCTTCTTCATTATGTGTACTCTAGTGTGTTATTAAAGTAATCTATTCCTCCTGCCATGGTGTAACGGTGACAATGCATGCATCATGGTGGTACTTGGTCCAGGCTACGATTGTGATCTCTTATGGATTATGAGAATAATTATCATTATGATAGTATTGAAGTGATCTATTCCTCCTTTCATGGTGTAATGTTGACAGTGTGTGCACCGTGTTAGTACTTGGTCTAAGTTGCAATAATATCTATCTTGAGTTGTGATTTGATTTGGATATCTCTATGAGTGGTGTTCGTCAAGTACTTGATGAACTTTGAGGAGTGCTTCGTAGCCCTACGCAATGATTAGTGTTATTCAATAGGAGAGTAATTCAGAGTACCATAGTGAAGAGAAGTTATTTATTTGTTCAATTATGTTATATTTGTTGGGAGTGTGTCCACTAGTGAAAGTATGATCCCTAGGCCTTGTTTCCAAGCTTTGCACACCGTTTACTTGCTGTTTTGTTAATTGTTTGCTTGCTGCCATTTTTATTCCAGATTGTATTTACTACTTATAATCATCCATACCACTTGTATTTCACTATCTCTTCGCCGAACTAGTGCACCTATACATCTGACAAGTGTATTGGGTGTGTTGGGGACACAAGAGACTTTCTGTATCGTAATTGTAGGGTTGTTTGAGAGGGATAGCTTTGACCTCTTCCTCCCTGAGTTCGATAAACCTTGGGTGATCCACTTAAGGGAAACTTGCTGCTGCTCTACAAACCTCTGCACTTGGAGGCCCAACACTGTCTACAAGAACAGACGCGTGTGTAGACATCAAGCTCTTTTCTGGCGCCGTTGCCGGGGAGGTAAGGTAAAAGGTACTCACATTCTTTGGTTACTAAGTCTTTTAGTTGCTGGTGAGTGCTCAGAGTTATTTCCTTTAGATTCTGCAATTACATCTTTTTGTTTCTTGTTTTTATTTTCACTAGTTAGGCTTAATGGAAAATAAAGAGTTCTTTAGTCTTTTTCCTGAGTTTAGATTTGAAGAGAAAATTGAAAAACCTTTGGAGCTTATTTCGCATAGCAATGTTATTAGTATGAATGCTTTTAATCCTGTTATTGCTAATGCTATGGAAAAGTCTAAGCTTGGGGAAGCTGGTTTTGTTATGCATGATATTTTTAGTTCCCCAGCTTTGGTGGAGAAAGTTTGTTCTGATAATATTTTATCTCCCATATGTGATGTTCTTCTTATGATGATATGTTTGATGAATACGCTTTGCGAAATAGTTGTTCTCTAGCTTGTGATGATACTAAACCTCTAGTTTATGATGGCTATGATGATGAGTATAATATTTTTAGTTCACCTACTATTGAGGAGGAAACAAGGTATGACTACAATATGCCTCCTATTTTTGATGATTATGGTGATGAGAATAATTATTCTGTTGAATCTACTCCTACTACGATTGTTCATGTGGGGAGTATTAATTCTTTTACGCATGTGGCTCATGATAGGGATGTTTTATGTGATAGTTATATTGTTAGTTCTATTCATGATCCTACTGAAAGTTATTATGAGAGAGGGAAACATGGTTTGATGGATCTCAACAATATTGAGTTTCCCCTCTTTATATTGCAATTCTTGAAGTTGTACTTGTTTCGCCTTCCTATGCTTTTTGCTTTGCGCTTTCATGACTTGTCTCTTTACAAGACTATTTTTCATAGGAAGTGGTTTAGATTTAAATATGTTCCATACTTGCTTTTTGATGCTCTCTATTGCTTTAAGTTCCTATATAGCGCCTTTGCCTCAAGCTCTTATATGGCGCCCACATGAGCATCTTTGTAAATTACTGCGCCTAGCTCAAAGGCGTTAAAGAAAAGCACTCTTGGGAGATAACCCATTGTTTATTTTTAGTATTTTTTCTTTTTATTTGAGTCTTGGAAGTTATTACTACTGTAACTAGCACAGTGACCCGCGCACATGCGCGGGCGGTATCTCGATGGTCTATTGAAATTTCTCATAGAATCCATAAAAGAAAACAATTATGGACAACCCAATAAAAACCACATTTTATTTTGTATGTTCAAATTATTAATAATTATGTTTATTCAAATATATTTTAACATATTTGTTTAAGAAGATCAGTAATAGTTGATTAGCTTTAATTGTTTAATTATCTAACGTGGTATATACACGTAAAATTATTACTCAATTGATCTTGAGCAATTGATCTATGTTAAAAATTGATTTATTTATTTACATGTATCTAAATTTCAGAATAATGAATTTTTGTGTATATACTTTAGACTTTTTGAATTAGTCCACTTACATTTTACCCAAAGTTTATGCGTGACCATACAAATATCTTAGTTTTCTTAAACCTCCGAATTTTTAGGGCCGTAAAATTTTCAATATTTTTCATAATATTAGCGTCAAACATTTTTGTTGCTACATGCTCCCAAGTCGTGCCCGTGTGTCCAATTGGCTTGACACCGATAAGGCAGGAATTAAAAACTATCTCTATCTTCGTCCGTCCAATTGACCTAGGCACACCGATCTTCTGAAGAGTTGCCCAAAAAAGAAAGATCCCCTTTAATTTTCACCTTGTTTCACTTCTCTCCACCGCTGGTCTCCAAATCTCGTTGTCTCCGCTCCCAGGAATCCACCAAATTCAGATCTTCAACGTTCTCCCCCATCCACAAGTGAAGCATGAGATAGTGATATTGGAGGACCATGGCGGAGGTCAAGGCTGAATAGGGTCAGGCACCTTTGGTCCGAGCAGGAGCTCGATCGAGGCTTGCGGCGCAGGTTGGGGCTTATGGCCGGTCATTTGCCGCATGTCTGCTTGGAGAAGATAGACGACCTGATGGCTATTGTTCTTTCTGAATCGGTGAGGATGCAGCCATGAATTTGTACCAGCCTTTTTTTTTTTACTTTCGATTCTGCAATGTTTGGTTTTACAGTTTTAGTACGGATATATTCTCCTGTGATATCACATGATGTTCTTTGCTCTCTTCTCGCGTTCATCTCTATTTTTTTCAGTCTCAGTCTATGCTCCTTACGGTATTCCCAGTTTTAGAATTCTATATTCGTAGCATGAGCAGGCCTCTGTTTTGTTGGTCATATCATTTCTGAAGATACCTTCATATGAGTCATGCTATCTCAGATGTCTGACTGCCTATCTGCTGGATTTCAATATTATTGAGATTCAAAGTTCATTCTTTCCCATAGTTACAGTTTGGGTGTAGTGTGATTTTCTCCTGTAATTGGTTTCTGTTTTATCAGCAAACCAATGTACACCCGTGTAAGTAGGTCACATGCCAATGAATATACAGTGAGTTATATGACAGTTGTGGTTTGTTTTTGTAATGAGCAACCTGATGATGGTCTGATGACAAAGATTTTGCACAGATCATACAATATATGTGTTTTTCCAAAGGATGTTACCTGATTGTGTGCTGCTGAAAAAATTAATTTTGTTGTTGCGTACTATAAACCTTGGTACATTTACAATTTCAGAAATTGGCATTTCGATCCCTTTGCAATCTAACTTACTCTAGAAAACGGACTTCACTCTCATGCATGTTTGAAGATTGCTTCTGGCTTATTTTCTGGGTGATTACTTGATATGTTGTTTCAGTTGGGTCCGTGGGCCAGTGAAATCTACATAAAAACATATTTGTAAATCCAATTGTTTTCGTATTTGGATAATCCACATTCCTGAGCAATGTTTATCAATGTTTTACTCTACTCTCCAAGGTATCACCATAAATAAATTGGAAGTAATAGTCCAAAGATCTGATTCTTCTTGATCAACTTTATGCAGTATTATATCAAATTATAATTTGATTTTAGGATAGTTCTTCAATGGACAAAACCTATCAATCTCCCAAACTTTGTAGATCTTGGGTATGCAAAATGGATTGCTCTTTAATATTGGATCAAATTCTGACCAGTTTGTTTTCAATAGATGGTAGATCATATTCGCATGTGTATAAAGAGTATATGAGGTACACACATATCAAATATGGGAAATTAAGAACATCATATGTACTTTATAATATACCTTCTGTCTGGTTAACTTATATCGGTGTTGATAAGTTCATTATTTGATAGTTGATTTTGTCCTGAAGTATTAAAACTTTCCATGATTGTGCATGTGTCCTTTCTATTAGTCAAATAATTGAACAATTTAGGTGCCATATATGTTGAGGCTTGAAAATAATAGGCGTGATACTTGTGGAGGATAATTTAACCCATGCTACAAATATCCTATAACCATCTATTAGAAACAACCCAACAATCATTCATTCATGATAAAAGAAAATACAACATTTTGAAGGTTACCTGCTGGAGGAGATCGGGTTCTAGTGGCACCACATGAACCTGATGCTGAACAGACTTCCTCAAGTCATATGGTCATTTTGAGGATAGCTGTGCAGCGGGTGTCGAAAGGGCGCTCGCAAGTTGGACGGACTTTGATACTATATCTGTTGGAATCTGTTCGAAATCTTTTAGTAGGATTAGTCTTAAATGCAAAACTGTGTTAGATCATGTCTTATTCGAGTATTAAAATCGAATTTAAGTTGAAAAATATCATCATCATGAATTTATTCAGAAATTGAATATAAGTTGAAAGAACACCATCATTATAAATTTATATTTAGTAGCATCTGTCCAACTTAATCAACCATGCAAATTAGCTGCTGCCTATTACACTGAATGGGAAATTTACTTGAACCTGGGATTGGAGTGGTGTGTGCATGCAAGAAGTAGGTATACGTATAACGTATGGGTTACCTGGATACTCTGAGAGAATCGACCGAGCACCATGCCACCGCTACAAGTCCTTGTTGACACTGTGTTGAGGTCTGAGCCACCTGCAGGAGTCGGCTCGTGTCTTTCAGGCCTGTCAGCCTAGCATCTTCCTTTCTGTTGCGTCTGTCGATGGGCGCCCATACACCAAGGGAGGAGAAAGGATGAGGCTGGTCATCATTGGGGCAGTTGTACAATGACATGCCGGCGATGAGATTAGGGTTTTCTAAACTTTTTCGAGGTGGATTTTGTACATTTTTTTGTATACATCCCAATGAAGTAACACATATCGAACAGACACATATTTTTTCTAATTTTGATAGGTCCACCGGATCAAAGGCTGGTATTCTGATTAACATGGGATTTTTTAGCCATTTATCTTGCTCCTAGTTAACCCTATTTTACTTTTAGTATATAATAATACATAGATGCCCGATTGTTACTGTTTATAAAGATTTATTCGAACCATCAATTTTCTATCTAATGAGTAACCTCTTCTTCTTGTAGATAGAGGTGTTATCCGGGAAACTGAACTTGGCACAAACTTGCCGCTGTTACTTTGAACCTGGACACCTGGTGCTAGGCGCCCTTGTTGCTGTGGAGCATTATGCCTTTATCTCTCCTCCTGCTAATTGTCCTCCAGTTTCTTGTTTAACTTGATGCACCACTACTAACCTGGAGCAGGTGGCGGTCTTCAGCTCCTTGAGAGTTGAGGTCTAAAACATGTGCATCTAGGATCGTCAGCCCATGTTCCAGTCCATGGGTGCATCTGTAAATGGCAGGATCTTGGCGACACATCTACACGAAGATTCATTGATGCATGTAGATTAAATCATACCTGCTTAATAGATCCTAGCTTGTGGTCGACATTGTACTCCCGTGATAGATAATAATAGACATGCAATAGCATAATTACAAGCCCAATCTCCAGCAGATGTTGCATCGGCGAGGACATGCATGAGATATATGCTGCAATGTACAAAAATCAATGGATCAGTGAAAGAAAATCTCACATGCAATTACCTGACTAAAGGCTGTCTGGCTATAGGCATGGGGCAAGTCAAATTCCATCTAATGATCCGCATCTTGCATGGATGCAACCTAAAATCGATCCATCTTGCATGCGTTGATGTGCAAGAGGAGAATCGGCCGGCTAAGTAGACGGAAACTGTTGATGCATGGGGACTCGCTGACGGCGAACGCAGCACACATTAAGGGACACGCTTGAATACGGCGGCGGCGGCTGGTTGGCAGACGGCACGCTAGGTTAAAACCCAGTTACCTTGTTTATTTAGCTAGATCATAACCTGTCGAAGGGATACATGATTTATCTCAAAGGGCAATGGTTATGTTGAAGTTTAATGTTAAGAGACTATTCGTAATATCCATCGGCTGTAATCGTGTAGTTAATTAAATTGATGGCTGGATGATTCTGTTTTTTGTGGAATTTTCTAGCGATTTCTCTAATTTTTGGTTAGCCCGTAATGTACTTTTAATATATAATAGATAACCGCTCCTTATCCTTTTATTTCATTGTTGTGCCAAGAGAAACCTCTAATTTGAGTGAGGTAAGATTTGGGGATGTTGCTGTCCTGAAACTGTTTTTGGTGCTGCACCGTAAAAATTCGTAAATATTCTCTGTATATCTTTTGGACCTGTAATTTCTTGTGCATACGCCCCAGGTTATATCCAAACTTTCATTAGTTGAACACTTTTTGATTTGAGCAACAGAAAACCCTCTAAAAATTCGACCTTTGTCAGCTGTTCTATTTTGACAGATTTCTGTCAATGTTTGTGTTTGCCGCTTTATCGCTTTCTTTTTGAGTTCTTTTGATCACAAAACTTTTGGGGAATTTGCTACAGTAGTATATACTTTATATTTGGTGGTTTTGAGTTGAAACCTGAAGCAAAAAGGGTTGATTCTATGTTATGCTTACACTAATGTTGCTAATAGAATTGTGTTTAATTTTGTATGAAGGAAGTTTTCAAGTGTAGGGATTGGAGAATGATGATATGAGATGAAGAATGGACAAAAGCTCAGGCTTGGGGATGCCCATGCAACCCCCAAGAAATATCCAAGAGGTACAAGCGTCAAAGCTTGGGGATGCCCCCGAGGCACCCCTTCTTCATCGGCAAAAATCAGGTCACCTTTAAAGACACTATATTTTTATTGCTTCATGCACTATGTGTTTTTCTCGGAGCGTCAGTTGCTTTTGTTTTCAGTTTTCTTTTGCTTTGTTTGCTGCGATAAATGTTTGGATCACATCATGTGTTTGGAGAGAGACATGCTCTATTTTTCATTTGCCAAGAACACTCCGTTTTTCACTCTTATCATTTCAATGAGTGTTCTTTTTTTTTGCTACTGCATTTAGCTTGCATTTTTCGCCTTGATTTTTGTTCAGATCTTGTTTTATCTTTTCATCAAGGTGTATTTGAACCTCTGGTACATGTTGATATTTATCAAAAGAGTTTCCTCAAAAAGGTTTGAATGGTGTTGGAAATGAGAAAAAGCTTTATGCAAAAAAGTGGTACAAGAAGGAGCTTGTGTAGACTGCGGCCTAGGCTTTTGCATGTCGTGCTTGATGTCTTTTTGATAGTATGCTTAGTGGTTTTGCTGTAGCATGACTTCTCTCAAATAACTGAGATTGCTTAATGAGCCTTTGAAAGAATCATGCGTTGTTTTTATCGTTTGGAAACATTATTTTGGTTTTCTCCTTGATGCTTTATTTGTGTTGACTTGGCACATGCTTACACCATGTTGACTACAAAATAAGTCGCCTATAGCCTCTATGATCATTTAGTTTTTGACTTTTGATGCCATCTTATGCTTCTTTTAGTGTTGCTTTGTCGCTTTGCATGATTATGGCCGTTATTGCTCTCTTAGTTGGTTGCTCCCAATCTTTTGCTAGCCCTCGCCTTATACTGAGTATGAGCTCTACTCGTGCATCCAACTCCTAAAAACCAAGTTTTGCCAAAGTGTCCACTATAAATTCCTATGCATGGTATTTGTAAGCCATTCCAAGTAAATTTTTATGTGCTACCTTTCAAAAAACCTTCAAAATACTTCTCATTTTGTGACACTGTTTTCAGCTCATGAGGATGTAGTGGTCGGATTTGCTATCTTCCATATTGCTTGTTCCAAAAAGAAAAAAAAAGGAAAAAAAGAAAAGAAAAGAAAAAAAGGCACTCCTCCATGGAATGTGAATGTTGGTGGGCACCCGATGGAATCGGTTAGCCATAGTTTGTGAAAGGAAAAAAGGTGGGGAGGAGTGTCAAGCTTTATAAAAGAGCACAAAAGTGCCAATCTCTCTCTCAAAAACTTGCTTCATTTTTGTATGGAAGATAGTAAGAACCCCATTGCCAGTCGTTGAAAAGACAACCACTTCTCAAAACCAATTTTTATCTCTCTGTTTTACAAATGAAAAGCTCTAGCACATGTTTAATCACTGCTTCCCTCTGCGAAGGGCCCTTCTTTTAGTTTTATGTTGAGTCACCACCTTCTATCTTTATGCACCATTAAGAGAGCATAGTTGTCATTCTGAGTATAATGTGCATTGTCCCAAAGTTTTCATTGATTGATTCATATTGTTGGTTTCACTTGTTCTCAAATTATTTGTATCTAGTCGCCCTCTTAAACTTGAAGGTGTCCTATGCATTTATGTTTTGCTCCCCATGAAGGACAAGCTGAAAACCATTTGTATGTTTTTCCATATGATTTGAACACATGTTTGACTTTCATTGTTTCATTTTCATGATCTTTTGTTTGTGTTCTTTTTCATGTTATAACATGGTTGCTAAGTTTTTATTGTCAAGATTATATATTTCATGCCCATGTTTTAAGTTCTTTGATCTCAGCACTCAATGCTTTACCTATATGATCAAGATTGTGATGGTGCATATCACCTCAAAAATTATTTCTTTTGTTATCACTTACCTACTCGAGGACGAGCAGGAGTTAAGCTTGGGGATGCTGATACGTCTCAAACGTATCCATAATTTTTGATGCTCCATGCTTATTTTTACACCATTTGCCTTGTGTTTCATTAAACTTCATGGCGTTTTTATGCGATTTCTGGAACTAACCTATTGACAAGATGCCACAGTGCCAGTTCCCTGTTTTCTGCTATTTTTGTGTTTCAGAAAAGCTACACAGGAAATATTCTCGGAATTGGATGAAACAAGTTCCTGAAGTCTTATTTTTCCTGGAAGCTTCCAGAGATCCGAAGAGGCAAAGGAGAGGGGCCACAGGCCAGCCTCACACTAGGCCGGCGCAGCCCAGGCCCTGGCCGCGCCGCCTAGGTGTGAGGAGGCCTGGGGCCACTCCTGACGATGCACCTTCGCCTATATAAAGTCTCAGGATGGAAAACCCTAAAGGAGTCGGCGAAATTTCCAGAACAGTTCTGTAGCTCTGCCACCGCCGTCGACGAATTTCGGGGGACAGAAGTCTCTGTTCCGGCACCCTGCCGGGACGGGGAAGTGCCCTCGGAGCCATCTCCATCGGTCTCCATCGCCGTCTCCACCGTCTCCATCAACCTCACCGCCATCTCCATCAATCTTGCTGTCTCCTATGACGAGGAGGGAGTAGTTCGCCCCCGGGGCTGAGGGCTCTACCGGTAGCTATGTGGTTTACCTCTCTCTCCCATGATGTGATCTTTATGTGATCGTGAGCTTTGTATCATGTTGAATAAGTAGATGTTACTCTTCTTCATTATGTGTACTCTAGTGTGTTATTAAAGTAGTCTATTCCTCCTGCCATGGTGTAACGGTGACAGTGCGTGCATCATGGTGGTACTTGGTCTAGGCTACGATTGTGATCTCTTATGGATTATGAGAATAATTATCACTATGATAGTATGGAAGTGATCTATTCCTCCTTTCATGGTGTAATGTTGACAGTGTGTGCACCGTGTTAGTACTTGGTCTAAGTTGCAATAATATCTATCTTGAGTTGTGATTTGATTTGGATATCTCTATGAGTGGTGTTTGTCAAGTACTTGATGAACTTTGAGGAGTGCTTCGTAGCCCTACGCAATGATTAGTGTTATTCAATAGGAGAGTAATTCAGAGTACCATAGTGAAGAGAAGTTATTTATTTGTTCAATTATGTTATATTTGTTGGGAGTGTCTCCACTAGTGAAAGTATGATCCCTAGGCCTTGTTTCCAAGCTTTGCACACCGTTTACTTGCTGTTTTATTACTTGTTTGCTTACTACCATTTTTATTCCAGATTGTATTTACTACTTATAATCATCCATACCACTTGTATTTCACTATCTCTTCGCCGAACTAGTGCACCTATACATCTGACAAGTGTATTGGGTGTGTTGGGGACACAAGAGACTTTCTGTATCGTAATTGTAGGGTTGTTTGAGAGGGATAGCATTGACCTCTTCCTCCCTGAGTTCGATAAACCTTGGGTGATCCACTTAAGGGAAACTTGCTGCTGCTCTACAAACCTCTGCACTTGGAGGCCCAACACTGTCTACAAGAACAGACGCGTGCGTAGACATCATGGGGGAGATTGAAGTCACTAATGCTCAAATGCCCCACTCATGAGCTTCCCAACAACATTGTTATTAATAACTTTTATGCGAGGCTTACTCTTCACAATAAGGATTTATTGGATGCTTCCTTCTCTAGATCATTTACGAGCATGAAAGAAGAAGCTAAGTGGGATCTTCTTGATCGTATTCAAGAAAATACTAAAGGATGGGAAAATGACAAAGGTAGGAAGTCAGGTATAAATTATGATTATGAATGCATTAAAGCTTTTATGGGAACCGATGACTTTCATAATGTTAGCACTGTTTATGGTCTTGATTCTCAGATACTTGCTAACTGTTTTAAGGCCTTTGCCTCTTATCTTGATGTTCTAAAGAAAGATTAGAACAAGTATCATGCGCCTTATAAAGATTCTGTTAGTCATATTTCTGCTAAAACTACTGAAGTTTGTACTGTTGATCGCATTTTGCCTGAACCTTATTTTGAGAAAACACCTTTCCCTGCTAAGGTAAAGGAGCATTCCACTTTGATAAGCTTGCTTAATAAAAGTACCAAGAAAGCTATAGAACCTGATGAGCAAATTACAATTAAGTCTCCTGTAGCTATAGTGAAGGACCTTGTTACTAAAAATGTAGGAGATGAACATATTGTCTCTTGTGAAGATGATTCTAACATTGTTTCACATCCTAGTAGGCGTAGGAAAACAAGTGTTCCTGTTATTTCTGTCAGGATTGGCGATCATTGCTATTATGGTTTATGTGATATTGGTGCAAGTTCAAGTGCTATTCCTTACGAGCTTTACAGAGAAATCATGCATGAAATTGCCCCTTGTGAACTTGAAGATATTGATGTGGTTATTCAGCTTGCTAACAGAGAGACTGTCTTGCCAATTGGTATTGTTCGAGATGTGGAAGTTTTGTGTGGTAAGACTAAATATCCTACTAATTTTCTAGTACTTGGTAAGGAAGCTAGTAAAACTTGTCCTATTATTTTTGGTAGACCCTTTTTGAATACCTGTAGTGCTGTGATAGATTCTAAGAAGGAGAAAGTTGTGACTAAGTTCGACGGAGAGTCTTATGAGTTTAATGTTTCTAAGTTCACTAAAACTCCTTATGAAATGAATTGCCTGATGAAATTTTTCGAGTTGAACAGTTTGCCTCTATTGCTCTTGCTCCTAATAATGCTTTGCAGCAATTTATGGAGGACCATGAAAGTGATGTCTTCAGGAAAGAAAGAGAAGAGATTGACAATATTCTTCTTCGTCAGCCAGCGTTGATTAAGCACAATTTACCTGTGGAGGATCTTGGTACCACTTTGCCACCTAAGGAAGATCCTATTTTTGAATTAAAACCTTTACCTGATGATCTTAAGTATGCTTATATAGATGATAAGAAAATATATCCTATTATTATCAATTCTAAACTTTCAGAAAAGGAAGAAGAAAGGTTATTGGAAATATTGAGGAAACACCGAGGACCTATGGGATACACTCTTGATGATTTAAAAGGGATTTCTCCTACTATAGGTCAGCATGCTATTAACATGGAGCCAAATGCAAAGCCAGTTGTTGAACATCAACTGCCACTTAATTCCCAAGACGAAGGAAGTGGTAAGAAATGAGGTATTGAAGCTCCTTGATGCTGGTATTATATATCCTATTGCTGATAGTAGATGGGTTAGTCCAGTTCATTGTGTTCCTAAGAAAGGAGGTATCACTGTTGTGCCTACTGAGAATAACGAGCTTATTCCTCAAAGGGTAGTAGTTGGTTATAGGATGTGCATTGATTTTAGAAAGGTTAACAAAGTTACTAAAAAGGATCATTATCCTTTACCGTTTATAGATCAAATGCTAGAGAGGTTATCTAAGAAAACTCATTTTTGTTTTCTTGATGGTTATTCCGGTTTCTCTCAGATTGTTGTTAAACCGCAAGACCAAGAGAAAACCACTTTTACTTGTCCTTATGGAACTTACGCTTATAGACGTATGCCGTTTGGTTTGTGCAATGCTCCTGCTACTTTTCAAAGATGCATGTCTGCTATTTTTCATGGTTTTTGTGAAGAAATTGTGGATGTTTTCATGGACGATTTCTCCGTCTATGGAACTTCTTTTAATAATTGTTTGCACAATCTAGATAAAGTTTTGCAGAGGTGTGAAGAAACTAATCTTGTTCTAAATTGGGAGAAATGCCACTTTATGGTGAATGAAGGAATTGTTCTTGGACATAAAATCTCCGAAAGAGGTATCGAAGTTGACAGAGCAAAGGTTGAAGCAATTGAGAAAATACCCCTATCCCACGGATGTTAAAGGTATTCGTAGTATTCTTGGTCATGCTGGTTTCTATAGGAGGTTTATTAAAGATTTCTCTAAGATTTCAAAGCCTCTTACTAATCTTTTTCAAGAAGATGTACCATTTGTTTTTATGATGATTGTAAGGAAGCTTTTGAAACTCTTAAGAAGGCTTTAACTACTGCTCCTATTGTTCAACCACCTGATTGGAATTTACCCTTTGAAATTATGTGCGATGCTAGTGATTTTGCTGTTGGTGCTGTTCTTGGACTACGCGTAGATAAGAAGTTGAATGTTATTCATTATGCTAGGAAGACTCTTCATGCTGCTCAGAAGAATTATGCTACTACTGAGAAGGAGTTTCTTGCTATTGTTTTTGCATGTGATAAGTTTAGACCTTACATTGTTGATTCTAAAGTTACTATTCATACTGATCACGCTGCTATTATATATCTTATGTCGAAGAAGCATGCTAAGCCTAGGCTTATTAGATGGGTGTTGCTTTTACAAGAGTTTGATTTGCATATTGTAGATAGGAAAGGTGCTGAAAATCCTATTGCTGACAATTTGTCTAGATTGGAAAACGTTTCTTTTGATCCTATTCCTGTTAATGATAGTTTTCCAAATGAACAGTTGGCTTCAATAAATGTAACTTCGAGAGAGAATCCTTGGTATGCTGATTATGCTAACTTTATTGTTTCCAAGTATTTGCCTCCAACCTTTACAGCTCAACAAAGAAGGAAATTCTTTTATGATTTGAGGCATTATTTTTGGGATGACCCATACTTATATAAAGAAGGAGTTGATGGTATTATGCGAAGATGTGTTCCAGAATATGAACAACAGGAGATATTGAGAAAGTGCCATGGTAGTGCTTATGGAGGACATCATGCTAGAGATAGAACTGCGCAAAAAGTTCTACAATCAGGTTTTTATTGGCCAACACTCTTTAAAGATGCTAGAAAGTTTGTTTTATCTTGTGATGAATGTCAAAGAGTTGGTAATATTTCTAGACGTAATGAAATGCCTATGAATTATACTTATATTATTGAGCCATTTGATTGTTGGGGATTTGACTTTATGGGTCCTTTTCCTCCTTCAGAAGGTTATACTCATATACTCGTTGCTGTAGATTATGTTACTAAGTGGGTAGAAGCCATACCTACAAAGAGTGCCGATGGTGAGACCTCGTTAAAAATGCTTAAGGATGTTATTTTTCCTAGATTTGGTGTACCTAGATATGTTATGACTGACGGAGGTTCTCATTTTATTCATGGCGGTTTTAGGAAAACTCTTGCTAGATATGACATTAATCATAGAATTGCTTCTGCTTATCATCCCCAAACTAGTGGGCAGGTAGAGCTTTCAAATAGAGAGATCAAGTTTATCTTGCAGAAGACCGTCAATAGATCTAGGAAAAACTAGGCTAGCAAGTTAAATGATGCTTTATGGGCTTATAGAACTTCTTATAAGAACCCCATGGGCATGTCCCCTTACAAGATGGTTTACAGAAAAGTGTGTCACTTGCCTTTAGAGTTAGAACACAAAGCTTTTTGGGCAGTGAAAGAGCTTAATAGGGATTTTAAACTCGCCGGTAAGAAAAGGTTGCTTGATTTGAGTTCCTTAGATGAGTGGAGAAACGAAGCTTACGAGAATGCCAGGCTTTTCAAAGAAAAAGTCATGCAATGGCATGATAAGAGAATTCTTAAGAGAGAGTTTCATGTTGGTGAGAAAGTTCTATTGTATAGGTCTTGTCTCAGATTTTTTGCAGGAAAATTACTCTCAAAATGGGAAGGACCCTTTGTTATTGAAGAGGTGTACCGCTCAGGTGCTATAAAGATTGCTTTGTTAAAAGATAACACTACACAAGTGGTGAATGGGCAAAGACTCAAACATTATATTGCTGGAGATTCTTATAATGAAGATGTTGATGTTATTCCAATGGTGACTCCGGAAGAATTCATCCAGGACAATATGCAGGAACCTGCAGAGTTCATTTTCGAATAGGTGACAGTTCTAGTCAGAAAAGGTTCACGTTAAACTTTTCCATTCATATTTTTGTTGTTTTTATTAAATATGAAAAATCACAAGACGAAAACAGGAAGGAGACGGAGTCCGGTGGCTCCTCACCACCAGGGGGCGCGGGCCCACTCCAGGCCACGCTGCCCTATGGTGAGAGCACCCCAGAGCTCGTTTCCGTCCTGGTTTCCTCCTGTGATTATGTTTTGATGTTTAATTTTTGCCTATATAACCCCCCTGATTGCCCGAGGTTTGTATATCATTTTCTCGTCGTGTTTTCGTTTCGAGCTGTTTCTGTCAGGAGTTGATCTCAGCTTTAGGAGAACCATGGACTTTGCAAGTGACGACAAGGGCAAAAAGCCTATGGAAGAGGACCACCGAGACCTCAAGCTGAAGGAAGAACAGGTTGCTAGAGGATCGAGGGCAAGAGACCCTACTTTTGTAGGATCAATGAATGCTGGATGTGCCTTTTCTCATAATATGCAGGGACCAACACCACCAGTCTTGGATCTAAACTTCATGCCTGTAATAAAAGAGGGTCTTCTGGTCACTGATGAGCTTTGTGCCCATTACCGAGTTTTGGAAAGGGAGATACAAATACTTCAAGAAGAGAATCTCAGGCTTCGCAGGATGCTGGAACTTTTCCTTGGTCCAAGGATGATTGCACCACCACCGCCGAAGGAGTAATTCGTCATTGGTATAGGCATCCCCTTGGTTTGTTCCAAGCTTGGGGGAGTGTCACGGTATCACATCATTATCTTTTACTCATTTACTTTTCAAGTAGAGTCATATCATGAATAGAGAAGTTATCTTATAGAATAGTTTGCAGTGTGGAAGTATCCTCCTTAGTTGGTTATCTATGTATCCCTTGGTGTGAGTTGCGGTAATGAAATATTAATGAGAAGTTTTATCGTTTACTTTCCGTACACTTTATTTTAGTTTGCAAATTTTTTATATGATTAGTCTTGTTGATTAGTATCGGTATCACTTTGGGAGTATGAGTAAATTTAGTTGGTTTTGGCAAACTTAGCTTGGTCAGTAGCAACATTACCTTGAGGTTTGAGTAGAAAAGAAGAAAGAAGTGTTGGTAGTTACATCATTTCAGCTTTCCTTGAATGTTTGGCTCATAAGTATTAGTATTCTCAAGTTAAAATCATTGGTACTTTCAAGGAAGTTTGCATGATTGTTCCTATTATATGTATGTATGTTTATTTCATGCAACTCTTATGCTTGCTACCCAGCCTTGCTAGCCAAAAACCTGTACTGAGGGGGAATACTTCTCGTGCATCCAATTCCCAAAAACCAAGTTACTTCCCAAGAGTCCACTATAAATTCCTATGCATGGTATTTCAAGCCATTCCAAGTAAATTTTCATGTGCTACCTTTCAAACACCTTCAAATACTTCTAGTTTTGTTCCACTGTTTTTAGCTCATGAGGACGTAGTGGTTGGGTTTGTTATCTTCCATACTAAATTAAGTACCCCTCGACTAGGCAGATTCATCTGCTCGTCATTAATTTTGCAAGGGACCTGGTCAGACCATTGTAATCTAAAAAAGAGAAAGAAAAGAAAAAGGCACTCCTCCATGGTATGTGAAAGTTGGTGGGCACCTGATGGAATTGGTTAGCCATGGTTTGAGAAAGGAAAAGGTGGGGAGGAGTGCCAAGCTATAAAAGAGCACAATTGTGACAATTAATCAACATCTCGGAACCGCTCTCACTTGTTTAGTATGGACGATATCAAGAACTCCGTTGCTAGTCGTTGACAAAAGCAACCACCTCTCAAAATAACTTTTACCTCTGTTTTACAAATGAAAAGCTCTAGCACATGTTTAATCCCTGCTTCCCTCTGTGAAGGCCTTGTCTTTTACTTTTATGTTGAGTCAACCTATTCCCTTCTATCTTAAGCAAGTATTTGAGTTGTTATGTTTCACTCATCCATATATTGATCCGTTCAATCATGTTTACTATCTTCCTTTGTTTAGTATGATGCTTCTATCTGAAGGAATATATCTTTGAAAGCTTTCTATGATTATAAAGAATTTGTTTTGTTGAGCATATGGTTTTTGCTATATTGGCTCTGTTATAAAAGGCTCCGTTCAAAAATAAGTATAGTTTGTTCATTGTTCTCTGACCAAGAACTAAGGTTTGCCATCACCAATTATAATTTACCTTGTGCATCTTTATTTGTGATTCCCTTTTACTGATTGCAAGTCTATATTATATGAAGGGATGTTGCTGTCTATTATAATTTGTGCCTTGGTGAATGTGATGCTTCTTGTCCGTATTTTGTTTATCGACACTTCACTCCATAAATCTGCGGTCATGTTTACCGATTTCAGTTTTCTCTTGGGGACAAGCGAGGTCTAAGCTTGGGGGCACTACAAGGAAAATGCTAACTTACGACCCTCCATTTTCATCACTAGATCATCATAATAAGTCGTTTATGACAATCTTATGATGAAAATAGGATGGTCAAAAGCTGAGCGTCGCAAATGAACTATAACGACGATTTTGTTGAAATCGTCATAACGGTCTATGATGATATTGGATTGTCATAACCGTTATGACGATTCAATATTGTCACTAGCCCTCAGGCTAGGCCACGCCAGATCCTACGTGGCTGATCCTACGTGGCTTGTCGTGATTCAAATTCAGCCCGGTCCATTTTGATGGTTTATATGGGCCGAGCCCAATAATTCTGGCCATTCTCTACACTGAATTTTTTTTGGGCTGTTATTACAGTACTCCTTTTGGGCCGTAGCCTCTTTCAGCCTTTTTCATTTCTTTCTCTAAAATGATTCTGCCAATATATTTGGGCCACTGCCTTTTAGAGCCCAAAAGAATTTTGTCTAGTAGAATTTAAGGCTTTTTTAATTAATCCTTTATTCGAAAGTACAGAGAAAACAATCAATTATGTTTTATTTCCACAGATTTCAAATACTCGTCTCAGCAAACAATCAATATTTCACAAATGAAAAATATTAGTTCACAGCCAAAACAAACTGAACCAGAGCCATAAAAAATATTACATAATTCTTCTCAGTCACAATATTACAGGCTAATAGAATATTAAATCTAATATTTGCTAACTGGGGCTTCACGCTTCATAGAAACTCTTCATGTCCTAGAGATCCAGAAGGAAAACACCTGCTTACAACAAAACACAACATACAAAGCATTTAGGAACAAAATACAAACAATTGGGTATTTGAATAGAATGCATGAGTACAAAATAAAAGCAGATCGATAGCAGCCAGCCTTGTAAATTGGGGAATTTGAGTTGTAACAAGCAAAGTCATATGCAGCACATACAAGTTTTAATGGTGTGACATACAGAACCAACTCAGCTATCTGGCAATCAACATTAGGCAACACTGAATTGAAGAGCCAAAAATTTGAACACATTGACCATAATTTACGTGATACAACATTTCAAGTGCTCTAAAAGATGTTGTTGTGTAGTCATGTACTCGCTACTCCGCTTATTTGTTCTCTAAGGAAGTGCTAGGTAGCACTACAAGCTGTTGGCCAGTTTCAAAATGATACGGAAGCTAGGTACCCATAAGTTGATACCTGATGTGAGGTCGACCCCGAGCCCCGCCGCAAGCTCCCAGAAGGACACCACCGCTAGCCTTGTTCAAGTAACGCTTACCAGATTGTCTTTTCTTTAGAGATTTACAATGCCTTTCAACAGTCTCTTTTGTTTCCAGCAATGATTTCTACAGAAAGCTACGGCATACATTAGCAATTTAACAAAGTGATAGTACGTAATTGTCACCGTCAAGAATTGGAATTATATAGAAAGTTGGCAAAACATGTAAAGACAAGAGCTGCAAACAATGTCTCAATAAATAAGTTGTAGGGAATATAAACTGCATGTCAAGCCAAGCCAGATCAGTAAATTAGGAGCAATAATGTTTCCTTGTGAAAAGATGCTCAATTAAAAAAGATGAAGATGTCTTATAAGATCCTTGGATGACAATAACTTACGGGTAGTAATGTGTGGATGTTATTAAAATTGCAAACAGGAAAAAAAGAAACAGAAGTTCGCTAATAATACGCCTTTTGAAGTAAATGTGTTGCTGGCTGGGAGACGTAAAAATAACGTAATCAAAGTTCCACAGTTAGCTCTTAACATTATGATTAGCTTTTACGAACGAATACTACAGTTACCAGTGTGTATTGAAGATCGGATCTGCATCGTTGTTCATGCTGGTCCTTGTACGTACACGTCCTGCGCTCCCAAGAGCTAGCCGGAGAGGAACCAGTCGGGAGGTACACATGAGAATCTTAGGGTCTGTAATGACAGTAAGAATTTGAAACAGTTAGAAAATCTCATGATGTTTTAAAAATTAAGTATTGGAGGACCAATATGACTATACATAAACCAGTAGTAGTACTACTAATACTAGAGAAAAAAATGATGTATACAACCAAGATGATGAGAATAAGCAAAAACCATTACGTAGTACTGCTAGTCTAATATATCGCTTAAGAACTTCATTCAAATATGAACATGTAATAGTAATAGGATTCAGGTTGTGCAAGAAAGAATCAGCAATACTAATAATGCATGGTAGAATTACTAGACACTAGATGTTATACTACAACAACAACATTCAAGCTCATGGTAAGGATCAATATCAGCAAAACTAATGATGCATGGTAGAATTACTAGACACTAGATGTTACTAGAAGGATTTGGAGCAGAAAATGAGGTGCATGTGAAGTATGAAAAGAAATAAAGCTACAGTACACTGGTTTGGTTCTGAAGTAAACAAATACTAAGAAATAGTGAAGACATTTGCCTTGTGGTTTACTTGTTTCCCTTTGTAAGAATTATTGTCTCCCACACCTGAGATGAACTAAAGATACATTTATAATGTCAGCATTTTTGCAGTAATCTGCAAGCGTGTAAATAGGTTAATAAGTAAATTTTTAAGCAGTGTACAAAAACTGAAAGGAAGCATATTTAGTATGAAAGGTCACTCCTTGACCATAAAATTCAGGTCAGTCACCGCCTTCATCCCAACAACAGAATCCATACTTGTTTGGACTGTCAACCTAGACCATGAAACAAAACCATTCCATCACTAAATTAAATAACCAACCAGCCAACCAGGCACTTATATCTGATATTGTGCTTGCAATCCTCGACCGTTGTATGTATTCAGAACAAAGAAAATGGTGCTAATGAAATTAGTGATCGTCCTCGCCACCTAAATCTTATTGCTAGGCCGGAACAAACAAACTATATGGTATAACGAGATCTCCACGGGCTAATCTGACCCATGAGCTAGGATGGCCGTGGCGATGTGCACGAGCCAAGGCTGAACTAGTGATGGCGCCGGTGTTGATATATAGATCACCGACCAGTTGGGAACCCCAAGAGGAAGGTATGATGAGCACAGCAGCAGTTTTCCCTCAGTAAAAAACCAAGGTTTATCGAACCAGTAGGAGAAAGCCAAACTTAAGAAGGTGATGCTTGCTAGCTTAGTGACACTCCAACAAGGGCGCTGACGAGGGTTAACTCGACAAATGTCCTAGATGAAGGACTTTGAATCGGGGGAAGAGCAACGACTAGAGATTCCGGGATCGAGATTGGCACACGATGCACCCAGGTTCATGTCCCCGCGGTGCAGGATCGCTACATCCTGCTAGCAATCTAGTATATGATCACAAGGGTGTTTATATGGTGCCGCCGTAGGCGGATTTGTGTATCTAATCTATGTCTAATATATCTTGTATGCTATGAGATATCTTGAGTTATGCCTCTAGGGGTGCCCCTGCCTGGCTTTATATATGCAACCGGGCGAAGGTTTTGCAAGGATCCTAGTCGAATACGGATTAGAACCTTCCTTATTCGTCTCCAAATCAATCTTCGAGTCCTTATGCTAGTCCACCTCCATAATGGGTCGGGCCCGGTATACTAATCCGTGGGTACCCGAAGGGCATACCCATGTCAGCAGCCCCCGAGACTCTACTTGAGTCGCAGACTCGGGTTGAGTCTCCAAAACTTTAACTTCATCAATTCTTGAGTTCTTCAATCTTCGACTTCATATATCTTCGGCTTCTTCAAACTTTGACTTTTTCAAACTTCGACTTCTTCAAACTTGAACTTCTTGAAATCTTCAATTTCTTCAATCTTCGATTTCTTCAATCTTTGACTTCTTCAAACTTTGATTTCTTTAAGCTTCAATTTCTTTGATATTCGACTTCTTGAAATCTGTTCTCCCGATGGGAGTAAATGTTGAGTCCATGGACTCGAAATTTTCTGCCTCGTTCTTCTCGAAGTAATTTTTCATCGGGTGCGCGACCAACGCTCCCGATGGGAGTAGCCCCCGAGGCTATGGTCGGATACTTATAATCGATCATAGGCTCAAATCTTCATCTTCTTCCCTTCTTGTCAAATTCTTTCTCTCAAAATTAACTTTCTATCGGGTGCGCGGCCAGCGCTCCCGATGGGAGTAGCCCCCGAGTCTATGTTCGGGTACTTGTAGCCGGGCATAGACTCAAGTTGTACTACTTGAAGAAGTTTAACTCCTGTAGAAAATATGAAAGTTGTGAAATACTTTGTCTCTAAAGAAATATTGCTTTTGCATCTTGTAATAATGATGTAGTATGTAAAATAAAAACTTGATGTTTTTTGTGCAGTTTTGTTGCTCATACGTAAGACCCTTTCGTTAGCCTGATGCACTTCACGGCTCGATCAGCTACTCAGGTCAGACATAATGTGATGCGTTTGCCGCATTTAAATTTCAAAATACTTGCTAAGCCTTTTCATTAGCCTGACGCCCAAGATTTTTGCCTTGCCAACTGTTAGTCGAGCTTCTGCGACTGTAAAGTAAATTGTCAAGTATTCGACAAGGAACGCCAGCTACTAGGGCTTTCACAATTTTTCGAAGTCAATAATACGCAAGATGATTTTTCATGGCAGAGCCCCCAAGTGTCGGGTGCGGCAAAAGTAAATGATAATCGATTCTTGGAAGAGGAGAACTTAGCTTTTATCTAATGCGGCGTGGTCGGCACGGCCGTAGTCGATGATGACGTAGTCGAGTTGTTGTCGTGGAACCACAATCATGATCGGAGGCGAAGTTGTTGTCGAGCCCCCGAGCGTTTATTGGGATCACTGTGTTGCTGATGTCGATGAAATCGTAGGTCTTGAGGGTGAGTTTTCGCACTCAGGGGCGAGTTGATGTCGAGCCCCCGAGCGTTGCCGATAGTTTGCGCGAGTGCTTGGCGGCGAGCCCCCAAGCATAACAAGTCGCAGTTGACGATGTTAAAGATGAAGTAGTCGAAGTATTTTCGTTCGAGTTGTCCGATTAGTCTTGGTAACTCGCCGGTGCAGACTGCTACAGATTTGATGAACTATGTATGCATATATGTAGGTACGAGCTGACTCCAAAGGATGGAATTTTTTTCTTCCTGAATTTCATGTGGCTGCTTGAGACGTATATGTTTGACTGCACGTGAGGTGCTAGTAGTATTGATTTGATTCATCTTTTGCTTCTTGTACGCTCGACCTTCTTTAATCTATGCCAATTACTCCTTTTAGATTGTATGCTAATAACCACGTGGTCATAGGTTCTGCACAGACTCCGGATTGGTTACGTCAAAATTGCCAAAAGCTGTCTGCTGCCTCACGTCTTGATCCGATCTTGTCTAGAATTGGATTTTTTGGCCAATTGTGCTAATTGTGATGTGCTATCAAACTGAATCAGACTCCACTTTTTTCTTCTTTACTTCAGATCTGACGGACTAAGTTGCTTCACGCCTTGATCAATTAATTTCCTCCGCGCGTGCTAGAACTTGTAGATCGGACCGTCTCATGGTGCTTGTTTTGGCGAGAGACAAATTCTTTTTCTTTTGCTTAGAACTATGTATCAATCAGCTTGGGTATTGATGATCTTTTTACGTACTGCCAATGCTTTTCAGCTTCAACTTGGATTGCAATTGTCGAGTGATTCCGATCAACTCGAAAAAATTTGAGAGAGTCGCAGACTGCCAAATCTTTGCTCCATGTATCACCGGCTGTGTCCGCCCTATCGATCGTCATGATTTTTTTTGAAGGGTAACCGCAGATTTGATCTAGCTGTTGAAGATGATGATTCACCGAGATGCGATATTCCTGCTGCTGTCGGCAGCCGCAAAATTTGTTGATCTTGTCATCGAGAAAGTTGAAGGATCCCGCCCGGATGACAAAATCCAGTCGTCGCGATCCCCACGGACGGCGCCAATTGACGAGGGTTAAACTTGGCAAATGTCCTAGATGAAGGACTTTGAATCAGGGAAAGAGCAACGACTAGAGATTCCGGGATCGAGATTGGCACACGATGTACCCAGGTTCACGTCCCCGCGATGGAGGATCGCTACATCCTGCTAGCAATCTAGTATATGATCACAAGGGTGTTTATATGGTGCCACCGTAGGAGGATTTGTGTATCTAATCTATCTTGTATGCTATGAGATATCTTGAGTTATGCCTCTAGGGGAGCCCCTGCCTGGCTTTATATATGCAACTGGGCTAAGGTTTTACAAGGATCCTAGTCGAATACGGATTAGAACCTTCCTTCTTCGTCTCCAAGTCAATCTTCGAGTCCTTATGCTAGTCCACCTCCATAATGGGCCGGGCCCGGTATACTAATCTGTGGGTACCCGAAGGGCATACCCATGTCAGGCGCCGTTAACGATACTTGTTAGCGCGTCATCAACTAGTAGCAACGTGGAACCTACATATAACACAACCAAATACTTTGCTCCTAACTTACGATGAGGTTGTCAATCTCACCGGTTTGCTGTAAACAAAGGTATGAGCGTATCGTGTGGAAAGCAATAGTAGTATGTGAGAAAGTAAACAGTACGAGTAATAGTAAACAGGTGATAGCAATGTAAAGGAAATTGGACCGGGATCCACAGTTCACTAGTGGTGTCTCTCCATAAAATAAATAACAACATGCTGGGTAAACAAATTACAGTTGGGCAATTGATAGAATAAAGATAACGTGCATATGTCGCGAGGATCACTATGAGATTTACTCTGGGCATTACAACAAGATACATAGACCGCCATCCAACTGCATCTATGACTAATAATCCACTCGCGGGGAATCATCCGAGGACCCCAAAAGTATTAAGTTGCGAACAATAGATAACTGCATTAAGCAAAGTGTGTAATGTAAACAAAGCGAATATCCTTGGACACAAGAATGTTGTTTTTTTTCCCTAGTGGTAACAGCACATATACAATCTTAGAGGGTTCTGTCACTCCCCCAGATTAAATAGAGGCATGAACATAACTATCGAGCATAAATACCCCATCTTGGAGTCACTAGTATCTACTTGGCCAAGATAGCTACTAACAACGGAGAGCATGCAAGATCATAAACAACATAGAGATAACATAAGATATATGATTCAGCACATCAACTCAACATAACGCCAATATTCATCGGATCCCAACAAACACAACATTTAGAATTACATAACGGTGATCTCGATCATGTAAGGTAGCTCATGAGATCTAAACATGAAGCAGATGGTGAAGAAGACAACCATCTAGCTACTGCTATGGACCCATAGTCTAAGGTTGACTACTCACTCATCGCGCCGGAGGCAAGCATGGCGATGAAGAAGACCTCCGGTGGAGATTCCCCTCTCTGCCAGGGTGCCGAGAAGAGCTTCTGGACCCTCCCGATCTCGGATCGATGACAACGGCGGATCGCGATGTGTTTCTGGAAAATTGATCAAGTACTTAGGTTTTTCCCATTGGGGGGTCTTTATAGGCGAAGGGGCAGCGTCAGAAGTGGACCAGGGCGGTCACACACATAGGGGGCACGGCCAGGGGCTGGGCCACGCCGCCCTACTGTGTGGCCGGCCCGTGGCCCCTCTCCGTCTCCTCTTCGGACTTCTGGAAGCTTCGGTAAATTTCTGGACGTTCTGCTTTTGTTTCGTCTAATTCCGAGAATATTTCCTGTGTAACTTTTCTAAAACACAAAAACAGCAAAAAATAGGGAACTGGCACTGTGGCATCTTGTTAATAGGTTAGTTCCGGAAAATGCATAAAAACACCACGAAGTGTAACGAAACACTAAGCAAATGGTGTAAAAACAAGCATGGAGCATCAAAAATTATAGATACGTTTGAGACGTATCAGCATCCCCAAGCTTAACTCCTGCTCGTCCTCGAGTAGGTAAGTGATAACAAAAGAAATAATTTTTGAGGTGACATGCACCTACACAATCTTGATCATCTATGTAAAGCATTGAGTGCTGGGATCAAAAGAACTTAAAACATGGGCATGAAAGATATAATCTTGATAGAAGAAACTTAGCAACCATGTTATAACATGAAAAAGAACACACATAAAAGGTCATGAAAATGAAACAATGAAAGTCAAACATGTGTTCAAATTATATAGAAAAACATAGCAAATGGTTTTCAGCTTTTCCTTCATGAGAGAGCAAAACATAAATGCATAGGACATCTTCAATTTTAAGAGGGCGACTAGATACAAATAATTTAAGAACAAGTGAAACCAAAATCATGAATTAATCAATGAAAACTTTGGGACAATGCACATTATACTAAGAATGACAACTATGCTCTCTTAGACGATGCATAAAGATAGAAGGTGGTGACTCAACATAAAAGTAAAAGAAAGGCCCTTCGTAGAGGGAAGCAGTGATTGCAAGTTTTATAAACCTTCAAAAAAATTGGTACTTACTAGCTTTGAGCTCTCATTGCCCCCATCATAGGCATCTTGAATGGTTAAAGTTAATGCAAGTACAATTATGAAGCATATGCTTGACAAATCATAAGTTGAAAACCTTGTGTCCCGTGAAGTACGAATACCCAAACCTCATGCTACTCGACTTAGAGTCCCAAGCAAGCTCTAGTCATTGTAAGTATACATGTATCATCGAGAACTGCCAACGGGGTACCTCCTGCCCAATGACATGGAACAAGCCCACATCAAAATGACAGGACAAACAGACAATGAACACCTCGGCATCTCTTTTATTTACCATTGGTATAGCTTTTTATTTTGAGATGCGTTGTCGAATGTTCACTATGGGTGACATGGATATGCCCTTTGGGTACCCACGGATTAGTATACTGGGCCCAGCCCATTATGGAGGTGGATTAGCATAAGGACTCGAAGATTGACTTGGAGACGAAGAAGGAAGGTTCTAATCCGTATTCGACTAGGATCCTTGTAAAACCTTAGCCCGGTTGCATATATAAAGCCAGGCAGGGGTGCCCCTAGAGGCATAACTCAAGATATCTCATAGATAACAAAACACATCATAGATTACAGATCTTAGACTAGATATAGATTAGACATAGACAACTTCGCCTACGGCGGCACCCTGTAAACACCAATGTGATCATATACTAGATTGCTAGCAGGATGTAGCGATCGTCCACCGCGGGGACGTGAACCTAGGTACGTCGTGTGCCAATCTTGATCCCGGAATCTCTAGTCGTTGCTCTTCCCCCGATCCAAAGTCCTTCATCTAGGACATTTGTCGAGTTAACCCTCGTCAATTGGCGCTGACCGTGGGGATCGCGGCGACTGGATTTTGTCATCCGGGAAGGATCCTTCAACTTTCTCGACGACAAGATCAACAAATTTTGCGGCTGCCGACAGCAGCAGGAATATCGCATCTCGGTGAATCATCATCTTCAACAGCTAGATCAAATCTGCGGGTACCCTTCAAAAAAAAGTTTCATGAAGATCGATAGCGCGGACACAGCCGGCGATACATGGAGCAAAGATTTGGCAGTCTGCGACTCTCTCAAATTTTTTCGAGTTGATCGGAATCACTCGACAATTGCAATCCAAGTTGAAGCCGAAAAGCATTGGCAGTACGTAAAAAGATCATCGATACCAAAGCTGATTGATACATCAAGTTCTAAGCAAAAGAAAAAGAATTTGTCTCTCGCCAAAACGTGCGCCATGAGACGGTCCGATCTACAAGTTCTAGTACGCGTGGAGGAAGTCAATTGATCAAGGCGTGAAGCAACTTAGTCGGTCAGATCTGAAGTAAAGAAGAAAAAAGTAGAGTCTGATTCAGTTTGATAGCACATCGCAATCAGCACAATTGGCTAAAAAATCCAATTCTAGACAAGATCAGATCAAGACGTGAGGCCGCAGACAGCTTTTGGCAATTTTGGCGTAACCAATCCGGAGTCTGTGCAGAACCTATGACCACGTGGTAATTAGCATACAATTTAAAAGGAGTAATTTGCATTGATTAAAGAAGGTCGAGCGTACAAGAAGCAAAATATGGATCAAATCAGTACTACTAGCACCTCACGTGCAGTCAAATATATTCGTCTCAAGCAGCCACATGAAATTCAGGAAGAAAAAAATTCCATCCTTTGGAGTCAGCTCGTACATACATATATGCATACGTAGTTCATCATATCTGCAGCAGTCTGCACCGGCGAGTTACCAAGACTAATCGGACAACTCGAACGAAAATACTTCGACTACTTCATCTTTAACATCGTCAACTATGACTTGTTACGCTCAGGGGCTCGCCGCCGAGCACTCGCGCAAACTATCGGCAACAATTGGGGGCTCGACATCAACTCGCCCCTGAGTGCGAAAACTCACCCTCAAGACCTGCGATTTCATCGACATCAGCAACACGGTGATCCCAACAAATGCTCGGGGGCTCGACAACAACTTCGCCTCCGATTGTGATTGTGGTTCCATGACAACAACTCGACTACGTTATTGTCGACTATGGCCGCGCCGACCATGCCGCATCAGATAAAAGCTAAGTTCTCCTCTTCCAAGAATCGATTACCATTTACTTTTGCCACACCCGACACTTGGGGGCTCTGCCATGAAAAATCATCTTGCATATCATTGACTTCGAAAAATTGTGAAAGCCCTAGTAGCTGACGTTCCTTGTCGAATACTTGACAATTTAGTTTACAGTCACAGAAGCTCGACTAACGGTTGGCAAGGCACAAACCTTGGGCGTCAGGCTAACTAAAAGGCTTAGCAAGTATCTTGATATTCAAATGCGGCAAACGCATCACATTACGTCTGACCTGAGTAGCTGATCGAGCTGCGAGTGCATCAGGCTAACGAAAGGGTCTTACGAACGAGCAACAAAATTGCACAAAAAACATCGAGTTTTTGTTTTACATACTACATCCTCATTGCAATCTACAAGCACAATATTTCTTTGAGAGACAAAGTATTTCACAACTTTTCATATTTTCTGCAGGAGTCAAACCTTTTCGAGTAGTACAACTTGAGTCGATGCCTGGCTACAAGTACACAAACATAGACTCGGGGGCTACTCCCATCGGGAGCGCTAGCCGCGCACGCGATAAAAAGACAATTTCGAGAAATTCGACAAGAAGATATGACGAAGAAGAAGATTTGAACCGATGATCGACTACAAGTACCCGACCATAGCCTCGGGGGCTACTCCCATCAGGAGTGCTGGTCGCGCACCCGATGAAGAATTATTTTGAGAAGAACAATGAAGATTTACTTTGAGAAGAGCATCAATGAAGAACAAGGAAGAAATTTTGAGTCCATCATCGGTGGCAAGCACCTGAAAATGAACTCGACATTTACTCCCATCGGGAGAGCGGATTCAAGAACCTGACGATTTTGGGCATTGCATTTGAAGTCGAAGATATATGAAGCTAAAGTTATATGAAGTCGAAGACTGAAGAAGTTAAAAGATTGAAGAAGTCAAAGATTGAAGAAATCGAATGATTGAAGGAATCGAAGTTTGAAGAAGTCAAAGATTAAAGAAGTCAAAGATTGAAGAAGTCGAAGTTTTGGAGACTCAACCCGAGTCTGCGACTCAAGTAGAGTCTCGGGGGCTACTGACATGGATATGCCCTTTGGGTACCCACGGATTATTATACCGAGCCCAGCCCATTATGGAGGTGGACTAGCATAAGAACTCGAAGATTGACTTGGAGACGAAGAAGGAAGGTTCTAATCCGTATTCGACTAGGATCCGGTTGCATATATAAAGCCAGGCAGGGGTGCCCCTAGAGGCATAACTCAAGATATCTTATAGATAACGAAACACATCATAGATTACAGATCTTAGACTAGATATAGATTAGACATAGACAACTCCGCCTACGGCGGCACCCTGTAAACACCAATGTGATCATATACTAGATTGCTAGCAGGATGTAGCGATCCTCCACCGCGGGGACGTGAACCTGGGTACGTCGTGTGCCAATCTCGATCCCAGAATCTCTAGTCGTTGCTCTTCCCCCGATCCAAAGTCCTTCATCTAGGACATTTTTCGAGTTAACCCTCGTCAATTGGCGCCGATCGTGGGGATCGCGGCGACTGGATTTTGTCATCCGGGTGGGATCCTTCAACTTTCTCGACGACAGATCAACAAATTTTGCGGCTGCCGACAGCAGCAGGAATATCGCATCTCGGTGAATCACCATCTTCAACAGCTAGATCAAATCTGCGGGTACCCTTCAAAAAACAAGTTTCATGAAGATCGATAGCGCGGACACAGCCGGCGATACATGGAGCAAAGATTTGGCAGTCTGCGACTCTCTCAAATTTTTTCGAGTTGATCGGAATCACTCGACAATTGCAATCCAAGTTGAAGCTGAAAAGCATTGGCAGTACGTAAAAAGATCATCGATACCCAAGCTGATTGATACATCAAGTTCTAAGCAAAAGAAAAAGAATTTGTCTCCCGCCAAAACAAGCGCCATGAGACGGTCCGATCAACAAGTTCTAGCACGCGCAGAGGAAATCAATTGATCAAGGCGTGAAGCAACTTAGTCGGTCAGATCTGAAGTAAAGAAGAAAAAAGTGGAGTCTGATTCAGTTTGATAGCACATCGCAATTAGCACAATTGGCCAAAAAATCCTATTCTAGACAAGATCGGATCAAGACATGAGGCAGCAGACAACTTTTGGCAATTTTGGCGTAACCAGTCCGGAGTCTGTGCAGAACCTATGACCACGTGGTTATTACCATACAATCTAAAAGGAGTAATTGGCATTGATTAAAGAAAGTCGAGCGTACAAGAAGTAAAAGATGGATCAAATCAATACTACTAGCACATCACGTGCAGTCAAACATATACGTCTCAAGCAGCCACATGAAATTCAGGAAGAAAAAAATTCCATCCTTTGGAGTCAGCTTGTACATACGTATATGCATACGTAGTTCATCAAATCTGCAGCAGTCTGCACCGGCGAGTTACCAAGACTAATCGGACAACTCGAACGAAAATACTTCGACTACTTCGTCTTTAACATCGTCAACTACGACTTGTTACGCTCGGGGGCTCGCCACCGAGCACTCGCGCAAACTATCTGCAACGCTCGGGGGCTCAACATCAACTTGCCCCTGAGTGCGAAAACTCACCCTCAAGACCTGTGATTTCATCGACATCAGCAACACGGTGATCCCAACAAACGTTCGGGGGCTCGACAACAACTTCGCCTCCGATCGTGATTGTGGTTCCACGACAATAACTCGACTACGTCATTGTCGACTATGGCCGTGCCGACCACGCCGCATCAGATAAAAGCTAAGTTCTCCTCTTCCAAGAATCGATTATCATTTACTTTTGCCGCACCCGACACTTGGGGGCTCCGCCATGAAAAATCATCTTGCATATCATTGACTTCGAAAAATTGTGAAAGCCCTAGTAGCTGGCGTTCCTTGTCGAATACTTGAAAATTTAGTTTACAGTCGCAGAAGCTCAACTAACGGTTGGCAAGGCACAAACCTTGGACGTCAGGCTAACTAAAAGGCTTAGCAAGTATCTTGAAATTCAAATGCGACAAACGCATCACATTACGTCTGACCTGAGTAGCTGATCGAGCCGCGAGTGCATCAGGCTAACAAAAGGGTCTTACGTATGAGCAACAAAATTACACAAAAAACATCGAGTTTTTGTTTTACATACTACATCCTCATTGCAATCTATAAGCACAATATTTCTTTGAGAGACAAAGTATTTCACAACTTTTCATATTTTCTGCAGGAGTCAAACCTCTTCGAGTAGTACAACTTGAGCCTATGCCTGGCGACAAGTACCCAAACATAGACTCGGGGGCTACTCCCATCGGGAGCGCTGGTCGCGCACATGATAAAAAGATAATTTCGAGAAATTCGACAAGAAGATATGACGAAGAAGAAGATTTGAACCTATGATCGACTACAAGTACCCGACCATAGCCTCGGGGGCTACTCCCATCAGGAGCGCTGGTCGCGCACCCGATGAAGAATTATTTTGAGAAGAATAATGAAGATTTACTTCGAGAAGAGCATCAATAAAGAACAAGGAAGAAATTTCGAGTCCATCATCGGTGGCAAGCACCAGAAAATGAACTCGACATTTACTCCCATCGGGAGAGCGGATTCAAGAACCCGACGATTTTGGGCATTGCATTTGAAGTCAAAGATATATGAAGCTGAAGTTATGTGAAGTCAAAGACTGAAGAAGTTAAAAGATTGAAGAAGTCGAAGATTGAAGAAATCGAATGATTGAAGGAATCGAAGTTTGAAGAAGTCAAAGATTAAAGAAGTCAAAGATTGAAGAAGTCGAAGTTTTGGCGACTCAACCCGAGTCTGCGACTCAAGTAGAGTCTCGGGGGCTACTGACATGGATATGCCCTTTGGGTACCCACGGATTAGTATACCTGGCCCGGCCCATTATGGAGGTGGACTAGCATAAGAACTCAAAGATTGACTTGGAGACGAAGAAGGAAGGTTCTAATCCGTATTCGACTAGGATCCTTGTAAAACCTTAGCCCGGTTGCATATATAAAGCCAAGCAGGGCCGCCCCTAGAGGCATAACTCAAGATATCTCATAGATAACGAAACACATCATAGATTACAGATCTTAGACTAGATATAGATTAGACATAGACAACTCCGCCTACGGCGGCACCCTGTAAACACCAATGTGATCATATACTAGATTGCTAGCTGGATGTAGCGATCCTCCTCCGTGGGGACGTGAACCTGGGTACGTCGTGTGCCAATCTCGATCCCGGAATCTCTAGTCGTTGCTCTTCCCCCGATCCAAAGTCCTTCATCTAGGACATTTGCCGAGTTTAACCCTCGTCAATGGGCATGCTGTAAATTTCCACCATGAATTATGTATGGCTTAGATTAGCGGCCCAGGCGTTTCTCTAACACATATACAAACTCCATGATCCCGCAAGATTCCTAAATTATTTCACATCGCGAGTATCCATAAACAAAAGATGACCATATCAACTCAAATAAGAAGTGCAATGTTGAAAGCTTACCCCATGACAGCATGGTTTGGCTAATTTCCAACTTACAACTTGCAAGCATAACAACTCAACATAAGAGAGCCACAATGTCAAATTTTTAAGAACGAGAAAAATAAAGTGTGCCATCAGGTTTATGAGAACTTTACTGACCAATTTTCGCATAACACCAAAAAGAGTTTAATTTGAAGGATAGATAAAAGCAAGTCAAATGTACTTTGGAATAGCAAATTCCTAATAGGTATGTATGGTGGACACATTGGAACAACTTGGTTTTTAGGAGTTGGATGCACGAGTAGAACTCATACTCAGTACAAAATGAGGGCTAGCAAAAGACTGGGATCGACCAACTAAGAGAGCAATAACGGTCATAATCATGCAAAGCGACAAAGCAACATTAAAAGAAGCATAAGATGGCATCAAAAGTCAAAAACTAAATGATCATAGAGGCTTATGGCGACTTTGTGTGAGTCAAACATGTGTGAGCATGCGCCAAGTCAACCCAAATAAAGCATCAAGGAGAAAACCAAATTAATGCTTCCAAATAATAAAAACAACACATGGTTATTTTTCGAAGGCTCATTAAGCAATCCCAGTCATTTGAGACAAGCCATACTACAGCAAAAATCACTAAGCATACTATCAAAACTACATCAAGCACGACATGCAAAAGCCTAGGCCGCAGTCTACACAAGCTCCTTTTTGTACCACTTTTTTGCATGATTTTTTTTTCTTTTCCAACACCATTCGAACTTTTTTGAAACAACTCTTTTGATGAAAACCAACATGGACCAGAGGTCAAAATACACCTTGATGCAAAGATATAACAAGATCTGAACAAAAATCAAGGCAAAAAATGAAAGCTAAACGCAGTTCTAGAAAAAAAGAACACTCATTGAACGATAAGAGTGAAAAACGGAGTGTTCTTGGCAAATGAAAAGCAAGGCAACTTCTCCAAAAGAAATTTGTTGGGGTCCAACCATTTATTGCAGCAAACAAAACAAAACAAAATAGAAAACTAAAGACAAGACGCTCCAAGAAAAACAAATAGTGCATGAAGCAATAAAAATATATTGTGTTGAAAGGTGACCTGATTTTTGCCGATGAAGAAGGGGTGCATCAGGGGCATCCCCAAGCTTTGACGCTTGTACCTCTTGGATATTTCTTGGGGTGCATGGGCATCCCCAAGATTAAGCTTTTGTCCATTCTTCAACTCATCTCATCATTCTCCAATCCCTACACTTGAAAACTTCCTTCATACAAAACTAAACACAATTTTATTAGCAACATTAGTGTAAGCATAATAATGAATCAACCCCCTTTTGCTTAAGACAACTCAAAACCACCACATATAAAGCATATAATACTGAAGCAACTTCCCCAAAATTGCCGTGATCAAAAGAACTCAAAAAAAAGCGATAAAGAGGCAAACACAAATAGTGGCAGAAATCTGTCAAAATAGTTAAGCTGACAAAGGTCGATTTTTATGAGGGTTTTCTATTGCTCAAATCAAAAAGTGTATAAATAATTAAAGTTTGGATATAACCTGGGGCATAGGCACAAGAAATCGCAGGTCATAAATATATTCTGAGAATTTTCATGAATTTTTACAGTACAGCACCGAAATCTGTTTCAGGACAACAACTTCCCCAAATCTTACCTCACTCAAATTAGAGGTTTTTCTTGGCACAACAATGAAATAAAAAATGATAAGGAGCGGTTATTACAGTAGTAATAACTTCCCAGACTCAAATAAAAGAAAAAGAACTGAAAGTAAAACAATGGGTTATCTTCCAAAAGTGCTTTTCTTTAACGCCTTTGAGCTAGGCGCAGAAAGTGCGAATCAAGTAATATCAAAAGAAGCATTAAGATCCATTGCAGAAGTCTTTTCAACAATAAATTGAATTGTGTCCAAATGAGTTTTTGAGGATCCCTTGTGATCATGCTTTGGTATACTACTTTCATCAAAAAGATTTTCAGGACAAATCCAATTAAAATTCTTTTCCAAAGCTTCATGCATTCCTACAAGTTTGCAAGGTATTGGTACTTCGAAATCTTCTTTGGTTGTACCAACAACATTAACAGGCGAACCAAGCATATTGAAGCGCTTAAAAAAAATTCTAGCTTCAATAGCAACATCTCTAAATTCTCTACGTAAAGTCTCCAAGATAAAATCTTTCTTTTTGGAGTCTTCAATATCATGAAGCTTAAGAAACATGTGTTGCATAAAAGGATTAAGGGTAGCAAACCTAGCTTCTAACATGTGAACTAAATAAGCAGAAGCAACTTCATAACTAGGAGCAAGCTTAGCCAAAGATTTATCCTCTCCATCTTTATGCATGCTAATATGATTAAAGAACTCCTCAATGTTACTTTTCCTAATAATAGAACTACTACCTACTGAGAGGTCCTCCAAAACATACTTAGGGAACAACATAATGAACTAAGAGTAATAAAGACAACTATAAAGGAAACTGATTTTTTGTATTTATGATAAAACAATGCAAGTAAAAATAAAGTAAAGCAAAACAAAACCAAAAACAAAGTAAAGGATGTGCGTGCGAAACTCCCCTTGCAGAAGTCTTCTTCCTCCCCGGCAACAGTGCCAGAAAATAGCTTGATGGTGCCGGTGTTGATATATAGATCACTGACCAGTTGGGAACCCCAAGAGGAAGGTATGATAAGCACAACAGCAGTTTTCCCTCAGTAAGAAACCAAGGTTTATCGAACCAGTAGGAGAAAGCCAAACTTAAGAAGGTGATGCTTGCTAGCTTAGTGACACTCCAACAAGGGCACCGTTAATGATACTTGTTAGCGCGTCTTCAACTAGTAGCAACACGGAACCTGCACACAATACAACCAAATACTTTGCTCCCAACTTACGATGAGGTTGTCAATCTCACCGGTTTGCTGTAAACAAAGGTATGAGCGTATCGTGTGGAAAGCAATAGTAGTATGCGAGAAAGTAAAGAGTGTGAGTAATAGTAAATAGGTGATAGCAATGTAAAGGAAATTGGACCGGGGTCCACAGTTCACTAGTGGTGTCTCTCCATAAAATAAATAACAACATGCTGGGTAAACAAATTACAGTTGGGCAATTGATAGAATAAAGATAACGTGCATATGTCATGAGGATCACTATGAGATTTACTCGGGGCATTACAACAAGATACATAGACCGCCATCCAACTACATCTATGCCTAATAATCCACTCACAGGGAATCATCCGAGGACCCTGAAAGTATTAAGTTGCGAACAACAGATAACTGCATTAAGCAAAGTGTGTAATGTAAACAAAGCGAATGTCCTTGGACACAAGAATGTTGTTTTTTTACCTAGTGGCAACAGCACATATACAACCTTAGAGGTTTCTGTCACTCCCCCAGATTAAATAGAGGCATGAACCCAACTATCGAGCATAAATACCCCCTCTTGGAGTCACTAGTATCTACTTGGCCAAGATAGCTACTAACAACGGGGAGCATGCAAGATCATAAACAACATAGAGATAACATAAGATATATGATTCAGCACATCAACTCAACATAACACCAATATTCATCGGATCCCAACAAACACAACATGTAGAATTACATAACGGTGATCTCGATCATGTAAGGCAGCTCACTGAGATCTAAACATGAAGCACATGGTGGAGAAGACAACCATCTAGCTACTGCTATGGACCCATAGTCCAAGGTAGATTACTCACTCTTTGCGCCGGAGGCAAGCATGGCGATGAAGAAGACCTCCGATGGTGATTCCCCTCTCCGGCAGGGTGCCGGGAAGAGCTTCTGGACCCTCCCGATCTCGGGTCGACGACGACGGCGGATCGCGATGTGTTTCTGGAAAATTGATCGGGTACTTAGGTTTTTCCCATCGGGGGGTCTTTATAGGCGAAGGGGCAGCGTCAGAAGTGGACCAGGGCGGTCACACACATAGGGGGCATGGCCAGGGTCTGGGCCACGCCGCCCTACTGTGTGGCCGGTCCGTGGCCCCTCTCCATCTCCTCTTTGGACTTCTGGAAGCTTCGGTAAATTTCTGGACATTCGGCTTTTGTTTCGTCCAATTCCGAGAATATTTCCTGTGTAACTTTTCTGAAACACAAAAATAGCAGAAAATAGGAAACTGGCACTGTGGCATCTTGTTAATAGGTTAGTTCCGGAAAATGCATAAAAACGCCATGAAGTGTAACGAAACACTAAGCAAATGGTGTAAAACAAGCATGGAGCATCAAAAATTATAGATACATTTGAGACATATCAACTAGCCTCTGATCATGGACACTACACACAACCGAAGAAGTTATCTACGCCAGGCAGGGAGAAGGACGTACCAAAAGGGAGGCGCCTGGTGAAGGGCTTGAATTCGTCGAAGCCGCGTCTGGGTAGGGCGGGCCCGTCCTACGCCACGGAGGGGTTGAGCTCCAGGTCTACCATGGGGGAGAGGAAGCCGATGGGAGGTTGAGCAGGTAGATCCCGAGGTCGTAGCTGACGATATAGAAGCCTTCGACCATGTACACCCTGAGGGCGTAGATCGCGGCAACGGCGAGGGTGCCAACGCCAGGGACGCATCGCTTCGCCGCTTGGAGCGATCGAGGTAGTACTCGACCGACCGGGACGCGTCGCTCCGCTGCCGCCGCCGAACTCCCGCCGGACGTGCCTCTGGAGTCACTGGATTTCATGGTGGGGAAGGGGAAGGAAGGTGGGAACCCTAGCACGAGAGGGAGTGAGGGCCGGGAAGCGCTGGATCTGACGCGGGGAAGAGAAGAGAGGCAGGAGTTGGCGGCGGCGGGCGGGGAAATGGAGGGGTTAGGGTTAGGGTTTTAGGGGTTGGTGGGTTCTATCGCGCCGCTACAAATTAATAGTAGAGCTGAGGGACGTTGGATCAGCGCGTGGATGGCCCAGATCAATTTTAGGACGTGATCCGTGGGAGGAGGGGTTCTACCTTCTGATTAGTCCAAGACAAGTAGTTCTGACTACATTTTGAATTCAACCCAAATATTTCAAAAATATAGAAAACCTCCACATAGTTTGTTCAAATGACTTCAAATTGTGTACATGTGTGCGAATTGAAATGAAAAACAATATTCCTATATGGATTTTTCACTTTATTTGCATAAAAAATTCATTTTTCATTTTCATAGTGCTAAAAATGGCTTTTTTGTGAAGCACCTACCAAAACTATGTTGCAAAAATAAACCTAGACAATTTTAGAAACTATTATGCCATATTTTATGCATAATTAACCAGTTGTTAGAATGGAAAAAGTTTTGTAGCCACCCCTCAAGAAATTGACAAATATCTGTCGATTCAACTAGAAGCGGGTCAAATTTGAACTACATGTGCTTCATAGTGTGCTCATGTTTTTTTAAAAAAATCATTTTTAGGTACACAACTATCTATTTCATTAGAGATTCATAAAAAGTTTGGCAGGATTCGATCCCGACCTAGGAGCGGTCACGCCCACCATTTTGGCCGCATTTTGAAATTGGCATAAGAAATTCAAAAAAATCAAAACAATACAAATCCTTTGCGTTGTGTCATGTTATGTGACCTAGTTTCTAGGAAAAATATTAAACTTGGAATATTGCAACTATTTTGAAAAAGTGTTCACAAAAAAGACCTATCTCGTATGAAGTTCCATGGCTTTCAAGCCAAATAAGATAGTTATGGCCACAACCACAGCATAGTTTGTTCAAACGACCCCATATTGTGCACATGTGTTCATCTTGGGATGACAAACAATGTTGATTTGGGAAATTTTAATTTTTGTTGCACAAAAAATTCATTTTTCATTTTCTTAGTGCAAAAAATGGGTTTTTTTGTGAAGCGTCTACCAAAAATATGTTGCAAAAATAGAACAACCAAATTTTAAATGATATTATATCATATCTGATCCACAATTCACCAGTTGTTCGCATGGAAAAAGTTTTGTAGCCACCCCTCAAAAAAGACAAATATCTGCTGATTCAGTTGGAAGCGGGTCAAATTTGAACTATAGGTGCTGCATAGTTTGCTCATGTTTTTTTCAAAAAATCATTTTTAGGTACACAACTATCTATTTCATGAGATCCATAAAAAGTTTGGCAGGATTCGATCCCGACCTAGGATCGGTCACTGCCCACCATTCTGGCCGCATTTTGAAATCGGCATAAGAAATTCAAAAAAACTCAAAACAATACAAATCATTTGCGTTGTATCATGTTATGTGACCTAGTTTCTAGAAAAAATAATAAACTTGTAATATTGCAACTATTTTTAGAAAGTGTTCACAGAAAAGACCTATCTCGTATGAAGTTCCACGGCTCTCAAGCCAAATGAGATAGTTATGGCCACAACCACAGCATAGTTTGTTCAAACGACCCCATATTGTGCACATGTGTTCATCTTGGTATGACAAACAATGTTGATTTGGGAAGTTTTAATTTTCGTTGCACAAAGAATTCATTTTTCATTTTCTTAGTGCAAATATGGGTTTTTTGTGAAGCGTCTACCAAAAATATGTTGCAAAAATAAAACAACCAAATTTTAAATGATATTATATCATATCTGATCCACAATTCACCAGTTGTTCTCATGGAAAAAATTTCATAGCCACCCCTAAAAAAAGACAAATATCTGCTGATTCAGTTGGAAGCAGGTCAAATCTATTATATTATTAAAACAACTAACAACCAATGGCTAGGATTTAACAATAAGTTCTACAGCATATCAACGATTGAGATTAATCAAAGTGGATCTCATATAGCAAGAGCTAGGACGAATTACGCTGCTTGGCCGTATTCGGCATAAACTCCAATATCCAATCGATCAGCACATAAACCCGCGATCGCCGGCTGGTGCATCCAATGCATGATGCAAACCAGCAAGAGCTAGCATGAACTACGCTGTCTAGCCGTATTCGGTATGAACTCCGAATATCCGATCGATCAGCACATATACCCGCGAGCACCGGCTGGTGCATCCAATGCACGATGCAAACCAGCATGCGCCCATGATACTCCAACACCAGATGTATCCAAGGCACGTTAGCAAGTCATCCTCAAGAACACGTCCACGGCGAGTCTGTCTCCATCACGCCTAACAAATTCACGCCTAACAAATTGAAGTCGCGCAGCGGCGCAGCGCTCGGTGGAGCAAAGCTCCAATGCTTGGCGGCTGGCCGATTGAAGGAGCAACGATACTCAGGTATTTAGATCATCCCGTTTGCAGATCGTCGAGTGGGGAGTTGTAGATCTCGACAGTTCGATATGTGAGGCATCACAACAACATCAGAATCACGCTTGGTACTGGTGGTCTTGCAGATATGGAGATGGAAGCATCCTGCCTTCTCCCTATAGAACATTGGATATGCTCGACGATAGATGTGAGAGTTTTTGATGATCTCGTGACGGCAAAGCTCGAAGTATACATCCACATCTATGGCAAGCTCGATAGTGACTAGGAGAGAGGCACTGCAACTCAGAACAGCTAGCTCTTGCATGCAATAGTTACTATCGATGACAAGATATATTCTGATTTCCGATCACAAATGTGGAGTTTAGGATCCCAGTCCATGAACTAGATGTTTTGACGGACTGCCCAATCAATCAAGTCGACTCAAACAGGTTAGGTGATCTTTTTGAGCTAGCTTGCGGTGCATGCATTCTTAAAAACCTATTTATACCTTTAGACTTATTATGGAAGAGAGAGAGCTGCTCAATCTATCAAGTCGACTCAAACAGGTCTGCCATGTTCTTGAGTGCATGCATTCATCCAAATAGATCTGCTTAAATTATATATAAAAGTATATATTGTAGACTTATTATGAAGTATGTTCTATATGATTTTAAGTTCGATTCAAACTATAATTCTATTCTATATAATCAAGTCAAAATAAGAAATACATGGAATTTTTGCAGTTCTGTTTTTTGTACATAACCCATATATAAACATTTTATATAATCAAGTCAAAATAAGAAATATATGGAATTTTTATACATAAACAATGTGAAACATAAGCTAAATAAAAACTAGAGGGAAAATAGGCAATTAGATTATATACATATCTAGAAGTCAATAAAGAATTACAAAAAAAGTACACTAAGAATTGCATTAATATGGAATATAAGACTAGATATTTCAGAAATTTGATTATCCACCGATATACATGAATAATGTAGAGGAGTACGAATGAACACATATCATGACCGAGTCAAATGCATCAAATGTGAAGATTGTTTGCATGCATAGATTTGAGAGTAGGAAGGAAAATAGATTCAGAAAATAAAACATCGAGTAAGCATGCAATAACCTGCAGACGCTCATGTGTTTCCTGGAAAATATTAAATCTTACGTAGAGTATGAATGAAGAAAAATAATATCATATTTTAGTATATTGCAGATCAGAGAGTGCATAAGTATGTTCCAAAGAGATTGGTATAAATGGGGATATGACAAAGATCGTGGGGACAAAGAGATAAGAGATGATTTCAAATTCTTCGCTGAATATATATGAGGATGCATTGCTCTGGATAGATTGGGAATTCAATTTAATTCTTATTAAATTTTTCTTTCATTTAATAAATGTATACATCAAGGTAAAAGAAAACAATACCGAATCTAGCCGCGCAAATGCGCGGGTCACCCTGCTAGTTTGAACTACAGGTGCTTCATAGTTTGCTCATGTTCTTTTCAAAAAATCATTTTTACGTACACAACTATCTATTTCATCTGAGATCCATAAAGATTATCGCAGGATTCGATCCCGACCTCGGAGCGGTCACGCCCACCGTTTTGGCCGTATTTTTAAATCGACATAAGAAATTAAAAAAAAAATCAAAAAATACAAATCATTCACGTTGTGTCATGTTATGTGACCTAGTTGCAATGAAAAAAAATAGACTTGGAATATAGGAAACATTTTGAAAAAGTGTTCACAAAAAGAGCTTCTTGTACGAAGTTTCATGGTTTTGAAGCCATATGAGCTAGTTATGGCCACAACCATGGCATAGTTTGTTCAAATGACCCCATATTGTACACATGTGTGTATCTTTGGATGGCAAATAATGTTGATTTGGGGTGTTTTCCTTTCTAGGCATTTAAAGTTCATTTTTTATTTTCTTAGCACCAAAAATGGCCTTTTTTGTGAAGCACCTATCAAAAATGAGTTGCAAAAATGGACCTAGATAATTCTTGAAAATATTATAACATATTTTATGCACAATTAACCAGTTGTTTCCATGGAAAAAGTTTTATAGCCACCCCTCAAGAAATTGACAAATATCCGCCGATTCAGTTGGAAGCGATTCAAATTTGAACTACAGGTACTTCATAGTTTCCTCATGATTTTTTTGCAAAAATCATTTTTACATACACAACTACCTATTTCATCATAGATCAATAAAGATTTTTGCAAGATTCAACACCTAGCTAAGAAGGATCATGTTGAATGTTTTGATCGTATTTTAAATACACCATAATGGCATTCTAGTAATTAAATTATGTTTTCTAAATTTATTTTGCGGAGAAAAGATTCAATGTTATTATATATGTAATAAACATAATTTATAAACTTTATTTGAATTTAATTTGCCTTGTCTTGAATCTTCTTCAGATCTTTTGTGTTAAAATCTTAAAGGAAATGAAAAAGACAAAGAGGAAAAAAACATTACTAAGCGCTTTTCTGCACAGCGGCCCAAGTTCTGTTCACTGTTGCAGCCCAGGACAAAGTAATCGGAAGCAAATATTAAAAGGATGGTGTTGGGAGATGATACGTCTCAAACGTATCTATAATTTTTGATGCTCCATGCTTGTTTTTACACCATTTGCCCAATGTTTCGTTACACTTCGTGGCACTTTTATGCATTTTCCGGAACTAACCTATTAACAAGTCGCCATAGTGCCAGTTCCCTATTTTCTGCTGTTTTTGTGTTTCAGAAGTGATACACAGGAAATATTCTCGGAATTAGGACGAAACAAGTTCCTGAAGTCTTATTTTTCCTGGAAGCTTTCAGAGATCCGAAGAGGAGTAGGAGAGGGGCCACAGGCCAGGCTCACACCAGGCTGGCGCGGCCTAGGCCTGGCCACGCCGCCATGGTGTGAGGGGGCCTGGGGCCACTCCTGACGTTGCCCCTTCGCCTATAAAGACCCCCCGACGGGAAAAACCTAAGTACCCGATCAATTTTCCAGAAACACATCGTGATCCGCCGCCGTCGTCGACCCGAGATCGGGAGGGTCCAGAAGCTCTTCTCGGCACCCTGCCGGAGAGGGGAATCACCACCGGAGGTCTTCTTCATCGCCATGCCTGCCTCCAGAGCGATGAGTGAGTAGTCTACCTTGGACTAAGGGTCCATAGCAGTAGCTAGATGGTTGTCTTCTCCACCATGTGCTTCATGTTTAGATCTCATGAGCTGCCCTACATGATTGAGATCACTGTTATGTAATTCTACATGTTTGGTCTGTTGGGATCCGATGAATATTGGTGTTATGATTGAGTTGCTATACTGAAATATATCTTTTGTTATCTCTATGTTGTTTATGATCTTGCATGCTCTCCGTTGTTAGTAGCTATCTTGGCCGAGTAGTTGCTAGTGACTCCAAGAGGGGGTATTTATGCTCGATAGTGGGTTCATGCCTCTATTTAATCTGGGGGAGTGACAGAAACCCTTAAGGTTGTAGATGTGATGTTGCTACTAGGGAGAAAACAACATTTATATGCTCAAGGGCATATGCTTTGTTTACATTACACACTTTGCTTAATGCAATTATCTGTTGTTTGCAACTTAATACTCATGGGGTGTTCGGATGATATCCCCGTGAGTGGATTATTAGTCATAGATGTAGTTGGATGGCGGTCTATGTATTTTGTTGTAATACCCAGAGTAAATCGCATAGTGATCTTCTTGACATATCACGTTTATCTTTATTCTATCAATTGCCCAACTATAATTTGTTTACCCAGCATGTGTTATTTATCTTATGGAGAGACACCACTAGTGAACTGTGGACCCCGGTCCTATTTCCATCATATTGCTATCACCTGTTTACTTTACTCGCACTGTTTACTTTACTCGCATACTATTATCATTTTCCACTCGATACGCTCATACCCTTTGTTTCAAGCAAACCGGTGAGATTGACAACCTCATCGTAAGTTGGGAACAAAGTATTTGGTTGTGTTGTGTGCAGGTTCCGCGTTGCAGCTAGCAAGCAAAGCTTGGACGAGGCGTCATATATAAATTGTCCGAAGCTGTCGCAAACTAGCAAGCATCACCTTCAGTTGTATTGGCTCTTTTCTCCTGATCGACATAAACCTTGGTTTCTTAACTGAGGGAAAACTAGCTGCTATACTCATCATACCTTCCTCTTGGGGTTCCCAACTGGCTGGTCATTCACCACAAAGCTTCTGGTGCCATCAACCATGCCCCATCAGGAGATACAATCACATGGCTTGCTCTACCCCGGTGGTTATGGGAGCTGCGACGGGGGGTGGTCCTAGGTTCGAACTCCAGCCACCGCGCGACTCGTTATTTATTTTGCCGCCAGTCGGTGGGACCCGTTGTCAGGTCCGTTTCTGGGACCCGCCCATCAGGTCGTGTGGGACCCGTTGTCAGGGTTTGATGTGGGACCTGGCTGTCAGCCACGTGGGACCCGCCCATCAGCTAGTGGGGCCTGCCTGTCAGGTCCATAGGACCCGCCCATCAGGTCGTGTGGGACCCGTTGTCAGGGTTGGCTATGGGACCTGGCTGTCAGCCATGTGGGACTTGCCCGTCAGCTAGTGGGGCTCGCCTGTCAGGTCCATAGGACCTGCCTGTCAGGTCATGTGGGACCCGTTGTCAAGATTGGCTGTGGGACCTGGCTGTTAGGCAAATGGGACCCGCCCATCAGCTAGTGGGGCCCGCCTATCAGGTCCATGGGACCCGGCTAGTCGGTTGGTGGGACCTAATTATTAGGTTGAAATTTGCTAATTTAAATATCCATATAGATATGACACGTAGATGAATGGCTGAGGTGGCAGTCTAGTCATCCTATTCTATCAAAAAATGATAATAGCGGCGTTATGATGATATAAATTCATCGTAAGCGGTCCCGGATAAGATTTGAAGCTGCATGTGATAGGTCATGACGATTTGGTGCCCGCTGGGTTATGACGTTTCTGGTTTAAATCATCGTAATTGTTATGGTTGTTGGTCTCCCCAATTATCCCATGACGATCTGGTACAAAATCGTCACTACTTTATGACACTTTCATGCAGGGTTACTATGAGAAGGTCATAAGTTGACCTATTTCTTGTAGTGGGGGTTGATACGTCCATTTTGCATCACTATTTTGTATCATAATTTACTGTTATTCATTGATATATTTCACAGTTAGAGATGATACTTATGTTGTTTCCTCTGTTTTTACTTGTTTGATGATCATTGGAGGATTTGCTGTCGGAGTCAGGATTCTGCTGGAAAAAGGACCATCAAGACACCATGTTTCGGAAGATCAGGAAATTCAAGAAAAATACCAGAAAGTTATATTTCGCCAGAATACTGAAGAAGCCAGAAGGAGGAGGCGAGAGGAGCCACAGGGTGGGCTCACCCACAGGGGGCGCGGCCCCACCCCTGGCCGCGTCGGCCTGTGGTGTGGCCACCCTGGCCCACTACTGCCATCGCCCCTTTGTGTATATCATCGTCTCCGAAAACGTAAGTCAGGCGGGGGCTCAGACATAGACACCGCCGCCTCTGCGGGGCAGAAAACACCAGAGAGAGAAAAGCTCTTCGGCAGGCAGGAATCTGCCAGGGAAATTCCTTCCCGGAGAGGGGAGATCGTCGCCATCGTCATCATTATCACGTTGGAATTCATCGGGATCATCATCACCACCATCCTCATTACCAACACCTTCATCTTCACCATCACCACGCCATTCCGCTGTAACATCTTGAGTTGAATCTTGTCAAATTCTTAGGGGAAACTTTCCCGATGTTGATTACTCTTGTGGTTGATGCTATTGAGTGGAACCGTTGAATTAAGGTTTATGTTCAGATTTTTATTTACCATTGTTTCACCTCTGATCATGATCCATATGATGTCTTGTGAGTAGTTCGTTTAGTTCTTGAGGACATGGGAGAAGTCAAGATGTTAGTAGTGGAATTATGTTAAGTAATATTTAATGGTTTGATATTTATTTGTTGTGGTGCTATTTCACTAGTGGTGTCATGTAAACATCGACTACATGATACTTCACCATTTATGGGCCTAGTGAGATGCATTGTGTATTTGGCTACTAATTGTGGGGTTGCTGGAGTAACAGAAACCTAAACCTCCATTAGGAAACCAGTGCACTAGGGAGCGTAGGATCTTAGAGTTTAAGGCTGTGGTTAGATTTATCTTAATTACTTTCTTGTAGTTGCGGATGCTTGCAAGGGGTATAATTATAAGTGTGTATTTATTCTAGTAAGGGTAGTGCGCTAGCATAGGTTCACCCCCATAACACTTATCAAACCAATAAAGATTATTTAGTGGTATAAAGCGAAAGCACTTGACAGAAACTCCCGTGTGTCCTCGAGAATGTTTGGTCATTATAAGTTACACAACCGGCTTGTCCTTTGCTCTAGAAAGGATTGGGCCACTCGCTGCAATTATTATTATTGTCTTTTATTTATTCGCACTTTATTTACTTGCATTACCAAATACCACTAAAACCCCGTTTACTAGTATTTAGAGTGAATCCTTGATCAAAACTACTCATCAACACCTTCTGCTCCTCGTTGGGTTCGACACTCTTATTTATCGAAAGTACTATGATACACCCCCTATACTTGTGGATCATCACTTGCCCTCACTGTACGCGGGCCCCATCACATGGGGGACCCACCTGTCAATGACTCTCAAGTCACGCTTGGCAAGTCACAGAATCCGCACGGGCCCGTCGTGTGCACCTCGTAAAATAATATACTCCCAACACTTTCAGAATTTTGAAAAGTTCATAAAAGCTGTATCATTGGATTTGACAAGGGATTTGGTGCAAACAGGCACCAATGCTCCATACACTTTCAAAAAATTTAAAAGTTCAAAATCTCAAACTTCTATGTATTCAAAAAAATTGGCGTTAAATACATAGAAAGATATATACAGAATATGTGTATGCAAAAAGTCCCGTTAAAAAATATGTTGTATTTTGGAAGATATAAGAAGATAAATTTGTGAATGTAAATAGTATTAAAATAATAGTAAGAAAGTACATCTTTTTCTTAGGAATTTGTCTTTTTTTGTGATAGGCAATGTTGAATGCTACAAACCGGTACTAATTTCAATATGAAATTCTTAATATTCTAGGCTACACAAAAATGGTAAAATCTAATAAAATTATATAGTGTTCAATCGTGTACTATTCACTATATAATTTGTCAGATTTTGTCTATTTTGTGTACAATAGAATATAAAGTATTTCATATTGAGATTTGTACCGGTTTATAGCATTCAACAATGCCTATCACAAGAATTTTGTTTTGAAATTATTTAAAACTTTAAAATACAAATTTCATGGCATAATTTGTTGGAGAAAGATGGACGAGGACCGAAAGAGAGCCGGAGGGGGGCCAGGGGCCAGCCTCACACCAGGGCGGCGTGGCCCAGCCCCTGGCCGCGCCCCCTATGTGTGAGGAGCCCCTGGCAGCCCCCTGACGATGCCCCTTCGCCTATATAAAGCCTCGGGACGGAAAACCCTAGGGGAGTCGGCAATTTTCCAGAAGCAGTTCCGCAGCTCCGCCGCCGCCGTTGATGAATTTCGGGGGACAGAAGTCTCTATTCCGGTACCCTGCCGGGACGGGGAAGTGCCCTCGGAGCCATCTCCATTGGTCTCCATCGCCGTCTCCGTCATCTCCATCGACCTCACCGCCATCTCCATCAACCTTGCTGTCTCCTATGATGAGGAGGGAGTAGTTCATCCCTGGGGCTGAGGGCTCTACCGGTAGCTATGTGGTTCACCTCTCTCTCCCATGATGTGATCTTTATGTTATCATGAGCTTTGTATCATGTTGAATAAGTAGATGCTACTCTTCATCATTATGTGTACTCTAGTGGTGTTATTAAAGTAATCTATTCCTCCTGCCATGGTGTAACGGTGACAGTGTGTGCATCATGGTGGTACTTGGTCTAGGCTACGATTGTGATCTCTTATGAATTATGAGAATAATTATCACTATGATAGTATTGAAGTGATCTATTCCTCCTTTCATGGTGTAATGTTGACAGTGTGTGCACCGTGTTAGTACTTGGTCTAAGTTGCAATAATATTTATCTTGAGTTGCGATTTGATTTGGATATCTCTGTGAGTGGTGTTTGTCAAGTACTTGATGAACTTTAAGGGGTGCTTCTGTAGCCACTACGCAATGATTAGTGTTATTCAATAGGGGAGTAATTCAGAGTAGCATAGTGAAGAGAAGTTATTTATTTGTTCAATTATGTTATATTTGTTGGGAGTGTGTCCACTAGTGAAATTATGATCCCTAGGCCTTGTTTCCAAGCTTTGCACACCGTTTACTTGTTGTTTTGTTACTTGCTTGCTTGCTGCCATTTTTATTCCAGATTGCATTTACTACTTATAATCATCACTACTACTTGTATTTCACTATCTCTTTGCCGAACTAGTGCACCTATACATCTGACAAGTGTATTGAGTGTGTTGGGGACACAAGAGACTTTCTATATCATAATAGCAGGGTTGTTTGAGAGGGATAGCTTTGACCTCTTCCTCCCTGAGTTCGATAAACCTTGGGTGATCCACTTAAGGGAAACTTGCTGCTGTTCTACAAACCTCTGCACTTGGAGGCCCAACACTCTCTACAAGAACAGACGCGTGCGTAGACATCAGCCACCCGCATTTGCCGGCACAGGTCATGTCTGGGTCTGGCTGGGACGAACCCTTAGGGGGGAAGCGTCGGCGTCCGATTCCAAAAGAGCCCGTTGCTGATCGTTACCACTAATCCATGGGGTGGGGTAATCTCCACTTCCCATCAGTTGAGAACATAGAAGAGCGGGTCGATATCTTAAGCGCTGCTCGCCTTGCTGTCGGCATGGTCAGCATGCGTCGTGCCATTCGAGGGACCCCAAATCTACCACTTGATGCGCCGGGCCTGCTCCACACCGACGAATCCTCGTGGCCATATGATAGCGATGCACAAGTAAGAGTAACTAGATTCAGTATTCCTGTTATATATATATATATATATATATATATATATATATTGATCTCCTATCTGTTTATGTTATTGCAATCCACCGATCTCTCTGTCGAACACGTTGCATGCATCGACTTTTTAGATATAATAATTCTGAAAAATGAAGTTACTCCGCCCATGACCCCTTTTTGGGTTACGGTTTACGGACTTAGTTTTCCATCTTGTATGTGTTTATGATATATTCAAGCATAGTTATCCTTCTGTCGAACATCTAGTCTGCACATCATTTTTTTTCATTTTTTACCAAACAATGGTCTTGCAATCCAGTGAGCATTCTGTCGAATACCATGCAATGACTTTTTAAATACCAAAAATTGGAATAATGCTGTATAACTGTTACTCTGCCCATGACCACTCTTTTTGTAACGGTTTACCTATATAGTTTTCCATCTATTCAAGCAAACTTTTCCTTCTGTGAAACACCTTAATTTTTGGGTTTGCCTATATGTCAGTCGCCTGAGAAATTGTTATTTCTCAGTCACTCAGAAAAGTACATCCGTAGTTTAAAGAAAAGTGCAACTGCAACGAGTTGCACTTTTCTAACAAAAAAGTGCAATTGCACTTTTTTACGAGAAAAGTGCAACTGATGCATATTTTTTAGGATGACTGAGAAATAAGAATTTCTCAGGCGCCTGTTACTTAGCAAATCCATTAATTTTTACAAAGTTTCCAAACAAATTCAATTGCAGGGCATTGGCGCCCTCTTTATGCCGTTAAACAAGAAGACGCTTAAAGCACATGTGCATTGCAATGACTCCGATGGAAGAGGGCATTGGGTAGGAAGTCACGGTGACTGGATGGCATTAGTCACGGATAACGGCCTCCTGACGATCCGCCACATGTACAGAGAAGTGACTATTGATCTCCCATTACTGGCTCATATTGGAGTTTTGCCCTCGTTTCGAACATGCAAGTTTTCGTACAAGCAGTGTGAGTTACAGCTTCTGAAGATACAGATTACCAAGACCCCTTACAAGGAAAAATGCAGTGATCAGTGGCATTATGAAGCAATCGTGTTCTTTGACAAACTGATCGTCTATGTAGACAGTCCTGATGCGTGGTGAATGACCAGCCCGTTGGGAACCCCAAGAGGAAGGTGTGATGAGTATAGCAGCTAGTTTTCCCTCAGTTAAGAAACCAAGGTTTAATATCGTTCAGGAGAGGAGAGACAATGACGACTGAAGGTGATGCTTGCTAGTTTGCGGCAGCAGCGGACAATTTATATATGGCGCCTCGTCCAAGCTTTGCTTGCTAGCTGCAACGTGGAACCTGCACACACACAAACAAATACTTTGCTCCCAACTTACGATGAGGTTGTCAATCTCACTGGTTTGCTTGAAACAAAGGTTATGAGTGTATCGAGTGGAAAACAGTAATAGTATGCGAGTAAAATAAACAGTGCAAGAAAGTAAACAGGTGATAGCAATATGATGTAAATAGGACCGGGGTCCACAGTTCACTAGTGGTGTCTCTCCATAGATAAAATAGCACATGCTGGGTAAACAAATTACAGTTGGGCAATTGATAGAATAAAGATAAATGTGATATGTCAAGAAGATCACTATAAGATTTACTCTGGGCATTACAACAAAATACATAGACCGCCATCCAACTGCATCTATGACTAATAATCCACTCCCGGGGATATCAATCCGAATACCCTAGAAGTATTAAGTTGCGAACACCAGATAATTGCATTAAGCAAAGTGTGTAATGTAAACAAAGCATATGCCCTTGAGCATATGAATGTTGTTTTCTCCCTAGTAGCAAGAACACATCTACCACCTTAGAGGTTTCTGTCACTCCCCCAGGTGAAATAGAGGCATGAACCCACTATCGAGCATAAATACCCCCTCTTGGAGTCACTAGCAACTACTCGGCCAAGATAGCTACTAACAACGGAGAGCATGCAAGATCATAAACAACATAGAGATAACAAAAGATATAATTCAGTACAGCAACTTAATCATAAACACCAATATTCATGGGATCCCAACAAACCAAACATGTAGAATTACATAACGGTGATCTCAATCATGTAGGGCAGCTCATGAGATCTAAACATGAAGCACATGGTGGAGAAGACAACCATCTAGCTACTGCTATGGACCCATAGTCCAAGGTAGACTACTCACTCATCGCTCCGGAGGCAAGCATGGCGATGAAGAAGACCTCCGGTGGCGATTCCCCTCTCCGGCAGGGTGCCGGGAAGAGCTTCTGGACCCTCCCGATCTTTGGGTCGACGGTGGCGGCGGATCGCGATGTGTTCTGGAAATCTGATCGGGTACTTAGGTTTTTCCGTCGGGGGGTCTTTATAGGCGAAGGGGCATCGTCAGAGGAGGGGCCAGGTGCCCTCACACGGGGGTGGCGCGGTCCAGGGGCTGGCCGCGCCGCCCCTGTGTGTGGGCCCCTGGTGGCCCACCTCCTACTCCTCTTCGGATCTCTGGAAGCTTCCGGGTAAAATAAGACTTCAGGAACTTGTTTCGTCCAATTCCGAGAATATTTCCTGTGTATCACTTCTGAAACACAAAAACAGCAGAAAACAGGAAACTGGCACTGTGGCACTTGTTAATAGGTTAGTTCCGGAAAATGCATAAAAGTGCCACTAAGTGTAACGAAACAATAGGCAAATGGTGTAAAAACAAGCATGGAGCATCAAAAATTACAGATACGTTTGAGACGTATCAAGCATCCCCAAGCTTAACTCCTGCTCGTCCTCGAGTAGGTAAGTGATAACAAAAGAATAATTTTTGAGGTGACATGCACCTACACAATCTTGATCATATATGTAAGCATTGGTGAGCTGGGATCAATAGAACTTAAAACATGGGCATGAAGATATAATCATGACAATAAGAACTTAGCAACCATGTTGTAAACATGCAAATGAACACAAACAAAAGATCATGAAAATGAAACAATGAAAGTCAAACGTGTGTTCAAATCATAAGGAAAAACATACAAATGGTTTTCAGCTTGTCCTTCAAAGAGAGCAAAACATAAATGCATAGGACACCTTCAAGTTTAAGAGGGCGACTAGATACAAATAATTTAAGAACAAGTGAAACCAACAATATGAATCAATCAATGAACTTTGGGACAATGCATAGCACACTAAGAATGACAACTATGCTCTCTTAATGGTGCATAAAGAAAGAAGGTGGTGACTCAACATAAAAGTAAAAGAAAGACCCTTCGCAGAGGGAAGCAGTGATTGAACATGTGCTAGAGCTTTTCATTTGTAAAACAGAGAGATACAAATTGGTTTTGAGAGGTGGTTGTCTTTGTCAACGACTGGCAATGGGGTTCTTACTATCTTCCATACAAAAATAAAGCAAGTTTTTGAGAGAGAGATTGGCACTTTTGTGCTCTTTTATAAAGCTTGCAACTCCTCCCCACTTTTTTTCCTTTCACAAACCATGGTTAACCGATTCCATCGGGTGCCCACCAACATTCACTTTCCATGGAGGAGTGCCTTTTTTTTCTTTCTTTTTTTCTCCTTTTTTTTCTTTTTGGAATAAGCAATATGGAAGATAGCAAATCCGACCACTACGTCCCCATGAGCTGAAAACAGTGTCACAAAATGAGAAGTGTTTTGAAGGTTTTTTGAAAGGTAGCACAAGAAAATTTACTTTGGAATGGCTTACAAATACCATGCATAGGAGTTTATAGTGGACACAATGGCAAACTTTGGCTTTTAGGAGTTGGATGCACGAGTAGAGCTCATACTCAGTACAAGGCGAGGGCTAGCAAAAGACTGGGAGCGACCAACTAAGAGAGCAATAACGGCCATAATCATGCAAAGCGACAAAGCGACATTAAAAGAAGCATACGATGGCATCAAAAGTCAAAAAATAAATGATCATGAAGGCTATTGGCGACTTTGTAAGAGTCTAACATGTGTGAGCATGCGCCAAGTCAACCCAAATAAAGCATCAAGGAGAAAACCAAAATAATGCTTCCATACAATAAAAACAACGCATGATTTTTTTCAAAGGCTCATTAAGCAATCTCAGTTATTTGAGACAAGTCATGCTACAGCAAAACCACTAAGCATACTATCAAAAAGACATCAAGCATGACATGAAAAAGCCTAAGCCGCAGTCTACACAAGCTCCTTCTTGTACCACTATTTTGCACAAAGCTTTTTCTCTTTTCCAACACCATTTGAAATTTTTATAAACACCTCTTTTGATGAAAACCAATAAATATCAGAGGCAAAAATACACCTTGATGAAAAGATATGACAAGGTCTGAACGCAAATCAAGGCGAAAACGAAAACCAAAAGCAGTAGCAGAAAAAGGAAAACGCTCGATTTTTAATAAGAGTGAAAAACTGAGCGTTCTTTGCAAATGAAAACAAGCAACTTCTCCAAAGGAAATTTGTTGGGGTCCAACCATTTATTGCAGCAAACAAACAAACTAAACCAACTAAGAAAACTAAAACAACTGACGCTCCAAGAAAAACACATAGTGCATGAAGCAATAAAAATATAGTGTTTTGAAAGGTGACCTGATTTTTGCCGATGAAGAAGGGGTGCCTCGGGGGCATCCCCAAGCTTTGACGCTTGTACTTCTTGGATATTTCTTGGGGTGATGCATGGGCATCCCCAAGCTTGAGCTTTTGTCCATTCTTCAACTCATCTCATCATTCTCCAATCCCTACACTTGAAAACTTACTTCATACAAAACTAAACACAAATCTATTAGCAACATTAGTGCAAGCATAACATATAATCAATCTTTATTTGCTTCAGGTTTCAACTCAAAACCACCACATATATAGCAAATACTACTGTAGCAACTTCCCCAAAAGTTCCATGATCAAAAGAACTCGAAAGAAAGCGATAAAGTGGCAAACACAAATATTGGCAGAAATCTCTCAAAACTGAACAGCTGACAAAGGTCGAATTTTTGAGGGATTTTCTGTTGCTCAAATCAAAAAGTGTTCAACTAAGAAAAGTTTGGATATAACCTGGGGCATATGTACAAGAAATCGCAGGTCCAAAAGATAAACAGAGAATTTTCACGAATTTTTATGGTGCAGCACCGAAAACAGTTTCAGGACAGCAACATCCCCAAATCTTTACCTCACTCAAATTAGAGGCTTCTCTTGGCACAAAAACGAAATAAACAAGATAAGGAGCGGTCATTACAGTAGTAATGACTTCCAAGACACAAATAAAAGAAAAAGTACTGAAAATAAAACATTGGGTTATCTCCCAAGAGTGCTTTTCTTTAATGCCTTTGAGCTAGGCGCAGAAAATTGCGAATCAAGTATTATCAGCAGAAGCATTAAGATCAACAGAAGAGGTCTTGTCAATAAGGCATTGTATTTCATCCACATAAGTTTTAGAAGACCCTTTGTGATCATGCTTGGGTACACTATTCTCATCAAAAAGATTTTCAGGACAAATCCAGGCAAAATTATTTTCGAAGCCTTCACACAATCCCAAAAGCTTGCAAGGTATAGGTATCTCGGTCCCCTCATCATTAGTATCAATAACCTTTATAGGTGAACCGAGTTTATTAAAACGTTTAAGAACTTTCCTAGCTTCAACAACGACATCCTTAAATTCTAGGCGCAAAGTTTCCAAGATAAAAGCTTTCTTTTCGGGATCCTCAATTTCATGAAGCTTAAGGAACATGTATTGCATAAAAGGATTAAGACTAGCAAACCTAGTTTCCAACATGTCAATTAATATAACAGAAGCAACTTCAATACTAGGAGCAAGCTCAACCCAAGACTTTTCCTCATCTTCCTCATGCATACTAATATGATTAAAGAACTCCTCAATGTTACTTTTGCCAATAATCGAACCACTACCTACAGAGAGGTCCTCCAGAACGTACTTAGGGATCAACATGATAAACTAAAGTAAAGAAATAACAACTACCAAGTATTCTAATTTTTTTGGGTTTTTGATAAAAAGCAATGCAGGTAAAATAAATAAAGTAAAGCAAAACAATAAAACAAAGTAAAGAATGTGTGTGCGAAGAACTTCCCTCGCAGAAGTCTTCTCTCCTCCCCGGCAACGGCGCCAGAAAATTAGCTTGATGCGTGGTGAATGACCAGCCCGTTGGGAACCCCAAGAGGAAGGTGTGATGAGTATAGCAGCTAGTTTTCCCTCAGTTAAGAAACCAAGGTTTAATATCGTTCAGGAGAGGAGAGACAATGACGACTGAAGGTGATGCTTGCTAGTTTGCGGCCGCAGCGGACAATTTATATATGGCGCCTCGTCCAAGCTTTGCTTGCTAGCTGCAACGTGGAACCTGCACACATACAAACAAATACTTTGCTCCCAACTTACGATGAGGTTGTCAATCTCACCGGTTTGCTTGAAACAAAGGTTATGAGTGTATCGAGTGGAAAACAGTAATAGTATGCGAGTAAAATAAACAGTGCAAGAAAGTAAACAGGTGATAGCAATATGATGTAAATAGGACCGGGGTCCACAGTTCACTAGTGGTGTCTCTCCATAGATAAAATAGCACATGCTGGGTAAACAAATTACAGTTGGGCAATTGATAGAATAAAGATAAACGTGATATGTCAAGAAGATCACTATGAGATTTACTCTGGGCATTACAACAAAATACATAGACCGCCATCCAACTGCATCTATGACTAATAATCCACTCCCGGGGATATCAATCCGAACACCCTAGAAGTATTAAGTTGCGAACAACAGATAATTGCATTAAGCAAAGTGTGTAATGTAAACAAAGCATATGCCCTTGAGCATATGAATGTTGTTTTCTCCCTAGTAGCAACAGCACATCTACCACCTTAGAGGTTTCTATCACTCCCCCAGGTGAAATAGAGGCATGAACCCACTATCGAGCATAAATACCCCCTCTTGGAGTCACTAGCAACTACTCGGCCAAGATAGCTACTAACAACGGAGAGCATGCAAGATCATAAACAACATAGAGATAACAAAAGATATAATTCAGTACAGCAACTTAATCATAAACACCAATATTCATCGGATCCCAACAAACCAAACATGTAGAATTACATAACGGTGATCTCAATCATGTAGGGCAGCTCATGAGATCTAAACATGAAGCACATGGTGGAGAAGACAACCATCTAGCTACTGCTATGGACCCATAGTCCAAGGTAGACTACTCACTCATCGCTTCGGAGGCAAGCATGGTGATGAAGAAGACCTCCGGTGGTGATTCCCCTCTCCGGCAGGGTGCCGGGAAGAGCTTCTGGACCCTCCCGATCTTCGGGTCGACGGTGGCGGCGGATCGCGATGTGTTCTCGAAATCTGATCGGGTACTTAGGTTTTTTCTGTCGGGGGGTCTTTATAGGCGAAGGGGCGTCGTCAGAGGAGGGGCCAGGTGCCCTCACATGGGGGTGGCGCGGGCCAGGGGTTGGCCGCGCCGCCCCTGTGTGTGGGCCCCTGGTGGCCCACCTCCTACTCCTCTTCGGATCTCTGGAAGCTTCCGGGTAAAATAAGACTTCAGGAACTTGTTTCGTCCAATTCCGAGAATATTTCCTGTGTATCACTTCTGAAACACAAAAACAGCAGAAAACAGGAAACTGGCACTGTGGCACTTGTTAATAGGTTAGTTTCGGAAAATGCATAAAAGTGCCACTAAGTGTAACGAAACAATAGGCAAATGGTGTAAAAACAAGCATGGAGCATCAAAAATTATAGATACGTTTGAGACGTATCAAGTCCCCAAGGCAACGACTGGGTCATCCTCAAAAATTACCAGCTTGCACCTCGCAGATATGTCGACGCCTGTGCAATTCGTCGATTCGGTGATCGGAGAGAATTGTACCGCGTGTACGCGGTTACAGAACCACGAGGAGATGTTTTGGTTTGGGAACCACATACTTGGGGTGAGTTATGCCCTCTTCCTATCTGAATTTACATGTAGTTCTACCTGCTTACTGCATTGTTGTTTTGTGGCTTATCTTCTTCCATACGCAGGCACAGATGAAGGCCCGCGTATAATACTTGCCCCGAAGATTGAGGATCCAGTTGCAGGGGATGCGGCTGAAGACACTGCAGTTGCTGGCGATGCAGCTGAAGGAGATGCATTTCCTGCCGATCCGGATGAAGACGTTGATGAAGATGCAGATCAAGTAGTGGTTAATTCACAAACTACCTGGTTCTTGGCATCCAATACCTACCATTATGGATATTTCGATCTACTTTGGATTCAGATAGATGGTGATAGACACAGCAATGCTCCTGCATAGTTTGAAGATGGGATACGGTTGAGCACTTATCCTAGTCTATGATGCCACGTTTTCGCAAGGCATCCCTTTAATCTTGGCCCGGAAGAAGAAGATCCTGTTGATGGTCCAGTGTGGATCAGGTAGAATTATCTGCACGGGCTTTCAGTATTTCTTGGAATCAACAACCCAATCTTCCACCGAGAACACTGTTATGATTTTGCAAAAGCTGGTCCATCTGCTGGACAAGATATGTCCTTGTTACAACGAGACTGTGTGTTTGCTGCATACCATCGAGCCCATCCCTACACCCTTCGGCCAGTGCCAGATTGGAGCCGTATACACATCAATTGAGGAGCTCCGGCAATAGGATCACAACTGATATACCAACCCTCTTTTTACAATGAGTGGGAGGCGCCAATGTGGATCTTCCCAACAATGTCTGGGCTCCCCCAACTCATCCTGACGCCCGAGGTTGGGGAGAGCCAGAAGACTAGTTACCTTCAAGTGTTCTATTTTTAAACTTAAGTTAACGAACACTAGTATGATGATGTGTAAAGCCTCTGTGATTGATTATATGCTTGTAACAGACATATTTTGTTGTGTTATGTTTATCTGCATGACCAAGCAATGGAATAATCTTCTGTTGTTTGGATTTCCTAAATTGACATATTTTGTTGTGTTATGATTATCTGTATTCTGCTGTCATGTTGGTACTGCCAATTCCCCCTCTAGCCTTCTCTGGAAGCTGTCATGTTCCCTCTGTTCTTTGCAAGATTCAGAAAATGCACAATTTTTGTTGATTTTTATGTCTTAGTTATCCTGCAAAGCATTGATGTTCAGTTGGTGGATTTGCTAAATTGACATGATCTAAGTACTCCAGCATCAGAAAATAGTAATTTAGTGAATGATACATAGATAGTTGACACTGACTGATAGTTGAAAGTACTGAACCTATATGCTGATCACACAAATTTTGTGCAATGTTTGAGAAGTGATTTGCTCAAGCATGGAAGGGCACATGAGCCAGCAGTCAGACTGACCATCTACTTGGCAAGATAATATCTACTGGATCACATCAGAGAAATGAGAGAAATGTTCAAGGAATTGGTATCCAGTAATATTTCACAGAAGTCATGGAACTACTCAAGAACCACAACCACCAGTAGATATTCATACAAGTCATAGAACTAGACAAGAAACACAACCGGAAGTAGAACAGTCTACTTGTCAAGAAGGAGAAGCAGATGAGGATACTTGGCAAAAATATGCCGCATATAATGACATTTTTATGCTAAAGTTGACAGAAAAGTTGATGATTATAAGTAAGTTCAGGACATAGTAGAGCAAGAGGATGATGCTAGCCTGGAACATGATAATCTGCAATTCACCAGAGAGCAAGAGAAATATAATAGAATCCAGCGTATATGTGCATATTCAGAGAGTATTCATCGTATATATTCAAATTCAGAGAGAATTTAGATTTTGCATACGTGTTACTTCTCCATTTCTCTTAGCGCTGCTGGAATTGATGGAATGCTAAGAACAGCCTCTATTTCTCTAGTACAAGAACAAGCTCCACATGATCAGTGGCTTCCGCCCCAACTTCTCCAGCACGAGAACAGCCTCCTCCAGATCTTCCCAGTTCCCGATCCCGATCTTGCTAGATCCGCAGCGAGGAGAACCCGCTTTCAACCTCGAGGCCATGTCTCCTGCATGGCGCCAGTAGTGCTGTGGTACTCTAAGATCTCGGCAGGCAAGCTGTAGCAGGAGCTTGAAGAACAATGGGGGAGAAGAGAAAGGTTACGTGGATGAGGTACGCCACCTGGCAGCCACGGTGGCAAAGCAATAATGGGGGTATCCTGCCAAGTGGAGCGCTGAGTCGTCACCGTAACAGAGATATTTGTGTTCAAACGATTCCAACCGGTATTATTTGGGCTATTCGAATTTGACCCAGAAATGACCCTCTCAGTGATTGACCCCATAAACTTGCGGTACCGCGATGTGATTGCAGTGAAGAAAGGCACCTGTGAGTCTGTGGCAAACAACTTGATGACCGCAAACTGAATAGCCCGAGTTTTTCGAGAGCAAGCTGAAGTGTGATACGTCTCAAACGTATCTATAATTTTTGATGCTCCATGCTTGTTTTTACACCATTTGTATATTGTTTCGTTACACTTAGTGGTACTTTTATACATTTTCCGGAACTAACCTATTAACGAAGTGCCACAGTGCCAGTTTCCTGTTTTCTGCTGTTTTTGTGTTTCAGAAGTGATACACAGGAAATATTCTCGGAATTGGACGAAACAAGTTCCTGAAGTCATATTTCACGGGGAAGCTCCCAAACATCCGAAGACCTGACGGAGGGGGGCCACGTGGCCCCCACACAGGGGCGGCGCGGCCACCCCTCTGGCCGCGCCGGGCCCGCGTGAGGGGCCGTGGTCCCTCCTCTGACATCATACTTTCGCCTATATATACCCCCTGACGAGAAAAACCTAAAGCACCGATCAGTTTTCCAGAATACATCGCGATCCACCGCCGCCGTCGACCCGAAGATCGGGAGGGTCCAGAAGCTCTTCCCGGCACCCTGCCGGAGAGGGGAATCGCCACCGGAGGTCTTCTTCATCGCCATGCTTGCCTCCGGAGCGATGAGTGAGTAGTCTACCTTGGACTATGGGTCCATAGCAGTAGCTAGATGGTTGTCTTCTCCACCATGTGCTTCATGTTTAGATCTCATGAGCTTCCCTACATGATTGAGATCACCGTTATGTAATTCTATGATGTTGGTTTGTTGGGATCCGATGAATATTGGTGTTTATGATTAAGTTGCTGTACTGAATTATATCTTTTGTTATCTCTATGTTGTTTATGATCTTGCATGCTCTCCGTTGTTAGTAGCTATCTTGGCCGAGTAGTTGCTAGTGACTCCAAGAGGGGGTATTTATGCTCGATAGTGGGTTCATGCCTCTATTTCACCTGGGGGAGTGACAGAAACCTCTAAGGTGGTAGATGTGCTGTTGCTACTAGGGAGAAAACAACATTCATATGCTCAAGGGCATATGCTTTGTTTACATTACACACTTTGCTTAATGCAATTATCTGTTGTTCGCAACTTAATACTTTTGGGGTGTTCGGATGATATCCCCGAGGGTGGATTATTAGTCATAGATGCAGTTGGATGGCGGTCTATGTATTTTGTTGTAATGCCCAGAGTAAATCTCATAGTGATCTTCTTGACATATCACGTTATCTTTATTCTATCAATTGCCCAACTGTAATTTGTTTACCCAGCATGTTATTTATCTATGGAGAGACACCACTAGTGAACTGTGGACCCCGGTCCTATTTTAATCATATTGCAATCACCTGTTTACTTTTCCCGCACTAGTTTACTTTACTCGCATATTACTACTGTTTTCCACTCGATACACTCATAACCTTTGTTTCAAGCAAACCGGTGAGATTGACAACCTCATCGCAAGTTGGGGACAAAGTATTTGTTTGTGTGTGTGCAGGTTCCACAAACACCTTCAGTCGTCATCGTCTCTCTTCTCCTGATCGATAAACCTTGGTTTCTTAACTGAGGGAAAACTAGCCGCTGCACTCATCATACCTTCCTCTTGGGGTTCCCAACGGGCTGGTCATTCACCACGCACAAGGACTGTCTGTTGCCACATTCACCTGAAGCATCAGCTACTTTTCTGGCGCCGTTGCCGGGGAAGAGAGAAGACTTCTGCGAGGAGAGTTCTTCGCACACACATTCTTTACTTTGTTATTTGTTTTGCTTTACTTTATTTTATTTTACCTGCATTGCTTTTTATCAAAAATTCAAAAAAAAAAAATAGAATCCTTGGTAGTTGTTTTTACTTATCTGCTTTTAGTTTTGTTACAATGAGTAATCCTGAAGTAGAAGTTCGTAGTTTCAAGCAGCAAGGGGGAGAAAGTTTAAAAGATGCTTGGTACCATATTAACAATGCTCATCATAGGTGTACCAAAAAGCACTCCACCACGATCCTTCTTAGAAATTTTTATGTTGGTATATCTAGCTGGAATAGGTATGTTCTTGATACTCTTACAGGAGGTAATTTTTTGGGTACTCCCGCGGGAGAAGCATGCACTATAATTGAAAGTTTAGTGGGAGTACCACCTATTCATGTTGCTAAAACTGAGACCACCTTGGAAGAGGTGGTAGAAAAGCTCAGCTCTTTAGAAAAAAGTTTGCCAAGTATCCTAGAAAATGCTAGCCGCGTTAGTGAATTAATAGAAAATATTGGTAAGAGGATTACCATTTTAGAGGCTAGCACTGCTCATGACAATCAAAACTTGAGGATTGGTAAATTAGAGGAGTCTATGGAAACTCTTAGTTTAATCTTCTCTTCTCTTAAATTTAAGAAGGAGAAAGTGTTTGTTGGAAAAGAGCAAAAATTTATGTATGTTCCCAAGGTTTCTGCGCTTAAATCTCAACATGTTCTTAAGATTGGTAAGACTCTTAGTTCCACTAAGGGTGACTTGCAGGTTGAATCATCTTCGGGAACCTTCAAAGAGCCTACTGAGGTAACTAGCACTTCATCACTTGATATTACTTGATTCGCACTTTTCTGCGCCTAGCTCAAAGGCGTTAAAGAAAAGCACTCTTGGGAGATAACCCATTGTTTACTTTTCAGTACCTTTTTCTTTTATTTGAGTCTTGGAAGTCATTACTACTGTAATGACCGCTCCTTATCTTGTTTATTTCGTTTTTGTGCCAAGAGAAGCCTCTAATTTGAGTGAGGTAAAGATTTGGGGTTATTGCTGTCCTGAAACTGTTTTCGGTGCTGCACCGTAAAAATTCGTGAAAATTCTCTGTTTATCTTTTGGACCTGCGATTTCTTGTGCATATGCCCCAGGTTATATCCAAACTTTTCTTAGTTGAACACTTTTTGATTTGAGCAACAGAAAATCCCTCAAAAATTCGTCCATTATCAGCTGTTCAGTTTTGACAGATTTCTGCCAATATTTGTTTTTGCCACTTTATCGCTTTCTTTTGAGTTCTTTTTGATCATGGAACTCTTGTGGAAGTTGCTACAGTAGTATACTTTATATGTGGTGGTTTTGAGTTGAAACCTTAAGCTAAAAGAGGTTGAATATATTTTATGCTTACACTAATGTTGCTAATAGAATTGTCTTTAGTTTTGTATGAAGGAAGTTTTCAAGTGTAGGGATTGGAGAATGATGAGATGAGTTGAAGAATGGACAAAAGCTCAAGCTTGGGGATGCCCATGCATCACCCCAAGAAATATCCAAGAAGTACAAGCGTCAAAGCTTGGGGATGCCCCCGAGGCACCCCTTCTTCATCGGCAAAAATCAGGTCACCTTTCAAGACACTATATTTTTATTGCTTCATGCACTATGTGTTTTTCTTGGAGCGTCAGTTGTTTTAGTTTTCTTAGTTGGTTTAGTTTGTTTGTTTGCTGCAATAAATGGTTGGACCCCAACAAATTTCCTTTGGAGGAGATGTACTCGTTTTCATTTGCAAAGAATGCTCTAGTTTTCACTCTTATTAAAAATCGAGCATTCTATTTTTCTGCTACTGCTTTTGGTTTTCGTTTTCGCCTTGATTTGCGTTCAGATCTTGTCATATCTTTTCATCAAGGTGTATTTTTGCCTCTGATCTTTATTGGTTTTCATCAAAAGAGATATTTATAAAAATTTCAAATGGTGTTGGAAAAGAGAAAAAGCTTTGTGCAAAATAGTGGTACAAGAAGGAGCTTGTGTAGACTGCGGCTTAGGCTTGTTCATGTCATGCTTGATGTCTTTTTGATAGTATGCTTAGTGGTTTTGCTGTAGCATGACTTGTCTCAAATAACTGAGATTGCTTAATGAGCCTTTGAAAAAATAATGCGTTGTTTCTATTGTATGGAAGCATTATTTTGGTTTTCTCCTTGATGCTTTATTTGGGTTGACTTGGCGCATGCTCACACATGTTAGACTCTTCCAAAGTCGCCATTAGCCTTCATGATCATTTAGTTTTTGACTTTTGATGCCATCGTATGCTTCTTTTAATGTCGCTTTGTCGCTTTGCATGATTATGGCCATTATTGCTCTCTTAGTTGGTCGCTCCCAGTCTTTTGCTAGCCCTCGCCTTGTACTGAGTATGAGCTCTACTCGTGCATCCAACTCCTAAAAGCCAAGTTTGCCATTGTGTCCACTATAAATTCCTATGCATGGTATTTGTAAGCCATTCCAAAGTAAAATTTTCGTGTGCTACCTTTCAAAAACCTTCAAAATACTTCTCGTTTTGTGACACTGTTTTCAGCTCATGGGGACGTAGTGGTCGGATTTGCTATCTTCCATATTGCTTATTCCAAAAAGAAAAAAAAGGGAAAAAAGAAAGAAAAAAAGGCACTCCTCCAAAGAATGTGAATGTTGGTGGGCACCCGATGGAATCGGTTAGCCATGGTATGTGAAAGGAAAAGGTGGGGAGGAGTGCCAAGTTTTATAAAAAGAGCACGAAGTGCCAATCTCTCTCTCAAAAACTTGCTTCATTTTTGTATGGAAGATAGTAAGAACCCCATTGCCAGTCGTTGACAAAGACAACCACCTCTCAAAATCAAGTTTTCTCTCTGTTTTACAAATGAAAAGCTCTAGCACATGTTTAAATCACTGCTTCCCTCTGCGAAGGGCCTTTCTTTTACTTTTATGTTGAGTCACCACCTTCTTTCTTTATGCACCATTAAGAGAGCATAGTTGTCATTCTTAGTGTGATATGCATTGTCCCAAAGTTCATTGATTGACTCATATTGTTGGTTTCACTTGTTCTTAAATTATTTGTATCTAGTCGCCCTCTTAAACTTTGAGGTGTCCTATGCATTTATGTTTTGCTCTCTTTGAAGGACAAGCTGAAAACCATTTGTATGTTTTTCCTTATGATTTGAACACACGTTTGACTTTCATTGTTTCATTATCATGATCTTTTGTTTGTGTTCATTTGCATGTTTACAACATGGTTGCTAAGTTCTTATTGTCATGATTATATCTTTCATGCCCATGTTTTAAGTTCTATTGATCCCATCTCATCAATGCTTACATATATGATCAAGATTGTGTAGGTGCATGTCACCTCAAAAATTATTCTTTTGTTATCACTTACCTACTCGAGGACGAGCAGGAGGTAAGCTTGTGGATGCTTGATACGTCTCAAACGTATCTATAATTTTTGATGCTCCATGCTTGTTTTTACACCATTTGTATATTGTTTCGTTACACTTAGTGGTACTTTTATACATTTTCCGGAACTAACCTATTAACGAAGTGCCACAGTGCCAGTTTCCTATTTTCTGCTGTTTTTGTGTTTCAGAAGTGATACACAGGAAATATTCTCAGAATTGGACGAAACAAGTTCCTGAAGTCATATTTCACGGGGAAGCTCCCAAACATCTGAAGACCTGACGGAGGGGGGCCACGTGGCCCCCACACACAGGGGCAGCGCGGCCACCCCCCTGGCCGCGCCGGGCCCGCGTGAGGGGCCGTGGTCCCTCCTCTGACATCGTACTTTCGCCTATATATACCCCCTGACGAGAAAACCTAAAGCACCGATCAGTTTTCCAGAATACATCGCGATCCGCCGCCGCCGTCGACCCGAAGATCGGGAGGGTCCAGAAGCTCTTCCCGGCACCCTGCCGGAGAGGGGAATCACCACCGGAGGTCTTCTTCATCGCCATGCTTGCCTCCGGAGCGATGAGTGAGTAGTCTACCTTGGACTATGGGTCCATAGCAGTAGCTAGATGGTTGTCTTCTCCACCATGTGCTTCATGTTTAGATCTCATGAGCTGCCCTACATGATTGAGATCACCGTTATGTAATTCTATGATGTTGGTTTGTTGGGATCCGATGAATATTGGTGTTTATGATTAAGTTGCTGTACTGAATTATATCTTTTGTTATCTCTATGTTGTTTATGATCTTGCATGCTCTCCGTTGTTAGTAGCTATCTTGGCCGAGTAGTTGCTAGTGACTCCAAGAGGGGGTATTTATGCTCGATAGTGGGTTCATGCCTCTATTTCACCTGGGGGAGTGACAGAAACCTCTAAGGTGGTAGATGTGCTGTTGCTACTAGGGAGAAAACAACATTCATATGCTCAAGGGCATATGCTTTGTTTACATTACACACTTTGCTTAATGCAATTATCCGTTGTTCGCAACTTAATACTTTTGGGGTGTTCGGATGATATCCCCGAGGGTGGATTATTAGTCATAGATGCAGTTGGATGGCGGTCTATGTATTTTGTTGTAATGCCCAGAGTAAATCTCATAGTGATCTTCTTGACATATCACGTTATCTTTATTCTATCAATTGCCCAACTGTAATTTGTTTACCCAGCATGTTATTTATCTATGGAGAGACACCACTAGTGAACTGTGGACCCCGGTCCTATTTTAATCATATTGCAATCACCTGTTTACTTTTCCCACACTGTTTACTTTACTCGCATATTACTACTGTTTTCCACTCGATACACTCATAACCTTTGTTTCAAGCAAACCGGTGAGATTGACAACCTCATCGCAAGTTGGGGACAAAGTATTTGTTTGTGTGTGTGTAGGTTCCACAAACACCTTCAGTCGTCATCGTCTCTCTTCTCCTGATCGATAAACCTTGGTTTCTTAACTGAGGGAAAACTAGCCGCTGCACTCATCATACCTTCCTCTTGGGGTTCCCAACGGGCTGGTCATTCACCACGCACAAGGACTGTCTGTTGCCACATTCACCTGAAGCATCAAAGTGCCACAATATGGGCCATAGCCCATTAGCAAATATGAACTAGACTAAACTCCATCAGATTCGGGAAGCCCTTTACTCCGACCTGGTTGGCCAGTATGAGATGCCGCACACCCAGGCGGGGTGTTGGCCCGGCCCAATATCTTTTTTCCATTTATGTTATTTCTTTTGTTTTTTCTTTTACGTTTATTTCCTTTTTTGTTGTGATTTTCAAACACATGAACTTTTTTGAAATTAAAAAAAAAACAAAATGGAAGAAATCTAAAATTTAAACAAATTTTAAAATTGGAATAAATTTCAAATTGGAACAAATTTCTAATCAGAGCAATTTTCAAATCGGAATAGATTTCAAATCGGAATGAATTTCAAATCAGAACAAATTTCAAAGCGGAATGAATTTCAAATCGGAACAAATTTCAAAATTGGAACAAAATTTTAAATTTGAACAAAATTTTAAATCAAAACAAATTTAAAATTAGAAAATATTTCAAATCAGAAAGAATTTCAAAATTAGAACAAATTTGGAATCTAAGCGAATTTCAAAATTTTGAACATTTTTAAAATTTAAAATTTGTAAATTTTATAATCTTAAATTTTTCTAATACTACAAGAAAAAAAGAAGTAGAAAAGAAAAAAAGAAACAAAACAAAAAAAATTGGAAAAGGCATATCGCCTAACCAGGCCGGCCCACAACCGTGTGCGGGGGTGTGCGGCACGGTGCAAGCGCCGACCTGGTTGACGCATAGGATTTGCCTCAAATCCATTAATAAATCTCGTTGAAGTTGTACTAAATCAGGGCGTTCCTACCTCTCGCTCGTTAGCGGGAGCGATGGTGGCTCCGCCCGCGGTGGAGCGTCTCTATTAGGCTGGCTCCGTAGCGCTTCCTTTTTCTTTACGTTTTTTTTTAAATTTGAATAATTTCGAATTTTGAAATTGATTTTTTTTAACCTAAACAAATTTTAAATTTTAAAATTTTCATATTTAATCAAAATTTGAATATGAACAAAATTCAAATATGAGCAAATTTGAAATATGAACAAATTTCAAATTCAAACAAATTTTAGGTCTAAAAAATTCAAATTTGAAAGAATTTCAAATATGAACAAAATTCAAAATTTGAACAAATTTTGAATTCAGATAAATTTTGAGTTTGAACAAAGTTCAAATTCAAAAAATCAAATTTTGAAAAATGACAAATTTGAATAATTTCTTATATTTGAAAATAGTTAGAAAAATGCCTAGCAAAACCGGAGAACCGAAGGTAGCAAGAAAAAGAATCGGTAAAAAGCCAAAAAAATAATGCTTAGAAAACCAGAAAAACCTGAAGAAAAAGAAAAATCACCCGTGAGCGCTAGGGCCCATATCGCCCCGCCCGCTGGCGCAACGCATTCTAGCTCGCCCGTGGGTGACAAATAGGATTTGCCCTAAATCAGCGATACTCTGGGGACTCAACAACAACAAAAACTGCTAGGAAAATACATAGGCAAAGTTGCTTTACATGTGGGCCAGTTGATAGCTTCCTTGTTTCTATATTTTATATTGTTTACGTCTGAAATTACTTGTCTCAGATACCATTTGTGTCTAGTATGTTCCTGTTAAAACTTCTAAAATTAATTGTAAATCCATGACCGAAAGTTTTGTGCTCTTTGAGGGCAAATGAAATTGAACATTCATCAGCAAAAGGACAAGACAAAACCAAATGAATCAAAGTTTCCTTTTTTTAAAAGGCAACACACTAATCATTTTCATTGATTATGAAAAAGGTTTTAGAGTGTAAGAAAGCCAAGGTCAAGGCAAGAAGGCAAGATATAACAGCAAGAGGTCTATTATTATGGTACTAGTAAGCGTGCACGTGCAACGCACATTTAAAAAAAATATTTATACAACTATTTTTTATGAGTTGTTTTTATATAGTCTTTATTCAAAAAGTCTTTTTAATAGTTCTGATGGCCCAATGTTGTAAGCATGAACCTGCAACGTAGGATCTAGATAAACAACAAAAATCTGAAGCATATTATTTCTTTCATCATCTTCGAAGTCTCAACTTCTCACACTCATCATTCATTTCTGAGTCGACTAAAAACAAATTGTCCTAAACTATGTCATATGAACCTAACAAAGTTGGTTTTCAAATAATAGCATAGCATAAAATCCATGTTTGAAAATGTCGGACACAATGACTCTCATTCAGTACTCCACAATAAAGTTTCGCATGCCCAAACCACATGATGATGTATTGACTCAATTTTCAGTATAAGCAAGTAAAAATATTTACCAAAAAGATAATAGGTTTTTAAAGCATACATGATGTTCAAATTTTTGATATAATCCTAACATTTTTTATTTTTAGTATAATCCTAATTTTTTAAATATAATCCAATCTGAAAAGGAGATCTTTGCTAATTTTACCTATTTCTAAAAGCTTAAATTGATAAATCATGCTCACCTTAAATAACTTACTTAGATGATTGGAGAAGAAAATAAAGCAGAGAGCCCACCGTAGGTGCTTCTTGGACACATCACCCAGTCCCACCAAAGAAAGAAGACGTATGAATCGGATACTCTCGCTCAATCCTCACAATCCCACTCAAGATCCCTCTCCCCATTGCCTCCCGCCTCTGGTGTCGATGGCTGCCCCCTCCCCTGCATCCCCGTCGCCGGCGCGAGGACCTCCCCCTCCTCTGCCTTCACCCGCTGTTGCGAGTTCTGCCCTCTAACCTAACGCACCCCGCTGCCACGAGCGTGTGACTACCAACCCCTCCCCAGCCTCCCCACTGCTGCGACCCTTTCCTCGCGCTGAAGATCCTGGGGAAGTGGGGAGAGCAGGCGACGCCAAGCTCGGCATGCCCGCCGCAGGCCAGACGTCCCTGAGCTAGAAGCAGATGGAGGTCTCCATTCGATTCGTGGCCGCGGCTAATGCGCGCGTGCTGGAGGGCTCCATGTGATCGGCCTCCTCCTCCCACAACTGCTGATGAACCGTAGCAAGCTCACAGGGATGCCAGCGAGGATGCCCTGCTCCAGACCTACCTGCCTCTCGGATGCTCACGCATCTCACAAGGTTCGACAGTTCTCTATCATCCTCATACTCGCATAATCCTAAATATTTGATTTCCCCAATCTATGCAGTTTATATATATGTCTTCTTCCACATTTTGAATAGGTTGGTCTCATGCACTGTAAACAATCGATCGGAACTGGTGCCGTGATTTTTCTGAAAGAAGAACAAAGTGTCTCTGCAGAACATTATAATTCAATTCTTGTAGGCAATTTTTTGTCTATGCATATAAGGCTGGATACTCAGACTTCACTCTTGACTCTGTTATTGAGATATATGACTGTAATGCACCAGATAAACTAACAAACTTGAAATTATCTTTTGTGGAAAATCAAAGATTCCCTTATGTAAAAGGAAATTTAACTTAATAAAAAAATAAAGATTGTATTGGTACACTTCCTTTGCACACATTGTCCATATTGAGTGGAAAAGAAGTTTTTTGGTTTAAAAATCATGAAAGCAATAAGAACGCAACACAATCTCTACTACTTATAAAGACACAAACTTGTTGGAATACATTTAATCTCAGATGTTAAATTGCCTCAAATCAACAGCCTAGATCGTTCCAATGTTGACCACCTCAACATGTTGAGTTCTCTAAATCCCGCCCACTAATCGCTCCTCATTACATCTCTACTACTAAATATAATCTCAGCCATTAAATGGATGATCAAATGGTATCGGTATGATTAATTGTAAATTGTGCTTCTAATGGAAACCGCCTGATCTTCAGCTCCCTATGCTCTATCCCCCGATGATTTCTCTCATGATAGTGCTGATCATCCGCTGCCATCACCCTCGGCCACGAGCATTAGCTATCCTCCTCACCCATCGTCTCCGTGGCGCGCCATCATACCGTCCGTCGCTCCCCGAGATCGACGTACCGTCTCCGTCCCTGTCACCGACGCCGACATCCCGCCGTCCTCCACTGCCCGAGATCAACGTATGTCAACGACACCCTTGTCCCCGTCCGCCGCCATAGCAGGACAGTCATGGCGATCCCGTCACCGAGGCCAGCAGGACTGGCACCATCGTCAAGCGTCGTCGACTGGGCCTTCAATGTGTATGCATGTTTCCCCTTGTGCCTTGCTTTGCCAATCTTCTCAAATTTGTCTTGCACACCATTGGCAGCGCGGGCCATCTCCGTAGTTGTACCAAAATCTGTAAAATATATTTCAGACATTCTTCCCAGACTTCTCAGATTCAATCACGTAATTGTACCAAAGTCTGTATAATATTTTTTTGCTGCCTCAAACGGATCAGTATTGTTACATTGTACAGCTACATGGCTCGCACAATTATACAGCGGCTGATTTGATATTTTTGTACATGCATAAATCACCTTGATCTTTTAAATAAACCATTTGTTGATGCGCCTTTGCTGTTTTGGTTCTATGGAAATTCCTGTATTCCCTTTGTCTTGGTGTGTTAGGCCTATCTAGAGAATCTTAAATTATGCGATGCATTCAGGAATTTTGACACATCAGACACGATAGGCTCCCCGAAGCGAACTGGTGTTACAAAATTCTTCCTGGTCATTCATCGTGTGTTCAAAGTACTACTATTGAACCTTCCAGAATATGGTAATGAGTTACTTGATCAGATGTTACGCAGCAAGGCTATATCATAATCATTTTTATACTAATTTCTTCTTAACATATTTGTCTACCCTACAGATGTTCTGGTTCCTGAGGCATCACGATTATGCTATGGACAGTCAAAGGATCTAAAGAGGATGGTGATGTTGTCTTAGTGAAAAAGAGAAAGATGAATTATCTGATGCATCTCAGTCAATGGTACGTGTTAGTTCTTACATTGTAATTCAATTTTTTTTTGGGGGATTACGAAGCTATGTACTTTCCACCCCTTTTGTATATATATGCTGGCGTTTATCTTTGATTTTAGGAACCACTGATAAGAAAACAAGTACTTAGAAGAGTAAAAATTCGCCTGGTTTTGTTCAAGTTTTGAGCTACTCTTGACTTCTCCATCGTGCTTTATCTCGGACTGGATCACTTGTTTCAAATTACTCAATTGGAATGATCTATGGTGTGGTACTTATTTTTCAAATCCTTTCGCTATATAACGGACTCATTTTTGCATGAACTCATGATAATCTTGTTGATTTCACAGTTCTCATCCAATTCTACTCAAGGGTTTATCATCTTTAACTTTTATGCAACATACACAATGTGTTTCTTCGATCACTCTTGGTGTCTTAGAATCACACACTGTTTGGCAGTGGGATGCTCCAACAGGGAGAGAACATGGAATATGGTATGCCGAGTATATCTATAGGTTACAGATTATGTAGATAAAGAAACAACTTTTCTATCCATGTTGATTGGCATCGTACATTTATGTGCTGATTTTGTATTGTTGTACCTCTCTATTTTGCCTCCAGTCCAAGTTCCTACATGTTCATTGACTATTTTGTTTATACTGTCAAAATAATATTTTGACTAGCTAGCAATAATATTTTCTATCCTTGGCTATCAAGGATTCAAGAGGTACCCTTAGAGGAAGATGTCTACGATAGGCGCAGAAGGCATAACTGCTTGTCTACGAAGCAGCACAACTGAGATTACCCGAGTTTGAGGAGAGAGCTTGCATACGAGGTAGTAAGATGTGGTTTGACGTAGGAGAACAAAGCAAGATAGGATATGGCGTACTACGTTATTTTGTCTCATGCGTCCTCCTCCAACTCTCAATGACCATTTGGATGGTGATTATATCGATGAACTCATTATTCGCTATATTAGTTGGGAATGTACTACAATGTCATGTTTACTAAGATATATATTCTTAGGAAGGAAAAGTTACATGTATCCTAACTTCAGTGTGGCTTTAAAATATTATTTTACGTTCATTCAAATTGTAACCATGCATTGAATAATGATATCTCTGAATTAATGGGGATGCTTGTACCACTTAACTCGGATATAAGAAGCTTCTTATTGCATTTCAACATTACTTGATTTGTTCAATGCATATGCATGCAATGCTATGCCTGGTTGAAATTACATGTGTTTTATTTTAGAGACGTGCGTTGCACGTGCAGACTTACTAGTATTCCTAAATTATTACGACAGCAAGTAAGCTTTATAAGTTGTTGATTAGGTCCATTCTGGAACACCGTAAAATTATAGTATCCACACAAGATGCAAGAAGCTCTCCCTTGTAGATCTGAACAAAAACATCAGCAATTTCCACCATGGAAATCATTCTTTCTTGAAGTACAGAAGAACTAAACGAAAATAATGTTTCAGCAAGGCCTCCTAGTAGATGGCTGTAGGCTTTGCCAAAAAGGAGAAGATGGTTCAAGAGCTAGAAATTAAATAAATATAGCACTGCACAATTGCTCAGTAGCACACTGCTTGTTTTAAAAGTATCGATATGGTTCCCGCTGCTACAATATATGGTACTATATCATATGATCATGTTAACTAAATGGGTTGGTATATTTTTTCTGATTTTTTAACAACGACGACATTTTCTTAGTTTTCATTTGAATCCCCTGATGATGAAGTAAAGATGCTGACATTGTTTTGAAGGTAAACGAAGATCAGTATCTTACTTGATCGTTGCCGCACAATGGATCACTGTTCATCCAGAGTAACCGGCTATTGCGGCGTCGTCGTGGAGGTGAAGGACGCATGCTCGCGACAACAGTGGCTGTGGAGATCTCGTGCGTGCGGCAGCAGCGGCGACGGCGTGGAGCTGGAGGACGCCAGCGTGCCGCAACGACGGCCGTGGAGGTCTCGTGTGGCAGTGGCAGCGACGGCATAGAGCTGGAGGACACCGGCGTGCGGCAATGGCGGTCATGGAGGTCTCGTGCGGCAGGGGCAGCGGCATCGACGTAGTACTCCTGTGTGTGGAGGTCTCGTGCGTGTGGCGGCGATGGAGGACTCCTGCAGGTGCATCGGTAGTCGTGGAAAAGTCCAGAGGGATGATCCGCAGTTTTAGGCATAGTTTGAGGGAGATGATCGTGGTATGAATGGGTATTGATCGTTGTATTAATGCGTATTGGTCATGAAGATGTAAATTACGGGATTGGAAAAAGTGTTGAGTTGAGCTCAACATTGGAGCGTTGTGGTCCGTTCGATAGACTGTGTTGGACGGATGGGATTAATTGTATCCCAACATGTTCGGTTTAGATTTGATGTGTTTTGGTCGTACACGCCAAGTCCAGCGTGCCTACATATAAGGCGATGGCCGATTGGAAAAGACCCCAATCAATCGAATCTATCAAATACAATACAGTCTATTTTCTTTACGTATGTCCTTTTATCGTTCTTCTCTACCATGCCCTAGGGTTTGGTTGATCTTTGCCGTTTTGCCCTAGGGTTTGGTTGATCTTTGCCGTTTTGTCCTGAATCTAAGGCTGCTAGGGCATGGTAGAGAAGAACGATAAAAGGACATACGTAAAGAAAATAGACTGTATTGTATTTGATAGATTCGATTGATCGGGGTCTTTTCCAATCGGCCATCGCCTTATATGTAGGCACGCTGGACTTGGCGTGTACGACCAAAACACATCAAATCTAAACCGAATATGCTTTGGCCCTTGATTCGGTCATGTATACAGATCTGGCTACCAAATCTGCTAGCAATTTGTACCATCACGTTGCAGTACGAGCTGTCACGTATAAATACGCTTTGGCCCACGGGAAGAACAATAAAATATCCGGCAACGTTGCTAATCAAACCGATAATGAAGATTTCATATGCCTTGTGCACCACCAGCAAATGTCATTCTCTCTGTCGCACTTCTCCTTGCTTGAAGCTTTGTCAACTAATTCGGCTTGGCATCTGAATTCTGCTAGGACCTCTCCTAGGAAGCATCGTTGTAGCTCAATCTCTGAATTTCGCCAGGATTTGTCCTAGGTCCATGCAAAAACCTGGTATACTTAATCAAGTATTTTGCTCAAACATCAATTAAATAAATTTGGCCGAACTAGCCAAATTACACCATCAACAATTAGTTAAAGCTTTGGCCCCGACCATAGACCAATAGTCGCCTCATCTTTAATTCTTGCCACCACATAGCGACGGTCGAGGAGTGGTTCAAAACACACTGTTTTGCTCTTTCCAAACCTTCGACCAAACAAGCATGTAAAGGGATTCTCTAGCTCTCCTCGTATGTCCTTTCTTTTGAACAAAGATATTCCACCAATCTTTGACAGATTGAGCAACATCTGAGTCGCCCGGGTTGATATTAGGCTACCCATAGTGGGAGTATCATAGCTAGTATCATACATTATATGCATGTAAAAAGCTAATATGTCACTCTAACTAATGATGAGAGAGATGGTAGTAATATTATAAGTACTCTAGATACTATATTATAGCACGTAGAATAAGAAAGTTTAATTTCAAATAGATCTTATACACACTTTTGCATTGAGATTCTACAAAATAATAAATACTATAAGACTATGACACTACCATATGATACAATGCATTATAGAGATAGTATCATAGAGTTGTATCGTATGCATGATACTAGCACATGATACTCCCCACTATGACTAGCCTTATGAAGACCAAGCCATTCCTTCAGACATAACACCACTTTAACCATGAAGCAGCATCTGAAGGGAGGATGTATGGAAAATTCTTGAAGTTTGTAGCGAATTATGCAAAGCCCACAACTTCATCATCCATGTCACTCGAGCCTATCTGTTCGTCCAAACTCTATTTTGGAGAACCAACCAAGATTTTTTTTTTTGCATTTGGGAGTCGCCCAAGATCTCCAAACCGTGGGAGGCAGCACCGATGGGCGGAAAAATTATATGACTACAAAGTTCTTTCTTGCCAATAAGTTACTTTTATTTAATCTATCATGTAACAAAAGCTAGAAAAATACCTGTTGGTTGACCTGTTAATTTTAAGAGGGATAAAAGGAATAAAAGAAAAGGAAAAAAGGCTCACTCAAAACTAACGTTAAAGGAGAGGGCCCATGGGCCAACACCCATGACTTATTCTCGTACATGACTTATTCCTCGTACGTAACTCATGAGCCCTCATCGGGGGTACCAAAACAAACTCGTGGTTTGGTCCCCTATCACACTGCGCCATATATGATGGATGGGAGCTGGTATCGATCTAAGCTAACAGATTCACAACCTGCAATATCTTCTTCCCGATATCCCCTCACCATACCGATCTAGGGAGGCCAGGAGTGACGGGAAGATCATCTCCACCACCGGTGACCAGGAGGGTCGTGTCGGTGACACATCACTCCACCTCCCGTTACCATGGGCTATCCCACGCCTACATCTAGCAGGCAATCATGCCCATGTTAAATTACTTGTAAGTGGCCCATCTCCTAATCTTTCTATTAGGTGCTCTAATGCATGATCTAGACACGTATTAAGTTATCCTAATGATGCAATTAAATCTAACAATGGCATCAGAGCCTGATCTGGTCATCTTAGAGTCCTACTTATGTCTTAGGAGATCATGTTTAAAATTTTAGCCTAGCCTGATGATCATGTCACATCCTTTTTGCTACGAATAAGTGCTGCAAAATATGTTTGAAGTTTTAAATGGCCTCTGTTTAATAGTTTTTGTTCACAATCAGTGTTGGCTGGTTCAATTGAGTATGGTTTAGCACTTACCCGACATGTTTAGCACGAGACCGAATTAGCAATTAAAGTAAACTCCCCAATTATGCATGAACCCTAAATCCCCAATTTCGGTATGAACCCTAACCCTAGAAAATCCCTAATTTCGCATGAAATCCAAATCGCTTTTTTGCATGAGCTCGAGGTTCGGGGACATACCTAATGCCGCCGGGTCGACGCCTATCCTTCAGGGGCCGCCGGAGTTGTGCTCAGGCGAGGGCGAGGATCCTCCAGCACTGCTCACTCCCGCTAGAGAAGCGCGAGGAACAACGCACACGCCGGTGGCTGTCGCGCCGCCCGCCTCTATCGTCGCCTCACGGCCGCTGACCTCGCTGGTGTGCACCACCTCCACCTCACCGCCCCTACGATACGTGACACCGGTAGCTAAAATCGATGGAAGAGCGCGCGGGAACTGGTCCATAGCACGCTCAGCCGGCGATTGCCGCCACCGCGTCGGGACGAAGGAAGGGGTCCGCCACCTCGCTGTCGTGTCGCCATTGTGGCGCCGTCGGGTCACGCCGTCATTGCTGTCTCTCGGGAGCAAAAAGAACGGGAAGTAGGGGAGAGAATGAAGCTAGGGTTTGACTTGGGGGCCAGCTTTGCCTCAACCGCAGATATTCTCAGCAGTCCATCTCGATCAAACGTCCAGCATTGACGCGGGGAAGAAGACGGGCCGAATTGGCATAATGGGTTGGTTTTGAGGCTGGGCTGCGGCCTAGGTTTTCGTCAGTCCAATAAGTTTTTTTTGGGCTGCCGATTTTTAGGTTTAAAGAATTTTCTGTGTTTTTCAGTGCAACTAATGTTATTATAATTATGCTTTATGTTTTGCACTTTTTTATATAGAAATAATTTCCTAAAATATGATGAATGCAAATATGTTTATGGATTTATTTTTCCATAAATTTTATGATAATAATTCCTTTATAATTTTAATGATGTTCTCTACTTAATGTATTTTAAGGTTGGATTTTAATGTTATAAAATGATGTGTTTTTTTAGGAAAATTATGGTAATCTATCATAAGTTTTTAATAGTACTATGTTATGAAATTTGATTTGAGCATTAAGTTTATGATAATTTCATTGCTATGACATTAATTAATTAATGATGTGCTCAAATGATTTTATTATTGATGTCATGATTATTGCATTTCTTAATTATGTGATCACTAATGGGATGAGGGCCATCTTTAATGTTGATAGTCGCATGGTTTGGTTTTCCGCACTGCACTATGCAACCAAATAATGTTTAGCCATTATGCTAAAGTATTATGTCATTGCAGTTAATGACTTTTGACATGCAATGACTAAAGGTGAAGAAGGCTCCCAATGATGTTGATTCTCTAAAGTAGAATGTATCGACTTAGAGAATTATAATGTGATATTTAATATCATGGTCATGTACTGTCATTTATTTGACTATTGTAGTTCACCAATTATTTGGTGAACCTTGATGTAATTTAATGTCAAAATTCTATTTGGAGAATCTTGATGAATAATATTAATGTCACTTTCAATGTGAATGTCCCTATAATGTTTACTCAGTGAGATGTCATTTTTATTATCAATGCTAATATGAATGTTTAAAATGTGTGGTATGTTCTGCCATTACATTGAAAGCTTTAATGACAATTTTGACACGTTTGATTAATGTTATTGAGATTATGGTGTCATAGTTTCATTACATAATGATTGGTGCTGGGTTGTAAATCCATGTGCCTAATAACACAACGGATTGCATTATATTGATCCTTCATGTTAATGTTGGCTATTAATCTAGCATATGTTCTTCGTGGTCATTATGTTATTTCGAATTTCTCTAGTCAAAATGGAACCAACGAGAAGTTCTAATTAGAGATTTTATTTATGGGCATATGATGTATGGTATATGACAATATTCTGAAAATGTTGATTATTATGTCCCATTTTGTTTATGAATAATGTGCTTACACATTTTAACCTAGTGGTGATGTGGATTTCAACATGATTAACTTGTTTTGATTTAGATCATTCAAGTTTATTTCGATGATGCTCATAAAATGTCATCTTTGTTTCAGCAATCGACCACAACAATTATGTCATTCTTTTGAACGAGGGTGATGATTTTTTCAAGTGGAAAAAAAAGAACTGTTTTCATGATAAATATCCATGAGTATCACCTTGCACTATATGAAGATGCTCCCAGAGTTCCTGATGAGAATTCAGCTGAGGAGAAGGAGAAGTATGACCTAAAAGCAAAAGAATGGGAGAGAGCAAACACTGTTTCTCTCCTTATTATGAAGCATACCATCTCCTCTGACATAAAGAATGCAATTCCTGAGTCATTATATGCCAAAGAGTACTTGGCCTCCATTGAGAAGCATTTCAAATATGCTTTACCTGTTGAAGAGAGGTTTTGAGGGGTTTTGCAATGAGGACAATAAATAATGAAGCATTGTAAGACATATTTGTTTATTCATATGAACCTTTTGGTCTTTGTAGTGAATCATTTTATGTTTAGTCTCACCATGCAGTGAGAAAATTTATGTCCTCTATGAATGAATCTTCTATAATAATTATGTGTGCTGCGACACAACTGAGATGTAAGAAAGCTGAATAATGACACCTTGTCGAAATTGTGGTCTTATTTACCACATTTTTAGGGGAAAAATGGATTGTATCATTTAATATTTAATATGGGATATGATGAACAATTTTCTTACACTACAATGATGAATGGTTCTTTTAGTTCTCCGAGTAAGATGGAACCAATGAGAAGTCTTATTTTGGAGAATGAGAGATGAATGTGTTAATTCTTTGAGTAAGATGGAACCAACGAGAAGTATTATTTGGAGAATGAGAATTAGACTAATGTTATAACTCCTTTCCTAATGTTGATGTGTAATTACTCCTTATGAAAATTATGAAACACACTTGAATCTTAAAGTTGAAAGTTTGTAAGTCTAATGTTGATGTAGCATGTGTCTTATGATTGTATTTCTGACCATCGTCATTTATAATCATGAGTGACGCTTCAAAGTGGCAATTTTCTAGTATCGTGTGTCTAATGGTTATATTCTGACCAACGTCGTTTATAATTATGTGTTACACTTCATTAAGTTTTTTTCCATTAACTGTCCAACGGTGTTGTGGTTTTAGAACTGAAATGCATGTTGTTAAAATTTTGGGAAGTGTGTTCTCCAGAACAAAATGATCATCGGAAACTTGGAGCCTATGAACATAAATCTTAAGGAGAACTCCATTAGATCTTTGTTCATAAGCATCATGTAAGTTGAGAGTTGTGCAATCCCTAATGCAACACTTGTGTTGAGTCTCAACAATTTTCCTATGAATAAATAATGTGTGTGAATATTCCTCCTACATAGGATGTATGTTATGAGCTTTAATGAGGTAAGAAACTTAATAGAGTTTCCTGAATGAGTTAAATAATGGTAGACTGTAATGGCTCAACAAAACCAAATATGACTCTCAAGAGATCTTAAAAGGTTCAAACAAAAGAATGGTACAATAATACCTCAAGAAGAGGGGGAAGTAAGTTTCACTGCTTTATGTAGATTGAATCTTATTGGCTATCCAAGAGATTTTAATTTTCTAATTAAGATATGAATAATTTTAGTAATGCCTCATACTTTTGATTGTATTGAGGTTCGCTAAGATGTATGTCCAATCCAAAAGGAGTATACGTTCTATTATGATGACATACGTTGAGGGAGTACGAAAGAAAAATATTATGCACTAGTACTTTGCCTCACCTGCTACTAAAGTTAAAGGCGATAAAGGTGGACATTTCAATGTCCAAGGATCCATTTTCAAACTGATCTGATAATGTTGGTTCCTTATGCTTCGGTTGTCAGAAGCAACATATGTATTCAAGAATGAATATGCCATATTTACGATCAGGATAATTGGCAAATAAATTATAAGTTCAGAAATGGACCATTCGAAAAGCCATCAAGAAATCTTTCAATACATGCAAGTCAATAAAGTTTACATGCTCATTTATATGATGTCTGGTAACCTCATTTGTAGGTTGTTTAGACATAGGTTTGCAAGGTGTGTGGACATTAAGGTTTCCACGTCATGTCACATCCTCACCCTCGTATGCGGAGCTATATCGTGGAAGAGCTCCAAATAATGAAGATAGCATCAGTAATGATGCAATTAATTATGCGGCATGTTAAGAGGCTATTTGGCAGGTTGTATGTCAAAATGTTTTTCCCAAAATCAGGGTGGTAGACAACATTTTAAAGCCACTTACTGCATTATGAACACGTAGTCTTCTATGCAAGTAACAACGAGTCAAAATGGTGTAGCCAAAGCCCTTGACAATATGCTTTATGTTGTGAAAGAAAGAATCCAGGATCAGTCCATTAATGTTAAGCATATGCGCATGAATTACATGTTTTAAGAATCTGTTTATTAAAGGCTTACCACACCCAATATGGTTATTGCCGTTATGGGGTTACTGGAAGCCTTATGAATCTGGAGTAAAGGGACCATTAATAGAACCACTCCCATAAAAAAATGTTATCCATTTTGAAATAGGCTGATTTGCCATGAGTGTCGAGTTTCAACAATATTTAATTTGATGTTGTAATGCCTCATTTTGACATATTATTCCTATGAAGAATGGGCAAATGAGGTTTAAACCAACGATCAAGGGGGAGAATGTTGGTTGACCTGTTAGTTTTAACATGGATAAAAGGAATAAAAGAAAAGGAAAAAAAGGCAAAGTCAAAACTAACATTAAAGGAGAGGGCCCATGGGCCAACGCTCATGACTTATTCTCGTACGTGACTTGTTCCTCGTACGCAACTCATGGGCCCTGATCGGCGGCACCAAAACCAACTCGTGGTTTGGTCCCCTATCACACTGCGCCATATATGAGGGAGGGGAGCTGGTATCGATCTAAGCTAACAGGTTCACGATCTGCAATATCTTCTCCCCAATATCCCCTCACCCTACCGATCTAGGGAGGCCAGGAGTGATAGGAAGTTCATCTCCACCACCGGCGACTAGGAGGGTCGTGCCGGTGACACAGCACTCCACCTCCCTTTACCATGGGCTATCCCATGCCTGCATCTAGCAGGCAATCATGCCCATGTTCAGTTTCTTGTAAGTGGCACATCTCATAATATCTCTATTAGGTGCTCTAATGCATGATCTATGCATGTATTAAGTTATCCTAATGATGCAATTAAATCTAACAATACCTTGTGCTTATGTTGACAAGAACTTTTCTAAATCCAATTGAACAGTGCATGAGCAAGACTGCAGGAAAGAAACTAATGAGAGTCTAACTTTAGAGAAGTATATTTACAAGCTAAAGTAACCACTAAATATTAAGTCTCTATGTAGTTTCTACACAAAAAGTCATACTTTTTTAGAACGAAGGCACCACACGCCCAGCTTTAAATTAATAAAGCTCACAACAAGGTAACAGGTGCTGGCGAACCAGACTTAGGTTTTACAATACGCCCGAAGGCAAGCCACACATAGAGTTCAACATAAGCTAAAACACAATAAGCTTAAAGCCGCTGCTACACACTGACAACAGCAACACTGCTAGACTAAGACGCCAGGGAAGCATAGATTTCTTTGAGCTTAGTGGCCACCTTGTCCAGCATGGGAAGAGCTTCTGGCTTTTGCAAGGGTCTCCACATCTGCAAGAAAACATTCATTTTGAAAATGGAGTTAGCCGGCCGCGAAGGGAACTTAGCTTCAATAGAGAATTTGTTTCTAATAGTCCAGAGCGCCCAGCTCTGGGCTGCAAACAAAACCCAAAGAAAACATTTATGACCCCCATGAAAATGTTGGAGGATAGCAAACAAATCAGCAAAACACTTGGGGTCCCAGTCTACTCCCAGAAGCTCCCTAATACTAATCCAGGCAAATTGTGCCAAAGGGCAGTTGAAAAAGATATGGGAAGCATCCTCCAGCTAATGACAAAGGGCACAATTGCCATCAGATTGCCCATGTATACATTTAATTTGATCATTGGAGGGTAATCTATCTATGACCATCTGCCAGATCAAAATGCGAACTTTCAGGGGGCAAGCAATCTTCCAAACATCCTTAGCTTGTGCTACTGAGGCACCATGAATCATTTTCTTATAAAGAGAACCTGTGGAGAACTGACCCAAGGGTTCTAAGTGCCAGGACACACTTTCCTGGTCCTCGGAGGGCGCATAGGCCTGTAGCTCGGCCTGAAGAGCCAGCCAACTCGCCTGTTCTGCTGGTCCAAAGGTTCTTTTGAAGCTAATATCCCACCTACCTTGTTGGAAGGCCTGTGATACCATGCACCCTGGCTCAGAGGCAACTTGAAAAATATGCAGGTAACAGGAGCACAAAGGGGAATCTCCAATCCAGAGATCAGTCCAGAAATGGATCCATTCCCCATTGCCAAGCTAAAATCTAGCCCCAAGCTTAAAGAACTCTTTAATCTTATGTATGCTATGCCAGAAAGGGGATCCTCCAATAGCCGAAGAGTTGAAAATATTCCCAGCCCCAGGGTATTTAGCCCTAATAATTTGATGCCATAGGGAGGAGTTGGGATCCTGAGAAAACAAGCGCCAAATCCATTTGACCATGAGGGCTACGTTCAAGATCTTGGTATTGGTAATTCCTAGGCCCCCTTGCTCTTTGGGCATACACACCTCAGACCAACTAACCCAATGTTGTTTGTGTTTCTCCCCAGTGCCTTCCCAGAAAAACCCGCTGCGATGCTTATCAAAACCAGCATGAGTACCATCAGCCAACAGGAAGAGGCTCATCATACGCAGGGGGAGGCTAGAAAGGCAAGTGTCGGTGAGGATTAGCCTTGCAGCCGAAGACATGAACCTGCCCTGCCATGGCTCCACTCTTGCCCCAACAGTAGCCACCACCGGCTCCATCTCAGCAATGGTGTGCTTTTTATCACTCATAGGAAAACCCAAGTAGCGAAAGGGGAAGGAACCTTCCTGGCAATTTAGAAGATTGGCCACTCTGGCCTGCTCCTGGGGGGACACCCCCATAACGATTACTTCACTCTTGTGATAGTTAATTTTGAGGCCTGACAGTAACTCAAAACAGATGAGTAGAAACTTGAGGTTAGCAATACTAGTGTCATTCTTCTCAATCAGGATCATTGTGTCATCTGCATATTGAAGGTGGGTGATGCCTCCAGGCAGAAGGTGGGATATGACACCCTTAATATGGCTAGCAGCATTGGCCTTGCTAAGGATTAGGGCAAGGGCATCCACCACAAGGTCAAACACGAGAGGAGAAATTGGGTCCCCTTGTCTAACTCCCCTTTTGTTTCTGAAGTAAGGGCCCACCTCACCATTAATGGAGATAGCTATCTGACCACCAGAAACCAGCTGCATAACTCTGTGCACAAACCCACTTTCGAAACCTTTTCTGATGAGAACTTCCTGGAGAAAGAGCCAGTTCACCCTGTCATAGGCTTTCTCAAAGTCAATTTTGAACAAGATTGCTCCAGACTTTCTCACTTTAATCTCATGAATAATTTCACACTAGTAGGAAAAGGCTTATAGATAGATGTTTTATCAGTGGAGCACATTATTCAATATGCTCCACTAGTATTTACTAGTGGCGCATTTGCAAATATGCTCCACTGATAATTTCTCTACTAATGGCGCATATTGGTCAGAATGCGCCACTAATATCCATGTGGGACCCATCAGAAGGGTCGTCGACAAAATATCCTATCTTATCAATGGCGCATTTGTTATATGCGCTTTTAGTGGCGCGTATCATAAAAAATACGCCATTGATAATATGTGGGCCCCACCTGGGCCCTACTGGCCTGACCTCTGCCAGGTATATGCATGGCGCATATACCAATATGCGCCACTGATAACTCAAATATCAATGGCGCATATTGAATATGCGCCACGCATAACTGGCGAGAATTTTTTAGTCTTCTAAAAAATAAAAGAAAATGATAAAAGGTTTGAAAAAAATTCAAAAAATCAGATTTAGTTATGTTATGTGATCTAGTAAGAAAAATAATAAACATGAATTTTGATGTTTTTTTAAGAAAACTTTATGACTCGTTAAAACGGCCATAACTTTTGCATACGAAGTCGGATTAAAAAGTTTTTTATATGAAAAAGTATATACACGAAAAGTTACATCCGAATTCAATGACCTATGGTCATTTTGACAAATTTTAGAATCTCAAAATTCAAAAGGGAAAATAGACTTTTTCACACTTTTATATTTTCAAATTTTTATTTTTATTTTTTAGGTCAAAATTTATATTGGATTATACTTTTGGATTAGTTATATACACACATATAGCACACATGCAGATATATACACACATATATGCACACATATACACACATGTATGCACACATACACACACAAATACACACACATATATGCACACATATACACACATATATGCACACACACACACATATATACACATATATACACACATATACACACTTATATATGCATGCATGCACATATATACACACATATATGCACACACATACACACACATATACGCACATATACACACACATATACGCACACATACATACACATATACATAATACATATACACATATACACACATACACATACATATACATACATATACATACATACATATACATACATACACACACATATACACATATATATGCACATACACACACATAGACACAAGCACACATAGGCCTTAAGAGGATTGATATGATAGTAATATCAATAAGAACTTGGGTAGGTTAGGGATAGCTCATGCAAATAGAATGGAGAAGTTAAGCGTGCTCAGGCTGGAGTAGTCTAAGGATGGATGACCTAGCGGGAAGTCAAGAAATTCGGTGTGATTTAAAAATGTTCCTTATGTGATAAAATCCTCAAAAAATTGAAATACAATAGTTTTTTCACATTATTTCGATTTCTATGATTTTCAAAAACAAAATTTTGTTTTTTTGATTTTTAATTTTGTTTAATTTTTTTTTTGAATTTTCAAATCTTAGTGGCGCATATTTTTTTATGGCTAGTGGCGCATCTGGCATTAGTGGCGTATATAGCAATATGCGCCACGCATAGGCAAACTATGCATGGCGCATTTTGAGATGCGCCACTGATAAATTGTTACTAGTGGCGTGGCAATAGTGGCGCATCCCATATGCGCCACGCATAGTCCAAATTAGTGCGCCACTAATAGCCTTTTTTCCACTAGTGTCATGAAGGGAGAGAGCACCATCCAAAATGAGACTCCCTTTGATGAATTTTTTTTGAGGTGGGGCAATAACCTTATTAGCCACTAGGGAGAGTCTATTAGCCACCTGCCTTAGACACAAACTTGAAGATCACATTGATCAGTGCAATGGGCCTGAATTGCTTGATAGATTCAGCACCCAACACTTTGGGGATCAAGGACAAGATACCAAAGTTCAAACGAGAGATATCAAGGGTACCCAGAGCAAAACCATTCAGGATACGAAAGACCAAGTCTTTTAGGAGGGGCCAGAAATTCTTGAAGAAGGCCACTGGTAAACCATCTGGACCAGGAGCCATAGCAGTTTTGGTATTCTTGATCACCTCTTCTAGTTCTTCCATGGTAAACGAAAGTGCCAGCGCGTCATTATCTTCCCTGGATACTCTTCCCTCCTCAGCCCAGCAATTAGTAGCCAACTTTAGGAACTTGGGTTCCTCTGATCCCATAAGTTCCAAGTAAAACTTGTATATGTGCTCTTGAATGGCTTGCTGACCAAAAATCTCCCCTTCCTTAGAATTAAGAGATCTGATGGCACACTTGCGCCTTCTCCCATTTGCAATAGCATGGAAGTACGCTGTTGATATGTCCAAAACGTATCTACTTTCCCAAACACTTTTGATGTTGTTTCTCCTCTAATTTGTGTGTTTTGAATACAACTAACACGGACTAATGCTATTTTCAACAAAATTGCCCTGGTGTCTTGTTTTTGTGCAGAAATCCAACTTTCAGGAAAAATCCCGAAAAATACTACAAAATTCCTATTTTACCAGAAGACCCACGGAGCCAGAATACGAGACGGAGAGGGGCTGGGAGGCCACCACACCACCTGGTGGCATAGCCTAGGCCTGGCCGTGCCAGGGTGTGGTGAGGCCACCCCAGTCGCCTCCTCGAGCCCTCCTTTCACCTACATATACCCTTCAACCTGGAGGGTTGGGCGTTTTTCCCAGATAGAGTTCCGCTGCGCGGCCACTATCAGAAATCACGATTCAGAACCAGAAACTCTGTTCTGGCACCCTGCCGGGACGGGGATTTGGAGGAGATCTTCATCACCATCATCATCGATGTCTCTCCATCAACCATCCATGACTCCCCCATCCATGTGTGAGTAATTCCCGCTGTAGGTGAAGGGGATGGTAGGGATTGGATGAGATCATTCATGTAATTTGCTATGAGATTGTTAGGGCATGGTGCCTAGTATCTATTGTTAGTGCTTATGACATTGTTGCAAATTGTTGTGCTTAATGCTTGTCACTTTGGGCCCGAGTGCCATGATCTTAGATCTGAACTTGTTACTGTTTTATGATGATACTTATTGTTTATGATCTTACTTGCAAGTTGTATACATATATCATTGTCCGGAACCCGAGGCTCCAAAGTGACAGCAATTGGGATAACCGGAGGAGATCGCTATGATGTGAGGATCACATGTGTTCACCGAGTGTTAATGCTTTGCTCTGGTACTTTATTAAAAGGAGTACCTTAATTACCAGTAGATTCCCTTGAGGCCCTGCTGCAAACAGGCTGGTAGGACAGAAGATGTCGTGCAAGTTTCTCATTGCGAGCACGTACGACTATATACGGAACACATGCCTATGGTTGTTTAGTACTAGGATGCTTTATCATTATTTATCTGCAATTGCCCATGTCTTGCTGATTTCATAAATTATCTTATCCATGCAACGCCCGTACATCCATCCCTATGCCTACAGTATTTAATCCTACTGTTTACTATTGCTACTATTACCATTTTTACTTTATTATTATTGCTACTATTTTACTACTGTCACCACTATAAAACTGTTGCTACTGATAAACCGCTGCGAGCAAGTCTGTTTCTGTTTCCAGGTGCAGCTGAATTGACAACTCATCTGTTAAGGCTTATAAATATTCTTTGGCTCCCCTTGTGTCGAATCAATAAATTTAGGTTTTACTTCCCTCAAAGACTGTTGCGATCCCCTATACTTGTGGGTCATCAAGACTATTTTTTGGCGTCGTTGCCGGGGAGCATAGCTTTATTTGTAAGTTCACTTGGAATTCATATTGTTTGCTGCAATCCATTCATCATGGGTAAACCTCATGATAGAAAAGTTCCTATATTGCCATCCACTACAAGAAGAGGTACAACTCTGGATAGCTCTGCTGCTCTTGATTCACCATCTGTTATGAGTAAGTTGCTTACACCACTGCATGCACATGCTACTTCTTCTACTGAGTTTGAAAATGCTACTGATAGTTTTGATGATGCTTCTACTGTGCTTGATGAGAGTGGTTCGTTAGGTTCCTTTTTAGAAGCTACAATTGCTAGAACTAAGCAAATGGGGAACACTACTGTTACACCTGCTAGTTCACCTGAATCTAGGAAATGCCCTAGTGACGATCTTGATGAGGCTTATATTGAGTTAGATGACGATTTTATTTATGAATCTCATGCTACTAGTGATGCTGATGCTATTACAGATCTTCTTGCAAGACGTGCTATTAGATACAAGTTATCTCCTGATGCTAAGTTTGCTACTTCTCCCATAAATATTAGTGATAAGGACTATGATTTCTATTTGGATTTATCTTACATATCTATTGTTGAGAAAGAACCTTTTTGTGGTACTGAAAGTAAGAGTGCTATGGAGCACATGAATGAGCTTTCTTCTTTGAGTAATTTGTTTTCTGATGATACTAAGCTGTGTACTTACTTTGTTGCTAAGATTTTCCCTTTTTCATTAAAAGGTGCAGCTAAAGCTTGGTTTAATAATTTGTCTTCTGGATCTATTGATAGTCCTATTGCTTTGGTTAACGCTTTCTTTCAGAAATATTTTTCTGCTAATGCTCAACATGCTGCTTTGTAGAAAATCTTTGACTTTGAGCAGGTAAAAGGAGAGAAACTGCCAAAATCATGGGGAAGGTTTTGCTCTTTAATTAGAGTATTGCCTGGAGAGCCATTGCCTAAAAATGAACTCCTTGATATATTTTATAATGGACTAACTATTGAATCTAAGACATATTTGGATAGTTGTGCTGATGGTGTTTTCAGGAAAAGGACTCCTGCCGAAGCTGAAGAATTAATGGCTAAAATAAGACGGAATTATGATGATTGGAATATGGCTGAGCGAACACCAGCACTGACCCTGCACCAATACCAAAGAAGAGGGGAATGATTGAATTAAATGATGAAGTGATGAGAGAAGCCAAGAAATCCCTTAAGGAGAAGGGGTATTAAATCCAAAGACGTGAAGAATCTACCACCTATAGAAGAACAATGTAAGCCAATCCCTCGCTCATCCACTATTGAGGTAAACTCTCTCCAATGCTTTGATAATAGAGATATTCCTTACTCTAAACCTCCTGATCAATGCTTAGATGAGTTTGATAATTTCATTGTTAAGCAAGATAATTTTAATAAGAGAGTGCAGAATCATTTGTTGGAAAATTCTAGAGCTATTAACAAGTTGCAGGATATTATGGAGAGAACCTCCAATGATGTGAAGATGCTTGTTAAACATTTTCAAATGGTTCAGACTCAAATTTATCAGCTTACCAAGGTGCAAAAAGACTTGCTAGTCAATGCTTCAAGAGAAAAACAAGCATGTGAAATACGCACTAGAGGAGGTGCCACTACTCAAGATCCCTTATATCCTGAAGGGCATCCTAAGAGGATCGAGCAAGATTCTCAACGTGCTACAAGTGATGGTATTCCTCTCAAGAAGAAGAAGAAGAAGCATAAAAAAGTTGCAGAGTCTTCCGAAACAGGTAAAGATCCTAATAGTGTTTCTATTTCTGATGCTGAAACCGAAAGTGGTAATGCTTCCGATAAAGAAGAAGTTGAAAAGGAACCGGAGAAGCTTGCTAAGAATGCAAAGTACACTACGGAAGACTTCATTGCCAACAAGTATGGTAATGAGAGAGAACCTTGGGTGCAGAAAACAATGCCTTTTCCTGGTAAGAAACACAAATCCAAGGAAGAAGAACACTACAACAGGTTTTGTGAATGGATGAGACCTTTATTTTTGCAAATTCCTTTGACTGATGCTATTAAAATGCCTCCTTATTCAAAGTATATGAAGGATATTGTTGCTAACAAAAGGAAGATTCCTAGTGAGGAAATTTCCACTTTACTTGCTAATTATTCTTTTGATGGTAAAGTTCCAGAGAAGCTTGGAGATCCAGGTATACCGACTATTCCTTGCTCTATTAAAAACAACTATGTTAGAACTGCTTTATGTGATTTGGGAGCTGGAGTTAGTGTCATGCCTTTTTCTCTCTATAAGAGACTTGATCTAGAAAAGTTGATATCGACTAATATATCTTTGCAAATGGCTGATAAGTCTACTACTATTCCTGTTGGTATATGTGAAAATGTTCATGTTCAAGTTGCTAATAATTGTTTGATATTAACTGACTTTGTTGTTATGGAAATGCCTAAAGATGACAATATGTCTATTATTCTTGGGAGACCTTTTCTAAACACTGTAGGTGCTGTTATTGATTGCAACCAGGGGAAAGTTACTTTTAATGTCAATGATAAAGAGCACACGGTCTATTTTCCCAAGAAGATTGATAGAAAATATGCTCTGAACTCAATCAAGAATGTTGAGACCATCAGAGTTGGTCAAATTATTTGTTCAAGGCCAAAGCCCAAGGAAGAATATCAAATTGTTATGGTTGGGACTATGCCTATCGAGGTTGAGGTAACACAATCATTTAGTGAAATGCAAAGTTTTGCCTCACAGAAAAGTGGTTTGGTAACAAGACTTGATCAACCTTGTTAACAAACCAGTTTTTGAATGAAAAAACTATGTTTTCACCGCATTTACTTTTGTTTCCACCTTGTTCATCTTTGTTTCCGCTGTTTAGTTTCATATTAGAATATCTTAGAACTGCTGTAAGTTTGGTTTGGATTTGGATTTTCTTTCTATCATTCCATCTATGTTTTCTCGAGTTTTATTCTCTTATCAATTTCTAAAAAATCCTCGGAAATAAAGTTTCTCAAAAAATTCTAGAAAATTCTTTTTAAATTTTTATGTCAAAAATGGGCAGAGAGGCACCTGGGACACCTCAGGGGGACTCACCATGCCACCTCACCACATGGTGGTGCGGCCCAAGCCTGGTCGCGCCGTGGCATGGTGAGGGGGCTCCCTGGCCTCCACTTACCTCTGCACCCTCACTTCACTCTCTCTCCTGAAATATCTCCACACCTCAGCTCAAACCCGTGTTCTTGCTGTTCTTCCTCGTGATTTTTCGATCTCCTTGCTCAACCCTTTTTTGCTACTGATATTTGGAGCATTTGTTCTTCGGTATGTGACTCCTTCGATTGTCCAATTAGAATTTTGTTTAGTGGAGTATTTCTTGAGTATTCTGGTAAAATATAATTTCCTGATATTTCTATAAGCATAAGTTCCATAAGGAAAAGTAAAAGTGGTTTTCTCTTGATCTTCCGGTTTAACAGCAATCTGAGAGAAACCAGAATAACCATCAAGAAATCAAAAATGAGTCTTCTTAGACAGCCTCTCTAGCATTTGATCTATAAATGGTAAAGGATAATTATCTTTCTTAGTAACTTTGTTTACCTTTCTAAAATCAATGCACATCCTATAACCAACTACTACCCTTTGAGGAATTAGCTCGTTATTCTCATTAGGCACAACAATCATACCTCCTTTCTTAGGAACACAATGAACATGACTAACCCATCTACTATCAGCAATAGGATAAATAATACCAGCATCAAGGAGCTTCAATACCTCATTTCTTACCACTTCCTTCATCTTGGGAATTAAGCGGCGTTGATGTTCGACAACAGGCTTTGCGTCTTCCTCCATATTAATAGCATGCTGACATAAAGTGGGAGAAATCCCTTTTAAATCATCGAGAGTATATCCCATAGCTCCTCGATGTTTCCTCAATATCTCCAATAACCTTTCTTCTTCCTTTCCTAAAAGTTTAGAACTGATAATAATAGGATATATTTTCTTATCATCTATATAAGCATACTTAAGATCATCAGGTAAAGGTTTTAATTCAAAAACAGGATCTTCCTTAGGTGGTAAAGTGGTACCAAGATCCTCTACAGGTAAATTGTGCTTGATCAACGGTGGTTGACGAAAGAAAATATCGTCAATCTCTTCTCTTTCCTTCCTATAAACATCACTTTCATGGTCCTCCATGAATTGCTGCAAAGCATTAATAGGAGCAAGAGCAATAGAAGCAAGCTGTTCAACTCGAAAATTTTCATTAGGCATATCATTTTCATAAGAAGTCTTAGCAAACTTGGAAAAATTGAACTCATAAGATTCTCCATTAAACTTAGTGAAAATTTTCTCCTTCTTACAGTCTATCACAGCACCACAAGTATTCAAAAAGGGTCTGCCAAAAATAATAGGACAAGTTTTACTAGTTTCCATACCAAGTACTAGGAAATCAGTGGGATATTTGGTCTTACCACATAGAACTTCCACATCTTGAACAATACCCAGAGGCCAAACAGTCTCTCTGTTAGCAAGCTAAACAACCACATCAATATTTTCTAATTCACAAGGGCCAATCTCATGCATAATTTCTCTGTAAAGCTCTAAAGGAATGCACTTGAACTAGCACCAATGTCGCATAAACCATAATAGCAATGATCTCCAATCCTAACAGAAATAACAGGAACACTTGTTTTCCTACGCCTATTAGGATGTGAGATAATGTTAGAAGCATCTTCACAAAAGATAATATATTCATCCCCTACATCTTTAGTAACAAGGTCCTTCAATATACCCACAGGAGACTTAATAGTAATTTTCTCATCAGGTTCTACAGCTTTCTTGGTACTTTTATTAGACACACTTACCAAAGTAGAATGCTCTTTTACCTTAGCAGGGAAAGGTGTCTTCTCAAAATAAGGTTCAGGCAAAATGCTATCAATAGTACAAACTTCAGTAGCTGCAGCAGGAATATGACTAATAGAATCTTTATAAGGCACATGATATTTGTTCCAATCTTTCTTTGGAACATCAAGATAAGAGGCAAAAGCCTTAAAACAGTTAGCAAGTATTTGAGAATCAAGACCATAAGCAGTGCTAACACTATGAAAGTCATCGGTTCCCATAAAAGTTTTAATGCATTCATAATCATAATTTATACCTGACCTCCTACCTTTGTCGATTTCCCATCCTTCAGCATTTTCTTGAATATGGTCAAGGAGATTCCACTTAGCATCTTCTTTCATATGAGTAAATGATCCAAAATAGGAGGCATCCAAATAATCCTTATCATGAAGAGCAAGCCTCGCATAAAAATTATCAATAACAATATTACTGGGGAGCTCATGAATGGGACATTTGAGCATTAGTAACTTCAATCTCCCCCACACTTGGGCAATACTCTCTCCATCATGAGGCCAAAAATTATATATTCGATTACGATCTTTATGAATTTCACTTGGAGGATAAAACTTGGAATAAAAGAGAGGCACAATTTCCTCCCGTGCAATAGATGGACCATCTTTAAGCAGCCGATACCACTCCTCAGCTCTGCCTTTCAATGATAAAAAGAATAGCTTCCTCTTGACCTGGCTCGGTGAAATACCTGCACACTTGAACAACTCGCATAATTCATGTATAAAGAGTAGGTGATCACCCGGATGGACAGTTCCATCTCCTGAATAGCACTTATCCATAACACGTTCAACAATTTTCATAGGTATTTTAAAAGGATCTAATTGAGCAGGTGGTGGTGGTGGTGGTTCATCCACATGTGCAGCAGTGATAGAAGTGTTCCCAAATAGGAAACCAAATGGAGAACTTTCCATAGCAAAATAAAATAAATAAAAAAGACAAAAAAAATACTCACAGCGACGGTTACCTTTACCAAATCCACTCTTCAACAACGCTTCACTCCCCGGCAACGGCGCCAGAAAATAGTCTTGATGACCCACAAGTATAGGGGGTGTATCGTAGTACTTTCGATAAATAAGAGTGTCAAACCCAACGAGGAGCAGAAGGTGTTGACAAGTGGTTTTGATCAAGGATTCACTGTAAATACTAGCAAACGGGTTTTCAGGGGTATTTGGTAATGCAGATAAATAAAGTACGAGTAAATAAAAGATAGTAATAATAATTGCTGCAAGCGGCCCAATCCTTTCTAGAGCAAAGGACAAGCCGGTTGTGTAACTTATGATGACCAAACGTTCTCAAGGACACACGGGAGTTTTGTCAAGTGCTTTCGCTTCATATCGCTAAATAATCTTTATTGGTTTGATAAGTGTTATGGGGGTGAACCTATGCTAGCGCACTACCCTTACTAGGATAAATACACACTTGTGATTGTATCCCTTGCAAGCATCGGCAAATACAAGAAACTAATTAAGATAAATCTAACCACAGCCTTAAACTCTAAGATCCTACGCTCCCTGGTGCAATGGTTTCCCAACGGAGGTTTAGGTTTCTGTCACTCCAGCAACCCCACAATTGGTAGCCAAATACACAATGCATCTCACTAGGCCCATAAATGGTGAAGTATCATGTAGTCGACGTTCACATGACACCACTAGTGAAATAGCACCACAACAAATAAATATCAAACCATTAAATATTACTCAACATAATTCTACTACTAACGACTTGACTTCTCCCATGTCCTCAAGAACTAAATGAACTACTCACAAGACATCATATGGATCATGATCAGAGGTGAAATAATGGTAAATAACAATCTGAACATAAACCTTAATTCAACGGTTCCACTCAATAGCATCAACCACAAGAGTAATCAACACCGGGAAAGTTTCCCCTAAGAATTTAACAAGATTCAACTCAAGATGTTACAGCGGGATGGCGTGGTGATGGTGAAGATGAAGGTGCTGGTGATGGAGATGATGATGATGATGATCCTGATGAAGTCCAGTGCGATGGTGATGACGATGGCGACGATCTCCCCTCCCCGGGAAGGAATTTCCCTGATAGATTTCTGCCTGCCGGAGAGCTTTTCTCTCTCTAGTGTTTTCCACCCCGCAGAGGCGGCGGTGTCTCTCTCTGAGCCCCCCCTTGACTTAGGTGTTCGGGGACGATGAAATACGCTAAGGGGCGATGGCAGAAGTGGGCCTGGGTGGCCTCACCACAGGGCGGCGTGGCCAGGGGCTGGGCCGCGCCCCCTGGTGGTGAGGCTGCCCTGTGGCCCCTCTCGCCTCCTCCTTCTGGCTACTTTAGTCTTCTGGTAAAATATAGTTTCCTGGTATTTTTTGGAATTTCCTGATCTTCTAAAATATGGTGTCTTGATGGTCCTTTTTCCAGCAGAATACTGACTCCGGCAGCAAATCCTCCAATGATCATCAAACATGTAAAAACAGAGGAAACAACATAAGTATCATCTCTAAATGTGAAATATATCAATGAATAACAGTAAATTATGATAACAAATAGTGATGCAAAATGGACGTATCACCCACCACCACTGGATGTTGGCTATTGGAGACTTTAATTTCTAGTTCCTACAAGAACTCACTAGTTCTAGCATGATCAGCAGGTCCATAGACACCAATAAACTCAAAGATAAAAGCTACGATGAAGCACAACTGCACTGATGAAAAACTGCCCTTGATCAATGGATCCCACCTCAAACATGCTATCTTTGAAGCCCAGCAATAACCCACCTGAATGACCATAGGCAGCAACCCAGCTCCAGTGAAATGCCTCCCCAGGCTCAAGGCTTTTAAGTTCCTGGTCAGTAAAAGAGGCTTTGATCGTCTGCTACAAACACACCACATCGATCTTCTCCTTCCTGATATAGTCTCTGAGCTGGGTACGACGGCCGCTCTGACCGAAGCCCCTGATGTTCCAGCCAAGCATCCTCATTGGGACACTTTGAGGTTTGCTCATGCTTGGCGAGCTAGAGTATTCCGCGGGTTAGGCCTGGGACCCAACAATTGGGCCACGGCCTTTTGTTTCCTCCCTTGGACTCTCTTCTGAGCACCAGGCAGTGTCTCTGTGATCGGCGAGCGAGGTCACATGGAGAAGGATCAGGAGCCCTAGCCCTCTGAACATCAGGCAGCACTAACTCTGGATTGGGATGAGGGGAAACCACTTCCCCAGATGAAAGCTTGGCTTTACAGATCGCTTCAGCAAGCAAATCCTGAGCAATTTCCTTTGCACGCATGAGCGACAAAATTTGTTTTGGAGAACCAAAAGACGAATCAAAAACAAGAGAGCTATCCGCAGCTACCCCAAGGAAATGATCATCCGAAAGCGCAGGAAAAGTAACAAACTCTTTACTTGGAGGCATACCTGTCGCGTTCTTCATGGCAACAGCGTGCATTGCCTTCTGCAGGACCGGCTCAGCATCAGAGCCCACAATGCGGCTACTGCGGCGAGTCCCAGAGGGCGGCGAGGACGGGAGATGCCTCTGCACCTGGGAAGGAGAAGGCGAAGCTTGGACACCTGACGGGGACGTCAGAGGGTTTTCCACCTCACCATCCCTCTTCTTTTTCAGCTTAGCAATGCGAGAGGCAATGGTTTCATTGTCAAATTCCCAGCCCAGGGGGCTTTCCCAGCCCATCTCCTCCCAGTGCCGCCGGAGGGGAGTTGTCTTCGGACAGGAGAATGGGCGTTGTGTGCCCACCAGCAGGTTTGGGACCAGGAGAGGAATCACCAAAGGCAGCGGCACGAGAGATGTTAGAGCCATATTGATTGAACGAGATCGGCTTAACCTTAGACAACACCGGAGCAGAAACAGGCTTGGACACCGAAGAATCGACCGCAGAGGAGGAGGAGGGGGAACACTGCTGCTGTCAACAGATTGTTTGGAACGTAGCCTCCCTACCGAAACCTTGTAGTAGCCCTTCTTGTAAGTGTAGAGAGATTCTTTTTGGGGAGCAGGCTGAGGAGATGACGGAGCAACAGGAAGCGGCGCTTGCTTCTTGTTAGGGAGGTCATCTGCCTGGGAAGGATTTCCTTTGTCAGCAGGGGGGTTGGCCTGGGGAGCAGACTTATTGGGCTGGCACTTCCAGTGAGTCTCCGATCTACTCACGTCCTCCGTTTTATCATCCTCTTCTGCACGATCCTGGTCAGAGCTAGGGTGAGATGTCGCCTCCTTGCCCTTGGGCACCTCCACCGTAAGCCCAATCCGAAACCCTTGTAGGTTGGCAAAAAGCAGCACGGATTTCAGAATGGCATAGGGATTGGGGGAGTGAAACAGCATCCTGATAGGGTCTTTTCTAGCCAGCGTGCCTTCGTCAACTATCCTCGGGCGCCCAATCATCTTGGTAGATTCCAGGAGCAGATCAGAGCGGCGGAGCACCCCAGGGACATCAGACATCAGCACCCACACCTTAGACAATGACATTGAGGCCGCAGGGTCGAGCCTTGGCTCAACAAACAAGACAGACACTTTGCTGATCGGCAGAGTGAGGCCACCCGTGTTCTTGCAGAGGTTGAGGCTGGCAGAGTTAGGGAACACCACTGAGAAATCAGAGTCACTGGCTCTACGGACTTGCCAGTCCCAGTTTGCATCAACAAGCTTCTTGAGGTCATCAGAGAGCAGCTGCTCAGACAGCTTAGATCTTGGATCGATGTCATTGATGATAACAGTTGCAGCATTCTCCTGCTCCACCACACTGGCCGCGAGCAGCGCATCGTCCATTTCCAGATAGTGGAAGCCTACCCCGTCCACCACACAGCCATACCACTGGAGCACCGCCGGCTTCACTGGTAGAGGGCACATGCCTATGGTGTGACCATCTTCGTCACACCGGCTGCAGTGCGCCAGAAACGTGCATCCAGATTGATAGTGACCCTCGCGACTACAATTGTAACACTTAATGTTGGACTTCTTCCCCACCGAGCTAGGAGGAGGAGCCTCAGGGTTGGAGGAGAGGGCAGCAGAGGGGATAGGCGCAGGAGCAGAGTGGACCTGGTCAGAGACGGTGGCCTTGCGCCGCTTGGAGACAGTGGTCTTGAAGTTGCGGAAGCGGCAAGAAGAATCTTTCGGCGGCGGAGCATGAGGGGCGCTGGATCCAGCCTCGAACCACCGGTGGTCGTCGCGGTAGAGAGGCTCATCCCTGCGCCAGGCAGGGGAATGAGGGCGCTCACGATCCTGGCGATGGCGGTCGTCGTTGTACTCCAGACCCTTGCGCCGCACCGAGAGCTCGTACTCCCAATCTGCCTCCGAGATCTCAGAGAACGGTCATTTCCCAGCAAAGAGGTGGTCACAGTCACGCTCCATGGGAGGCAAGCAACAGGGATCAGTGGAGGAGCAAGCTTTGGCGGCGGAGAGATGAGATCTAGATATGGGGAGGGGGAAACAGCGGTAATCGGCGAGCGAGGGGGGAAACCCTAAAGAAGTGGACTGGTCTCCCACTGGGTACCAGCGCCACTTATATACATCGGCTGGACCAGAGCGCCCCCAACCATGGGCCGTAGGCTGGAACGGCCCAGACTTTGGCCCGTTGGACCTGAACGCTGCCCGCTGGCAACAGTTCGCATGCACTGGGTCCACCTGTCGGGGAGGGAGGGGCTCGATCGCCGGCCTCCGTTGACCAGCCGAGGAAGGAGGCGGGGTTGGATCTGGATCTGGATCTGAAGACACCGGCAAAGGGGACGACGGCCGGAGCTCTGACACCGACACGCAGGCAGGGGGGCCTCGTCGCAGCAGACGCAGGCATCCCCAGAGCAACGCCCACCAGAGGGGGAACCTGCGACACCTCCGCCACCGGGAGGGATGAGGAAGAGGAAGACGGCGGACGGCGCATCGCCGACACCGTCAAAGAAGAGAGCCACCGCGGACCACGGCCGCCCGGAGGAAACGCTTTTCTAGCCCGGCTAGCAGGCCTGCCGGAGCCCGCCGGACCCGAGGCCAACGCCGCACAGACGAAATCCCCCATGGAGCAAGAAGCAGAGAGGAAACACCTACCTCTGGATCCTCGCCCTCGCTCTCCTTGTCCGACGATTCGCCGGCGAGCGCCCAAAAGCGAGAGCCACGCACCGCGGGGCGCCGCAGAGCATGGCCAAGGGCAGGAGGAACCTGCGGTGGCACCACACCGGTCGCCACCGCCGCATCGCCGCGCGGGGCGCCCTTGTCGCCAGAGGAGCTGAGCGCAACGGTCATCGGTCGCGGCGCTCTCGCCACAAAAAGTCATACTCGTCAAAGATAACCCTGCTAATCGAAATTGCAATAGATCTCGTGTTTTTTTAAAGGTGCCCGTAAATTAACACATGAGATCCTTAGATTACCAGTTTTTAGGGAAATTTTGCAGGTGCCAATATAACCATAAAATAGTTGGAGTGAGGGAATTTCCAGCCGCCAAACGTATTCTAGTCTCGAGTTTCGCTGTGTAGTCTCGACTTGGCGAGCCTCCTGTCGCCTCCAAACGTCTTCCACAACATCGGCCGAAAATCACCGCAGTTGATTTGCAAAGATGTAGGTGGGCAAGAGCGGATGCCGAGTTTAGGCGAGGGACTAGCGAATGCAGGCGGTGCAGAGCTTGCTCGCTATGGATTTGGGCGGTGCAGCATCGCGTCCGCGGGTGGTTGGGGGCTTGAGCATGGTGATGGGGGTCAGCTCGGTTGTCGCCTTGCCGGTAATGGGGAGCATCCTAGGCGACCACGGGCGGCGCAATCAGGCGGAGGGAGTCCGCATGCGGGTGGAGGAAGAAGAGCAAAGGAAAGGATAAACAAATGCTGACTGGTGGGTCCTACATGATTTCTTATGCCTTTTTTGGTATCTATTTAAGGAGGCCACAGTCCTAATTGTAAATCAATTTTCTGTGAGCTTTATATGCATTTTAAGGGGCGAAATAAGACACTGGCAGATGAAAATGATCTTAAGATACTCCAGTTGTAAGGATTTATGAAGTTACCAAATGTCCCCATGTGGAAATTATGGTGCATAGAAGAATATTGCCATAGGTTGGACAGAGCATATTTCCTCACCTACAATGTGACATGTGGCCATTGATTTATAAAGGTCTTCAGTTGCTAGTTAGAGGGGACTGCCCGGCCCTCTCGCGTTGTCTCCTCTAAGGCGACTGAGGGGGAGATATCCTAGGCTCAGTCGCCATCGCCGCCCTTGTGATCCCTTCCCTTGCCGTCCCATGAGGTCGCGGTAGTGACGGTGATGGGAGCGGCGAGGATCTACACGCGGAGCCCCTTGCGCGGCCCATGGAGGTAGGCGGCTGTGCGGGAGGATGGTCTTCGTCAGCGGCTAGGCGGCGTCCGTTCTCACCCGCCCTCCTCTGGCCCGGCCTCGCCGGTGCCCGCGGCGGTGGGTGGTGGACGGGTTGTTGCTCGGCGCACTGGCTGGGACCTGGAAAGCCGGGGAGGTGGACCCGGGCGGTGTGGATGGCGTCTTCTTTGCGGTGGGCGGCGGCCATGCTGCGTGCTCTCTGTTTCTCTCGGCCGCGTGGGTGCAGCGGCCAAAACCTGCGGGGCGGGAGCGGCGCTGCCTATCCCAGAGCTGAAGCTGAAGCCTCCTCTTTCTCGATCTGTCTGTTCCCCTGCCAACTTGAGGTTTTGGTGGTCTTTGTCCACCAGATCTTGCAGGACAGGGGGTTGGTGCTGGAGCCTGTCTCGGGGAAACCTCTTGTCAGCACGTCTGGCCACAACGAGGGCGACGCCACTAGCGCCACGCACCTTCTTGAAGGCCTCATTGTGGTACCACCCGGCACCACTACTCCTATGCTTGGGAGAAATCCTAGTTCTTCTTCTGGATGGCGGCGGTGCTGCGGCGGCGCTCCCCTTCTTGGAAGCGCCATCCTAGAACTGCATTGGTGGTGGTTGAATTTTTGTCTCTTGAGGTGGCCGTGACAACTCGTTCGTTTCTCCTTCGGTGCATCTTCATCTGGCAGCTTTGGCGCGGTGCTGCAGTTGACCCTGTGGCAGTGGCATTGTCGGTGTAGCTACCAGGTCGTTGTTGGAGGCTTCTCCGCCAGTAGCCTAGTTCTCGTTGTTCTATCAGGTTCCTGGGGGAAATTCTTTGCCTCCCGACGGTACAGCGCCCTTCGATCCAGGGCGAGGAAAGAGGTCCTTTCCGGAGGCGAAGTCGGTGGAGTTCTGAGCCTCGCTGTCCGGCCGGAGTAGTTGATGCTTCATTGCCCGACTGCTTCTTCCAACACCTTGTTGCATGTTTGGTGTCTCTCTTGGCGGTGCGCTGTGGTGGAGGCGGGTCAAGCTATATCCATTGTGTATCCTTAGTTTGCTTGTAGTTGCATCTTAATATAAGCTTGCTATAAGCTCATTTGTATTGCCGTTGTAATCCTAACTAGTTAATGTCTTTATTAATTCAAAGCAGGGCTCTTGCGAGCCTTCCATTTGAAAAAAAAGTTGCTTGTTGGACTTCTACAACATTTTATTATACCGCAACACTTTCATTGGTATAATTTTAAAGGTTGGGTGTTGTTCTTGTATACCAACACGGTGATAGAGAGCGGTCATTCGAGCGTCTCCAACAGTGGCTCTAAAATTTAGCGCTGTATAATCGATTTGCAACACGCTGTATCCACTTTAGAGCGTGAGGCTATGTTCATCTCCAACATAAGATCTAAATTTTGGGGCTCTAGAAAATAGATAGTTGTTCGTGCGCGCGTTCGTGTTGTATTTTTGCCGCACGATCTTTTCTAAGCTGGATATATAGTGTTTGAAATAGCGGTTTGCCGCGCACTCTGTTTTAGAGCATTGGTTTACAGCCCCTATTGGAGCACCAATATGAGCCTCCCGCGCGCTAAACTAGCATCTTTTTTAGCGCATGCTCTTAGGAGTTCGGGCTCCATGTAGATTAATTTTTTAATCTCCAATAATTTGAGTTTAAACATTTCAAACAATTCTAAAAAAATACCATGACATAAATAATATTATATTTAGTGTGTGAATTTTTAGAACAAAATATGTTGTATTTAGTCCTCAGTAAAAATGGCAAGTTGAGATTTTATCAGCAGCCATATTGAAGCTCGGTTTTTGTCTCTTATTTTACTGAGCCTAAAATACAATACATATTGTTTCAAAAATTTGCACAATGATAAAGTACAACATTAACTACGCCAAGATATTTTTTTGAATTTTTTAAATATTCAAATTCAACATTTTGAACATACAAAACTAAAAAACAAAACAGGCTCCTGTAACCCGAGCACCATTTTGAGTTTCTGCAAGGTAAAACTCCTTTATAGGCATGGAGTGGTCTGTGTCAGTACCCAATGTAATATTGTGAAACTAGCTGGGTAGCCCGCGCATTTGCGCGGCTAGCTTTTGTGAATCATCATGTTGGGAATGTTTGCTGTGTCACTCTTATTTCCACAAACTTGAAAACTATTTTTTTAATTCATTCATAATTACATGTCATATAAATAAATTGTTGTCCTATGTCCTAGGGACATGATCGGGGGTAAGTATGTGCATACAGATTGTTGAAAGCCTGAAAGCAAGATTGATACAAAACCATAAACTTAAATGTCAATGTTTTAATCCTTTCACCATTATGTATTTGACCAGTTATGCAGACAATTAAATCTAGGGCATCTGGCCCTTCGGAGTCGATCACTGACTTTCAGTCCACGTGTGGGATAAGAAATAATCAAGCTCAGCTGATGCAAACTGCAGTCACACGGTAGGTCACCAGATTTCGCCATCGATCCAGACCACCTTGTGGACTTCAGACATAGTCGCTTCTTGCTACAGTGATATCACCATGGAGACTCGTTGAATACCTTGTGGAATACTCAGTGCACCTTATGTGTTCATCGTTTTGTTGGCGCTGGATTGTTATTCCCCTCGAGCATCTGCGCGTGATCCATTTTCTTCTCGAGCTAATCAGAGTCCAAGTGTAAGTATCCATCAAACATAACTTCCATGATGAAACTACCACTGAGTTGATCAGAGTGGAACAACAGCAATTACGGCACAGAGATTATAGCTTTTTGGGTAAACATGAGAGTTTTTGTTGCGATAAAGCAGGGTGCGATCACTTTATTAACTTTGTTATCTTGGAGTTATTACCATCTTATTGCATAGGCGCTGCGGTGCATAATATTTTTTCTTGTCAGCCCATGTGCATGTCCTTAGATATGGATATGAATAAATGGATGCAATTGAGTAGCGTTGTTGAAATACTTTGGATTTATCATGTACTCTCTCCGTTTTAAAATATAAGATGTTTTAGGTTTGTGAAGCAATTGTATTTAGACATCTTTTAGTGTGTAGGTTCACTCAAATATACACACTAAAAAGTGTCTAGATACATTTGCTTCACAAACCTAAAACATCTTATATTTTAAAACGGAGGGAGTAGTATGTTCCTGTTGTTTTATTGATTTGCCGACCTAACTGAATGTTGTTGACGTGTATGGATATGTCGCCGTGCAGTTACGGAGTCAGTTTGAAAAAAAAACTGAACTCTAAACTCGAGTAGACGCGTTCGACCTTGTGATCTGAAAATAATTAGATCTCAACTGATACAAACAATTGTGGCATAGTGGGTGATACGTCTTCAACGTATCTATAATTTTTGATGCTCCATGCTTGTTTTTTACACTATTTGCCTACTGTTTCGTTACACTTTGTGGCACTTTTATGTATTTTCCAGAACTAACCTATTAACGAGTTGCCACAGTGCCAGTTCCCTGTTTTCTGCTGTTTTTGTGTTTCAGAAGTGATACACAGGAAATATTCTCGGAATTGGATAAAACAAGTTCCTGAAGTCTTATTTTACCCGGAAGCTTCCAGAGATCCGAAGGAGAGAAGGAGAGGGGCCACCAGGGGCTCACACACATAGGTGGCGCGGCCAGCCCCTGGCCCGCGCCACCATGGTGTGAGACCACCTGGTCCCTCCTCTAACATCGCTCCTTCGCCTATAAAGACCCCTCGACGGAAAAAACCTAAGTACCCGATCAGATTTCCAGAACACATCGCGATCCGCCGCCGCCATCGACCCGATGATCGGGAGGGTCCAGAAGCTCTTCCCGGCACCCTGCCGGAGAGGGGAATCGCCACCGGAGGTCTTCTTCATCGCCATGCTTACCTCCGGAGCGATGAGTGAGTAGTCTACCTTGGACTATGGGTCCATAGCAGTAGCTAGATGGTTATCTTCTCCACCATGTGCTTCATGTTTAGATCTCATGAGCTGCCCTACATGATTGAGATCACCGTTATGTAATTCTACATGTTTGGTTTGTTGGGATCCGATGAATATTGGTGTTTATGATTGAGTTGATGTACTGAATATTATCTTTTGTTATCTCTATGTTGTTTATGATCTTGCATGCTCTCCGTTGTTAGTAGCTATCTTGGCCGAGTAGTTGCTAGTGACTCCAAGAGGGGGTATTTATGCTCGATAGTGGGTTTCATGCCTCTATTTAACCTGGGGGAGTGACAGAAACCTCTAAGGTTGTAGATATGTTGTTGCTACTAGGGAGAAAACACCATTCATATTCTCAAGGGCATATGCTTTGTTTACATTACACACTTTGCTTAATGCAATTATCTGTTGTTCGCAACTTAATACTTGTGGAGTTCTCGGATTGATTCGCCACAAGTGGATTATTAGTCATAGATGCAGTTGGATGGCGGTCTATGTATTTTGTTGTAATGCCCAGAGTAAATCTCATAGTGATCTTCTTGACATATCACGTTTATCTTTATTCTATCAATTGCCCAACTTTAATTTGTTTACTCAGCATGTGTTATTTATCTATGGAGAGACACCACTAGTGAACTGTGGACCCCGGTCCTATTTCCATCATATTGCTATCACTTGTTTACTTTACTCGCACTGTTTACTTTACTCGCACTGTTTACTTTACTGGCATACTCTACTGTTTTCCACTCGATACGCTCATAACCTTTGTTTGAAGCAAACCGGTGAGATTGACAACCTCATCGCAAGTTCGGCGCAAAGTACTTGGTTGTGTGTGTGCAGGTTCCGCGTTGCAGCTAGCAAGCAAAGCTTGGACGAGGCGCCATATATAAATTGTCCGAAGCTGTCGCAAACTAGCAATCATCACCTTCAGCCGTCACTGTCTGCTTTTCTCTTGGACGATAAACCTTGGTTTCTTAACTGAGGGAAAACTTGCTGCTATATTCATCAAAACCTTCTCTTGGGGTTTTCCAACTGGCCGGTCATTTTACTTCATCAACAAATGCCATCAAGTTTTCTGGCACCATCATCACCGCGCCATCAACAAGTTTTCTGGCGCCGTTGCCGGGGAAGAGTGGAAGACTTCTGCGAGGGGAGTTTTCGCACGCACATCCTTTACTTTGTTTTATTGTTTTGCTTTACTTTATTTATTTTACCTGCATCGTTTTATATCAAAAACCCAAAAAAAAATTAGAATCCTTGGTAGTTGTTTTTACTTGTTTACTTTAGTTTTGCTGAAATGGCCAATCCTGAAAACACCAAGTTGTGTGACTTTACTAGCACGAACAATAGTGATTTTATCTGCACTCCTATTGCACCACCTGCTCCTGCTGCAAACTTTTATGAGATTAAGCCTGCTTTGTTGAACCTTGTTATGAAAGAGCAATTCTCTGGTGCTAGTACTGAAGATGCTGCAGCTCATCTCAACAATTTTGTTGAGCTATGTGAGATGCAGAAATATAAGGATGTTGATAGTGATATTATTAAGCTCAAGTTGTTTCCTTTTTCTTTGAGAGGAAAAGCTAAAGATTGGTTGCTGTCTTTGACTAAGAATAGTATTGATTCATGGTCTAAGTGTAAGGATGCTTTTATTGGTAGATACTATCCTCCTGCTAAGATTATATCTCTGTGTAGCAATATTATGAAATTTACTCAGTTTGATAATGAACATGTTGCTCAGGCTTGGGAAAGAATGAAATCTATGATAAAGAATTGCCCCACTCATGGACTGACTACTTGGATGATTGTCCAAACTTTTTATGCAGGACTGAATTTTTCTTCGAGGAACCTACTTGATTCAGCTGCTGGAGGCACTTTTATGTCCCTTACCTTAGGCGCCGCAACAAAGCTACTTGACAACATGATGGTAAATTATTCCGAATGGCACACCAAGAGAGCTCCACAAGGTAAGAAGGTAAATTCTGTTGAGGAAACCTCTTCCTTGAATGATAAGATTGATACCATTATGGCTATGCTTGCTAATGATAGGACTCATGTTGATCCTAATAATGTTCCTTTGGCCTCTCTGGTTGCTCAAGAAGAGCATGTTGATGTGAATTTCATTAGAAACAATAATTTTAACAACAATGCTTATAGGAACAATTTTGCTAGTAAAAATTATAGGCCGTATCCTTCTACCAATGGTAATGGTTATGGTAACTCTTATGGTAACTCCTACAACAACACTAGGGCCGCGCCCTCCGAGCTTGAGGTAATGCTCAAGGACTTCATCGGTAAGCAAACTGTTTTTAATAAGTTTGTTGAGGAAAAGTTAGGCAAAATTGATATTCTTGCTTCTAAAGTTGATAGCCTTGCTCATGATGTTGAACTTCTGAAATTAAAAGTATTGCCTAATGAGGTGAAAGAGAACAATGTTTTTGCTACCGCTAATGCTATTCAAGTTGGAATTGATGAAAATATTAGATTGTTAGCGGAATTGCATGCTAGGTGGGAAAGAGAAGATGAGATGGCTAGAGAGATGAAGGTATGTACCATTACTACCTCTAATGATGTTGCTCCTAATGCTAGGAATCCTCCTACTTTGATTGGTATAGAGAAAACTCCCACTCCTTGTGTTAAAAAGCCTAAAACTGCCAAAACTTTTTCTCAAAAGAGTGCTGAAATTTTTCGGAGTGTACGAGATGATAGCTCTACTTCTTTTAATGATTTTGATGTTGATGGCTGCAATATATCTGAAGTTATTTTGTTCTCGCAAAAGCTTGCTTTGACTCCCAATGCTAGTTCTTTAAATGTTGCTTTTACTAAGCATATTACCAATGCTCTCATGAAAATTAGGGATGAAAAGTTGAAGCAAAAAGCTTCCGTTCCCAAGAAGTTAGAAGATGGTTGGGAACCCATCATTGATATGCATGTTAATGGTTTTGATTGCCATGCTTTATGTGGTCTAGGTGCTAGTATTTCTATCATGCCTAGAAAGATTTATGACATGCTTGATTTACCGCCGCTTGAAAAATGTCATTTTGATGTTCCTATTGATGATGTTGCTAAGAAGAAACCTTTGGGAAGGATTAATGATGTTCTTATTGTGGTTAACAATAACCTTTTTCCCGTTGATTTTATTGTTATGGACGTTGAATGCCATGCTTCATGTCCTATTATTTTGGGAAGATCCTTTCTTCGAACTATAGGTGCTATCATTGATATGAGGGAAGGCACTATCAAATATCAATTCCCACTAAAGAAAGTTTTGTATGAAGGAAGTTTTCAAGTGTAGGGATTGGAGAATGATGAGATGAGTTGAAGAATGGACAAAAGCTCAAGCTTGGGGATGCCCATGCATCACCCCAAGAAATATCCAAGAAGTACAAGCGTCAAAGCTTGGGGATGCCCCCGAGGCACCCCTTCTTCATCGGCAAAAATCAGGTCACCTTTCAAAACACTATATTTTTATTGCTTCATGCACTATGTGTTTTTCTTGGAGCGTCAGTTGTTTTAGTTTTTTTAGTTGGTTTAGTTTGTTTGTTTGCTGCAATAAACGGTTGGACCCCAACAAATTTCCTTTGGAGGAGATGTACTCGTTTTCATTTGCCAAGAACACTCTAGTTTTCACTCTTATCGTTCATCGAGTGTTCTTCTTTTTCTGCTACTGCTTTTGATTTTCGTTTTCGCCTTGATTTGCGTTCAGACCTTGTCATATCTTTTCATCAAGGTGAATTTTTGCCTCTGATCTTTATTGGTTTTCATCAAAAGAGGTGTCTTTAAAAATTTCAAATGGTGTTGGAAAAGAGAAAAAGCTTTGTGCAAAATAGTGGTACAAGAAGGAGCTTGTGTAGACTGCGGCTTAGGCTTTTTCATGTCATGCTTGATGTCTTTTTGATAGTATGCTTAGTGGTTTTGCTGTAGCATGACTTGTCTCAAATAACTGAGATTGCTTAATGAGCCTTTGAAAAAATCATGCGTTGTTTTTTATTGTATGGAAGCATTATTTTGGTTTTCTCCTTTATGCTTTATTTGGGTTGACTTGGCGCATGCTCACACATGTTAGACTCTTACGAAGTCGCCAATAGCCTTCATGATCATTTAGTTTTTGACTTTTGATGCCATCTTATGCTTCTTTTAATGTTGCTTTGTCGCTTTGCATGATTATGGCCATTATTGCTCTCTTAGTTGGTCGCTCCCAGTCTTTTGCTAGCCCTCGCCTTGTACTGAGTATGAGCTCTACTCGTGCAACCAACTCCTAAAAGCCAAAGTTTTCCAAAGTGTCCACCATACATACCTACTAGCAATTTGTTATTCCAAGTAAATTTGACTTGCTTTTATTTTCTCTTCAAATTAAACTCTTACCAGTGTTATGCGAAATTTGGTCAGTAAAGCTCTCACGAACCGGAAGGCACACTTTACTTTTTCCTGTTCTTAAAAATTTGACATTGTGGTCTCTTATGTTGAGTTGTTATGCTTGCAAGTTGTAAGTTGGAGACTAGCCCAGCCATGCAGTCATGGGCAAGCTTTCAACATTGCACTTCTTATTTGAGTTGATATCGTGATCTTTTGTTTATGGATGCCCGCGGTGTGAAATGAATTGGGAATCTTGTGGGAATCATGGAGTTTTTATATGTGTTAGGGAAACGCCGGGCCGCTAATCTAAGCCATGCATAATTCATGGTGGAAATTTGCAGCATACCCATGGTGAACATTCGACGACGCATCTCACAATAAAAAGCTAAACAAATGGCAAATAAAAGAGATGTCGAGGTGTTCATTGTCTGCTTGTCCTGTCATTTTGGTGTGGGCTTGTTCCATGTCATCGGGCACGGAGGTACCCCATTGGCGGTTCTCAATGATATGCATATATTTACAATGACAAGAGCCTTGCTTGGGACTCTAAGTAAAGTAGCATGAGGTTTGGGTACTCGTATTCACGGGACACGAGGTTTTCAACTTATGATTTGTCAAGCATATGCATCATAATTGTTCTCGCATTAACTTTAACCATTCAAGATGCTTATGATGGGGGCAATGAGAGCTCAAAGCCGGTAAGTACCATAATTTTTGAAGGTTATAAAACTTGCAATCACTACTTCCCTCTGCGAAGGGCCTTTCTTCTACTTTTATGTTGAGTCACCACCTTCTTTCTTTATGCACCATTAAGAGAGCATAGTTGTCATTCTTAGTATAATGTGCATTGTCCCAAAGTTTTCATTGATTGATTCATATTGTTGGTTTCACTTGTTCTTAAATTATTTGTATCTAGTCGCCCTCTTAAACTTGAAGGTGTCCTATGCATTTATGTTTTGCTCTCTTTGAAGGACAAGCTGAAAACCATTTGTATGTTTTTCCTTACGATTTGAACACACGTTTGACTTTCATTGTTTCATTTTCATGATCTTTTGTTTGTGTTCATTTGCATGTTTACAACATGGTTGCTAAGTTCTTATTGTCAAGATTATATCTTCATGCCCATGTTTCAAGTTCTTATGATCCCAGCTCACAAATGCTTACATATGTGATCAAGATTGTGTAGGTGCATGTCACCTCAAAAATTATTCTTTTGTTATCACTTACCTACTCGAGGACGAGCAGGAGTTAAGCTTGGGGATGCTTGATACGTCTTCAACGTATCTATAATTTTTGATGCTCCATGCTTGTTTTTTACACCATTTGCCTACTATTTTGTTACACTTCGTGGCACTTTTATGCATTTTCCGGAACTAACCTATTAACGAGTTGCCACAGTGCCAGTTCCCTGTTTTCTGCTGTTTTTGTGTTTTAGAAGTGATACACAGGAAATATTCTCGGAATTGGACGAAACAAGTTCCTGAAGTCTTATTTTACCCGGATGCTTCCAGAGATCCGAAGGAGAGAAGGAGAGGGGCCACCAGGGGCCCACACACATAGGTGGCGCGGCCAGCCCCTGGCCCGCGCCACCATGGTGTGAGACCACCTGGTCCCTCCTCTGACATCGCCCCTTCGCCTATAAAGACCCCCCGACGGAAAAAACCTAAGTACCCGATCAGATTTCCAGAACACATCGCGATCCGCCGCCGCCATCGACCCGAAGATCAGGAGGGTCCAGAAGCTCTTCCCGGCACCCTGCCGGAGAGGGGAATCGCCACCGGAGGTCTTCTTCATCGCCATGCTTGCCTCCGGAGCGATGAGTGAGTAGTTTACCTTGGACTATGGGTCCATAGCAGTAGCTAGATGGTTATCTTCTCCACCATGTGCTTCATGTTTAGATCTCATGAGCTGCCCTACATGATTGAGATCACCGTTATGTAATTCTACATGTTTGGTTTGTTGGGATCCGATAAATATTGGTGTTTATGATTGAGTTGCTGTACTGAATATTATCTTTTGTTATCTCTATGTTGTTTATGATCTTGCATGCTCTCCGTTATTAGTAGCTATCTTGGCCGAGTAGTTGCTAGTGACTCCAAGAGGGGGTATTTATACTCGATAGTGGGTTCATGCCTCTATTTAACCTGGGGGAGTGACAGAAACCTCTAAGGTTGTAGATGTGCTGTTGCTACTAGGGAGAAAACAACATTCATATGCTCAAGGGCATATGCTTTGTTTACATTACACACTTTGCTTAATGCAATTATCTGTTGTTCGCAACTTAATACTTGTGGAGTTCTCGGATTGATTCGCCACAAGTGGATTATTAGTCATAGATGCAGTTGGATGGCGGTCTATGTATTTTGTTGTAATGCCCAGAGTAAATCTCATAGTGATCTTCTTGACATATCACGTTTATCTTTATTCTATCAATTGCCCAACTGTAATTTGTTTACCCAGCATGTGTTATTTATCTATGGAGAGACACCACTAGTGAACTGTGGACCCCGGTCCTATTTCCATCATATTGCTATCACCTGTTTACTTTACTCGCACTGTTTACTTTACTTGCATACTCTACTGTTTTCCACTCGATACGCTTATAACCTTTGTTTCAAGCAAACCGGTGAGATTGACAACCTCATCGCAAGTTGGGAGCAAAGTACTTGGTTGTGTGTGTGCAAGTTCCGCGTTGCAGCTAGCAAGCAAAGCTTGGACGAGGCGCCATATATAAATTGTCCGAAGCTGTCGCAAACTAGCAAGCATCACCTTCAGCCGTCACTGTCTGCTTTTCTCTTGGACGATAAACCTTGGTTTCTTAACTGAGGGAAAACTTGCTGCTATATTCATCAAAACCTTCTCTTGGGGTTTTCCAACTGGCCGGTCATTTTATTTCATCAACAAACGCCATCAAGTTTTCTGGCACCATCATCACCGCACCATCAGTGGGTCATCGCCAAATCTTCTACCGCTGTTGTGCCTATATATGTTTGTACCTTGTGGTCGGGATCCATCCAAATCATCCATGGCTTTCCAATAATGTTACTTCTCGCTCGATCCGAATAGCCATACGGAAATGCATGGTAGACTCAGAAATCCTTGTTTGTATGGAAAGATGTGTATCCCTGTAATATTGTGTGTTATATTGATCTGATCCGGGTGGGGGTATATATAGGAGTACACGGGGTGGATAGAGACTTGGAGTATAAGGCAAGATACCTAGAGTCCTAATCTAACTTAACTGTTACATGTAGTCTAACATTCCCCCTCAGTCGTAGCGGGAGTAAAGCGGACGATTGCGACTGGATTTGAAGTTATGCGTTTCTATCGTCTTCTCCTCCTTGTCATCATCAACTTCGTCTCTGATGGGTCGGCACCTCTGGTGCCTTCCCGGTCGACTCTCCTCTCTTCCCTCCCGCAGTCACAGCGAGAGTGGTGTGGACGCAAGTGACGACGCAAACGCTGTTGACTGGAGTTCTTGAGTTGTTGTAGACGGTGTTCTTGATGTCGATGTCAAGGTAGCCGATCATGATGTAGCCGTGGTCGAGGTTGTCGTGGTCGTGGTCGTTGTAGCCGTAGAGCCGGAGGCGCAAAAAATTACGGGTTTTAGGCGGCGGTGGCAGCGGATCTACAGCGACGGCGGGTTTTTGGGCGGCGGCGGCAGGGTTACTGTGGCGGCGGCGGGTTTTAGGGCGGCGGCGGCAGGGTTACTGCGGCGGCGGCAGGTTTTCTGCGGTGGCGGCGGGGTTTTAGGCGGCGGCCACAGATATTCTGCGGCGGCCACAGATATTTTGCGGTGGCGGCTTTTTAGGCGGCGGCGGCAGTGGTTCTGCAGCGGCAGCGGGTCTTATCGTAGGCGGCGGCGGTGATCGAAGATCACGGTGGCGGCGGATCTTATCGTAGGCGGCGGCGGTGATCGAAGATCACGGCGGCGGCGGGGTTTTGTCGGCGGCGGCGAAATACCACGTTGATGTAGACCTTGGCGATATTTTTGTTGGCAATGTAGAACTCAACGATGATCTTGACGTAGCTTGATGTAGTCGTACAGCTTGATGTTGATATTCGAGTGGATGCAGTTTGGGTCGGTGCAGTTCTGATGACGGTGTGACGACTGGCTGAAAGTTTCTCTTGTAGTATACCTAGTCTGCATGTAAACAAAATTGTTGCTGATGCGACAGGTTGTTTGCACGTTTGACTCCATGGACATATGCTGCAGAGGTGTGTGGAGATCTGTGACGTGCTCGTCTCCGTCTCCCACGGTGTGCCGGCTCTTGGAGACGTCCTGATGGCGCCGGCCTGTTCGTGCGGCTCCGCAGCTCTCTGCGAGACGCGCGCATGAACAGATTCATCGCGGAGTCCATGAGTGTGACGGCTGCGGCCGAGTAGGCAGATGTCGACGTAGAGCCTGTACCTCGCGGTGCCGACGGCCTCACGCGGGATATGATCTTGACGCGGGTTGAAGCTGAGATTTTGCACTGGCTTTCACGGATTTTGAACACGGAATCTAGGGATTTATTTGTAGCTAATTGGATCTAATCTAGCAACTGGAAAATTTCGAAACTGAATCTAATCTAGTCTAAAGAACCGATCCGATCATTGATCGAGATCAGGTGCCGCGCCCCTGGGGAGATCTCCTCGGGGACGGCGCAATGCGGAAGTGGTTTAGAAACCTCTTGGATCGGCGTCGTGAGACTAACCGCTCTGATATCATATGGAAAGATGTCTATCCCTGTAATTGTGTGTTATATTGATCTGACCCGAATGGGTGTATATATAGGAGTACACGGGTAGGTAGAGACTTGAAATACAGTTTAGCCAAGATCGGCGATCGTCATCCATCCAAATTATCCATGGCTTTTGTACGACGTTTCTTCTCGCTTGATCTATGTAGCCGTACATATTACTCAGTGATCCTTTTTTATTCGTCAAGCTCGTTGGCATGAGATTAGCGCCGACGTATTAGCTGGCGCAAGATCGGCGATCAATTGGCAAGCTACGCGATTTCTCTGTCAAGCAAAACCTGTAAGCTCCATTCAATTATGATGTACCGGAGAGGATGCTAATAGATAACACGCACACCGATCAGCTGCCGAGATGTACGGTCTCTCCATCGCACACACCGATCAGCTGCCGGGATGTACGATCTTTCCATCACACAAAACTTGTAGGTTGTGCGTAGGAGGGAAGCACCAAAAATCACGTACGGCTTGGGCCAAGGAAAGAGTCCAAATAATCTCCGAGTTTGAGTTCTTTTTTCTATTGAGATTCTCGTGAGATTAAGATAGGCCAGATTATTTCCTTTATCGATCGGTTGCACGACGTAGTATTGAAATAGGATTCGTATTGTGCATCAGCTTTTAATCTAAAAAGCCCACGTACGTGTATGTGTATTACCTTTCTTTTGGATTGACTGCTCGTCACTATTGGAAAAAACCTCTATCATCCCGGTTTGTGCGGGCCATTGGTCCCGGTTGCCCAACCAAGATCAATTACTCGGGACCAATGCCGGTCCCGGTTCTAGCACGAACCGGGACCGATGGGTCTCCACGTGGCGGCGCACACAGCGAGGGGGGGGGGGGGGGGGGGATCATTGGTCCCGGTTCGTGGCACGAACCGGGATCGTTGGTCTCTGCATTTCGTGCTATTTTTTGTGTTTTTTTTCCATTTATTTATTTGGTGTTTTGTATTTAATTTAATGGTAGTATATATATACAACAATAATGAAGGAACCACACTATATATATATATATATATATATATATATTACACATCATGATCACGAATCTCTACAAATAAAATGGCAATACGACTGGTAGGTCGTGCGTCGCGGTCATTTTTTGTTTTGGTCCCTCTAAAATTGGTAAATCAACCAGCGGTCCAAAGTTTCGCAAAATAATCCTCTCATCATCCCGTCGCAGTGAGTCCGTCACCGGACATGGCAAGGGGGGGAGGTGCTGTTCCCAACGCCCGCGGCCGCGGTGCCCGGCATGGTCTGGCCTACCTCCTCGTGGAGGCAAGTTCCCCAGCGCAATCGATCTGGTGCCCGGAGCGACCAGTGTCGAAGCCCCCGCGCGATGCAGGTGTGCCCGCACATCCTAGAGGTCGTGAGGAGTTCGTCTCTGATGGTGCCTGCGCCGACCGCCCCCTCATGCTCCCCGCTGACGCCACCTCCACTGCCGCCCTCTCTCTTCTTCATAGACGGCATGAGCCACCGGAGAGGACCCCCTCGACAATTCGCAGCCCTCATGCTTGGGGAGCAGAGGGAACGGCGACCATGTGCGTCACTTTTGCCTTGGACCATGGTGGCAACGGTGAGCGGCGCTTGGGCAGACGGAGCTCGGATATGGGGGCTCGCTGGTCGTTGCCGCTTGCCTCCGCGTGCATCCTTGCCTCCTTGTACAGCTCCGTTGATCCAAAGGGAAGGGCTTCTGCAGTACGTGGTCGCCGCCGCCGTCAGGTTCAGTCCCAACAGTAACCTCTCCTCTTGATGGATCGATACATAAATTGGCGGCTTGCCTGTACGATTGAACCCAGAGATGCAATAGTACTAATCAATTATTTTGATATGTGCTATATAATCCATCAATTTTGTAGTTGGATGGCCAAGGTCTTCACGCAGCCCCGCTACATGTGAGCAGTTTTTGTGCCTCGTCAAATTTGGAATTGGTTTCTAACTTGCAATACTTTGCACAAACAAACAGCATGCTTGGTATTAGAGCCCATTTCAATACAGAGAGTCAGAGAACGATTTGATATTGAACTCAAATTCAATTCCAGCTACCTAATATTTACATCCAGACGAAGCCTTAGATTGTGCTTTGGTGGAATTCTTCCAGAACCTTTGAAAGTGATTCAGTCCCATAAGACGGCAAAGCAGTTTGAGCTACTAGCGGCACCAATGTTGCCAGTAATTAGGTTGGTGTTGATAATGATGTTGTCTCCAATTTCTTGTTCTCTAATTAGCACTAGAGTATTTTTATTGGTCCTAAAACCTAGAACATGGAAAAATATTGCCTCTGTCGTTAGTTCTTGCATACCCAATTTCTGGCTCCAAGTTCTCTTGGTCTGAATCCTATACCCAATTGCTTGCTATTGATACTTCTTGAATCCGAGACGGTGATTAATCCCTAGAAACATCTGAATTGGAGGTGAAACATTATGTTTGTGCGCGCTACCGAGAGGATAGGTGTTTTCCGCTTTGTGTCTACATTGACGGATTTTGAATCTCGTGATTATAGAAGGCAAGGCCATGTTGTAGTGGTCTAGGGCGGATTATAGATGGATGTGTTTTGGTAGAGTTAGATTACTGTGAAGTTGGGTTAGTGGAGGGCACAAAGACAGTGGAAAGGGACTGCTACATGGAGTTTGATCCTTGCTGGGTATGTGCGGGATTGGTAGATATGATTTTTATCACTTGTCGATGAATGCTACAATCTGAATTTAGGTTTACTTATGTAATGTTGGTCCGTAGCAACGCACGGACAAATGTGCTAGTATATTATACACCGTCTCATCCGTCGTGCTTGGTCGAAACATATTACAAACGGTACTCACACGAATTTGATCTAATTTACATCTTCTTTTTTACACTTCACCCTTCTAAATAAACCGGGTAATAGTATTCTCCTTTCGAATCTATGACATGTTCTAATAAGAATCCGGCAATTTCCTCTTGAATTGCTTGCACGCGTTCTTGTGGTAGAAGACCGTCCCGCATCCGTTCGATCTAATTTAAAGAAGGGGATCAATATATATGAATGAAACTAAACACAATTGATGGTAATAAAATAAAGTTGTGATTATTGTTTATCGTACTTCAATTTTTTTAAAGTTCCGGTCTGCGCCCTTCTCTTTGGTCGTCTGGCGAATGAACTCGCAGACATAGTATCCACATAAGTTATTCTGGGCTTCCTGCCTCAAGCACTTTACGAGAACGGAGTTCAATCAAAATAATAATCAAGCATGATAATGGTATTGAAACTAGAATCAAAGAGATGCGCGGATCTAGCAAGTAGTACTTACATTCAATGGTTGAAATGTAAGCTCTGGCTTCCAAACACCCCTAGTGTTGGCGGTGAATCATTTCCAAGCCTTCTGGAGGCATTCCTGCATGTTTGCCCACTTTTTTAAAGGTATGCGTTTTGAGTCCATGACTTTGACTACTCCTTCGTCAACAATAATGATTAACAGAATAAAGTGGAAGCTGCACACACATAACAAGTCAATTAGACGCTTAACATCGAGTAAGCAAAAATAGAATGTATACAAGACAGTAACACTCACTCGAAGTTGTAAGTAAATAGTATTTCCTTCTGTTGCTGAAATACGTCAACGATTGTAACAAGTTATTCTCTGTGTCTTTGGGTTTTTTTTAGAGTTGTTTCATGAACGAAATTGCAGTCAACGAACCCAAGTTTATAGATTCCTCCTTTGTTGCATTTGAGAATCTTCATTCTGCATATATAATTAGTATAGTGATGAGTAAGATTAGACAAGCAACGAATGAGCTAGAAAGACTTAATAATACTTACAGACAATAGACACTGATGATAGTTTTGTCGAGGGCGTCTTGTTGGTAAAACTGAAATAATTCTTGAAATTCAATCACTAAGAAGCCATCTCTACGACCGTAATGGTGGTGTTTATATCCAGCTATCCAGCGTAGATCCAGTTTTTGGATTCAGCAGAGGCTTGCATGTACCACTTATGTAATCTCCGTATTTTTGTTGGTAGATCTTTGACTAACTCGGGTTTGACGAGAGGAGCCCCGTACCGATATATGTATGCTATTTTTTGGTACCCCTCGAACTCATCCAGACGGCTCATGTACTCAGCAATAGACAGTTGAATAAACTCCGGATCAATGTTCGGATCATGCCGCTCCTGGGCTCTCCACTCATTGGTATTGTACACTTTGAGCGGTTCGATTAATTTTTCTATTGTCCGAGCTGGGCAACTTCTTTCCCGACTCTATGCTCTTTTGCCTCAGTCGACTTGGTAATAGAGCGATTATAGTCTGGTGTGAGCGCTATGGGTTGGTGAAGCTGAATCTTAAGCACGGCTGCTTTGGCTTTATCTTCTACGGTGACCGGGAAGAATGGCTCTGTCGGCTTTGGCTTTTTTTTGTTAGTCATGACAATCTTCCACTTTTCATAATGGGCATCTGCGGCCACAACAATTTCTTCATCTGTCTTCTCGCAAGGTAGCTTCTTCATATTCTGATGAGGTACTCTTGGGAGGGGCGATAGCTTATGTTTCGGTGATCGGAACGTGCTCTTGCTGCTGCTGGTGGTGCTGCCCCTCTTAGTATACTTCCGCTTTAGTCTCTGAGGCTCAAGGGACGGAGATGGCTGACGCAGCAGCGGAGATGGCTGAGGCGGCGGTGGAGACAGCTGCGCTGAGTGGTGAGGCGGTGAAGGCGACGGTTGCGCTGGAGAATGGTGAGGTGGCGGCGAAGGTGGATTGCTGCTCTGAGGAGTGGGTGGCCTTGGTGGCATATAATTTGGAAGCACGATATGCTCCTTTGGCCATACAACAGTCCCCCCTTTGGCTTCTCCTAGTTCAGTCAGCTCCCTATCTTCCCCTGCAGGGTGGTCCAGCTTCAGCTCCTCAAAATCTTGCTTCACATCATCCACCGTGACGACAGCGTACCCTTTTGGAACCGGTCTGCAATGCCAAGTTGGGTTAGGCGCAATTGGTACGGCCATGCCGACTGCCGCCGTCACCCTTAAGTTCATAACTTGCACCTTTAGCTCACAAGCTGTGCTCTCCGTGATATCATCCATTGGGTAGCATTTAGGAGGAGCCGTCGTCAGTGCATCATCATCACCATCCTGGAGCTGGGTGGAAGCGATGCTGCTTTTCTTATTCGATAGGGCGCCGGTACCATCGAATGCAGCTTCTACCATGTGCCGCTGAGATTGGCCGCTAATACCTTGCTGGCTAAGTCTGTCGAGTTGATCCTGCTGCCGCTTTAATGCTTCTTCTACATTACGCAGCCGGTCTGCAGCAGCCGCTTTCTCAGCTGCCTCCCTTTCCTTTCTCCTCTGATGACTTTTATCGGGATATCTCTTCATTTCCGTGGGGAAGGCAATATTCCACGGCTTGGAGCCTGGTGTGCCTCGTGCTCGTCCAGTGTGTTCATCATTTTTAAGGGCGCGTGTGAGCTCGTCGTTCTCTCCATCGGGAATGAACCGTCTCGCTGCAACATCATGTACTGCACTTCTAATATCTTCAATGGGCAGTAGGGGATGATCTTTGTGTTTCTGGTTATATATTTCCCTCCCTTCTTTGTTCAACATGCCCCCATGGCCGTAAAACCAGTTTCTCGCCCGTGGTGTCCATGTTGTGGGCTCTGGTCTGATCTCGGCAGCAATATACTTGACCTCAAGTGCATTCCACTTAGGCATGCAATCGGCGTAGCCAGCAGACCCCATATTATGGTGACACACTTTCTTAGCAGCGTTCTCCTTATTTATTCTAGACCTTTCCAAAGATTTCTCCGATGTCTTGTACTTCACAAAATCGGCCCACTGGTGTCTTAACTTAGCATAGCCGCCGTGATTGAAATCCGGAGTCTTGTCTAACTTGATAAAGTTAAGGTATAGTTTCTTCTTCCAGTTCTTTAATGCCTCGGCCATCTTGATGAGAGCAAACTTCTTGACTCTTTGCAGTAGCTCCTCTTTTGCTCTCTCCTCCTCATCTGGATTCACATCTGGCCTCGGAAGAAGGAAATTAATCATGAGCATGTCAAAAAGCTTATCTTTGGCGACATCGCTGACATACGGGACTCCACCGCAGCTTGGCCGATTCCATTCTTGAACGGTGATCGGGATGTAGTCCCTCACAAGAACTCCGCATTGCTTGGCAAATTTTTTTGCGGCATTGTCGGGAGCTTGCGGTTCGCCGTCTACACCGACCACTTTGATCCTATACCTCACAGTGTTATCCAACTTTTCTGTTGGGCCTCGTTTCGTTCCTACGGAAGAAGTGCTCGATCCGGAGGCCTAAAAGAAGAAAGAGTGTTAATATATGCATGTATATATATAGACAGCAGCATTACAAAAATATATATATACACCTCGCCGAAGTTTCCGAGATTTAAGGTTCCACCGAAGCCGTCGCCTTCTCCCTCGCCGGCTTCTCCCTTATCAGCTTCTTCCTCACCGGCTTCTCCCCCATCCCAGGTTTCAGGTTCTACCTCACCGGAGCCGTCTCCTCGGTTGAGAGATTCATCTCCCTTACCGGAATCGTTCAGAAACGTCCTGGTGATATCGATATCTTCATTTTTGCGAATCATTCCTTGGAGGAAGTATTCATCATCTTGAGTTGTGCCATGTGCTGGATCCATAGTATCTGCAAATTAAGAATTGCAAGTTATTATAATGCAAATAATCAAATGCAAATAAGCCTATGCAAATAATCCTATACAAATAATCCTATGCAAATAATCAAATGAAAATAATCCTATGCAAATAATCCTATGAAACTAATCCTATGTCAATACGTGTCGATATGGGGTGGAGAAAGAGGGAGGATATGTGTCGATATGGGATGGAGGAAGAGGAGGGATATGTGTCGATATGCGGCGTCGTCCTCGATACTAGTTTGTTTTTACACTTCACCCTTCCAAATTCGTGTGCTCGAAATATATGTCGATACTATAGTTAACAAACATATGTCGAAACATATGTCGATACCCGTGCTTTGCTACGGGCAACAACATATGAATAATATGTTGTTTTAAGATTATAGCTATGCTTCACACATTTTTCTCAAATAAGAATAGATTTCACACTATTTTTTGCATGCATTATGTATCAATAGCAAAAAATAACAGTACTAAAAAAATAACAGTAATAAAAAAATAGCTATGCTTCACACATTTTTGCACTATTTATACAAAACACATAATAGCAAAAATAACAGTATAGTATAAAAAAACAAAAAGGCCATGGGCCGGCCGGGACAGAGCTCTCCTGATCGAGGAGCTCACCGAGGAGAGCGGTGGCGGCGGCGGCGGAGCCTACAGCGGCGTGGCGGCGGACGCTGCAGCGGCGTGGTAGCGACGGAGCTCCTCCGGCGTGGTGGCGGCGGAGCGACGACGGGCGGCGGTGGAGCAATGACGGGCGCGACGCGGGGACCTGCAGAGCCGAAGACGGGGTGAGCGGCGGCGGCAGGAGAGGAGGAAGGGCGAGACGGTGGCGGCGGTGGGAGAAATCACCGGAGACACGGGGATGGCGTCGGCGGGCAGCCTGCCGGCGTCGTTCTCTGATTCCGCAAAAGTCCTTAGCCGTTTTCGTGATTTGGGGGGGCAAGTGGGGAGGAAGAAGGCTCGCAGTTATATTTGTCGGTGTCATTGGTCCCGGTTCATGCCATCAACCGGGACCGTTGATCCATTGGTCCCGGTTGGTGGCATGAAACGGGACCAATGACCTGGGTGGTGGGCGTTGCTGGGCCGCCACGTGCCCAGGGTCATCGGTCCCGGTTCATGCCACCAACCGGGACCAATGACCCGTTTTTAGGGGTTTTCAAATTTGTTTTCTTCTTTAATTAATTAGGTGTTTCAATTTGAAATGATTATTTATTTGGAATTTGAAAAAACTTTTAACAGGAAAAGTGCTTCAATTTAAATAACTAATCCAATACCATTTTCTGTTTTCAAAAATATTTATTGTAATTAAATAATTTTACTATTTTTAATTAAAAATGCATTAACAAATATTAGCAGGAGGGTGCCCATATTTGAACTACAAGTACATGATATAATGCTTGTGAATTTTTTTAAAAATCATTTATAGGTTCACAACATGCTATTTCATCAGAGATCCACTTCAAGTTCAGCGAGGCTCAGCTCCGGGCTAAGAAGCTTCATGCTCGCCGTTTTGAATATAGTTTGAAACGAGCATAAGAAATTCAAAAATGATCCAAACAATGTGAAACCTTCACGTGGTGTTATATTATGTGTAATAGTTGCAAGGAAAAATATTGAACTTGGAAAATTGCAAACATCATAAAAAATCCTTCACAAAATGACCTATCATGTTTGAGGTTTCATGGCATTTAGGTTAAACCACCAATGTTATGGCTAGAATCAGGGCATAGTTTGTGATAATGTGCCCATATTGTGCACACATGTGCATCTTGGGATGGCTTACGATGTTGCAGGAGGAAGTTTTCCTTTTCGACGCACGAAATAGCCAATTTCCATTTTTGAGGTGCCAAAATCGGGGTGTTCTATGAAGCAACCACCAAATTAAAGTTTGGCATTGGTACCAACCCATTTTCCAAAAATACTAGACCACCTTAGATAGACAATTTCTCAACCTCATGAAAAAGACAAATTTCTGCCGAATCGGTAGGAGGGTGCCCAGATTGGAACTACAAGTACATGATATAATGCTTGTGAATTTTTTTTAAAATCATTTATAGATTCACAACATGCTATTTCATCAGAGATCCACTTCAAGTTCAGCGAGGCTCAGCCCCGGGCTAAGAAGCTTCATGCCCGCCGTTTTGAATATAGTTTGAAACGGGCATAAGAAATTCAAAAATGATCCAAACAATATGAAACCTTCGCGTGGTGTCATATTATGTGTCATAGTTGCAAGGAAAGATATTGAACTTGGAAAATTGCAAACATCATAAAAAATCCTTCACAAAATGACCTATCATGTTCGAGGTTTCATGGCATTTAGGTCAAACCACCAATGTTATGGCTAGAATCAGGGCATAGTTTGTGATAATGTGCCCATATTGTGCACACATGTGCATCTTGGGATGGCTTACGATGTTGCAGGAGGAAGTTTTCATACATCACATAAATTTTTCATACATCACATAAAGTTTTCATACATTACATAGATTTACATAGGTTTTAGGGTATGAATCCTTCATCGCATATGTCGATCCCTTGCCTATGATCGCTTCTTAGGCCGTAACCATGGAGCATCTTCATTATTTAACGAGATGCTTGGGTCAGTTTTCACGGTGAAGGGCGGAATTTCATCAAACTTATCATAATCTGCTGCCATGTCTGTCTTGTCCTCTACTACCGCGATGTTTCTTTTTCCTGAAAGAACTATGTGACGCCTGGGCTCATCGTCTGATGTATTCATTTCCTTATTTTTTCTTTTTTTTGGTCTGGAGGACATGTCCTTCAAATAGAAAACCCGAGCCACATCATTGGCTAGGACAAATGGTTCATCTCTGTAACCAAGATTCTTGAGATCCACTGTTGTCATTCCGTACAGCTGGTCTACCTTTACCCCTTCTCTGTTCATGTTGACCCAACTGCACTGAAACAAAGGGACCTTAAAAGTAGGTCCATAGTCAGGTTCCCATATCTCCTCTATGTAACCATAGTATGTGTTATTTTTCCCCTTCTTGCATGTTGCATCAAAGCAGACACCACTGTTTTGGTTGGTGCTCTTTTTATCTTGGGCAATCGTGTAAAATGTATCATTCATGAGATGTAATTGCAACCAAGTGTAAAATGTATCCTTGGAAAGTCAATACAGTCGCAGATGGTGTCACGGCCAACAAGTAGAGCTGATCTCCAATAGTGGTGTCATTCATGAGATGTAATTGCAACCAAGTGCCAAAAGTCTCCATGTGATTTTCTTTAATCTAGTAGTCATCCTTCCCCGGGAACTTGGAGCGTACAACATTCATGTGTTCCTCGATATACGGAGCCATGAAGGTAGAACTTTGTAGAACTATGTAGTGTGCTTGATTCAAAGAATGCCCGTCCCTAAAAATCATTGCTTTCTTTCCTAGCATGCCTTTTCCACTCAGTCTCCCCTCATACCGTGATTCAGGAACACCAATCGGCTTAAGTTCACGAAGAAAGTAAACACAAAACCCAATGACCTCCTCTATTCCATAGCCCTTGGAGATTCTTCCTTTTGTCCTAGCACGGTTACAAACATATTCCTTTAAGACTAACATGAACCTCTCAAAGGGAACATATTGTGCAGAAAAACAGGACCGAGAATGGAAATCTCTTCAACTAGGTAAACTAAGAGATGCGTCATAATATTGAAGAAGGATGGGGGGAACACCAACTCAAAACTGACAAGACATTGGACCACATCCTTCTGTAGCCTTTCCAGACTTTCTCGATCGATTACCTTCTGAGATATTGCATTGAGGAATGCACATAGCTTCACAATGGGTACTCGATCATTTTTTGGTAGAAGCCCCCTCAATGCAACCGGAAACAACTGCATCATAATTACGTGACAATCATGAGACTTCAGGTTCTGGAATTTTTTCTCTACCATATTTATGATTCCCTTTATATTTGACGAGAAGCCAGCCGGGACCTTGATACTTGCTCAGGCATTCAAAAAAGATTTCCTTCTCTGCTTTGGTAAGAGCGTAGCTACTTAAGTATTGACGGCCTTTATCAGTATGCTTGTTGTATGGGTATTTGATACGTTGCTGGTCCTCCCGTGCTTATGGTGTATCTTGTGACGCCCCAAAATCGGCCCCTTGCGAATTATAGCAATCACACCACAATTTCGCACGATGTCGCTTTGGAAACGCCCACCAAGCAAAATGTGCACGTCGCAACATACACATTAGGCGGGTGGAATCAAGGTAGTAACATTACACAAGTTCACGATGGAACCCACAAAAGACATATATAATATAACCACGAAGACTCCACGAGTCAAGATCCAAATATACATACAAAGATCCAAATCATACATAAAGCCAAAATAGTATCCGAGTACGGAGAAGAATACAAATGGGCCTAAGAGTCCTGAAGATAACGATGGCGTCCATAACCCTGCCCAGGCCAAGCCGGAAGAGTAACCTTGCTAACATTGTCGCTTCCATGTACTTGTCTTCAAACCTGCTCCGGCGAATATCCGAGATGAGCAGCAATAAGTACGAAGTACTTAGCAAGACTTGAAGACATATAAAGCATAGTCAACAAGTCATCTTTGTACGTGAGGTACGCAGACAAGCTCGAGAGACTCAAAAGCACGTCGGATGTATGGTGGGGTTAAGCGGCAGCGAGCAAGCACTAAAGAACCTATAGAGACACTCTACAACTTCCGTCTAATTAGAATAAGATAAGAGAGCGCATAGAGGAACCAACTAGAATACTACAATAAACATAACCCAGCCGATGAATCACCTCGTCGCGACCACTTGGAGAAGCAATATCAAAGGCACTCACACGGTTGACAATTTTATATTGTAGTAGAACTATTTACTATGCCACTTGTTATCATCAATTAGGTGCAAGTTGTTCTATGATCGAGTAGAAAGGCTCCAAGTCGTCCATAACCGCGGACGTGGCTTTTCGAAAAGATTTACCCTGCAGGGGTGCACCAATGTAACCATACACACTCGATCAATCCAACCTAGACAAGGGAAGGACATCACGACAATACTGTTGCTAGTTCTATGAGAGAGTTTAGGGGGGCCACCCTACTAAGCTACTGATGGGTCCGAGTTGATGTGGGAGCTCCTTCTACTTCAGTCCCTGGCAATGCGCCAGAAAACTTGATGATGGTGCCAGAAAACTTGTTGGCGTTTGTTGATGAAGCTAAAATGACTGGCCAGTTGGAAAACCCCAAGAGAAGGTCTTGATGAATATAGCAGCAAGTTTTCCCTCAGTTATGAAACCAAGGTTTAATCATCTAGGAGGAGGCAGACAAACGACTGAAGGTGATGCCCACTAGCTACGTGATGCTCTAACAAGGGCGCCATTAATGATTTCTTGTTAGCGCGTCTTCAACCAGTAGCAACATGGAACCTGCACACAACACAACCAAATACTTTGTTCCCAACTTACGATGAGGTTGTCAATCTCACCGGTTTGCTTGAAACAAAGGGTATGAGCGTATCGAGTGGAAAGAGATAATAATATGCGAGTAAAGTAAACTAGTGCGAGTAAAGTAAACAGGTAATAGCAATGTAAAGGAAATAGGACTGGGGTCCACAGTTCACTAGTGGTGTCTCTCCATAAGATAAAATAATACATGCTGGGTGACAAGGGTATAGTTAATAGAGCCCGTTAGTTGCGTACCCCTAAGGCCCGTATAGCTAGGCCCAATTGTAATGGTAGTCGAATATGAGTTCCTACCGTATGTCGATATCTTAAACTGTATCGGACCCTACCCGATCCTCGAGACCTGGCCACCTATATAAAGGGGCCAGGAGGGGACGGTGTAGGCCAGATTGAAAGCAAGCCAGGTTAAACACCCAAGTTTACTTTCGACGCATACCTATTTCGACTAACTTTACCTTCGAGTTCATCCGATGCCCTATCTCCCGGATCCTAAGTCCTTCATCTAGGACATTTGTCGAGTTAACCCCTCATCAATTGGCGCCGACCGTGGGGACCTTGGGCGTTGGAATCATGAATTCGACGGCTTTTTCGCTTTTAGCCAACAGCAGTACAGAAGTCGACAAAAATCAAGAGATGGAGTTGACGATTGGAAGTTTAAGCATCCTCATCGGGCCATCGGGTTCATCTCGCCTGTCAGATCCGACGAAACAAGATCCGTCGGCAAGTGAGCCCAAAACAGTAGCGATGATTGAGTATTCCGACAGCTCTTCTAGCGAGGTAAACTCGCCGGTTAGCCTAGAGGAAGTGTAAAAAGGGAAGATCGCAGAAGACAACAAAACGAGGGAAAAACTCGAAGCAGGAGTCCAACTCAATGATCTCATGATCTGCCTCGACGATATTTCAGACAAATCAACAGACACATGGAAGACAGGGCTAGAGCTTTCTGAAGATGGCGACTCAATCTTCTCAAGCTTCAATAGTACCATTGGCAAACAATGCCAAATGCTCGCCATTGTAGGAGACAAGTCAGAAGAATTCGACGAAAATAACAACCCAGTGCTAAACCCAGCAAATATCAACAGAGGAGCAAATCACCTAGCAGAAGGGCAAACAGCAGAAACCCTCACAGCCAGGGAAAAAATTCGACTATCAGTCGATGAATGGAGGATAATAAGGGAAGCCGTAGAGCACGGCACGCCAATACCATCAAATTCTAGCAAAGACATGCTTTTGGGGTATCATTATGCCCTAAGGCAGCAGGAAAAGCAATTAGCAAAGGAAAAGATAGAGATACAAAGAAGAAAAGATTCAGCCATCGCAGCTAGTGACGCCGCTCGTAAAGCACGAAGCGACGCATCATATAGTAACGCAAGGAAAAATCGTCGATATGGTTCAAGGTACGACAACCTCGAGTACTCCGACAGACAAAGTATTTCCAAAAACCTCGACTCGTCCTTCCTATCGGTCGACGAGCAGGGGAACATCCTACCAAAAACCCCTGAAGCAGCATTAGTAGCAGCGCAAGCATATCTGCTTACAACTCGACCAAGTCCAGGAGATCCTAGGGAACATATGCATAGAGCAGCATTGAACGGACTCAACATGGTGGGCCACAAGCTATCAGCAAAAGGAGAAGAAGCATATCATCACAAGGAAGTGCATAAAGCAAGGTCACCTCGCCGTCACAATAATCCTAGGCGCAGAAGCAGCAAGCACCGATCTCGATCGCCATCACCAAAACAGCACGGTGGAACTCGAAGATCGCGATCCCCAAATGAAAAACACGACTATGAGGAGGACGAAAAAGAGATGGGGGCATCGTGCTTTACCCACAGGGTTCGCACCACTCCAGTTCCCAAGGGATTCAAGCTACCTCATGATCAGCAAAAGTACGACGGATCACAGGAACCACAATCATGGCTCGCAGATTACTTACAAGCAGTTCAAATATTAGGAGGAACCAAAGAAACAGCAATGCAAAGTTTGCAACTACACCTCACCGGCGCAGCAAGGTCATGGTTGAGCAAACTAGAGAAAGAATCCATTGGAAGCTGGGAAGACCTCACAAAGCAATTTACAAGCAACTTCAGGTCAACATACAAACGGCCAGCATCAATAGAAGAAGTCAAAGCGTGTGTGCAACAACGCGACGAAACACTGTGGGCATACATCCAAAGATGGAGCCTTATCAAAAATTCAGCAGTTGAAGTTTCAGACGAAAGAGCAATAGATGCATTCATTATTGGATTAAGGCGAAGAGACCTAGTCGAAGAGATGGGTAGAATCAAGCCAAAAACAGTGTCAGACCTCATGGACACAGCAAACAGATTTGCAGATGGAGAAGATGCGTGCAACAATAAGCGGACGCGATCTCCAGAGGATGACAGAAGAAACAGATATGGAAGTCAAAGGAGACGATCCCGAAATTACGACACCTACGGCTCCCATAGCCAAGTCGCCGCAGGATACAAAGACAACAGCTATCAAGGAAGTGATCGCAGAAGCTCGGGATATCGAAACTACAGAAAGGAGGACTATAAAAAGTTCCCTATGAGAGAACCCAGAGAGTACAACCCATCGCCAGAAGATATGCTCAACGGACCTTGTCATATACACTCAGCGTTCGTCGATGGGAAGCGAGTATCAAGGCATGCAATGAAAGACTGCACAACATTCTTAAAACTACAGGAGGAAGCGTTAAACAAGCAAACCGAAGCAAGGCGACAAGGATTCGAAGGAAGCAACAATCCTCCGGCAAAACAGCAAGGAAACAACGGAGCTCCTCAAGGACAAGACCAGCAAAACCAGGGACACGACGACGACGAAGGATACGTTCCATCAAAAGGGCACATCACAGCAATGATACAACCTGTGCCCAAGTCGAACAAAGAAGAAAAGAGCATTACTCGACAAGTTAACTTGGCACACATTTCACCTCCAGCCACAACGGAGTATCTGCATTGGTCAGAACAGCCAATCGAGTTCAACAGAGAAGATCACCCTATAACAGTACCTCGGCCAGGGAACACGCCTTTGGTACTCAAAGCTCAAATCGGCGCATATGATGTCGACAGAATATTCATGGATGCAGGAAGTGGAATTAATCTGATATATGCAAAAACACTCAGAGCAATGCATATATCATTAGAGTTCCTGAAGCCAACATACTGTTCCTTCCACGGAATCGTACCAGGAAGTGCCAACTATCCACTAGGACGGATAGCACTCAACGTTTGCTTCGGCAACTGGCAAAACTACAGGAGAGAAAAGCTCGACTTTGAAGTCATGGATTGGCCATTTCAATATCATGCAATCCTCGGACGACCCGCGTTTTCGCGATTTATGGCAGTACCTCACTATACATACCTGGTACTCAAAATGCCAGGACCAAGAGGAATAATTACAGTCAAAGGGAGTTTTGAAATTTCAAATCTCTGCGACAGGGAGTTCCACAAGATGGCGCAAAACTTTGGCATGATAGCCAACTACGCAGAAAAGGCGAACAATACAACTACAGAAAGTGTCAAGCTACTCGAAGGACGCGTTGCGGAGCCGGAGATGAAAAAACCACGAGTAGGAGCATCAATAGAAGAAGTCAAAGATGCAGGAGAAGAAGAGAAAGCCATAATGGCATAAGAATTCAAGAACAATAAAATAGAGTAGAAGAAGAAGGCTGTAAAAGCCACGAGTTATACCAGGGGCAATGCCCTCTAGATCCAGAACACAGGCCATAGGCCGGATCTCTTGGGTCATCCCATGTATCTTACATTACAAGTATAATAAAGACAAAACGTTCCTCAGGTTCGAGTCTACGAGTCTTTCAAAGAGAAAATGCGGCAAACGCACGAGTCATATAAAAAAAAGGAAGCACTCTGAAAATATACCTCAGGCATACAGTCGCGAAATAAGAAATTCTCGCGTTTTCCCTAAGTATTACAACATCGGGTTGTCAGAATCGTCCACACCCAAAGGGTCTACATAATGAAACTCGTGGAAAAACGCGGCATCTTCTTGCAATAGCCTGGCTATAATTCGTCGGGCAGGCTGCAGGGTACTCTCCAAGTGTACCCGAAGGCTAGCTCCACCTGGAGGATAACTCAGCGACATAGAACTATAATTGAGTCTTGGATGCCACTTGCGTACCCACCCAAGGGCAAAGTTGGCACCTGCCACTAAGTTCAGTTCTATCAAACGATGAATTCGCTGGCTGGATCTAAAAGTATCAAGTAGTAGTGGGAAAGTCGAAGGCACAGGATTGCGAGGAAGCATAACCAAGTGCATAGTTACGAGAGATCTTCTGCAGCCATCTACTGCCTCGCCAACATGCTAGGCACGGTCCTGAAGCAATACAATAGCACGCCGGCGACGAGGATCAGACCACAAATTTTCAACACATGCGGACATTTTCTCTAGGGCCGCATTTCGCTCGGCAACCCGACGATCTTCAGTGGCGAAATCTAAACAAGTGCCTATGAGGGCAAGAGGATACCATAAGAACAGCAGTGGAACAAAAAAGAGGAAAGGGTAAGTCGAGAAGAAACTTACATATTAACATTTCGTAGGCGGATTCAATAATGCCAAGAAGAAAAGAATTGCATTCCTCGTGATGCAAAATCTTCGCCGTCAAGCTGGACACCCTATCATCAAGAATGGATACCTGCTTCGTCAAATTAGAAGCTTTGCTAGCTTTGTCAAATGCCATCTGAGCTTGGCGTTTGTCTAAAGTCAAGCGAGATTCGAGATCAGAAATCCTTAAAGAATACTCTGCACATTGAGTGGATGGACTAGGAGGTGAAAAAACCGTCGAGTCGAAGGTGCGGGCAGTGGAAGGAGCAGGACCGCCAGTCAATGGATCGTTGATATGCATCGACTGGAAGTCAAAAGAAAAGAAAGAAGAAATATTTCAGAAAGGCAACACAAGACCTCATAAGGCGAAAATATATTTACATAAGTACAAAACCCTTTGACTAAAGTTCTCGGGTTGTACACGACTAAAGGTTTTTACATTCAAAAGGAACAAATTGAAAGCTACAGAGGAGCCGAAGTCTATGCCACCTCAGCATTTTGCTCTGTGGCAGAAGAGGGCGTGGCAAGCCCGTCTCTAGAAGTCGACGGAGGTGCAGGCTCTTCCATAGTTGGAGCCGGTGTAGTAGATGCCGCGGAGGCCACAGAAGGAGAAATAATCGCTGCTAGTGCAGGCGCCAACTTCTTCGCCTTCTCGAAGAAAACCTTCATCTCATCGCGAGTGCGGCCATGGGGAGAGCTCACCTTCTCCCAGTCGAAATCCGCACCATGCGCAAAAGAAAGTGCAATAGCACCCTCGGCGCCGCGCTTCAGAGAGAGCCCCTTGAGCTGGAGGGTCGGGTCCTCAATTGTATCGAAGGACTTGGCAAGATTCTCCAAGCTATCCTTCGGGACTTCTGCCTTCTTCTTCGGCCACAACCCGACGAATAACCGCGACAGAACGCGGTTAACCAATTCAAAAGTCTCCTGGATGGATATCCAGTTTGCCTCAAGTAGGTTAACTGCGGTCAGCAGAGGATCATCGCCCGATGGCAAAGATGAAGAAGACACCTTGGTAAATCCTGCGCGATAAAGGAAGTCGAAAAGAAAGAAGTAAAAGGAAGAATTAGCGAAGATCAATAGTACCACAAGAAGTCGAAAAAGAAGGCAAGACGAAACACCTACTTTCAGCAGAAGTAGACATTGTGTGGAGGCGCTCCATTACGGCCTGCTCTCGCTGAGCGTGCTCCCTGTTGGCATCGGCTAAAGCTTTTTCAGCCTTTTTCGCCTTACCAAGTGCTGATTTCTGCGACTTCTCAGCACTTGCTTTGGCAGCGGCCGCAATATCATATGCCTTCTGCGAGGCACTTAGCTCAGCCTCCAATGACGCGATTCGGGCGTTGGCTGTTGCTAGAGCAGGTACAGTAGAAGAAGAAAGGGAGTCAGATAAAAAGCAAAAGATATGCGTGGAGAAAAAACCATGAATGGATATAAAACATACCCTCGGAAGCTTTTGCAACCTTTAGGTACTCAGCGCATTCGGTGCCCAAGGCGACGAATTTCTTCAATAAAGCCTATGAGAAAAAGTGTGTAAGAAGCACGAGTGTATGCAAGGGAGATAAGTCAGGAGAAATTGCTCACATCATGGGGGGAAGCCGAGGATTTGTGGGCTTCCAGAGAAACTTCGGGTTCTTTAGCCTTCTTCAAGCGCTTGGGGTTTCGGGGCACAGGAACCTTCTTTACAGAAGCCCTGGTAACCCTAGGTGCAACTTCTTGGGCCGGGGGCTCATCATCAACAGCAGGAGGAATTGAAGGAGTAGCTGTAGCAGCTTTTGACGGCTCTTCGTCATCTCTACACGAAGCAAAAAACTAATGAGTAACACGATGGAAAGAAGGCAAGAGAGATGCAATTGAGGAACTTGAATAAAAATACTTACGATGCCAGAAGGTCGAAGTACTCCATATCTCCTGCAGGAACAGAGGCCTTATCAGCCATTGCAGAACTCGAAGAAGCAAATTATTCGACTCGCTTCCTTTTCTTGTCGACACCAGCATCTTCAGCAAGCACGGGGGGAGACGATGTCGACGAGCTCGTTTCCTCTTCCGATTCTTCGGCATCATCTTCGTCCTGATTCTCGTCAGCCTCGGGGGCTTCAGACACAGACGAGGCCAGCTCAGCCGGAAGGGGCCCTGCCTCTGGAAGAGGAGGGTGCGAAATAAGGAATTGGTGATCCTGCATATAAAATAAGTCAGCATAGTACAAAGGCAAAGAATAACGTAAGTCAAAGCAAACAAAATTCGACCACAAACGAACACAAAGATGCATACCTCGGGCAAAGGGTGCACAGAGTCGAAGTAGTCAGCAGTCAAGTCAGGAACCGCATGATCCTTGGTGAGTTTGGTAAGACTCCTAACTCGCTTGTCGACATCTTTTTTCTCTATCAAATCTTCAGAGACGCGAGTAGGATCTTCCAAGCCAGAGTAATTCCAAAGCTTGGTGAGGCGGTGCTGCAGGGGTTGAACTCGACGTTGCAGACAGAACGCCATGAGTTGGATACCCGACAATGCTCCTCCTTGGCCTCCTTTCAAAGCCTGAATGCGAGACAGAAGAGGAAGAACTTGTGCTATCTCCGCATCTGAGGGAAGTGCATCCCACGACGCCAACTTCTTTATTTCCCTGGAGGCGTCAAAGGGGGCTAGACCATATTGATCTTCAGGAGAGGCCTTGCGATCTTTGATATAGAACCACTTGGTTCTCCACCCTTGGACAGACGCGACCATGGAAAATTCAAAATATTGTGCCTTAGGATGCACCGAAACAACGTCTCCGCCCAATTCAGGCTTTCTAGCCAGGGAAACATTGGGGCGAAGCTGAAAGATTGACCTCCAGAGAAGAAAGTGGTGCTCAATGCCCAAGAATGACTCGCAGAGAGTCACGAAACAAGCAATATGAAGAATGGAGTTTGGTGTGAGCTGGTGGAGCTGCACACCGTAGACAAAGAGGAGCCCATGGAGAAACTCGTGGGCAGGAAGAGAAAGACCGCGGAGGAGGAAAGCAAGAAACATTACCCGATAGCCGCTTGGGGGCTGTGGGATCCGTTCAGTACTGGGAAACTTGATGGAATCTTGGGCGGAGATGAGGCCATCCGCCCTGGCCTTCTCCACCTCCTTCGGCGTGATGGCAGAGTGTACAAAGTTGGTGGCAGAGGATTTCTTGGCCATGGTGTTCTTTGTGGCTAGGTGCTTCACGCGCATCTATCGCACCGCGCTTGGGGGCTACGCACGAGCGGAGAGAGGAGAAGAGATCGGCAATGGAGGCGGCGGAGGGAACGAGCTGGTAAATAGTAAAATCCCCCACTATGCCCCTTATATACCTTCTGGGAGAAGGATCGTGGGCTGAGACGTGGCGCAAAGAGCGGAAACGGTAAGCCCACTAACGGTCAAAAATTAAGAAATTTACAGTATTGCCCACGCAACGGTTCGCAATGGTACAGAGTGACGTACTCATTCATGTCATAAAGAAGATAATATAAGAAAGAAGAAAGATGGCGTCGACAAGTGCAAAATAGGTGCACAAGACTGTATACGAAGGAGTTTCGATTCTAGCCTTGGGGGCTACTATTTTCAAGAATGGTGAATACAACTTCTCTCTGAAGTGGTGGACTAGTATCCGACGACAAGATGTTTTTAAAGTGTCTCGAGTTGCAGTATCTCGAAGTTGAAGTATCTCGAGTTGAAGTATGATGGACTACACTATATTTTGAGCCTATACTCGAAAAAGTCTTTTTCGACTATAGCCTCGGGGGCTACTCCCATCGGGAGCGCTGAGTGCGCACCCGATGATATTTCTTGGTAAAGCATTAGAGTTGGAGAAGTGTAGTAGTGTTACTCCCATCGGGAGCGAGTTTTATGGTTAAAGAAACCTGAATATTTTCAGTCAAAAATTGACTGCGACATGAGATTCTCGAGTTGCGTTATCGCAACGTAACTCGAATGCCGTGACTTGTCACGAAGGTAAGACCCCGGGATCCGTCCTGTGTGGCCTGGTATACGCACATGGATGCGCTCTACTGGAATGTATCCGTGTCTACGACGCGAAGAAAATCCTGGTGGACGCACTGGGTACCCTGAGAATCACTGGGATTCATTCTTTGTAAGTCCTAAATGCGGCAAAAGAATGGGTTTGACCGGTATCCCGAATTCAAATCCAAGGGGATTGAATTTGAAGTAGGTGGCATGTATCTATTCCAGCAGTTAACTGACCTCTTGATCCGTCAGAGTTGTCAGGATTGTTCATCAAAACCCCTTGCAAAAAATATCATGAAAATAAGTCGAAAGACCGAGTCGAAGATTTTAAGATAAGAAGAAGTCGAAGAATTGATCAAGTCGAAGATTTAAAGATTAGAGATTCAACCCGAATCTGCAATTCTGGTAGAATCTCAGGGGCTACTGACAAGGGTATAGTTAATAGAGCCTGTTAGTTGAGTACCCCTAAGGCCCGTATAGCTAGGCCCAATTGTAATGGTAGTCGAATACGAGTTCCTACCGTATGTCGATATTGTAAACTGTATCGGACCCTACCCGATCCTCGAGACCTGGCCACCTATATAAAGGGGCCAGGAGGGGACGGTGTAGGCCAGATTGAAAGCAAGCCAGGTTAAACACCCAAGTTTACTTTCGACGCATACCTATTTCGACTAACTTTACCTTCGAGTTCATCTGACGCCCTATCTCCCCGATCCTAAGTCCTTCATCTAGGACATTTGTCGAGTTAACCCCTCGTCACTGGGTAAACAAATTACAGTTGGGCAATTGATAGAATAAAGACAACGTGCATATGTCAAGAGGATCACTATGAGATTTACTCTGGGCATTACAACAAGATACATAGACCGCCATCCAACTGCATCTATGACTAATAATCCACTTGTGGCGAATCAATCCGAGAAATCCACAAGTATTAAGTTGCAAACAACAGATAATTGCATTAAGCAAAGTGTGTAATGTAAACAAAGCATATGCCCTCGAGCATATGAATGTTGTTTTCCCCTAGTAGCAACAACACATCTACAACCTTAAGGGTTTCTGTCACTCCCCCAGATTAAATAGAGGCATGAACCCACTATCGAGCATAAATACCCCCTCTTGGAGTCACTAGCAACTACTCGGCCAAGATAGCTACTAACAACGGAGAGCATGCAAGATCATAAACAAAATAGAGATAAAAAAGATAAAATTCAGTACTTCAACTCAATCATAACACCAATATTCATCGGATCCCAACAAACACAACATGTGGAATTACATAACGGTGATCTCAATCATGTAAGGCAGCTCATGAGATCTAAACATGAAGCACATGGTGGAGAAGACAACCATCTAGCTACTGCAATGGACCCATAGTCCAAGGTAGACTACTCACTCATCGCTCTGGGGGCAAGCATGGCGATGAAGAAGACCTCCGGTGGCGATTTCCCTCTCCGGCAGGGTGCTGGGAAGAGCTTCTGGACCCTCCCGATCTTCGGGTCGACGGCGGCGGTGGATCGCGATGTGTTCTGGAAAAGTGATCGGGTATTTAGGTTTTTCCCGTCGAGGGGTCTTTATAGGCGAAGGGGCATCATCAGGAGTGGACCGAGGCGACCTCACACATAGGGGGCGCGGCCTACCCCTAGGCCGCGCCGCCCTATTGTGTGGGGCCCTCAGTGGCCCCACTCCATCTCCTGTTCGGTTCTCTGGAAGCTTCGGTGAAATTCTGGGCGACTGGCTTTGGTTTCGTCCAATTCCAAGAATATTTCCTGTGTAACTTTTCTGAAACACAAAAATAGCAGAAAACAGGGAACTGGCACTGTGGCGACTTGTTAATAGGTTAGTTCCGGAAAATGCATAAAAGTGCCACGAAGTGTAATGAAACACTAAGCAAATGGTGTAAAAACAAGCATGGAGCATCAAAAATTATGGATACGTTGGAGACGTATCAGCATCCCCAAGCTTAACTCCTGCTCGTCCTCGAGTAGGTAAGTGATAACAAAAGAAATAATTTTTGAGGTGACATGCACCTACACAATGTTGATCATGTATGTAAGCGTTGTGCGCTGGGATCAAAAGAACTTAAAACATGGGCATGAAAGATATAATCTTGATAGAAGAAACTTAGCAACCATGTTATAACATGAAAATGAACACAAACCAAAGATCATGAAAATGAAACAATGAAAGTCAAACATGTGTTCAAATCATAAGGAAAAACATACAAATGGTTTTCAGCTTGTCCTTCATGGAGAGCAAAACATAAATGCATAGGACACCTTCAAGTTTAAGAGGGCGACTAGATACAAATAATTTGAGAACAAGTGAAACCAACAATATGAATCAATCAATGAAAACTTTGGGACAATGCACATTATACTCAGAATGACAACTATGCTCTCTTAATGGTGCATAAAGATAGAAGGTGGTGACTCAATATAATAGTAAAATAAAGGCCCTTCGCAGAGGGAAGCAGTGATTGCAAGTTTTATAAACCTTCAAAAATTATGGTACTTACCGGCTTTGAGCTCTCATTGCCCCCATCATAAGTATCTTGAATGGTTAAAGTTAATGGGAGAACACTTATGCTGCATATGCTTGACAAATCATAAGTTGAAAACCTCGTGTCCCATGAATACGAGTACCCAAACCTCATGCTACTTTACTTAGAGTCCCAAGCAAGCTCTTGTCATTGTAAGTATATACGTATCATCGAGAACCACCAACGGGGTACCTTCGTGCCCGATGACATGGAACAAGCCCACATCAAAATGACAGGACAAGCAGACAATGAACACCTTGACATCTCTTTTATTTACCATTTGTATAGCTTTTTATTTTGAGATGCGTCATCGAATGTCCACTATGGGCATGCTGCAAATTTCCACCATGAATTATGCATGGCTTAGATTGGCGGCCCAGGCATTTCTCTCACACATATACAAACTCCATGATCCCGCAAGATTCCCAATTCATTTCACACCGCGAGTATCCATAAACAAAAGATCACGATATCAACTCAAATAAGAAGTGCAATGTTGAAAGCTTGCCCCATGAAGGCATGGCTGGGCTAATTCCCAACTTACAACTTGCAAGCATAACAACTCAATATAAGAGACCACAATGTCAAAATTTTAAGAACAAGAAAAATAAAGTGTGCCATCCGGTTCGTGAGAGCTTTACTGACCAATTTTTGCATAACACTGGTAAGAGTTTAATTTGAAGAGTAGATAAAAGCAAGTCAAATGTACTTTGGAATAGAAAATTGCTAATAGGTATGTATGGTGGACACTTTGGCAAACTTGGTTTTTAGGAGTTGGATGCACGAGTAGAGCTCATACTCAGTACAAAACGAAGGCTAGCAAAAGACTGGGAGCGACCAACTAAGAGAGCAATAACGGCCATAATCATGCATAGCGATAAAGCGACATTAAAAGAAGCATAAGATGGCATCAAAAGTCAAAAACTAAATGATCATAGAGGCAATTGGCGACTTTGTAAGAGTCTAACATGTGTGAGCATGCACCAAGTCAACCCAAATAAAGCATCAAGGAGAAAACCAAAATAATGCTTCCAAACGATAAAAAACAACGCATGATTTTTTTTCAATGGCTCATTAAGCAATCTCAGTTATTTGAGGCAAGTCATGCTACAGAAAAACCACTAAGCATACTATCAAAAAGACATCAAGCACGACATGAAAAAGTATAAGCCGCAGTCTACACAAGCTCCTTCTTGTACCACTTTTTTGCATAAAGCTTTTTATTTTTTCCAACACCATTCAAACTTTTATAAACACCTCTTTTGATGAAAACCAATAAGTACCAGAGGAAAAAATATGCCTTGAAGAAAAGATATAACAAGATCTGAACGCAAATCAAGGCGAAAAACAAAAACTAAATGCAGTTCTAGAAAAAGAAGAACACTCGTTGAAATTATAAGAATAAAAAACAGAGTGTTCTTGGCAAATGAAAAGCAAGGCAACTTCTCCAAAAGGAATTTGTTGGGGTCCAACCATTTATTGCAGCAAACAAAACTAAACTAAAATTAAAACTAAAAACAACTGATGCTCCAAGAAAAATGAATAATGCATGATGCAATAAAAATATAGTGTCTTGAAAGGTGACCTGATTTTTGCCGATGAAGAAGGGGTGCCTCGGGGGCATCCCCAAGATTTGACTCTTGTACTTCTTGGATATTTCTTGGGGTGATGCATGGGCATCCCCAAGCTTGAGCTTTGTCCATTCTTCAACTCATCTCATCACTCTCCGATCCCTACACTTGAAAACTTCCTTCATACAAAACTAAACACAAATCTATTAGCAACATTAGTGTAAGCATAACATTGAATCAACCTATTTTGCTTCAGGTTTCAACCTAAAACCACCACATATAAAGTATATACTACTGTAGCAACTTCCCCAAAAGTTTCGTGATCAAAAGAACTCAAAAAGAAAGCGATAAAGCGGCAAACACAAATATTGGCAGAAATCTGTCAAAACAGAACAGCTGACAAAGGTCGAATTTTTGAGGGGTTTTCTGTTTCTCAAATCAAAAAGTGTTCAACTAATTAAAGTTTGGATATAACCTGGGGCATATGCACAAGAAATCGTAGGTCCAAAAGATATACTAAGAATTTTCACGAATTTTTACGGTGCAGCACCGAAAACTGTTTTAGGACAGCAACATCCCCAAATCTTACCTCGCTCAAATTAGAGGCTTTTCTTGGCACAAAAACGAAATAAAAGGATACGGAGAGGTTATTACAGTAGTAATAACTTCCAAGACTCAAATAAAAGAAAAAGAACTGAATGTAAAAACATTGGGTTATCTCCCAAGAGTGCTTTTCTTTAACGCCTTTGAGCTAGGCGTAGAAAATTGCGAATCAAGTAATATCAAGTGATGAAGCATCAAGATCATAATTTGCTCTAAGAATAGAGTCAAAAAGTAATTTCTTTCTCTTTCTAGGGAAGTGTTCCATACCTTTCTTAAGTGGGAATTGATATTTGATGGTGCCTTTCCTCATATCAATGATGGCACCTACAGTTCGAAGAAAGGGTCTTCCCAAAATAATAGGACATGAAGCATTGCATTCAACATCCATGACAAGAAAATCAACGGGAACAAGGTTATTGTTAACTATAATAATAACATCATTAATCCTTCCCAAAGGTTTCTTCTTAGCAACATCAGCAATAGGAACATTATAATAACACTTTTCAAGCGGTGGTAAATCAAGCATGTCATAAATCTTTCTAGGCATAATAGAAATACTAGCACCTAGATCACATAAAGCATGGAAATCAAAACCATTAACATGCATATCAATGATGGGTTCCCAACCATCTTCTAACTTCTTGGGAATAGAAGCTTTTTGCTTCAACTTTTCATCCCTAATTTTCATGAGAGCATTGGTAATATGCTTAGTAAAAGCAACATTTAAAGGACTAGCATTGGGAGTCAAAGCAAGCTTTTGCATGAACAAAATAACTTCAGATATATTGCAGCCATCAACATCAAAATCATTAAAGGAAATAGAGCTATCGTCTCCTAAACTCCGAAAAATTTCAGCACTCTTTTGAGAAAAAGTTTTAGCAGTTTTAGGCTTTTTAACACAAGGAGTGGAAGTTTTATCTACACCAATCAAAGTAAGAGGATTGCTAGCATTAGGAGCAACATCATTAGAGGTAGTAATGGAGGTAGTAATGGTACATACCTTCATCTCTCTAGCCATCTCATCTTCTCTTTCCCACCTGGCATGCAATTCTGCTAGCATCCTAACATTTTCATCAATTCTAACTTGGATAGCATTAGCAGTAGCAAAAGGATCAGGCTTAGCGGACATTCTGTTAACCAAAGAAGTTTGCACATTAGACAAAGATGAAATATTGGTTTCAGCTTTGGAAACCTTAGCTTGCAACTCAGGAATAGCCTTGTTTAAATTTTCAAGTTGATGACTAATAGTCCTGAACAGAGCTAATTGCTCCTCCATAGTCTTGGTGAAAACCCTGTTCTGCTCATATTGCGCCTGCATAAAATTCTTGGTAGCTTTTTCAAGTTCAAAAATTCTTTCTTCACTAGGCATTTTAGGTCTACCAAGATAGCTATTATCACCATTAGAAGGAAATGGCCTATAATTGTTACTAGCAAAATTGTTCCTATAAGCATTGTTGTTAAAATTATTATTTCTAATGAAGTTCATATCAACATGCTCTTCTTGAGCAACCAAAGAGTCCAAAGGAACATTATTAGGATCTACATGAGTCCTATCATTTGAAAGCATAAGCATAATAGCATCAATCTTATCACTCAAGGAAGAGGTTTCCTCAATAGAATTTACCTTCTTACCTTGTGGAGCTATCTCGGTGTGCCATTCAGAGTAATTTACCATCATATTGTCGAGAAGCTTTGTTGTGGTGCCCAAGGTAAGGGACATAAAAGTGCCTCTAGCAGCTGAATCAAGTAGGTTCCTTGAAGAAAAATTCAGTCCTGCATAAAATGTTTGAACAATCATCCAAGTAGTCAGTCCATGAGTGGGACAATTCTTTATCATAGATTTCATTCTTTCCCAAGCTTGAGCAACATGTTCATTATCAAACTGACTAAACTTCATAATATTGCTACGCAAAGCTATAATCTTAGCAGGAGGATAGTATCTACCAATAAAAGCATCCTTACACTTAGCCCATGAATCAATACTATTCTTAGTCAAAGACACCAACCAATCCTTAGCTTTTGCTCTCAAAGAAAAAGGAAACAACTTAAGATGAGCTCAACAAAATTGTTGAGATGAGCTGCAGCATCTTCAGTAATAGCACCAAAAAATTGCTCTTTCATAACAAGGTTCAACAAAGCAGGCTTAATCTCATAAAAAATTGCAGCAGGAGCAGGTGGCGCAATAGAAGTGCAGATAAAATCACTATTATTCGTGCTAGTAAAGTCAGACAACTTGGTGTTTTCAGGAGTAGCCATTCTAGCAAACTAAAAGCAGACAAGTAAAAACAACTACAAAGGATACTAATTTGTTTGGGTTTTTGATAAAATGATGCAACTAAAAATAAAGTAAAGCAAAACTTAAAATAAAGTAAAGGATGTGCGTGCGAAAACTCCCCTTGCAGAAGTCTTCATCCTACCCGGCAACAGCGCCAAAAAACTTGATGGGGCCAAGTTGATGTGGGAGCTTCTACTACTTCAGTCCCTGGCAATGCGCCAGAAAACTTGATGATGGTGCCAGAAAGATTGTTGGCATTTGTTGATGAAGCTAAAATGACCGGCCAGTTGGAAAACCCCAAGAGAAGGTTTTGATGAATATAGCAGCAAGTTTTCCCTCAGTTATGAAACCAAGGTTTAATCGTCCAGGAGGAGGCAGACAAACGACTGAAGGTGATGCCCACTAGCTGCGTGATGCTCTAACAAGGGTGCCGTTAACGATTTCTTGTTAGCGCATCTTCAACCAGTAGCAACATGGAACCTGCAAACAACACAACCAAATACTTTGTTCCCAACTTACGATGAGGTTGTCAATCTCACCGGTTTGCTTGAAACAAAGGGTATGAGCGTATCGAGTGGAAAGAGATAATAATATGCGAGTAAAGTAAATAGTGCGAGTAAAGTAAACAGGTAATAGCAATGCAAAGGAAATAGGACCGGGGTCCATAGTTCACTAGTGGTGTCTCTCCATAAGATAAAATAATACATGCTGGGTAAACAAATTACAGTTGGGCAATTGATAGAATAAAGACAACATGCATATGTCAAGAGGATCACTATGAGATTTACTCTGGCCATTACAACAAGATACATAGACCACCATCCTACTGCATCTATGACTAATAATCCACTTGTGGCGAATCAATCCGAGAACTCCACAAGTATTAAGTTGCGAACAATAGATAATTGCATTAAGCAAAGTGTGTAATGTAAACAAAGCATATGCCCTCGAGCATATGAATGTTGTTTTCCCCCTAGTAGCAACAGCACATCTACAACCTTAGAGGTTTCTGTCACTCCCCCAGATTAAATAGAGGCATGAACCCACTATCGAGCATAAATACCCCCTCTTGGAGTCACTAGCAACTACTCGGCCAAGATAGCTACTAACAACGAATAGCATGCAAGATCATAAACAACATAGAGATAACAAAAGATAAAATTCAGTACTTCATCTCAATCATAACACCAATATTCATCGGATCCCAACAAACACAACATGTAGAATTACATAACGGTGATCTTAATCATGTAAGGCAGCTCATGAGATCTAAACATGAAGCACATGGTGGAGAAGACAACCATCTAGCTACTGCTATGGACCCATAGTCCAAGGTAGACTACGCACTCATCGCTCCGGAGGCAAGCATGGCGATGAAGAAGACCTCCGATGGCGATTCCCCTCTCTGGCAGGGTGCCGGGAAGAGCTTCTGGACCCTCCTGATTTTCGGGTCAACGGCGGCGGCGGATCGCGATGTGTTCTGAAAAAGTGATCGGGTATTTAGGTTTTTCCCATCAGGGGGTCTTTATAGGCAAAGGGGCATCGTCAGGAGTGCACCGAGGCGACCTCACACATAGGGGGCGCGGCCTACCCCTGGGCCGTGCCGCCCTATTGTGTGGGGCCCTCATGGCCCCACTCCGTGTCCTCTTCGGTTCTCTGGAAGCTTCGGTGAAATTCTGGGCGACTGGCTTTGGTTTCATCGAATTCCGAGAATAATTCCTATGTAACTTTTCTGAAACACAAAAACAGCAGAAAACAGGGAACTAGCACTGTGGCGACTTGTTAATAGGTTAGTTCCTGAAAATGCATAAAAGTGCCACGAAGTGTAACGAAACACTAAGCAAATGGTGTAAAAACAAGCATGGAGCATCAAAAATTATGGATACGTTGGAGACGTATCAGCTACCCGCAAGGAAGTCGGCCGAGCTTCAGAGACGGACCCAGAAGTTTGCGTCGATGGCTAAGTCTGTCAGAGAGCTCATCGAAGAGACTCTTCCAGCTTTGCGTAAATGTCCCGCTAGCAAATAAACCTGTCAACCATCGCAGGCGACGCAACCACACCCATCAGAGGGGGGCTTAGAGACTCCGCCACCATCAAAGGTGACTCCACCCAAATCCAGATCCAAATGTAAATACGGTGTTGTAGCCCCCGGTAAACTAAGTCGAGAAAAAGTAGTAAGTCAAGGGAGACCCCATGGAATCTTCCGCGAGTGGTTAGAGCGCTCAGCTTAGAACAATTCATGCGAACTCGGGGTCCTAGGGGACACAAGTGAGCCATCGTAAAACGGGCAAAATGACTCACCAATGCCTCTGCTTTAATCAAGTGTAGTTATAACATAAATAAATCATGTTTATCTCCAACATCTACTATCCAACTTATCTCCAATTAGTATCCATCTCATATCAAGTAGAGCATGTGATAAACTTCCCAACAACCCGATAAGATAAAACAACTAGAAACAACCTAAGCATGCCTATGACTCGTAAGGCCAACTCAAACAACAAGCATAATCCAAAAACAGAAATAGGTAATAACTACCCCTATAGGTAGGTAAGGGATGGGAACGCTTGCCTGGCAAGATTGTCGAAGAACACCCAAAGAAATTGTTGTTCCTCACATCATCACAAAACATCCTATCTGTGAAGAAGCAAAACGCTAAAACAAACAACGGATGCAACACTTACTACTACGGCAAAAGAATCGGCATGATCATATGCAAGCATGCATGACATGGCAATTATGATGCAATGCAACTTATCCAAATTAAGCAGAATCGGAATCCCGGCACACATATATAAGGTTCAAGTTATTTTACTACATGACAATTTAAATGTTGATTAGCATGGCAAAGACAAGGCAAGTTTGAGCTACACAAAATTAAATGAAGTGGGGTAACCATATTTGGTAACACCCAAATACTCCATATGTTATGTATTAGGTGATATGCAAACTACCACGTCATTACATGATGCAAGATGCAAACAGGCAAATGAATGTCATATTTAGATTCTTCACATTTTTCTAATAAACTTTCATATAGAAAACATTTTATTTCGAGTTACGATTCAAAAGATATGAATTTACCAAGATACAAACATTTTTCTGGAATTTTCACGAAACAGAGAAACAGATAGAACTTTTCTCACCGCAGAAAAAGCTAGCCACAGCGTATGATGAGTGGGACCAGAAAGTGCTGAGTCAGCATTGTCGCACCAGCAGAAGGACGGGGATTTTCACACCGGTTCAGGAACTAGCCGGAGTCACCGACGACTAGGGACCACCCGTCGGGGAGGTGCGCCGAGAAAATACCAAAAAGGGTTGTCACCGGCGGGATTCGAACTAGGATCTGCAGATCCTAGTCCCAATGACCTCCTCTATTCCATAGCCCTTGGAGATGCTTCCTTCTGGCCTAGCACGGTTACGAACATATTTCTTTAAGACTCCCATGAACCTCTCAAAGGGGAACTTATTGTGCAGAAATATAGGACCGAGAATGTAAATCTCTTTGACTAGGTGAACTAAGAGATGCGTCATAATATTGAAGAAGGATGGGGGGAACACCAACTCAAAACTGACAAGACATTGGACCACATCCTTCTGTAGCCTTTCCAGACTTTCTCGATCCATTACCTTCTGAGATATTGCATTGAGGAATGCACATAGCTTCACAATGGGTACTCGATCATTTTTCGGTAGAAGCCCCCTCAATGCAACCAGAAGCAACTGCGTCATAATCACGTGACAATCATGAGACTTCAGGTTCTAGAATTTTTTCTCTGCCATATTTATTATTCCCTTTATATTTGACGAGAAGCCAGCCGCGACCTTGATACTACTCAGGCATTCAAAAAGTATTTCCTTCTCTGCTTTGGTAAGAGCATAGCTGCTTAAGTATTGATGGTCTTTATCAGTATGCTTGTTGTATGCTGGTCCTCCCGTGCTTCTGGTGTATCTTGTGATGCCCCAAAATCGGCACCTTGCAAATTATAGCAATCACACCACAATTTTGCATAATGTCGCTTTGGAAACGCCCACCAAGCAAAATGTGCACGTCGCAACATACACATTAGGCGGGTGGAATCAAGGTAGTAACATTACACAAGTTCACGATGGAACCCATAAAAGACATATATAATATAACCCCGAAGACTCCACGAGTCAAGATCCAAATATACATACAAAGATCCAAATCATACATAAAGCCAAAATAGTCTCCGAGTACGGACAAGAATACAAATGGGCCTAAGAGGCCTGAAGATAACGATGGCATCCATAACCCTTCCTAGGCCAAGCCGGAAGGGTAACCTTGCTAATGTCGTCGCTTCCATGTACCTGTCTTCAAACCTACTCCGGCGAATATCCGAGACGAGCAGCAATAAGTACGAAGTACTTAGCAAGACTTCAAGACGTATAAAGCATAGTCAACAAGTCATCTTTGTACATGAGGTACACAGACAAGCTCGAGAGACTCAAAAGGACGTCGGCTGTATGGTGGGGTTAAGCGGTAGCGAGCAAGCACTAAAGAACCTATAGAGACACTCTACAACTTCCATCTAATTAGAATAAGATAGGAGAGCGCATAGAGGAACCAACTAGAATACTACAGCAAACTTAACCCAGCCGATGAATCACCTCGTCGCGACCACTTGGAGAAGCAATATCAAAGGCACTCACACGGTTGACAATTTTATAACAATTTAATATTGTAGTAGAACTATTTACTATGCCACTTATTATCATCAATTAGGTGCAAGTTGTTCTATGATCGAGTAGAACGGCTCCAAGTCGTCCATAACCGCGGACACGGCTTTTGTTGGGGATATACCAAATGGGTATACCAGCGACGTAGTCCTAAACCAGCAAGCCCGGGTGGCCCATCAGGGTGGTATGGCAGATTCGCCTACCGAGCGGCCCAGTTGCTGGAAGCCCACGGCGGTACTGGACGCAGGCGCTTATGGCGGATCTGAAGACAGGCCCATGGCGGATTGCCTTGTAGTACACGCATAGGACTTAGTCTAGGACTCCAAGTTGTATCCGCTCCGGTACCAACGTGTAGCCCACGTCAAGCGCCTTTATAAGCCCAGCGTGGAGCAGCCCTTGAGGCACCAGACAACAGACAATCTTACGGCCGATCGCATAGCGAAATAGCCATCCCATCATTGTAATCGAGCACTTGTTGCCATATAGTGAATTATAGAAGCACGTAGGGTCTCTCCACCTTTGCGGGATCTGAAGCTGGGTAAACTCATGCTACCACCGTCCCGGATCGCTCCTCCGTGTTCAGCCCCTTCCACAAACTGCCATACACCTACCCCTATGGCAGATCTGTTGACGAAACCACGACAGTTGGCACCCACCGTGGGGCAAATCGCGCCAGGAGCGCGGATCCGGGCGGGATCCGCCTTCGCAGGCATCGGCGACACTGTCGCCATCGGGCGCGTCCTCTATGATTCCGGCTTCCCCATCGTCCCAGCGGATAACCTCTGGGTTCCGGCTAGAGAAGACCCCGCTCGATTCACCATCGTTCCGATCGGAGATATCCATATCTTCATTGGAGAGACAAACCCTATCCCCGCTACGGAAACCAATTTCCGGCGGATTGGTATGGCTGAAACCCCCAAACGGACCGCTTTCGAGCTGGATATGGAGGAGGACTCATCCGATCTGGGACTTCCTAAGTTACCTAGATTGGATCTAAAAAACAACCCCACCCAGCCCGCCCTAGAGGTAGAGGAAGTGGTGGAAGACCGTCGTGGATCCGCCATGAGCAATCTGGCGTCAGAGACACAGCGGTATTGCCTTGTTGCGTTCGCAGGTATCACTTTGGGATCTACCTCCAATGGAGAAGATAGCCCAGGTGAATCCATACTAGAGGCACTTAACGAAAGTGGTGAGTCGGATAACTGGGACAGCAAAGGCTATGATTCCGATCATTATGATGCCGCCATGAGAAGGATCGAGGCGGAATTAGCTCAGCAAGCACTTGAAGAACAGAACGCAGCCGCCAAGCAGGTGTTCGTGACCAACAAAGGAGATGACGCTGGGCAGACAACCGGTGATCCGCCATCTCAGGCAGCCCTTGACAGAGATGCCGGCAAAGAGCAGGGTAACCCGCCACCAGCCGCCGATCCCACCACGGAGCAGCTTCCTGAGATCCAGGGCGGCCCTAGGCCTCTGCAGCCCGCCATCAACGAGGTCCAGCACCCAGAAGACTTCACGACCCCGCTGGACAAGGTCGTCTATGGAACTCTGGCAGATCCAATCACCCCTGACTATGTCAGGGACGTGAACGATCTCGAGAAGAAAAGACGAGCACTCCTCAAGGAAGCAAAGCGAGTTGAGAAGATGGGACAGCAGCTTGATGGCGACATTGCTAAAGCTCAAGACACGCTGAAGCGCGCAAGGAACATGGAGGAGAAGTACGTTACTCTCATCCAGAACCAGATGACCGAGGCAGGCGACCCGCAGTTGGTAAGAAACCTTGAGTTCACCCTGCCAACCGCGGAAACTCTGGCCAAGATGTATATCAAGAACCCGCCATATGTGGACAAGAACCATGATGAAGTCAGGGCTACGCCCATTGAGAACATCATGGCCGCAAAGGAGCTATTGGAGCATAATAAGAGCCCAGCAGCCCTAGAGACGGCGGTGAAACTGATGACCAAAGCATTGGTGCAGCAGAAGAAGGCTACGTCATCACGACGGCTGGAATCTGATGCCACGCTGTGCAGGTCCAGCACTGCCTCCAAAGCTTGGGGTACTGGCAACTATGGTATGCGCCCTGATAACGAATCTCATACCGGATCCTCAGAAATCCGAAGGAGAGAAGCTCGCAACCGGGCCGATGCCATCCCAATATCCTCCGATGATAAGCCGCATGGCAAGGGCGCACAGAGAAATCCATCAACACCTCACAAGAACTACCCTGCTTATGGATACCAGCAAGACAACGCTGCTCCCCACCATAAGACCAACATGCCGCCACCAAAGTATAAGACGTTCGAAATCCCAAAGGGGGGAATCGTCATACGCGACAATGATGGCAAGCGAGGACGAAGCCGTGACGCTGGACGCAGAGACGATCCGCCATGACGGGAAGCAAGTCGGGATGGCGGGTCCAAGCAAAGGGAACGATCTCGCCACGACAACGGCGCGCATCACGATGGCGACAAGGATAAGCATCGCTCTTCCCGCCGCCACGATGACAAAGGGCAAGGCTCCCATCGCCATGACGACGACCCATCTCCACGGAGAGCAGAGGGAAGCCATCATAGCTGCAGAGACCAATCACAGGACGGTGAGAAGACGACGTGATCCTTCGCCATCTCCACCAGGCAGCCCCCATGGCGGCGGCGGCGGTGGTGGCGACGGGCCATCAAAATCATGCAACTCTCGCAAGGATCCGCAGGACAAGAAGCCCTACGACGCGCGTACCCACCTAAACGAGATTGCCAAGTCTCAAACAACCTTTTTCCTCGGCCCAAAGTGCTTTGGACAACGGATCCGTGATGAGCCCATCCCACACGGGTTCAAGATCGAGAAAAATATCCGCCAGTACAATGGAGTCGACAGGCCTCTGACTTGGCTACAAGACTACTTCAACGCAGTGCAGTTCGCCGGGGGATCACCCAACGTTGCTGTCCGCTATCTGCCCCTGATGCTATTCAGCACAGCGCGGCAGTGGACCAACGACTTGGCAGAGAATTCCATCCAAACCTGGTTCGACATGCAAACTGCGTTCACCGAAAACTTTGAAGGGACTTACAAGAGACCCCACAATATTGGTGAGCTCCAAAGGTGCCGACGAGCTGATGATGAGACCTCCCAAACTTTCCTCGCGTGCTGGCTAGATATGAAGAACTCATGTGAGGGGGTTGATGGCGTGGTGATGATGGTGCCAGAAAGCTTGTTGGCATTTGTTGATGAAGTAAAATGATCGGCCAGTTGGTAAACCCCAAGAGAAGGTTTTGATGAATATAGCAGCAAGTTTTCCCTCAGTTAAGAAACCAAGGTTTATCGTCCAGTAGAAAAGCAGACAGTGATGGCTGAAGGTGATGCTTGCTAGTTTGCGACAGCTTCGGACAATTTATATATGGCGCCTCGTCCAAGCTTTGCTTGCTAGCTGCAACGTGGAACCTGCACACACACAACCAAGTACTTTGCTCCCAACTTGCGATGAGGTTGTCAATCTCACCGATTTGCTTGAAACAAAGGTTATGAGCGTATCAAGTGGAAAACAGTAGAGAATACGAGTAAAGTAAACAGTGCGAGTAAATTAAACAGGTGATAGCAATATGATGGAAATAGGACCGGGGTCCACAGTTCACTAGTGGTGTCTCTCCATAGATAAATAACACATGCTGGGTAACCAAATTACAGTTGGGCAATTGATAGAATAAAGATAAACGTGATATGTCAAGAAGATCACTATGAGATTTACTCTGGGCATTACAACAAAATACATAGACCGCCATCCAACTGCATCTATGACTAATAATCCACTTATGGCGAATCAATCCGAGAACTCCACAAGTATTAAGTTGCGAACAACAGATAATTGCATTAAGCAAAGTGTGTAATGTAAACAAAGCATATGCCCTTGAGCATATGAATGTTGTTTTCTCCCTAGTAGCAACAGCACATCTACAACCTTAGAGGTTTCTGTCACCCCCCCCAGGTTAAATAGAGGCATGAACCCACTATCGAGCATAAATACCCCCTCTTGGAGTCACTAGCAACTACTCGGCCAAGATAGCTACTAACAACGGAGAGCATGCAAGATCATAAACAACATAGAGATAACAAAAGATAATATTCAGTACAGCAACTCAATCATAAACACCAATATTCATCGGATCCCAACAAACCAAACATGTAGAATTACATAACGGTGATCTCAATCATGTAGGGCAGCTCATGAGATCTAAACATGAAGCACATGGTGGAGAAGACAACCATCTAGCTACTGCTATGGACCCATAGTCCAAGGTAGACTACTCACTCATTGCTCCGGAGGCAAGCATGGCGATGAAGAAGACCTCCGGTGGCGATTCCCCTCTCCGGCAGGGTGCCGGGAAGAGCTTCTAGACCCTCCCGATCTTCGGGTCGACGGCGGCGGCGGATCGCGATGTGTTCTGGAAATCTGATCGGGGTACTTAGGTTTTTTCCGTTGGGGGGTCTTTATAGGCGAAGGGGCGATGTCAGAGGAGGGACCAGGTGGTCTCACACCATGGTGGCGTGGCCAGGGGCTGGGCCGCGCCACCCCTGCGTGTGGGGCCCTGGTGGCCCCTCTCCTTCTCTCCTTCGGATCTCTGGAAGCTTCCGGGTAAAATAAGACTTCAGGAACTTGTTTCGTCCAATTTCGAGAATATTTCCTGTGTATCACTTCTGAAACACAAAAACAGCAGAAAACAGGGAACTGACACTGTGGCAACTTGTTAATAGGTTAGTTCCAGAAAATGCATTAAAGTGCCACGAAGTGTAACGAAACAATAGGCAAATGGTGTAAAAACAAGCATGGAGCATCAAAAATTATAGATACGTTTGAGACGTATCAGGGGTTACTGACGAATCCGCCATCCTCGCGTTTATCGACAGTTTGGAGAGAGGCCAACTGCTCCGCCATCGCCTGTTGCGGGAAAGGAACGAAGGGAAACTAACCCTAAATTCCATGATCACCATTGCAAGCAATTACGCGGCCGCCGACGACGACGCCCGCGAATCCCTGAAGGCTTCTGCCATCCAGAATACTGGAAAGCGGAGCAGCAGCAATAAACGGATGAATCCGCCAGAAGAGCAGCAAACTCCAGGCATGGTGGCCACAACCTTCGCTGACAAGGGTCAAAGCAGCCAACGCGGCAGGGGACGCGGTTCTAGCGGTGGCCAGCCGCAGAGCTCTACAGCTCCCGCTTCGGCGCTATCCGCCCCCATGTCCTACGACGAATACCACGATATGCCATGCTTCGCCCATCGCGACACTTCAGGGAAGTGCAATCACACCAACCGGAACTGCAAATTTGTCAACGACCTCAAGGCGGACCAAGAAGCTGGCTTCAAGCGCAACCGGTGACAATGGCCTCGTGGTAAAGGAAAAGCGGACAAAGACAAGGAGTCCAAGGATGGCATTGACATGGACGAAGATCCTGCGCCCAAACTCGCCAAAAAGGCAGAGGGTGGGGCTGGCAAGGGTAACCCAATCAAGGAGAAAAAAGGTGCCTTTCACACATTCCTTGGACCCCCCACGGCAAAGGCACAGAGAGCTGCTATGCGCTCCCTTAATGCCACCGTGCCGTCAATCCGCCAGTACATCCAATGGTCCGAAGTACCGGTCCGCTGGAGCCGCGACGATCATCCAGAGCACATCCCAGATGGATATTACGTCATGGTAGTATGCCCTGTAATCCATGGATATGAGTTCTCCAAATGCTTAATGGATGGCGGCAGTAGCCTGAACATCATGTACGTGGAAACTCTGACAAAGCTCGGCCTTACCAAGACCCAACTCCGCCATAGTGCTGTCACCTTTTATGGAGTGGTACCTGGCCGCCAAGCTAAGTCCCTCGGGTCCATTACCCTCAAGGTTGCCTTCGGTAGTGAGGAAAACTACAGAGAAGAGCCCATAACCTTTGAGGTCGTCCCGTTCAAAAGTACCTACCACATGATCTTCGGCCGCCCCGCCTTCCACAACTTCCATGCCAGGCCATGCTACATCTACAATCAGCTGAAGATGCCAGGACCGGATGGCATAATCACCGTTTATGGCAGCTTCAGAAAGGCAAAGGAGTGCGAGGAAGGAGAAGCCGCCTTCGCGGAAGCAGTGTTCTTTGGCGAGAAATTTAAAGAAATCCATGCCGCCACAGACCCCGCGGAGATGCCGGCATCCAAGCAAGAGGTTTCCGCCTCCCCGCCCACCTTCAAGCCTACAGTCGATACAAAACAGGTGGAACTTGTCGCTGGCGATGCCGCCAAGACCACCTCCATCGGGACAAATCTGTCCCCCAAATAGGAAAGCGCGCTCGTCGAGTTCCTCCGTGAGAACCGGGACATCTTCGCATGGCAGCCATCTGACATGACAGGTGTACCCAGGGAACTTGCCGAGCATGCCCTACAGATAATTCCTGGCTCCAAGCCAGTACGACAAGCCATGAGACGCTTCGGAGATGAAAAACACCGCGCCATAGCAAAGAAAATTTCCAAGCTACTGAAAGCGGGTTTCATCAAAGAAGTAATCCATACGAAGTGGGTGGCAAATCCTGTGCTAATTCCTAAGAAAAACACAAAGGTTCTGCGCATGTGTGTAGATTACACTGGCCTGAACAAAGCGTGTCCAAAAGATCCTTTTCCCTTGCCTCGCATTGACCAAGTCATTGATTCAACGGCGGGATCGGAACTGCTATGTTTCTTAGATGCCTACTCAGGATACCACCAGATCAAGATGAAAGAGTCCGATCAGCTCGCTACGTCATTCGTAACACCTTATGGCACATATTGCTATGTCACAATGCCATTCAGTCTGAAAAACGCAGGAGCAACGTATCAGCGCACCATGCAGAAGTGCCTGGTGGATCAAATTGGAAGAAATATCCACACATATGTGGACGACATCGCTGTTATGTCCAAGAAGCAAGATGGCCTTATAGTGGATTTGCAAGAGACGTTCAATAATCTGAGGAAGTACAACATGATGCTCAACCCCACGAAGTGCGTCTTTGGGGTACCAGCTAGGACAACTTCTGGGATTCATCGTCTCCCACCACGGAATTGAGGTCAACCCGGAGAAGATAAAGGCAATCCTCGACATCTCCCGGCCCAAAGAATTAAAAGATGTACAGCGACTCACAGGCTGCATGGTAGCAGTGAGCAGATTCATCAGTCATCTTGGCGAGAAGGCTCTGCCACTCTACAAGCTGATGAAGAAATCAGATGAATTCGTCTGGACCGATGAGGCAGACGCTGCGCTTAAGGATCTGAAGAGAGTGCTATCCACTGCACCAGTCCTAGCAGCTCCCGAAGACCAGGAACCCATGTTACTATACATGGCGGCAACCAACAGGGTCGTCAGCATCGTCATCGTGGTAGAACGTAAGGAAGAAGCACAGGAATATGGCGTACAACGACCAGTCTACTATGTCAGCGAAGTCCTGACAGAATCCAAGCAGCGCTACCCTCACTACCAAAAGATGGCATACGGAGTTTTCCTAGCTTCTCGTAAGTTAAGGCATTACTTCTATGACCATAAGATCATAGTGGTAAGCAAGGCTCCACTGAAGGACATCATCAACAACAGCGATGCAATTGGACGAGCTGCAAAGTGGGGCATTGAATTGGCCTCTTTCGACATCGACTACAAGCCTCGCACCGCCATCAAGTCTCAGGCTTTGGCAGAATTTATGGCGGATTGGAAAGAAGCACAGGAGACTACGCCCATCCCAGAACCAGAGCATTGGGTGATGCACTTTGATGGTTCAAAGCTGCTACACGGCTCGGGGGCTGGAGTGACACTCAAATCTCCCAAGGGAGATGAGCTCAGCTACGTTCTCCAGATCCACTTCCCCACCACCAACAACATCGCGGAGTATGAAGCGCTACTGCACGGGCTACGCGTTGCAAAGGATATCGGCGTACAACACATTATGTGTTGTGGAGACTCTGACCTTGTCGCTCAGCAGGTGGCTGACACATACAAAGCTCGGAACAAAGTCATGGCGGCAAACAGAGACGAAGTGGATGAGATGGCCAAAAGTTTCCTCGGCTACGATATAAAGCACGTACGACGAGAAGATAACATGGTGGCCGACACCCTGTCTAAGTTAGGATCTAGCCGCAAGGCAGTTCCGCCAGGCGTATTCCTCGAGCATCTGCGTGTACCATCAGTCAAGATGGTGGATCCAGAAAATCCGGAGTTAGCGAGCTCCCCTATTATGGCGGTTTTGCCAAGCAATCCGCCATGGGCAGAGCCCTACCTGGAGTATCTGACGACCAAGAAGCTACCCGAAGACGAAGTCCAGAGGAGACAAATCGAGCGTAGAGCCAAAGCATACACCAACATAGATGGCCAACTCTACAAGTGAAGCACCTCGGGAGTCTTTATGAAGCGCATATCCCAAGTGGACGGAATCAAAATACTTAGGGAGATCCACGAAGGCGAATGTGGGCATCACGCCTGATGTCTACACACGCTTCTGTTCTTATAGACACTTGTTGGGCCTCCAAGTGCAGAGGTTTGTAGAACAGCAGCAAGTTTCCCTTAAGTGGATCACCCAAGGTTTATCGAACTCAGGGAGGAAGAGGTCAAAGCTATCCCTCTCAAACAACCCTGCAATTACGATACAGAAAGTCTCTTGTGTCCCCAACACACCCAATACACTTGTCAGATGTATAAGTGCACTAGTTCGGCGAAGAGATTGTCGATGGATTTCGTGTCGCACGAACACGAGGTACCACGCGACGGACCCAAAGATTCAAACGCAGGGGGCTGAACGTGTGAGATCTAGGATCGCAACGAAGCATGGTGACGGAAGTCTCGAGCTGTCGAACGCACTACGCACTGCAGAGAGAGACGCCGAGCTTTACCCAGGTTCAGGGCCCTCGTGGTGAGGTAACACCCCTACTTCCTGCCTTCTTGTATTGCAACGCGACACCTCGCGAGGAGTACAAGGTCTTGGTTACAGAGTTCTAGCTGGCCAGAGGTTGAAGAACCTGCGTGCCCAGCTAGAAACTTCGAGAAGATCAGATCCCATCTAAGGGGTGGCCTCCCCTCCTTTTATAGCGCCAAGGTCCTCCTTCCCCTTATCTTCTTGGGGAAGGGGTTGCCACACACACGGCCAAGGAGGGTGGACAGCTGTAGACTACACTCTTCTGTAGACGTGGTCTTCGTAGGGTAGTGGCGCCGGTCCACAGGAGCGGGTGGAGGAAGCTGGCGTCTTCCTCTGGCGCCCTGCACCGTCCACGCTATTTTTAGGGGGGTGGCCAACAACCACTGTGCCGCTTTGGGCAGGCACAGCGAAAGTTGGTCTCCTCCCTGTCGGGGGTAGCGTGGGCGGTACGCGGTCTTCTGTCCTTCACCTTCTTGCTCCGCACGCCAACGTGCTGAGCTGGCGTGGACTTGGTCCCTCTCCTCACCAGCGGTGGCTCGTGAGGAGATCTTCTGGTCCTTAGCGTTTTCCACCGTCGTTCTCCTCACGAGGCGCCTCCTCGTGAGGGTCTTCTCTGTAGCTTGAGTCGTTGATTCTCCCCTGGGCTGAAGATGGGCCGATGACGGGGCCCAGGAGCAGGTGGACCGGGATACCCCGGTATCCAGAACACCGACAGTAGCCCCCGGGAGCCCGGCCCGCGAACGCGCCCTCTTGAGGAAGCGAAGGGCCGGGGCCCCCGAAGCTGCTGGGCCCTCCAACGGCACGCGTCCACCGCGCGGTCAGAGGACCATGTGAAGAAGCGGAAGTCGTGGGCACGTGGCGCCCTTGCAGTTGGCGAAGCGAAGCGGCGTGGAGATCGTGTGTAGTGGATGGGGTAACGGGCGTTTTTCGAACCGTCGCGTCGAGGCCGACGCTTCGGAAACCGCGCCCTGGCCGTCCCCTTAAAAGCTTGGCAGAGAAGGCTCCTTCCTCTTTCCCACAGCACATCGCCGCCTCCCTTCTGAAGATCTTGCGCATCCAAATCTTCCTAGCCTCCAATCTTCTCGCTGCGACTCGCCCCCGCCCAGATCCATGGCACCGCGCAGGGCCGTTGGAGCGGCGAGGTCTTCCGCAGCTGTGCCGCGGCCGGCGGCGCCCCTGCTCGACTCCCGCATCAAGAGCAGCCGCGAGCTCCAGACCGTCCGAGAGATGGTCGGGAGCAAGAACAATGAGTGGGGCGCCACCCGCATCTGGCACGGCCGCGCGCCGCGGGACACCCTGCCCCCAACGGCGCAGCCTTTCTTCCTCTTCTCCGTCTTCGCCGGCCTGTTGCCGCCGTTCTCCCCCTTCTTCCTGGCGATGCTGGAGACTTACGGGATCCAGGCCATCCACCTGCATCCCAAGTCCGTCACCTTGCTGGCGGTCTTCGCCTACGCCTGCGAGGCCTAGATCGGCATCAAGCCGTCGGTGGTGTACTTCCGCCACCTCTTCTCCCTCCGATCCTCTGGGCTGAACCAGAGTTCTGGATGCGTCTCCTTCATCGCCACTGCCGGAACGGAGGGCGACTTCATCGACTTGAAGTGGATGAAGAAAGTTGAAGACTTTCGGAGCCACTGGTTCTTCGTCGACATCCTCGAAGAATTGGAGCTCTTCCTCATCACCGGGATCCCTCCCGTCAAGCTTACCACCTGGGCCAGCGAGGCCCTTCCTGAAGAAGCACTGAGGACGCTCCGCCCACAAATCCGAGATCTCCGGGAGGCCGGCATCACAGGGACCATGGTCGGGGTGGAGTTCGTCACCCGACGCATCGCCCCCCTGCAGGACCACCGCCGGGAGATCTGGAGACACAGGGCTGGGGACGACCTCAGGCTCCACGTCAGCGAGCTCAACGCCGACGCTCGGGAGGAGGTAATAAGAGCCTTCTTCTCTTCAGTCGCCATCCCCGCCATCCCGCGCAATGCCCTGCCGATCTACAATCTGGGCGCTCGGGAGACTAGCCGCGTCATGGTGGGGATCTTGAAATTCAATGCCTGGGGCCCGTTCCTTGCCGACCGCGTCGTGCCTGGTCCCCTCCCGAGCACACCTGCGGCCAGCTCAGAGCAGGACTCGGCAGCAAGGGGAACGGGGCCCACGGCCTCTGGAGATGACGACGACGACGCGGAGTCCGGTGAGCGATTGGTCCGCCGGAGGCGTCCTAAGGGCACTGTGGTGCTCTCAGATTCCTCCGACGACGACTCCTCCTTGTCGGACCAGCCCACCGGGGGAGACGCCGATGCGTCCTCCTCGTGAGGCCTGGAGGAGGAGGGGCGCCGAGCTCGCCTGGAGGCGGAGCGCCACTCCAAGTTTAACGATGAACGCGCCAGCCGGCAACCTGAGGCAGGGGCTTCCCAAAGGAAGAAGCCGGCGGGCGAATCTTCCGCGCCCCCGCCACCACCTTCCTCCCTCCCGAGCAAAAGAGGATGGGTGGAGAGGGACGCCTCGTGAGTGTTCCTGCACAAAGACCTTTACCTTTCGTCTTACCTTTCCCCTAACCTCCTTCCCCTTTTTCCTCTTCAGGGATGCCGAGGAGAAGAAGGAAGAGAAGAAGAGGAAGACCGGTCAGGCCACGCCGGGCCCTGACCCGGCCGCCACGGCCACACCGACGACGCCGCCACGCGCCGCCGCAGAAGAAGAGGACCGCACGTCTACGGACGCGCAGTCCGCCCCGGGAGCCGCTTCGGCTCCCAGTACGACCGAGCCCCCTAGCGCAGGGGGCACACCAGAGACCACGGGGGCAGCTGCGGCTGCCCCCGCTGTAGGCAACATCACCACCGCCCCGGAGGCGCCCTCGACGGCCGAGCCATCCGACACGAGGGCAGCCCCCGAGCCGCGCGGCGAGATGAGGATGGCCTCCGCTGGGCCGGGGCCCTCCAGAGCTGCATCGCCTCCCCTGCCAGAGATCCTGGGGAGGCCTGCAAGGATCGCAGCTGAGCCCCACGCCGCCGACCCATGGGCGGGGGTGCTCGCAGCCATGACCGGCGCCCATCGGGACGAGGTCGTCAGGGCGCGCAACGCTGAGGAGGCGCGCATCGACGAAGGCTGGGCCCTCCTGCACCAAGCCACGGAGAGATGACATCTCCTGGACCAGCGTGCCGCCGAGCGCCGTGAGCAGGCGAGGAAGGAGGCGGAGGAGATCCGCGCCAGCGCGGTCGAGGAGGCCGAAGAAGCTCTGGCGAATGCCAGGGAGTCGGCGAGGGGGGTCCTCGCCAGGGCGCACCACGAGGCCATGGAGATCATCTCCGAGGCGCGCCAGAAGATCCCCCCCACCGTGGGGCCTCCCAACCCAGCCTTGGCTGGGGAGGAGGCCAAGCGGGCAGCTCAGCACCTCCTGGACCAGGCCAGGACAAATGCCGATGGCCTTCTCGCCAACGCCCAGCAGAGGCTGGACGAAGTCGAGGACCGAGAGGCCCTCCTCCACGCCCGCGAGGAGAGCGCTGACTCCAGGGCGGAGAGACTGAGCCTGCAAGAGGCTGGGCTCGCCGTCCAAGAGACAGAGGCCCGCGAGCGCGAGCGGGGAGTCCGCCTCCGAGAGGAGCAGCTCCATGCCCTCGAGGATCGGCTCAACGGGGAGCAAGAGGCCCTCGAGAGCCGGGAGGCAATGGTCAGCCAGTCCACCGCTGAGCTGACCCGGCACCAAGAGGCGCTGAACCAGCGTGAGGATTCCCTTCAGGGAAGGATGGACCACATGCTGAACCAGCGGCGGGTCAGCATGGAGCAGGAGTTCGAGCGGAGGCGCGCCAAATTCACCGAGGCGTGCCGCGCGGACTTCCGCTCCAAGACCGACGACGCCCTGGTGAGGTACAAGCGGGGGCGCGAGACCCTGGAGCGCCAGGTCCGCGACCTGGAGACCGAACTGAAGGGGGCGCACGAGGTGCGCCGGGGCGCTGAGCGCGCCCTTGCTGAAGCCGATGCCACCATTGCCTCGCTCCGGCGCGATGTGCAGAGGCTTGAGGAGGAGAATTTGGCGTCGGTCCTGCAGGGCGTGGAGACCTCCAGGGAGCTCCAGGAAGCTAGGGACTCCGAAGAGGAGGCACGCGTGCTGCGAAGGCAGCGGGTGCAGATGTTCTGCGGGTTCTCAGCCCGCGTCATGGCGGCGGCGCACCGCCTGGGCATCCACGGGCTGAACCTGCCCACCGTCCCTGAGGACGACGGGTCGATCTTGCTCTTCTTCAGCCAGCTGGCTGAACAGCTGGACGGCGCGTCGGCGAAGGTCCTGGAGCTAATCGACGCCAAGTGCCGAGAGCTGTTGGGGCTCGCGGGAACGCGAATCTTCACCAACCTCCAGCGCCTCCGCCCCGACCTCAACCTGGAAGAGGTACTGCGGAGGCCGTCACCTCCTCCGCCGGGAACTCCCGACCGTGCGGCGGTGTCCAGGGCAGAGCGGGTGGAGACCGCCCTGCGACGGCTGCAGGCCATCTACGCCCGCCCTGGAGCACCCGCTGCCGCGGACCAGGAGAGCTCCTCCAGCGGCGACACCTCCGGCTCCGGTGAGGCTGGGGAGGAAGGCGACGGAGCGTCGGAGTCCAGCGGGGAGGCGTCCTCGGGCTCCAGCCAGGGCACCGGCGACGACGAGGGCGACGCTGCGGTCGCCCAATAAGCTCCTCCTAGACCTCCTCCAGAAGAACTAGGTTAGCTGCACACTTGGCAGCTGTCAGACATTGCCCTGCTGGGCCAGTTTAAGTTGTAATCATACTTAAGGCGTCGTTCGCCAAATTGTCCTCATTTGCACCCTTGCGCATTTTTCCTTGTCTCGTCTTTGTCTGGGGAATGCTCTACGCCGTTCAGGGGTCAGCCTCCGAGCGGGACAGCAGCCTAACGCTTAGTATGCAGCTCGTGGTGCAAGGCTAGCGGGCGCTGGCGCTCCAAAGGTGACTGTAATGGCACACAGGACTATTTCCCTGCAGCCCCCTTGGCGTTCAAACACAACAAAGGCGATTCCAGGAGAAGAAACACAAGGCCGCAGACAAGGACAGCAGAGTATTTGAAGAAATAGGCACGAATTGTGCGACCCTCACGCGCTCATGCGCTTTCATTCGAGCGTCGCTCAAGAGGAGAGAGCACCATGGATCGTATGAGATGACTGTTGCGGGTCCCTTCCCTAGTCAGAGCTCGATCCGTTCTGGGTTTTGCGGGCCTGCTGTTTTCCGGGCGAAGGCCCCAGCGCGGACACCGTGCTCCGGCTCTTTCTCGAAAGGCAGTCGAGCGAAAACTCACGTTCGCGCTAAGTCGCGGTTAGCTGAAATTGCGAGGCTGGTGGAGCCAAGACTCACGATTCTAGGCGGCTTTTATATAATAGGAAAGATTAATGGCGAGTGAGATTGCCGTTACACTTTGTTCCTTGCGCAGACGAAGAGCTCCGTTTCCTCAGCCGAAGGCAAAGGGGTGGCGTCCCTTAAGTCCCCCTGCCCAATCTTCAGGCACCTGGGGACGGGGCCATCGAGGACTGCGTAGGCCTACGCGTCCTCTGGCTCATGTCCCAGGGGTGCGTATCTGTCGAGGAAGCGCTCGCAGAGGTCCCTCCAGGACGAAATGGATCTTGGAGGCAGCCCGTAGAGCCACCGACGAGGCTCTCCCTTTGTTGCCATCATGAACCAACCGGCCATGACACGCCCGTCTCCTCCCGCTGACCGTATGGCGGCCGCGTAATGCTGCAAGAACTCCACGGGATCGGAGGTTCCGTCGTAACGCGCCCCGGTCTCTGGCCGGAAGCAAGACGGCCATGTCGCGCGGCGAAGCGGCCCGTCGAGCGCCGCGAAGCCCTCGAAGCCGAGGTCGCCGGGCGCCGGCGCACCCTCTCCAATGGCTTCCAGGCCATCAAGGACCTAAAGACGATCTCGGCGACGGCTCGCGTAGACAGCGCGAAGGCGAAGACGACGACGATGATCATCACTCATGTCGAAGCAGATCTGGAAGAAGTCACACCACAGCCCCCTACCTGGCGCGCCAAATGTCGATGGATTTCGTGTCGCAAGAACACGGGGTACCACGCGACGGACCCAAAGATTTGAACGCAGGGGGCTGAACGTGTGAGATCTAGGATCGCAACGAAGCACGGTGACGGAAGTCTCGACCTGTCGAACACACTACGCACTGCAGAGAGAGACGCCGAGCTTTACCCAGGTTCAGGGCCCTCGTGGTGAGGTAACACCCCTACTTCCTGCCTTCTTGTATTGCAACGCGACACCTCGCGAGGAGTACAAGGTCTTGGTTACAGAGTTCTAGCTGGCTAGTGGTTGAAGAACCTGCGTGCCCAGCTAGCAACTTCGAGAAGATCAGATCCCATCTAAGGGGTGGCCTCCCCTCCTTTTATAGCGCCAAGGTCCTCCTTCCCCTTATCTTCTTGGGGAAGGGGTTGCTACACACACGGCCAAGGAGGGTGGACAGCTGTAGACTACACTCTTCTGTAGACATGGTCTTCGTAGGGTAGTGGTGCCGGTTGATGTCTACGCACTTCTATTCCTGTAGACACTTGTTGGGCCTCCAAGTGCAGAGGTTTGTAGAACAGCAGCAAGTTTCCCTTAAGTGGATCACCCAAGGTTTATCGAACTCAGGGAGGAAGAGGTCAAAGCTATCCCTCTCAAGCAACCCTGCAATTGCGATACAGAAAGTCTCTTGTGTCCCCAACACACCCAATACACTTGTTAGATGTATAGGTGCACTAGTTCGGCGAAGAGATAGTGAAATACAAGTGGTAGTGATGATTATAAGTAGCAAATGTGATTTGAAATAAATATCGCTGCGAGCAAACATGTAACAAAATAGCAAGTAAACGGTGTGCAATGCTTGGAAACAAGGCCTAGGGATCATACTTTCACTAGTGGACACACTCCCAATAATATAACATGATTGAACAAATAAACAACTTCTCTCCACTATGGTACTCTGAATTGCTCTCCTATTGAATAACACTAATCATTGTGTAGTGGCTACAGAAGCACCCCTTAAAGTTCATCAAGTACTTGACAAACACCACTCATAGAGACATCCAAATCAGATCACAATTCAAGATAGATATTATTGCAACTTAGACCAAGTACTAACACGGTGCACACACTGTCAACATTACACCATGAAAGGAGGAATAGATCACTCAATACTATCATAGTAATAATTACTCTCATAATCCACAAGAGATCACAATCATAGCCTAAACCAAGTACCACCACGATGCACGCACTGTCACCGTTACACCATGGCAGGAGGAATAGATTACTTTAATAACATCACTAGAGTACACTATAATAATTAAGCATAGGAGTAGCATAATATCTGAATAATAACATCTACTTGTTCAACATGATACAAAGCTCACGATCACATAAAGATCACATCATGGGAGAGAGAGGTGAACCACATAGCTACCGGTAGAGCCCTCAGCCCCGGGGGTGAACTACTCCCTCCTCATCATAGGAGACAGCAAGGTTGATGGAGATGGCGGTGAGGTCGATGGAGACGGCGGAGACGGCGATGGAGACCGATGGAGATGGCTCCGGGGGCACTTCCCCGTCCCGGCAGGGTGCCGAAACAGAGACTTCTATCCCCCGAAATTCGTCGGTGGCGGCGGCGGAACTACGGAACTCTTTCTGGAAAATTGCCGACTCCTTTAGGGTTTTCCGTCCCGAGGCTTTATATAGGCGAAGGGGCATCGTCAGAGGGGGAGCCAGGCGCCCTCACGCGGGGCCCGCGCGGCCAGGGGCCTGGCCGCGCAACCCCTGCATGTGGGGCCCTGGTGGCCCCCCTCCGACTCTTCTTCGGATCTCTGGAAGCTAACGGGTAAAATAAGACTTCAGGATGTGGTTTCGTCCAATTCCGAGAATATTTCCTGTGTATCACTTCTGAAACACAAAAACAGCAGAAAACAGGGAACTGGCACTGTGGCAACTTGTTAATAGGTTAGTTCCGGAAAATGCATAAAAGTGCCACGAAGTGTAACGAAACAGTAGGCAAATGGTGTAAAAACAAGCATGGAGCATCAAAAATTATAGATACGTTGGAGACGTATCACCGGTCCACAGGAGCGGGTGGAGGAAGCTGACGTCTTCCTCTGGCGCCCTGCATCGTCCACACTATTTTTAGGAGGGTGGCCAACAACCATTGTGCCGCTTTGGGCAGGCACAGCGAAAGTTGGTCTCCTCCCTGTCGGGGGTAGCATGGGCGGTACGCGGTCTTCTGCCCTTTACCTTCTTGCTCCGCACGCCAACGTGCTGAGCTGGCGTGGACTTGGTACCTCTCCTCACCAGCGGTGGCTCGTGAGGAGGTCTTCTGGTCCTTAGCGTTTTCCACCGTCGTTCTCCTCACGAGGCGCCTCCTCGTGAGGGTCTTCTCTGTAGCTTGAGTCGTTGATTCTCCCCTGGGCTGAAGATGGGCCGATGACGGGGCCCAGGAGAAGGTGGACCGGGATACCCCGGTATCCAGAACACCGACAGAGATAGTGAAATACAAGTGGTAGTGATGATTATAAGTAGTAAATGCAATATGGAATAAAAATGGCAGCAAGCAAACATGTAACAAAACAGCAAGTAAATGGTGTGCAAAGCTTGGAAACAAGGCCTAGGGATCATACTTTCACTAGTGGACACACTCCCAACAAATATAACATAATTGAACAAATAAATAACTTCTCTTCACTATGGTACTCTGAATTACTCTCCTATTGAATAACACTAATCATTGCGTAGGGCTACGAAGCACTCCTCAAAGTTCATCAAGTACTTGACAAACACCACTCATAGAGATATCCAAATCAAATCACAACTCAAGATAGATATTATTGCAACTTAGACCAAGTACTAACACGGTGCACACACTGTCAACATTACACCATGAAAGGAGGAATAGATCACTTCAATACTATCATAGTGATAATTATTCTCATAATCCATAAGAGATCACAATCGTAGCCTAGACCAAGTACCACCACGATGCACGCCCTGTCACCGTTACACCATGGCAGGAGGAATAGATTACTTTAATAACACACTAGAGTACACATAATGAAGAAGAGTAACATCTACTTATTCAACATGATACAAAGCTCATGATCACATAAAGATCACATCATGGGAGAGAGAGGTGAACCACATAGCTACCGGTAGAGCTCTCAGCCCCGGGGGCGGACTACTCCCTCCTCATCATAGGAGACAGCAAGGTTGATGGAGATGGCGGTGAGGTCGATGGAGATGGCGGAGACGACGATGGAGACCGATAGTGATGGCTCCGGGGGCACTTCCCAGTCCCGGCAGGGTGCCGGAACAGAGACTTCTGTCCCCCGAAATTTGTCTTCGACGGCGGCGGCGCTGCGGAACTGTTCTGGAAATTTCGCCAACTCCTTTAGGGATTTCCGTCCCGAGGCTTTATATAGGCGAAGGGGCATCGTCAGGAGTGGCCCCAGGCCTCCTCACACCTAGGCGGCGTGGCAAGGGCCTAGGCCACGCTGGCCTAGTGTGAGGCTGGCCTGTGGCCCCTCTCCTTCGCCTCTTCGGATCTCTGGAAGCTTCCGGGAAAAATAAGACTTCAGGAACTTGTTTCGTCCAATTCCGAGAATATTTCCTGTGTATCACTTCTGAAACACAAAAATAGCAGAAAATAGGGAACTGGCACTGTGGCGACTTGTTAATAGGTTAGTTCCGGAAAATGCATAAAAGTGCCACGAAGTGTAACAAAACATTTGGCAAATAGTGTAAAAACAAGCATGGAGCATCAAAAATTATAGATACGTTGGAGACGTATCAGCATCCCCAAGCTTAACTCATGCTCGTCCTCGAGTAGGTAAGTGATAACAAAAGAAATAATTTTTTAGGTGACATGCACCTACACAATCTTGATCATCTATGAAAGCATTGAGTGCTGGGATCATAAGAATTTAAAACATGGGCATGAAAGACATAATCTTGATAGAAGAAACTTAGCAACCATGTTATAACATGAAAATGAACACAAACAAAAGATCATGAAAATGAAGCAATGAAAGTCAAACGTGTGTTCAAATCATAAAGAAAAACATACAAATGGTATTCAGCTTGTCCCTCATGGAGTAGCAAAACATAAATGCATAGGACACCTTCAAGTTTAAGTGGGCGACTAGATACAAATAATTTAAGAACAAGTGAAACCAACAATATGAATCAATCAATAAAAACTTTGGGACAATGCACATCTACTATATACTAAAAGCACAATACGGGGGTCCTAAAATAGAGACACCACGTTAAACCACATCATCCTAATTATTTTGATGGTTAGATCTAAATTTTACGGCTAAGATTTATCAACAAGTTAACTGTCACATAATTATGTACGTAGTCCGATTTAAAACTATTTGACACGTAAAACGTAGAAAAAACTAGCACAAGATCCATGCGGTTAAAAAAAAACTGACACGGAACCCACCTCAAACAAGCCGTACAAACTTGTATCGGATATGGGAAGGGGAGAAAAAAATACTTTGCATAGAGCACGTAGATACAGATTGGAGATTCCACAAATAGAATTACTGAATAAATAAAGGGAGAAAAGATTTACCATGCACATGTACATAGTCTATGGAATATTTACATGCGCATCTTCAACGGAAAAAAAATGATGTTTAATTACAGCTCGCTTGAATTTTCCTCTTTACCCGGAAAATCAACACTATATATAGATTAAACATATACCATCTCACTTATTTTTGTATCGGTTTTAGAAAGCACATATACAGGTACAGTTTTTATTTTTGTACACACATACTAATAAGAACACCACTTTTATATCAAAGTGTATACAAAACACTACGGTAGCCATGGAGCTTCAAAAATAAATGAATTCGGTAATGTTTCCTCGAGACAACTCTATCGTCTAAAAAGAGTACCTATTGGATTGAGAATGAAACTATGTTTTTTCTGCACAAAACAGTCTGGATGCATCACAAAAATTTAAAATTAAATTAAAAGCTGATCTGTACTTCAAGCCAGCCCAAAGATGATTTGTTAAAGAGGTAACTCCACACCTGATCGCTACGTTCTCCATTAAGTTCTGATCGCGTGACAGGACATAAGAATGGCATACTTGGACATAATATGGCAAGAAAAATGTTTTAGATGTTCTAAACATATAATGATTTGTTAATATATGCAAACATCAATGAAAACAATAATCAAACTATTAACATGTAAATCATGCGAAAGTCTAACTTCTACAAGTAGCAAGTGGCCAAGGGCATGCTCAAATGTTAGATTATCAAATTCACCGAATGGTCTAGAAAAATAAATGAAAAAATGAGCCATAGGAATCACGGACATCTTGGATTATTGTGTGAAAGAGTGTATCTTGAAATCATAAAGATTTAGAATAAGCCTATCGGCCTTCATGCCATATGACACCTCTCAAACACCAAGAAATTGTCACAAAAAACATAATAACCTACCATAGTTAAACTATGTACAATATTTATTAGTGCATCCCTCACCTCAGTGGAACCGGGCGGAGATTGAAACGAGTTACTTTCAGTTTAAGGGCAAAATACAGATAGAAGATTCGAGGAGAATGTAAATCCAAAGTAAAAGGGGGAAAGTAGGCTCCTTCATGGACGATGCATCAATCGAGAGAAATTGAAACTTCAACACCAACATAAAATACAACATATCATTACAAACTCCACTGAGAATACTGACTCTCCAATAAGTATAATTTGCTTCTATCACATTATATGAATTCCCTGAATCTTGAAAATGTATTTCAAAAAAACGAAACACTAAATATGATGCTCACCTTCATATATGGAAAAGTATAAAGATCATGCTGCCGCATTACGAGGGCCACCATGCTAGTTATACTAAGAATGACAACTATGCTCTCTTAATGGTGCATAAAGATAGAAGTTGGTGACTCAACATAAAAGTAAAAGAATGGCCCTTCGCAGAGGGAAGCAGTGATTAAACATATGCTAGAGCTTTTTATTTGTAAAACAGAGAGATAAAACTTAGGTTTTGAGAGGTGGTTGCTTTTGTCAACGACTGGCAATGGGGTTCTTACTATCTTCCATACAAAAATGAAGCAAGTTTTTGAGAGAGAGATTGGCACTTTTTGTGCTCTTTTATAAAGCTTGGCACTCCTCCCCACCTTTTTTCCTTTCTCAAACCATGGCTAACCGATTCTATCGGGTGCCCACCAACATTCACATACCATGGAGGAGTGCCTTTTTTCTTTTCTTTTTTTTTTCTTTTTTTTTCTTTTTGGAATAAGCAATATGGAAGATAGCAAATCCGACCACTACGTCTCCATGAGCTAAAAATAGTGTCACAAAACAAGAAGTGTTTTGAAGGTTTTTTGAAAGGTAGCACATGAAAATTTACTTGGAATGGCTTGCAAATACCATGCATAGGAATTTATAGTGGACACAATGGCAAACTTGGTTTTTGGGAGTTGGATGCACGAGTAGAGCTCATACTCAGTACAAAATGAGGGCTAGCAAAAGACTGGGAGTGAAAAACTAAGAGAGCAATAATGGCCATAATCATGCAAAGCGACAAAGCGACATTAAAAGAAGCATAAGATGGCATCAAAAGTCAAAAACTAAATGATCATAGAGGCTATAGGCGACTTATTTTTGTAGTCAACATGGTGTAAGCATGTGCCAAGTCAACCCAAATAAAGCATCAAAGGAGAAAACCAAATAAATGCTTCCATATAATAAAAACAATGCATGATTTTTTCAAAGGCTCATTAAGCAATCTCAGTTATTTGAGACAAGTCATGCTACAGCAAAACCACTAAGCATACTATCAAAAAGACATCAAGCACGACATGCAAAAGCCTAAGCCGCAGTCTACACAAGCTCCTTCTTGTACCACTTTTTTGCATAAAGCTTTTTCTCTTTTCCAACACCATTCAAATTTTTTTATAAGCACCTCTTTTGATGAAAACCAATAAAGACCAGAGGCAAAAATACACCTTGATGAAAATATATAACAAGATCTGAACACAAATCAAGGTGAAAAACAAAAACTAAACGCAGTAGCAGAAAAAGAGAACACTCATTGAATGATAAGAGTGAAAACTAGAGTGTTCTTGGCAAATGAAAAGCGAGTTCATCTCCTCCAAAAGAAACATGATGTGATCTAACCATTTATTGCAGCAAACAAAGCAAAAGAAAACTAAAAACTAAAACAACTAACGCTCCAAGAAAAATGCATAGTGCATGAAGCAATAAAAATATAGTGTCTTGAAAGGTGACCTGATTTTTGCCGATGAAGAAGGGGTGCCTCGGGGGCATCCCCAAGCTTTGACGCTTGTACTTCTTGGATATTTCTTGGGGTGATGCATGGGCATCCCCAAGCTTGAGCTTTTGTCCATTTTTTAACTCATCTCATCATTCTCCAATCCCTACACTTGAAAACTTCCTTCATACAAAACTAAACACAAATCTATTAGCAACATTAGTGTAAGCATAACATTGAATCAACCCTTTTCAGTTCAGGTTTCAACCTAAAACCACCACATATTAAGTATATACTACTGTAGCGACTTCCCCAAAAGTTCCGTGATCAAAAGAACTCAAAAAGAAAGCGATAAAGCGGCAAACACAAATATTGGCAGAAATCTATCAAAACAGAACAGCTGACAAAGGTCGAATTTTTTAGGGGTTTTTTGTTGCTCAAATCAAAAAGTGTTCAACTAATGAAAGTTTGGATATAACCTGGGGTATTTTCACAAGAAATCGTAGGTCCAAAAGATATACAGAGAATTTTCACGAATTTTTATGGTGCAGCACCGAAAACTGTTTCAGGACAGCAACATCCCCAAATCTTACCTCACTCAAATTAGAGGCTTCTCTTGGCACAACAACGAAATAATAAGGATAAGGAGCGGTTATTACAGTAGCAATAACTTCCAAGACTCAAATAAAAGAAAAAGTACTGGAAATAAAACAATGGGTTATCTCCCAAGAGTGCTTTTCTTTAACGCCTTTGAGCTAGGCGCAGTAATTTGCAAAGATGCTCATGTGGGCGCCATATAAGAGCTTGAGGCAAAGGCGCCATATAAGAGTTTAAAGCAAAAGAGAGCATCAAAAAGCAAGTAAGAAACACATTTAAATCTAAACCACTTTCTATGAAAAATAGTCTTGTAAAGAGACAAGTCATGAAAGCGCAAAGCAAAAAGCATAGGAAGGCAAAACAAGTACAACTTCAAGAATTGCAACATAAAGAGGGGAAACTCAATATTGTTGAGATCTATCAAACCATGTTTCCCTCTCTCATAATAACTTTCAGTAGCATCATGAATAGAACTAACAATATAACTATCACATAAAGCATCCCTATCATGAGCCACATGCATAAAAGAATTAATACTCACCACAGGAACAATAGTAGTAGGAGCAGATTCAACAGAATAATTATTCTCATCACCATAATCATCAAAAATAGGAGGTATATTGTAATCATAACTAATTTTATCCACAATAGTAGGTGAACTGAAAATAACATAATCATCATTGTAATCATCATATATTGGAGGTAAAGTATCATCAAAGTAAATTTTCTCCTCCAAAGCTAGGGGACTAAAAAGATCATTTTCATCAAAACTAGCTTCCCCAAGCTTAGAATTTTCCATAGCATTAGCAATAATGGTGTTCAAAGAGTTCATACTAATAACATTGCCATTAGCATGCAAATCAAGTTCCATAGGTTTTTTAATTTTCTCTTCAAACACTTCATGTCCTAACTCAAGATAAATACTATAAAGCTCTCTAATTTTTTTGTTGTTTTCCATTAAGCCTAACTAGTGAAAATAAAAACAAGAAACAAAAAGATGTAATTGCAGAATCTAAAGGAAATAACTTCGAGCACTCACCAGCAAATAAAAGACTTAGTAGCCAAAGAATGTGAGTACCTTTTACCTTACCTCCCCGGCAACGGCGCCAGAAAAGAGCTTGATGTCTACACACGCTTCTGTTCTTATAGACACTTGTTGGGCCTCCAAGTGCAGAGGTTTGTAGAACAGCAAGCAAGTTTCCCTTAAGTGGATCACCCAAGGTTTATCGAACTCAGGGAGGAAGAGGTCAAAGCTATCCCTCTCAAACAACCCTGCAATTACGATACAGAAAGTCTCTTGTGTCCCCAACACACCCAATACACTTGTCAGATGTATAGGTGCACTAGTTCGGCGAAGAGATAGTGAAATACAAGTGGTAGTGATGATTATAAGTAGTAAATGCAATATGGAATAAAAATGGCAGCAAGCAAACATGTAACAAAACAGCAAGTAAACGATGTGCAAAGCTTGGAAACAAGGCCTAGGGATCATACTTTCACTAGTGGACACACTCCCAACAAATATAACATAATTGAACAAATAAATAACTTCTCTTCACTATGGTACTCTGAATTACTCTCCTATTGAATAACACTAATCATTGCGTAGGGCTACGAAGCACTCCTCAAAGTTCATCAAGTACTTGACAAACACCACTCATAGAGATATCCAAATCAAATCACAACTCAAGATGGATATTATTGCAACTTAGACCAAGTACTAACACGGTGCACACACTGTCAACATTACACCATGAAAGGAGGAATATATCACTTCAATACTATCATAGTGATAATTATTCTCATAATCCATAAGAGATTACAATCGTAGCCTAGACCAAGTACCAGCACGATGCACGAACTGTCACCGTTACACCATGGCAGGAGGAATAGATTACTTTAATAACACACTAGAGTACACATAATGAAGAAGAGTAACATCTACTTATTCAACATGATACAAAGCTCACGATCACATAAAGATCACATCATGGGAGAGAGAGGTGAACCACATAGCTACCGGTAGAGCTCTCAGCCCCGGGGGCGGACTACTCCCTCCTCATCATAGGAGACAGCAAGGTTGATGGAGATGGCGGTGAGGTCGATGGAGACGGCGGAGACGGCGATGGAGACCGATGGAGATGGCTCTTGGGGCACTTCCCCGTCCCGGCAGGGTGCCGGAACAGAGACTTCTGTCCCCCGAAATTTGTCTTCGAAGGCGGCGGCGCTGCGGAACTGTTCTAGAAATTTCGCCAACTCCTTTAGGGTTTTCCATCCCGAGGCTTTATATAGGCGAAGGGGCATCGTCAGGAGTGGCCCCAGGCCTCCTCTCACCTAGGTGGCGCGGCCAGGGCCTGGGCCACGCTGGCCTAGTGTGAGGCTGGCCTGTGGCTCCTCTCCTTTGCCTCTTCGGATCTCTGGAAGCTTCCGGGAAAAATAAGACTTCAGGAACTTGTTTCGTCCAATTCTGAGAATATTTCCTGTGTATCACTTCTGAAACACAAAAACAGCAGAAAACAGGGAACTGGCACTATGGTGACTTGTTAATAGGTTAGTTCTGGAAAATGCATAAAAGTGCCATGAAGTGTAACGAAACATTGGGCAAATGGTGTAAAAATAAGCATGGAGCATCAAAAATTATAGATACGTTGGAGACGTATCAACACCGCAGCCAGATCCCTAGTAGCTAAGGCATTCTGCCATGGATTCTACTGGCCAACAGCCAAGGCAGATACAGACCGCATCATGGAGCTCTGCCAAGGTTGCCAGATGTACTCCAAGCTAACCCATATGCCCACCACAGCACTGCATACGATCCCTATCACCTAGCCCTTTGCAGTCTGGGGGCTGGACATGGTAGGTCCGCTAAAAACAGCACCTTCAGGATTTACGCACCTCCTGGTAGCGGTAGACAAATTCACGAAGTGGGTGGAAGCTATGCCCATCAGAAAGCTTGATGGCAAAACCGCCCTAAAGTTTGTCAAGGACATTGTGGTCAGATTCGGCATCCCACATAGCATCATCACCGACAATGGCACTAACTTGTCTTAGGGAGAAGTTGAAGAATACTGCCATCACAACGGAATCCACCTTGACCTGGCATCTATGGCACATCCACAGTCTAATGGTCAGGTTGAGCGGACCAACGGACTAATCATGTCAGGGATCAAGCCACACCTGGAAGCACCACTACATAGAGCAGCTGGAGCCTAGGCAGAAGAGTTGCCATCTGTGTTATGGAGTCTACGGACAATGCCAAACAGATCAACTAGCCTCACCCCTTTCTTCTTAGTCTATGGAGCAGAGGCAATCTTGCCCAGTGATGTTCAGTACGATTCCCCTAGAGTCGAGGCCTACGAGGAGTAAGATGCAGAAGCGTCCAGACAACTTTATGTGGATCTGCTAGAAGAAGAACGAGACTTAGCAGCCCAGAGATCCGCCATCTACCAGCAGAATCTCTGCCGCTATCACAGCCGGCGAGTTCGCCAACGCTCGTTCAAAGAAGGGGACCTGGTGCTATGCCTCAAACAGCAGAAGTCCCACAAGCTATCCCCGCCTTGGGAAGGACCCTTCGTCATCAGCAAAGCTCTACTGAATGGCTCCTACTACCTCGTCGATATTCGCGAGCTAGATAAGCGATCCAGTAAGAAGCGCAAACGAAGAGACCCTGACGATATTTACGACGAAATAGATCGTCCATGGAACATCGCACAGCTACGTCCTTTCTACACTTAGCACTTACCTAGCTATGTAATAGGCACCTCTATATGATCAGTGAAATAAAGCATCTGGTTCACTCTTGATTTTTTCTGAGTCTTTTACCTCCTTTATTGTTCATTTAGATCGTATGGAACCTTTGCGCAATTGTGCTTTGCACTTGCGTCTTTTTAAATCCGCCATAGCAGTCCGCGTAGCTTTTTTATGTTTTGATCTCCATCTGATGTTCCCTGTGTGGATTCCCGAGTAGTGACTTTTTGACGATCTTAGCCGCCATCTGCTAAGGGTTCTGGACGGTTGCTATTAAGTATCGTCGCCCTAGCGGATTGTTCGTGCAAAGATTTCGCTATCTCACGAAAAGTCAAGCACAGAGAGCCGGATGGCGGATCGCATAATCCTACGCGTGATTTTTTTTTCAAAGTGTTGTTTTTTGAGCATGTCAAAAACTGCAAGTTGCATAAAACTAGGCCTGGCAGTTTCTTCGCACAAATAAACCACTTAAATAAAAGCTGAAGCTGCAAAGTTCAAAAGCATTTACTGATCCGCCACAAGCAGATCAGCCATAGTGCAGAGCATACACGCAGTTTAAGTTTAAATTACAGACCGGGCCGAATTGATGCAAGTGTTTTTTCTGCCACATCGCAGGATAACATCTAAGAGGATGGCGGAACGCCAGAAGACACCTCCTCACCGCCATCAGCACCAGCGGTGGCTGCAGAGACCGACGCCAAAGCTTGACTCCCTGGCAGATCGTATGCTTCATAGTATACGTTCAGCTGAGTGCCCAAGGCACACAGCTGATCGTACCCAAGCATGTTTTGCCGGATAGCGGCCTCGTCCATCGGCGCTCCATCCTCGCCACTTTCTGGGATGCCGGAGGTGACAAGGTCCAGGTCCAGCTCAGGATAGTGCGCCTTGACCAAGGTAAGTGCTGTTCTGGCGCCACCCCGAGCGGATGACAGTTTCCAGTCCACCACTAGCCCTGGCACGAGGAGCAGCTTCTTGGTCAGCGCAATGGTGGAAAGGCCAGCTGAACCCGCTATCTGCAGGCTCCCGCATGCCTAACGACCAGTGTTGAGAAGGCCATCTAGCTCCTTCTTCGCTGCGTCAGTGGCCATGCGCAAGCCCGCGGCGGTGTCCACCTCGCCTTGCCCCAGAGTTGCTGCATAGCGGAAAAAGAAGATGCGTCGTATTCGGCATAACAAAAATTGCAAACTTCACAGTATAGAAAGCCAATGATACCTAGCAGGGTCTCCTGGAAGTGTTGGAGGAGCTCGTTAAAGCCTTCACGCCGCTTTTCAAATTCAGCGGCGGCTTTGCGGAGATCCTCTATCTCCTTGTCCTTCTTGAGGTTCTGGCGTTCCTGGTCCTTCAGCTGCTCTTCGAGGAGGGTGTTTGCGGCCAGAGATTTCTGGAGCTGCTGTTGCAGCCCATCCATCGCAATGGCAAGGCCCTTCTCCACCCCCTCAAGTGTGGACTTGAGCTTGGCAACATCTGCATGGCGGAAGTATCAGCACAGCGTTGATCGAATAAGCATAAAGGAATTAAAACTTGTTAAGTAAATTACCGCTATTCTCAAGCTGTTGCTGCAAGTCCGCCACAAGAGCGCTCTTGGTTGCCAGCTCCTTTTCTTGCGAGCTAACAACCTGGACCAGGTCCTCTACAACTTTCTTGTAATTCTGGCAAAATGATATGAAGTGTTAGTCACTCTTAGAGCTTTATGCCGGATAATTATCCGCCATAATGCTCGGGGGCTACTCACGATGATTTTTTAGTCACTCTTAGAGCATTATGCCGGATAGATATCCGCCATAATGTTTGGGGGCTACTCATACTGATTTTTTTGTCTTCTTTAGAGCTTTATGCGGATAATCCACCATAATGCTCAGGGGCTACTCAGTGAAAGTTTTAAGTTCTCTACAGAGCACTGTATACTGTGACAGCGCTCAGGGGCTATGCTATGCAAAAATTTACAGTAGTTACTCTTAGAGCTCGATAGCGGATCTTCTAAGTGAATCCGCCATGGCGCTCGGGGGCTACTGGGAGTACATACCTCCTTAACGATGCTGGTTCTTTGAACAAATGCTGCCATAGCGGTTGATACATGGTTGCTGGCCTCCTCTTGCAAGTGGTCAAGGCAGAAAAGAGCTTCCGATTTCTTCTTCCACTTTGGGGCCTCCCCAGCTCCTGTACCCACCTCAACTGCCTTTTCGCTGAAGCTCACCTTCTTTGTACTTTTAACAGGATGGTCGGAAGGCCCAGCATCTTTCTCTAGTGCATCCGCCATCTTACTAGCCCTTTGGGTAGAAGAGGAAGGTCCAGCTGGGTGGGCAGAAGCATCAGGTGTTGGAGGCATGGCAGCGGGAGATGGCTTAGCCCTTGGAGGCTTCTGGCCAGCAACTTTCTGTCTCCTATATGCAAAATAAGTCATGAATTAGAGCAAGTTATATGTGGTATGGAAGCACATATCATAACAAGTGGATTTTCCTTACTTCCGCGCTGGCAAGTTGATAGTGGCGGAATGCTTGGGCACAGTGTCCAGGTGACCGCGTAGAGCGGGGGACGGATGGCGAGAGATAACTCTCTTACCCAGTCCACGTATGCGCCGACCTGCTCCGCGAACGTGGCGGGGTACCATCGCTGTGGGCTCATCCGCCACAGTTTCTTCTTCCACCATCCTTCATCCTTTTGGAGATGAGGATATTTCGTCCTCATCGTCAGAAAGTTCTTTGGTCCGGGGATAACGGAAGGGACCGGTCAGCTCGGATGGTGGAAGGGAGGAAAGCTGCAGAAAGATGCCAAGTTATTCAAAGAAAGCGGTTATGGCGGAACAGGGAAGCACTCACCTCTGGGCAGCTGCCATTCTCGTACATGGGGATTTTCAGTTTTAAAGGCTCATCCCACCCCACCTTAATGATGTTGCGGATTCTGTGCTCGATTTCCTCAGTAGAGAGCTCCTCCTTGGAGTAGCGCTGAGAATCATCAATCCCGCTATACTCACACATCAGGACTAGGCGATACTGAAGAGGCTGAATCCGCCGTGAGATCCAGCAATGGATGGTATCAGCACCTGTCAGCCCAGAAAAGACAAGTTTCGAAATCCGTCGTGAGCATAGTTGGCATTCATCGTCCATTGTAAAATCGTCCATGACACCCCAACTATCCTGCTCCATGGCGGGGCCATCAGCAAAAGACCGCAGGCCGTACTTCCTTTCAGGAGGGGCCTGGTCAGCCAGATAGAAGAAAGATCCCCGCCATCCCTTTGCAGAATCATGCGGGGTAATGTAGGGGTATGTTTCCCCGCTCCGAGGAACAAAGGAGACTGACCCGCAATTGCGAGGATCTCCGTTCTCATCCCGGTTGTGGCGGATGTTAAAATATAGGCGGAATAAATCTCCGCGTGGGCTGATTCCCAAATACCCCTCGCACAGTGCGATGAATCCCGCTATGGTGGTGAAGCTATTTGGTGCAATGTGATGAAGCTGTAACCTGAAGTGCCAGAGTACACCCTTCAGAAAATAGGATGGCGGAAGGCTGAGGCCACGGTCGATGTGGGACTTCAGCATGACGATCTCTCCTTCTGAAGGGGCTGGCATTATTGCGCCAGGATCAACCCGCCATCTGGAGATCTCCTTGGCAGCTATCCGACCTTCTCACTCCAGTGAAGAGAGAATTCCCTCGTCAAGATTGCAAGGCTCCCAGTCACCGCCCGAGGTTTCGGGCATGGCAGATTCCGTGTCGGATGACCGCACTGAACCTTCGGCGGGCTCAGACTTTGAAGCTTGGTGAGGCGATTCTGGTTCCATGGTGGCTAAAGGAGTGGCGGAAATGACTTCTAGTACCTCAATCGAGGACGAGGAAGATGATGCCAGATTGTGGCGGAAAAAGCTACCGGCGGCGAGGTTTTCCGCGGTGGCTCACCGGAGATGACGGAGCTCTCGTGGTGGCACTGAGGAGAGAGAATGCGTCAGAGGCGAATGAGGGGTGACCGGCCAAGGGTGAGAGGCCGGGGTATATACAGACCCCGGGCCTCGAGATTTGTGCCCGCCATCACCACCGTTCGCCCTGATCGCAGAAACCCTAATCCGGTGACACGTGTCCCGAGGGTAAAAAGGTAACTTCGGTAAAAATGGTGCACGCACTATGAGCCTTGCCCTAGAAGGAACTACGTGCCCGAATTTACGGCGGATTTCTATGATAAAGATCCAGTGGATCCCGGAAATCTCGCTAAGTTTGAACTACGTCGCTTGATCCGCTATTTACGGCGGATTGATAGATGGAGAAAAAGGAACATCAAGAACCGCTATCCAGGTGCAAAAAAGAAGATGAGCTATGGCGGATACGCTCCACCAAAGACGAGGCATGGCGGATGAAGATGGCGATCTTGAAGTTCCCTAGGGGCTACTGTTGGGGATATACCAAATGGGTATACCAGCGACGTAGTCCTAAACCAGCAAGCCCGGGTGGCCCATCAGGGTGGTATGGCGGATTCGCCTACCGGGCGGCCCAGTTGCTGGAAGCCCACAGCGGTACTGGACGTAGGCGCTTATGGCGGATCCGAAGACAGGCCCATGGCGGATTGCCTTGTAGTACACGCATAGGACTTAGTCTAGGACTCCAAGTTGTATCCACTCCGGTACCAACGTGTAGCCCACACCAGGCGCCTTTATAAGCCCGGCGTGGAGCAGCCCTTGAGGCACCAGACAACAGACAATCTTACGGCCGATCGCATAGCGAAACAGCCATCCCATCATTGTAATCGAGCACTTGTTGCCTTATAGTGAATTATAGCAGCATGTAGGGTCTCGCCACCGTTGCGGGATCTGAAGCTGGGTAAACTCGTGCTACCACCGTCCTGGATCGCTCCTCCGTGTTCACCCCCTTCCACAAACCGCCATACACCTACCCCTATGGCAGATCTATTGACGAAACCACGATAGCTTTTCAAAAAGATTTACCCTGCAGGGGTGCACCAATGTACCCATACACGCTCGATCAATCCAACCTAGACAAGGGAAGGACATCACGACAAGACTGTTGCTAGTTCTATGAGAGTGTTTAAGGGGGCCACCCTACTAAGCTACCCGCAACGAAGTCGGCCGAGCTTCGGAGACAGACCCAGAAGTTTTGCGCCGACGGCTAAGTCTATCAGAGAGCTCATCGAAGAGACTCTTCTAGCTTTGCATAAATGTCCTGCTAGCAAATAAACCCGTCAACCATCGAAGGCGACGCAACCACACCCATCGGAGGGGGGCTTAGAGACTCCGCCACCATCAAAGGTGACTCCACCCAAATCCAGATCCAAATATAAATACGGTGTTGTGGCCCCCAGTAAACTAACTCGAGAAAAAGTAGTAAGTCAAGGGAGACCCCATGGAATCTTCCGCGAGTGGTTAGCGTGCTCAGCTTAGAACAATTCATGCGAACTCGGGGTCCTAGGGGACACAAGTGAGCCGTCGTAAAACGGGCAAAATGACTCACCAATGCCTCTGCTTTAATCAAGTGTAGTTATAACATTAATAAATCATGTTTATCTCCAACATCTACTATCCAACTTATCTCCAATTAGTATCCATCTCATATCAAGTAGAGCATGTGATAAACTTCCCAACAACCCGATAAGATAAAACAACTTGAAACAACCTAAGCATGCCTACGACTCATAAGGCCAACTCAAACAACAAGCAAAAGGTAATAGGCGGGAGGTGGAGAGTATATAGTTTTGCTTTGGGGAAACAGGTGGATAGGTTACGTGACTCGAACAAAGCATCGGAACACAAGGCTAGCATAAAGCATAATCCAAAAACAGAAATAGGTAATAAGTACCCCTATAGGTAGGTAAGGGGTGGGAAAGCTTGCCGGGCAAGATTGTTAAAGAACACCCGAAGAACTTGTCGTTGCTCACATCATCACGAAACGTCCTATCCATGAAGAAGCAAAATGCTACAACAAACAACAGATGCAACACTTACTACTACGGCAAAAGAATCGGCATGATCATATGCAAGCATGCATGACATGGCAATTATGATGCAATGCAACTTATCCAAATTAAGCAGAATCAGAATCCCGGCACACATATATAAGGTTCAAGTTATTTTACTACACGACAATTTAAATGTTGATTAGGATGACGAAGACAAGGCAAGTGTGAGCTACACAAAATTAAATGAAGTGGGGTAACCATATTTGGTAATACCCAAATACTCCATATGTTATGTATTAGGTGATATGCAAACTACCACGTCATTACATGATGCAAGATGCAAACAGGCAAATGAATGTCATATTTAGATTCTTCACATTTTTCTGATAATCTTTCATATAGAAAACATTTTATTTCGACTTACAATTCAAAAGATATGAATTTAGCAAGATACAAACATTTTTCTGGAATTTTCATGAAACAGAGAAATAGATAGAACTTTTCTCACCGCAGAAAAAGCTAGCCACAGCGTATGACGAGTGGGACCAGAAAGTGCTGAGTCAGCACTATCGCACCAGCAGGAGGACGGGGATTTTCACACCGGTTCAGGAACTAGCCGGAGTCACCGACGACTAGGGACCACCCGTCGGGGAGGCGCGCTGAGAAAATACCAAAAAGGGTGGTCACCGGCGGGATTCGAACTAGGATCTGCAGATCCTAGTCCCAATGACCTCCTTTGTTCCATAGCCCTTGGAGATGCTTCCTTCTAGCCTAGCATGGTTACGAACATATTTCTTTAAGACTGCCATGAACCTCTCGAAGGGGAACATATTGTGCAGAAATACAGGACCGAGAATGTAAATCTCTTCGACTAGGTGAACTAAGAGATGCGTCATAATATTGAACAAGGATGGGGGGAACACCAACTCAAAACTGACAAGACATTGGACCACATTCTTCTGTAGCCTTTCCAGACTTTCTCGATCGATTACCTTCTAAGATATTGCATTGAGGAATGGACATAGCTTCACAATGGGTACTTGATCATTTCTGGCAGAAGCCCCCTCAATGCAACCGGAAGCAACTGCATCATAATCACGTGACAATCATGAGACTTCAGGTTCTAGAATTTTTTCTCTGCCATATTTATTATTCCCTTTATATTTGACGAGAAGCCAGCTAGGACCTTGATACTACTCAGGCATTCAAAAAAGATTTCCTTCTCTGCTTTGGTAAGAGCATAGCTGCTTAAGTATTGACGGCCTTTATCAGTATGCTTGTTGTATGCTGGTCCTCCCGTGCTTCTGGTGTATCTTGTGACGCCCCAAAATCGGCACCTTGCAAATTATAGCAATCACACCACAATTTTGCACGATGTCACTTTGGAAACGCCCACCAAGTAAAATATGCACGTCGCAACATACACATTAGGCGGGTGGAATCAAGGTAGTAACATTACACAAATTCACGATGGAACCCACAAAAGACTTATATAATATAACCACAAAGACTCCACGAGTCAAGATCCAAATATACATACAAATATCCAAATCATACATAAAGCCAAAATAGTATCCGAGTACGGACAAGAATACAAATGGGCCTAAGAGGCCTGAAGATAACGATGGCATCCACAACCCTGCCTAGGCCAAGCCGGAATGGTAACCTTGCTAACGTCGTCGCTTCCATGTACCTATCTTCAAACCTGCTCCGACGAATATCCGAGACGAGCAGCAATAAGTACGAAGTACTTAGCAAGACTTCAAGACATATAAAGCATAGTCAACAAGTCATCTTTGTACGTGAGGTACACAGACAAGCTCGAGAGACTCAAAAGGATGTCGGCTGTATGGTGGGGTTAAGCGGCAGCGAGCAAGCACTAAAGAACCTATAGAGACACTCTACAACTTCCGTCTAATTAGAATAAGATAATAGAGCGCATAGAGGAACCAACTAGAATACTACAGCAAACTGATACATCCAAAATGTATCTACTTTCCTGAACACTTTTGCTATTGTTTCTCCTCTAATTTGTGTGTTTTGAATACAACTAACGCGGACTAACGCTGTTTTCAGCAGAATTGCATTGGTGTCTCGTTTTTGTGCGGAAATCCAACTTTCATTAAAAATTCGGGAAAATATTGCAAAAATCCTATTTCACCAGAAGACCCACGGAGCCAGAAGACAAGATGGAGAGGGGCCAGGAGGCCACCACACAACCAGGGGGCGCAGCCCAGGCCCGGCCGCGCCCACCTATTGTGTGGCCGCCTCGATCATCGCCTCGACCCCTCCTTCCGCCTACATATACCCTCTGACCTGAAAGGAGCGGGGGTTCAGCGTTTTTCCCAGATAGACTTCCGCTACACCGCCACCAACAGAAACCGCAATTCGGAACCAGAAACTCCGTTTTGGCACCCTGCCAGGATGGGGATTTGGAGGAGATCTTCATCACCATCAGCACCGATGTCTCTTCATCAACCATCCATGACTCCCCCATCCATGTGTGAGTAATTCCTGCTGTAGGCGAAGGGGATGGTAGGGATTGGATGAGATCATTCATGTAATTTGCTATGAGATTGTTAGGTCATAGTGCCTAGTATCTTTTATTAGTGCTTATGACATTGTTGCAACTTGTTGTGCTTAATGCTTGTCACTTTGGGCCTGAGTGCCATGATCTCAGATCTGAACTTGTTATTGTTTTATGATGATACTTGTTATTTATGGTCTTACCTACAAGTTGTTTACACATATTGTTGTCCGGAACCCGAGGCCCCAAAGTGACAGAAATTGGGATAACCGGAGGGGATGGCTATGATGTGAGGATCACATGTGTTCACCTAATGCTAATGCTTTGCTTTGGTACTTTATTAAAAGGAGTACCTTAATTACCAGTAGTTTCCCTTGAGGTCCTGCTGCAACAGGCTGGTAGGACAAAAGATGTCGTGCAAGTTTCTCATTGCGAGCACGTACGACTATATACAGAACACATGCCTATGATTGTTAGTACTAGGATGCTTTATCATTATTTATCTGCAATGCCCATGTCTCACTGATTTCATGAATTATCTTATCCATGCAACGCATGTACATCCATCCCTATGCCTACAGTATTTAATCCTATTGTTTACTGTTTCTACTATTACTGCTTTTATTCTACTACTGCTGTTACTGTTTCACTACTATCACCACTATAAAACTGTTGCTACTGATAAACCGCTACGAGCAAGTCTATTTCCAGGTGCAGCTGAATTGACAACTCATCTGTTAAGGCTTATAAATATTCTTTGGCTCCCCTTGTGCCGAATCAATAAATTTGGGTTTTACTTCCCTCGAAGACTGTTGCGATCCCCTATACTTGTGGGTCATCAAGACTATTTTCTGGCGCCGTTGTCGGGGAGCATAGCTTTATTTGTAAGTTCACTTGGAAATCATATTGTTCGTTGCAATCCTTTCATCATGGGTAAACCTCGTGATAGAAAAGTTCCTATATTGCCATCCACTACAAGAAGAGGTACGACTCTGAACACCTCTGTTTCTCTTGATTCGCCATCTGTTATGAGTAAGTTGCTTACACCACCACATGCACACGCTACTGCTACTTCTTCTGCTTAGTTTGAAAATGCCACTAATAATTTAGATGATGCTTCTACTATGCTTGATGAGAGTGGTTCACTAGGTTCCTTTTTAGATGCTACAATTGCTAGAGCTAAGATGGGAAACACCACTGTTACACCTGTTAGTTCACCTGAGTCTAGGGAATGCCCTATTGATGATCTTGATGACACTTATATTGAGCTTGATGATGATTTTATTGCCAAAGCTCATACTACTCGTGATGCTAATGATGTTAAGAAACTTCTAGCAAGACGTGCTGTTAGATATAACTTATCTCCTGATGCTAAGTTTGCTGCTTCTCCCATAAATATTAGGGATAAGGATTATGATTTCTCTTTAGATTTATCTTTCATATCTATTGTTGAGAAAGACCCTTTTTGTGGTACTGAAGGTGAAAGTGCTATGGCCCATATGAATGAGCTTTCTACTTTGAGTAATGTATTTTTTGATGATATCAAGCTGCGCACCTACTTTGTTGCTAAGATTTTCCCTTTTTCATTGAAAGGTGTAGCTAAGACTTGGTTTAATAATTTATCTCCTGGATCTCTTAATAGTCCTATTGCTTTAGTTAATGCTTTCTTTCAGAAATATTTTCCTGCTAGTGCTCAACATGCTGCTGTGCAAAAAATCTTTGACTTTGAATAGGGAAAAGGAGTGATATTGCCTGAATCTTGGGCAAGGTTTTGTTCTTTAATTAGAGCATTGCCTAAGGAGCCCTTGCCTAAAAATGAACTTCTTGATATATTTTATAATGGACTAACTGATGAAATCTAAGACATATCTGGATAGTTGTGCTGGTTGTGTTTTCAGGGAAAGAACTCCGGCCGAAGCTGAAGAACTAATGGTTAAAATAAGCCGGAATCATGATGACTGGACTATGGCTGAGTCAACACCAACACCAACACCAGCGCCAGTTCCAGAACCGGCACCGAAAAAGAGAGGAATGATCGAATTAAATGATGAGGTTATGAGGGAAGCCAAGAAATCTCTTAAGGAGAGAGGTATTAAATCCGAAGATGTGAAGAATTTACATCCTATAGAAGAATTATGTAAGCCAATCCCTCACTCATCTACTATTGAGGTACACTCTCTCCAACGCTTTGATGATAGAGATATTCCTTACTCTAAACCTCCTGATCAATGCTTAGATGAGTTTGATAATTTTGTTGTTAAGCAAGATAATTTTAATAGAATGGTGCAGAATCATTTGTTGGAAAATTCCAGAGCTATTAACAAGTTGCAGGATATTGTGGAGAGAACCTCTAATGATGTGAAGATACTTGTTAAACATTTTCAAATGGTCCAGACTCAAATTGATCAGCTTACCAAGGTGCAAAAACATTTGCTAGTTAATGCCGCAAGAGAAAAACAAGCGTGTGAAATACGCACAAGAGGAGGTGCTACCACTCAAGACCCCTTGTATCCTGAAGGACATCCTAAGAGGATCGAGCAAGATTCTCAGCGCACTTCAAGAGATGATATTCCTTCCAAGAAGAAGAAGCATAAAACAGTTGCAGAATCTTCTAAAGCAGGTAAAGATCCTAATAGTGTTTCTATTTCTGATGCTGAAACTAAACCAGGTGATGCTTCCGATAAAGAAGAAGTTGAAGAGGAACCAGAAAAGATTGATAAGAATGCAAAGTACACTAAAGAAGACTTCATTGCCAACAAGCATGGTAATGACAGAGAACCTTGGGTGTAGAAACCAATGCCTTTTCCTGGTAAGAAACACAAGTCCAAGGAAGAAGAACACTACAACAGGTTTTGTGAATGGATGAAACCTTTATTTCTGCAAATTCCTTTGACTGATGCTATTAGAATGCCTCCTTATGCAAAGTATATGAAAGATATTGTTACTAACAAAAGGAAGATTCCTAATGAGGAAATTTCCACTTTACTTACTAATTATTCTTTTGATGGTAAAGTTCCAGAGAAGCTTGGAGATCTAGGTATACCAACTATTCCTTGCTCCATTAAAAATAACTATGTTAGAACTGCTTTATGTGATTTGGGAGCCGGAGTTAGTGTCATGCCTTTTTCTCTTTACAAGAGACTTGATCTAGAAAAATTGGTATCAACTGATATATCTTTGCAAATGGCTGATAAGTCTACTACTATTCCTATTGGTATATGTGAAAATGTTCATGTTCAAGTTGCTAATAGTTGTTTGATATTAACTGACTTTGTTGTGTTGGAAATGCCTGAAGATGATAATATGTCTATTATTCTTGGAAGACCTTTTCTAAACACTGCAGGTGCGGTTATTAATTGCAATCAAGGAAAAGTAACTTTTAATGTCAATGACAAAGAATATACGGTCTATTTTCCCAAGAAGATTGATAGAAAGAATGCTCTAAATTCAATCAAAAATGTTGAGACCATTGTTCAGAGCGAAAGCCCAAGGAAGAATATAAAATTGTCATGATTGGGACTATGCCTATCAAGGTCGAGGTAACATAAGCATATAGTGAAATGCAAAGTTTTGCCTCATATAAAGTTAGTTTGGTAACAAGACTTGATCAACCTTGTTAAGAAAGTGATTTTATATGAACGAAACTTTGTTTTCACCGCATTTACTTTACCTCACTTATATTTACTTGTTAATTTATTTTGGTTCCCTTTGTTAGTTACATGATTAGAGTATCTTAGAGCTGCTGCATACTTGGTTTTGATTGCTTTCTATTGCTCCACTGTCATTTTCCCGAGTTTTATTCTCTCATCGTTTTTCTGAAAAATCCTCGAAAATAAAGTTTCTCGAAAAATTCCAGAAAAATATTTTTAAATTTTTATGTAAAAATGGGGCAGAGAGGCACCTGGGAGACATCAGGGGGACCTACCACGCCACCTCACAACCAGGGGGCGTGGCCCAGCCCTGGCCGTGCCCACCTGTTGTGTGGGGGCCCCCTGGCCTCTCACTTATCTCTTCCTCCCCAGCTCTTTCTCTCTCCCAAAAACAATGACACACCAGCTCAAACTCGTGTTCTTGCTACTCTCCATCTCGATTTTTCGATCTCCTTGCTCAGCCCATCATTGTTGCTGAGATTTGGAGCAATTGTTCTCCGGTATGTGACTCCTCCGATTGTCCAAGTAGAATTTTATTTAGTGGAGTATTTCTTGACTATTTTAGCTCTATAGGTGACAGGTGAAATGAGTTTGCATGCTTGTTCTATTGCTTAGAAATGTTATTTTGATGCATGTTAGCCCTCTAGTAACTCCCTATAGTAGTTTCCTACATGTGTTTGTTTCAAAATCACTTTTCATGAGGTTTGTTAAAAATTTCAAAAATGGAGGAGAATGCATACCAACTCTTTCAACATGAACTAGAAGTGCATGAAGTCATGAGAGTTCACCGTGAAGAAAGGGTCTTTCCCTCAATCTATCCATGCTCAGAGTTCATGAATGCTGCTGGAATCCTGCAGGACTTCCAAACTTTACTCTCTAATGCAGGATTGGAGCATTTTGTTGATGGTGAACCACCCCAATTAGCTAAGCTAACAATGTCTGTGGTGCAAGACTTCAAATTTAACTGGTCTACATCTAACCCCATGGTTCATTATAAAATCTACAATAAATCTGTGGACTTGCCCTTTGATGTTTTCTGTGCAGCCATTAGAGTACCACTGTGGGGATCGCGCGAAAGGATGAAGGAGCAGCCTAGGCCATTGATGGACCTATATGGGGAGATTTGTCAAGGAAAAAGCTTCACAGGAGAGGGTGGTAAAATTCGAAATATTCATTTCCCATCCATTCGATATTTTGCCTACTTTATTACCAAGTGTGTTCTTGCTAGGAAAGCTGCAAGTAAGTTATCCTATTGTGATCTAGCTTTTATTGCTGCTGCTTTGAGAGGTGATAGGACTTATAATTTGGGTGCTTTGATAGCTTTTCGTCTTGATGCTAACCGTGAGAAAGGAGGGATCTGTGGAGGTCTTGTTGCTTCACGCTTATTAGCTTTGCATGGTTTAGTGCCTCATATTTTAGATCTGCAGTTCCCCATTGAGAAATTTGATCTTAATTCCATGCTGCATCATAAGTTTGTTTCTCCTCATTCCTGTTTGAATAACCTGATGTTTGAGATAACCTTCTTTAAGAAATCTACCTGGAAGGTAGTGAAGGCTGATCGATCCGTACATTTGCCTGCACCTCTTTTGTTTAACCTTGATCGCAGGAATGGATGGTCACTCACAGCGGGTGAGCTCGACGCATACATGGAAGAGCACCCGCAGCCCGTGCACAATGAAGAGGCGATCAAGGAGTCGGTCCAGCCTTCCAACATTGCGGAGTTTCCATACCAGCAGCCCTATTATGATTATACACCATCTGCTTCATCTTCGCAAGGGCCAGGCTATGACTATGCCAATGATGACCCACCGGCATGGGGCATGTTTTCGAGACGACATTGATCTCCACTTAGGCCAAAAGCCTAAGCTTGGGAGGAGGTACGCCGATGATTCACTCATCTACATATCATATTTTGTCGGTCCTATGTATATCCATTTTTCGCTTTCTTTGTTGTTCTTGTTCTTATTTCTACTTTCCCAAAACACAAAAAGACCAAAAATATTTCCATTGTTTCCCTTTGTTTGACTTTTCAATTGCTAGCTTGGGTCTGCTTTACTTGCTATTTTCGGTTTGATATTTGAAAAATCCAAAAATATTTTGCTTTGTTTGCTGTTTCCTTCTGTTCTTGTTTCAAAAATCGAAAACCCAAAAATATTTGTTGTTCTTCTTCGGTTTTGTAAAGTTTGTTGCAGAGTTCAGTCTCCCGTGACTCCTTTGGAGCTTGGTATTCACTTCATATTATTCAAGCCACACAAGTGAAAGGCAATAATGACGACATATGACAACCCGAGATGTGGTAAGAGGCTGGTATGAACTCTATTTGTTTTCATTTTTGTACATATACTCATCTATGTGGACATGCTTAGTCAGTTCATGTAAGGTATATGTTATCTAATGGATGCTTTTTAGTTCTTGCTCTCATATGATTAGTTCCAATTTACTAATAGTTTGTAGCATGTCATGTAGACGCTTGCTTGCATTGTTTTATTCATAATATGGTATGTTATTGTGGTATCCTCCTCTGAAAGTTTCATTTGAATCGACTTGGCACATGCTCAAGCATGCATATGACTGAACAAAAAGTCAATTAAGCCTCGATGATTTACTTTGCCTTAGAGTTCTTGTATCATTTTTATGCCTATGTTAATTTTGTTTTGTCACAAGCATGATTATGACAGCTATTGCTCTCTCGATTGTCGCTTCCCAGTCTTTTGCTAGCCTTCACTTGTACTGAGAGGGAATACTTCTCATGCATCCAATCACCAAAAACCAAGTCTACCAAAGAATCCACTATAAATTCCCATGCATGGTATTTGCAAGCCATTCCAAGTAAATTTTCATGTGCTACCTTTCAAAACTTTCAAATACTTCTCATTTTGTGCCACTGTTTTTAGCTCATGAGGACGTAGTGGTCGAAATTGCTATCTTCCATATTAAATTAAGTACCCCTCGACTAGGTAGCTTCATCTGCTCGTCATTAATTTTGCATGAGAGCTGGTGAGACCATTGCAATCTAATTCTAAAAAAAAGAAAAAAAGGCACTCCTCCATGGTATGTGAATGTTGGTGGGCACCCGATGGAATCGGTTAGCCATGGTTTGAGAAAGGAAAAAAGTAAGGAGGAGTGCTAAAGCTTTATAAAAGAGCACCAATGTGCCAAATTTTCAAAGAACTCGGAACCGCTCTCACTTGTTTATTATGGAAGATAGGAAGTCCCCATTGCCAGTCGTTGACATGAAACAACCACCTCTCAAAATAAAATTTTATCTCTATTTTACAAATGAAAAGCTCTAGGACATGTTAAATCACTACTTCCCTCTGCGAAGGGCCTTTCTTTTACTTTTATGTTGAGTCTTCATCTTCTAACTTTAAGCACCTTCTTGAGAGCATAGCTGTTATTCTTAGTGTAATGTGCTTGTCCCAGAACATGGTTAATTGTGGTATACTTTTGATGCTTGTATCTTTGATATTTTTACTTCAAGTCTTCCCTTGAACTTCAGAGGTGCCTCAGCATTTATGTTTTTCTCCACAAATAAAGGCAAGTGGGATACCACTCTTCCATATCATTTATGAACACTACAATCTTGCAACTTCTTATGTTTCATGTTACTTGTTATTAGTGCATTGGCACTCTTTCATAGCTTGCTTGACTATGAGGCAGCATTAGTTGCATATTTCTTATCATGAATTGCTTGAGTACTTGATCATATAGTGAGTATATATACATCATATGAAGCAAATGTGTTCGTGAAAGTTTCTTTTATCGCTCTCAGTTGTTAACTAAATTGCTTGGGGACAAGCAAATAGCTAAGCTTGGGGGGAGTTGATACATCCAAAACGTATCTACTTTCCCGAACACTTTTGCTATTGTTTCTCTTCTAATTTGTGTGTTTTGAATGCAACTAACGCGGACTAACGCTGTTTTCAGCAGAATTGCTTTAGTGTCTCGTTTTTGTGCAGAAATCCAACTTTCAGTAAAAATTTGGGAAAATATTGCAAAAATCCTATTTCACCAGAAGACCCACGGAGCCAGAAAATGAGACGGAGAGGGGCCAGGAGGCCACCACACAACCAGGAGGCGCGGCCCAGGCCTGGCCACGCCCACCTGTTGTGTGGCCACCTTGGTCATCGCCTCGACCCCTCCTTCCGCCTACATATACCCTCTGACCTGAAAGGAGCGGGGGTTTGGCATTTTTCCCAGATAGACTTCCGCTGCGCCGCCACCACCAGAAACTGCGATTCGAAACCAGAAACTCCGTTCTGGCACCCTGCCGGGATAGGGATTTGGAGGAGATCTTCATCACCATCATCACCGACGTCTCTCCATCAACCATCCATGACTCTCCCATCCATGTGTGAGTAATTCCCGCTGTAGGCGAAGGGAATGGTAGGGATTGGATGAGATCATTCATGTAATTTGCTATGAGATTGTTAGGGCATAGTGCCTAGTATCTTTTATTAGTGCTTATGACATTGTTGCAACTTGTTGTGCTTAATGCTTATCACTTTGGGCCCGAGTGCCATGATCTCAGATCTAAACTTGTTATTGTTTTATGATGATACTTGTTATTTATGGTCTTACCTACAAGTTGTTTACACATATTGTTGTCCAGAACCCGCGGCCCCAAAGTGATAGAAATTGGGATAACTGGAGGGGATGGCTATGATGTGAGGATCACATGTGTTCACCGAGTGCTAATGCTTTGCTCCTGTACTTTATTAAAAGGAGTACCTTAATTACCAGTAGTTTCCCTTGAGGCCCTGCTGCAACAGGCTGGTAGGACAAAAGATGTTGTGCAAGTTTCTCATTGCGAGCACGTACGACTATATACGGAACACATGCCTATGATTGTTAGTACAAGGATGCTTTATCATTATTTATCTGCAATGCCCATGTCTCACTGATTTCATGAATTATCTTATCCATGCAACGCCCGTACATCCATCCCTATGCCTATAGTATTTAATCCTACTATTTACTATTGCTACTATTACTTCTTTTATTCTACTAATGTTGTTACTGTTTCACTACTATCACCACTATAAAACTGTTGCTACTCATAAATCGCTGCGAACAAGTCTGTTTCCAGGTGCAGCTGAATTGAGAACTCATCTGTTAAGGCTTATAAATATTCTTTGGCTCCCCTTGTGTCGAATCCATAAATTTGGGTTTTACTTCCCTCAAAGACTGTTGCGATCCCCTATACTTGTGGGTCATCACAAACATAACCCAGACGATGAGTCACCTCATCGCGACCACTTGGAGAAGCAATATCAAAGGCACTCACACGGTTGACAATTTTATAATAATTTAATATTGTAGTAGAACTATTTACTATGCCACTTGTTATCATCAATTAGGTGCAAGTTGTTCTATGATCGAGTAGAATGACTCCAAGTCGTCCATAACTATGGACACGGCTTTTCAAAAAGATTTACCCTGCAGGGATGCACCAATGTACCCATACACGCTCGATCAATCCAACCTAGACAAGGAAAGGACATCACAACAAGACTGTTGCTAGTTCTACGAGAGAGTTTAGGGGGCCACCCTACTAAGCTACCCGCAACAAAGTCGGCCGAGCTTTGGAGACGGACCTAGAAGTTTGCGCCGACGGCTAAGTCTATCAGAGAGTTCATCGAAGAGACTCTTCCAGCTTCACGTAAATGTCCTGCTAGCAAATAAACCCGTCAACCATTGGAGGCGACACAACCACACCCATCGGAGGGGGGCTTAGAGACTCCGCCACCATCAAAGGTGACTCCACCCAAATCCAGATCAAAATGTAAATACGGTGTTGTGGCCCACAGTAAACTAACTCGAGAAAAAGTAGTAAGTCAAGGGAGACCCCATGGAATCTTCTGCGAGTGGTTAGCGCGCTCAGCTTATAACAATTCATGCGAACTCGGGGTCCTAGGGGACACAAGTGAGCCGTCGTAAAACGGGCAAAATGACTCACCAATGCCTCTGCTTTAATCAAGTGTAGTTATAACATAAATATCTCCAACATCTACTATCCAACTTCTCCAATTAGTATCCATCTCATATCAAGTAGAGCATGTGATAAACTTCCCAACAACCCGATAAGATAAAACAACTTGAAACAACCTAAGCATGCCTACGACTCGTAAGGCCAACTCAAATAACAAGCAAAAGGTAATAGGCGGGAGGTGGAGAGTATATAGTTTTGCTTTGGGGAAATAGGTGGATAGGATACGTGACTCGAACAAAGCATCAGAACACAAGGCTAGCATAAAGCATAAACCAAAAACAGAAATAGGTAATAAGTACCCCTATAGGTAGGTAAGGGGTGGGAAAGCTTGCCTGGCAAGATTGTCAAAGAACACCCGAAGAACTTGTCGTTGCTCACATCATCATGAAACGTCCTATCCGTGAAGAAGCAAAACGCTACAATAAACAACGGATGCAACACTTACTACTACGACAAAAGAATCGGCATGATCATATGCAAGCATGCAATATGCAAGCATGCATGACATGGCAATTATGATGCAATGCAACTTATCCAAATTAAGCAGAATTGGAATCCCGACACACATATATAAGGTTCAAGTTATTTTACTACACAACAATTTAAATGTTGATTAGGATGGCGAAGACAAGGCAAGTGTGAGCTACACAAAATTAAATGAAGTAGGGTAACCATATTTGGTAATACCCAAATACTCCATATGTTATGTATTAGGTAATACGCAAACTACCATGTTATTACATGATGCATGATGCAAACAGGCAAATGAATGTCATATTTATATTCTTCACATTTTTCTGATAAACTTTCATATAGAAAACATTTTATTTTGAGTTATGATTCAAAAGATATGAATTTAGCAAGATACAAACATTTTTCTGGAATTTTCACGAAACAGAGAAACAGATAGAACTTTTCTCACCGCAGAAAAAGCTAGCCACAGTGTATGACGAGTGGGACCAGAAAGTGCTGAGTCAGCACTATCGCACTAGCAGGAGGACGGGGATTTTCACACCGGTTCAGGAACTAGCCAGAGTCACCGACGACTAGGGACCACCCGTCTTGGAGGCGCGCTGAGAAAATACCAAAAAGGGTTGTCCCCGGCGGGATTCGAACTAGGATCTGCAGATCCTAGTCCCAATGATCTCCTCTGTTCCATAGACCTTGGAGATGCTTCCTTCTGGCCTAGCACAGTTACGAACATATTTCTTTAAGACTACCATGAACCTCTCGAAGGGGAACATATTGTGCAGAAATACAGGACCGAGAATGGAAATCTCTTCGACTAGGTGAACTAAAAGATGTGTCATAATTTTGAAGAAGGACGGGGGGAACACCAACTCAAAACTGACAAGACATTGGACCACATCCTTCTGTAGCCTTTCCAGACTTTCTCAATCGATTACCTTCTGAGATATTGCATTGAGGAATGCACATAGCTTCACAATGGGTACTCGATCAATTTCCGGTAGAAGCCCCCCTCAATGCAACCAGAAGCAACTGCGTCATAATCACGTGACAATCATGAGACTTTAGGTTCTGGAATTTTTTCTCTGCCATATTTATTATTCCCTTTATATTTGACGAGAAGCCAGCCGGGACCTTGATACTGCTCAGGCATTCAAAAAAGATTTTGTTCTCTGCTTTGGTAAGAGTGTAGCTGCTTAAGTATTGATGGCCTTTATCAGTATGCTTGTTGTATGGGTCTTTGATACGTTGCTGGTCCTCCCGTGCTTCTGGTGTATCTTGTGACGCCCCAAAATCAGCACCTTGCGAATTATAGCAATCACACCACAATTTCACACGATGTCGCTTTGGAAACGCCCACCAAGCAAAATGTGCACGTCGCAACATACACATTAGGCGGGTGGAATCAAGGTAGTAACATTACACAAGTTCATCATGGAACCCACAAAATACATATATAATATAACCACGAAGACTCCACGAGTCAAGATCCAAATATACATACAAAGATTTGAATCATACATAAAGCCAAAATAGTATCCGAGTATAGACAAGAATACAAATGGGCCTAAGAGGCCTGAAGATAACGATGGTGTCCATAACCCTGTCCAGGCCAAGCCGGAAGGGTAACCTTGCTAACATCATCGCTTCCATGTACCTGTCTTCAAACCTGCTCCGACGAATATCTGAGACGAGCAGCAATAAGTACGAAGTACTTAGCAAGACTTCAAGACGTATAAAGCATAGTCAACAAGTCATCTTTGTATGTGAGGTACGCAGACAAGCTCGAGAGACTCAAAAGGACGTCGGATGTATGGTAGGGTTAAGCGGCTGCGAGCAAGCACTAAAGAACCTATAGAGACACTCTACAACTTCCGTTTAATTAGAATAAGATAAGAGAGTGCATAGAATAACCAACTAGAATACTACAGCAAACATAACCCAGCTGATGAATCACCTTGTCGTGACCACTTGGAGAAGCAATATCAAAGGCACTCACATGGTTGACAATTTTATAATAATTTAATATTGTAGTAGAACTATTTACTATGCCACTTGTTATCATCAATAAGGTGCAAGTTGTTCTATGATCGAGTAGAACGGCTCCAAGTCATCCATAACCGCGGACACGGCTTTTCGAAAAGATTTACCCTACAGGGGTGCACCAATGTACCCATACACGCTCGATCAATCCAACCTAGACAAGGGAAGGACATCACGACAAGATTGTTGCTAGTTCTACGAGAGAGTTTAGGGGGGCCACCCTACTAAGCTACACGCAACGAAGTCGGCCGAGCTTCAGAGACGGACCCAGAAGTTTGCGCCGACGGCTAAGTCTGTCAGAGAGCTCATCAAAGAGACTCTTCCAGCTTCGCATAAATATCCCGCTAGCAAATAAACCCGTCAACCATCGGAGGCGACGCAACCACACACATCGGAGGGGGGCTTAGAGACTCCACCACCATCAAAGGTGACTCCACCCAAATCCAGATCCAAATATAAATACGGTGTTGTGGCCCCCGGTAAACTAACTTGAGAAAAAGTAGTAAGTCAAGGGAAACCCATGGAATCTTCCACGAGTGGTTAGCGCGCTCAGCTTAGAACAATTCATGCGAACTCGAGGTCCCAGGGGACACAAGTGAGCCATCGTAAAACAGGCAAAATGACTCACTAATGCCTCTGCTTTAATCAAGTGTAGTTATAACATAAATAAATCATATTTATCTCCAACATCTACTATCCAACTTATCTCCAATTAGTATCCATCTCATATCAAGTAGAGCATGTGATAAACTTCCCAATAACATGATAAGATAAAATAACTTGAAACAACCTAAGCATGCCTACGACTCGTAAGACCAACTCAAACACGAAGCAAAAGGTAATAGGCGGGAGGTGGCGAGTATATAGTTTTGCTTTGGGGAAATGGGTGGATAGGATATGTGACTCGAACAAAGCATCGAAACACAAGGCTAGCATAAAGCATAAACCAAAAACAGAAATAGGTAATAAGTACCCCTATAGGTAGGTAAGGGGTGGGAAAGCTTGCCTGGCAAGATTGTCAAAGAACACCCGAAGAACTTGTCATTGCTCACATCATCACAAAACGTCCTATCCGTGAAGAAGCAAAACGCTACAACAAACAACGGATGCAACACTTACTACTACGGCAAAAGAATCGGCATGATCATATGCAACCATGCATGACATGGCAATTATGATGCAATGCAACTTATCCAAATTAAACGGAATTGGAATCCTGGCACACATATATAAGGTTCAAGTTATTTTACTACATGACAATTTAAATATTGATTAGCATGGCGAAGACAAGGCAAGTGTGAGCTACACAAAATTAAATGAAGTGGGGTAACCATATTTGGTAATACCCAAATACTCCATATGTTATGTATTAGGTGATATGCAAACTACCACGTCATTACATGATGCAAGATGCAAACATGCAAATGATGTCATATTTAGATTCTTCACATTTTTCTGATAAACTTTCATATAGAAAACATTTTATTTTGACTTACGATTCAAAAGATATGAATTTAGCAAGATACAAACATTTTTCTGGAATTTTCACGAAACAGAGAAACAGATAGAACTTTTCTCACCGCAGAAAAAGCTAGCCACAGCGTATGACGAGTGGGACCAGAAAGTGCTGAGTCAGCACTGTCAGACCAGCAGGAGGATGGGGATTTTCACACTAGTTCAGGAACTAGCCGGAGTCACCGACGACTAGGGACCACTCGTCGGGGAGGCGCGCTGAGAAAATACCAAAGAGGGTGGTCACCGGCGGGATTTTAACTAGGATCTGCAGAAGCGAGACAAAGGGCTCAAACCACTGTGGTACTCATTCGATTCTGAACAAACTAGGAAGATAGCCTTTATGTTATGACGAAGTAGCCGTTTAACCTGACGAAACTGAAGATGGATTTCCACTGGTGTCGGGACTGGGCGCGGTCGGAAGAAGGCTCTCGCCGAGAGTTCGGGAAGACGGAGCTATCACCGGAGGTTGCCTTGGTGGCAGAGAACCCAGCAGGGCATTCGCAGAACCAGGTGGGGATGGAGCAAAGGAGGCTCATGCGCAGCCGGCCGCTCGCGGGCTTGCAGAGCTTGGTGAAGGCACGTGCTGCAGAGAATACACGAGCTTGCCATCGGGAAGGAGGGACCTCGATGGACGGTGACCTTGCAGAGGACATGCACGCGGGGGGAGGCGAAGTTGCAGAGCCTATTGGCAAACGGGTACGGCGGACGGAGATGCGCCGGAATGGCATGGAAGTGGTGATTGTTGTAGGGACCAACGAGCTCGAGCTGAGCGGTGTCGGTGACGGAGCGTCGGACGCGGAGCAGAATTGAAGATGAGGTACTGCCATAGAGTACACCTATGGAGCTGTGCTTGACTGTGGAATCGCGGACGGAGGAGCTTGGAAGGAAGAGGACCGTGGGGTCGCGGCGATTTCCTTGGTGGTGTGCTCAGGAGCGAGAAACAGAAAGCGGAGGGAGAGGAAGAGAGTGGCGACGGCGACAGGGGAGAGGAGTAGCTAGGGTAGGGTTGCATGGCCTTAAGTAGCTACAGGGGGAGAGGCTATCACGGCCGTCCCATCGCTCAGGTGCAGGACGTGGCATGCCTCGATGCACTTCCGTACAAGAGGTAGGTGACAACAGGGTTAGAGGGGCTGGAGGGTTGCGGGAGGTTCGCTGGGCTTCTTTACTTCTCCACCCTTTTTTCTGATATATGCATCTCCTTTTATTTTCTGCTGTTTTCTCTGGGACACAAAGAGATAGGGGAAACGTTTGGAAGATTTCAAACAGGTTCTAAATATTTTGAAAAGTGGAATTTACCTCAAACGATCTATAAAGATTTGCAAACATTATAGTTCTAGTTTTAGTTTAAAATAATAAAAGAGAGAGGAGGGTTTATTATAAAACCATACAAGCAAGAATAAAGTAGTATTTGTTTGAAAACATGCAAGGTGATAGATGCATGATGCACAAAAAATAAAAGAACAAACAATTTTTAAAAGGGGATTTTCCCGGGCCGTTACAATCGACACCACCAACAAGGGATCTCGCCCCGAGATCCACGCTCGTGTAGGGGAAAGAGTTGGTTAGACTATCGGATCTTCATGCACCATATTGAACTTGTCGACACCGCCAACAAGAGGTTCCTTCTCGACACCACCAACAAAGGATTCTTGCTCCAATTTATGATGATGAACTTCCGAGGTATAGACCTATTAGGATAAGGGCAAGAGATCGTCCACCCACGCGGAAACCTATACTTGAAGAAGTAGGTAAGAGAGAGGACTCAAAATTCGCAAGCTAAGAGGAGAGAAGCACATAGGTAAGGAGTAAAATGTAGGGCTAATCAGAACTATCCAACGCATATTTAGCAAAATAGTTTTGAAACTAGACACAACAACGTCCGTTGGCAAGGTTATCCTACAGGCAGAGCGGACCCATGGGTATCGACAAAACCAGGGCTCTGATACCACTTGTGACGCCCCAAAATCGGTACCTTGCGAATTATAGCAATCACACCACAATTTCGCACGATGTCGCTTTGGAAACGCCCACCAAGCAAAATGTGCACGTTGCAACATACACATTAGGCGGGTGGAATCAAGGTAGTAACATTACACAAGTTCACAATGGAACCCACAAAAGACATACATAATATAACCACGAAGACTCCACAAGTCAAGATCCAAATATAGATACAAAGATCCAAATCATACATAAAGCCAAAATAGTATCCGAGTACGGACAAGAATACAAATGTGCCTAAGAGGTCTAAAGATAACGATGGTGTCCATAACCCTGCCTAGGCCAAGCCGGAAGGGTAACCTTGCTAACGTCATCGCTTCCATGTACCTATCTTCAAACCTGCTCTCACGAATATCCGAGATGAGCAGCAATAAGTACGAAGTACTTAGGAAGACTTCAATATGTATAAAGCATAGTCAACAAGTCATCTTTGTACGTGAGGTACGCAGACAAGCTCAAGAGACTCAAAAGGACGTCAGCTGTATGGTGGGGTTAAGTGGCAGTGAGCAAGCACTAAAGAACCTATAGAGACACTCTACAACTTCCGTCTAATTAGAATAAGATAAGAGAGCATAGAGGAACCAACTAGAATATTACAGCAAACATAACCCAGCCGATGAATCACCTCATCGCGACCACTTGGAGAAGCAATATCAAAGGCACTCACACGGTTGACAATTTTATAACAATTTAATATTGTAGTAGAACTATTTACTATGCCACTTGTTATCATCAATTAGGTGCAAGTTGTTCTATGATCGAGTAGAACAGCTCTAAGTCGTCCATAACCGCGGACATGGCTTTTCAAAAAGATTTACCCTGCAGGGGTGCACCAATGTACCCATACACGCTCGATCAATCCAACCTAGACAAGGGAAGGACATCACGACAAGACTATTGCTAGTTCTACGAGAGAGTTTAGGGGGGCCACCCTACTAAGCAACCCGCAACGAAGTCGGCCGACCTTTGGAGACGGACCCAGAAGTTTGCGCCGACGGCTAAGTCTGTCAGAGAGCTCATCGAAGAGACTCTTCCATCTTCGCATAAACGTCTCGCTAGCAAATAAACGCATCAACCATCGGAGGCGACGCAACCACACCCATCGGAGGGGGGCTTAGAGACTCCGCCACCATCAAAGGTGACTCCACCCAAATCTAGATCCAAATGTAAATACGGTGTTGTGGCCCCGGTAAACTAACTCGAGAAAAAATAGTAAGTCAAGGGAGACCCCATGGAATCTTTCGCGAGTGGTTAGCGTGCTCAGCTTAGAACAATTCATGTGAACTCGGGGTCCTAGGGGACACAAGTGAGCCATCGTAAAACGGGCAAAATGAATCACTGATGCCTCTGCTTTAATCAAGTGAAGTTATAACATAAATAAATCATGTTTATCTCCAACATCTACTATCCAACTTATCTCCAATTAGTATCCATCTCATATCAATTAGAGCATGTGATAAACTTCCCAACAACCCGATAAGATAAAACAACTTGAAACAACCTAAGCATGCCTACGACTCGTAAGGCCAACTCAAACAATAAGCAAAAGGTAATAGGCGGGAGGTGGCAAGTATATAGTTTTGCTTTGGGGAAACAGGTGGATAGGATACGTGACTCAAACAAAGCATCGGAACACAAGGCTAGCATAAAGCATAAACCAAAAACAGAAATAGGTAATAAGTACCCCTATAGGTACGTAAGGGATGGGAAAGCTTGCCTGGCAAGATTTTCGAAGAACACCCGAAGAACTTGTCATTGCTCACATCATCACGAAACGTCCTATCTGTGAAGAAGCAAAACGCTACAACAAACAACGGATGCAACACTTACTACTACGGCAAAAGAATTGGCATGATCATATGCAAACATGCATGACATGGCAATTATGATATAATGCAACTTATCCAAATTAAGCGGAATAGGAATCCCGGCACACATATATAAGGTTCAAGTTATTTTACTACACGACAATTTAATGTTTATTAGCATGGCGAAGACAAGGCAAGTGTGAGCTACACAAAATTAAATGAAGTGGGGTAACCATATTTGGTAATACCCAAATACTCCATATGTTATGTATTAGGTGATATGCAAACTACCACGTCATTACATGATGCAAGATGCAAACAGGCAAATGAATGTCATATTTAGATTCTTCACATTTTTCTGATAAACTTTCATGTAGAAAACATTTTATTTCGAGTTACGATTCAAAAGATATGAATTTAGCAAGATACAAACATTTTTCTGGAATTTTCACAAAATAGAGAAACAGATAGAACTTTTCTCACCGTAGAAAAAGCTAGCCACAACGTATGACAAGTGGGACCAGAAAGTGCTGAGTCAGCACTGTCGCACCAGCAGGAGGACGGGGATTTTCACACCGGTTTAGGAACTAGCCGGAGTCACCGATGACTAGGGACCACCCGTCGGGGAGGCGCGCTGAGAAAATACCAAAAAGGGCGGTCACAGGCGGGATTCGAACTAGGATCTGCAGAAGCGAGACAAAGGGCTCAAACCACTTTGGTACTCGTTCGATTCTGAACAAACTAGGAAGATAGCCTTTATGTTATGACGAAGTAGCCGTTTAACCTGACGAAACTAAAGATGGATTGCCACTGGAGTTGGGACTGTGCGCGGTCGGAAGAAGGCTCTCGCCGAGAGTTCGGGAAGACGGAGCTGTCACCGGAGGTTGCCTTGGTGGCAGAGAACCCAGTAGGGCGTTCGCTGAACCAGGTGGGGATGGAGCAAAGGAGGCTCACGCGCAGCCGGCCGCTCGCGGGCTTGCAGAGCTTGGTGAAGGCACGTGCTACAGAGAATACACGAGCTTGCCGTCGGGAAGGAGGGACCTCGATGGACGGCGACCTTGCAGAGGATGCGCGTGCAGAGGGAGGCGAAGTTGCAGAGCCTATTGGCGAATGGGTACGGTGGTCAGAGATGCGCCGGAATGGCATGGAAGCGGTGGTTGTTGCAGGGACCAACGAGCTCGAGCTGAGCGGTGTCGGTGATGGAGCATCGGACGCGGAGCAGAACTGAAGATGAGGTAGTGCCGTAGAGGACACATGTGGAGCTGTGCTTGACTGCGGAATCGCGGACGGAGGAGCTTGGAAGGAAGAGGACTGCGGGGTCACGGCAATTTCCTTGGTGGTGTGCACGGGAGCGAGAAATAGATAGCTGAGGGAAAGGAAGAGAGTGGCAGCGGCGACAGGGGAGAGGAGCAGCTAGGGTAGGGTTGCAGGGCCTTAAGTAGCTGTAGGGGGAGAGGCTCTCACGGTCGTCCCATCGCTCAGGTGCAGGACGTGGCATGCCTCGATGCACTGCCGTACAAGAGGTAGGTGACAACAGGGTTAGAGGGGCTAGAGGGTTGCGGGAGGTTCGCTGGGCTTCTTTACTTCTCCTCCCTTTTTCTGATATATGCATCTCCTTTTATTTTCTGTTGTTTTCTCCGAGACATAAAGAGATAGGGGAAAGGTTTGGAAGATTTCAAACAGGTTCTAAATATTTTGAAAAGCGGAATTTACCTCAAACGATCTATAAAGATTTGCAAACATTATAGTTCTAGTTTTAATTTAAAATAATAAAAGAGAGAGGAGGGTTTATTATAAAACCATACAAGCAAGAATAAAATAGGATTGTACCACAAAATAATATAGATTTGTTTGAAAACATGCAAGGTGATAGATGCATGATGCACAAAAAATAAAAGAACAAACAATTTTTAAAAGGGGATTTTCCCGGGCCGTTACATATCTTTTGTCTTCCCATACACGCCCAGGAAGCCTAGCAGGTTCACGCAAAGATTCTTCATCACGTGCATCACGTCGATTGAAGAACGGACCTCTAGGTCTTTCCAATACTCAAGCTCCCAAAATATAGATTTCTTCTTCCACATGGCCGTGTGTCCGCTAATGGGGTCTTTCGGAATAGATTGACCGCTAGGACCCTTTCCAAAGATTACTTCTAGGTCCTTCACCATACCAAATACATCAGCACCTTTAGGGAGCTTAGGCTTCTTCCGGTGATCTGCCTCACCGTTGAAATGCTTGCCTTTCTTTAGTCTTATCTAAACAGTACGTGCATGCATTGTATCCCTTGTTTGACTGTCCTGAAATGTTACTAAGAGCAGGCCAATTATTGATGGTTACAAACAACAACGCTCGTAGGTCAAATGGCTCTTGTTTGTGCTCATCCCACACCTTTACACCTGGTTCTGCCCACAACTGCAAAAGTTCATCGACTAATGGCCTTAGGTACACATCAATGTCGTTGCCGGGTTGCTTTGGTCCTTGGATGAGCACTGGCATCATAATGAACTTCCGCTTCATGCACAACCAAGGAGGAAGGTTGTAGATACATAGAGTCACAGGCCAGGTGCTGTGACTATAGCTCTGCTCCCCAAAAAGATTCATGTCGTCTGTACTTAGACCAAACCATAAGTTCCTCGCGTCACCTGCAAAGTTCAAGTACTTTCTCTCGATGTTTCTCCACTGCGACCCATCGGTGGGGTGTCTCAGTTTCCCGTCTTTCTTACGCTCTTCTTTGTGCCATCGTAACAACCTGGCATGCTCTTTGTTTCTAAACAGACATTTCAACCGTGGTATTATAGGAGCATACCACATAACCTTAGCAGGAACCCTCTTCCTGGGGTCTCGTCATCGCCCTCAACATCACCAGGGTCATCTTGTCTGATCTTGTACCAACATGCAGTGCATATCGGACGTTTATCCATATTCTCGTACTTCTCACCGCGGTACAGGATGCAGTCATTAATGCATGCATGTATCTTCTCCACATCTAATCCTAGAGGGAAGATAGTCTTCTTTGCTTCGTACATTGTCTCGGGCAGCTCGTTATCCTTTGGAAGCTTCGGCTTCATTATTTTTAGTAACTTCTCAAATAATCCTTTGTCAAATAAACCAGCCTCTGCCTTCCATTTCAGCAGTTCAAGTGTGGTACCGAGCTTTGTGCTGCCATCTTCACAATTTGGGTACAACAACTTTTTGTGATCCTTTTGTATGGCCTCCAACTTCAGCTTCTCCCTTTCTGTATCGCATTGTTGCTTTGCATCAGAAATGACCCGATCAAGACCATCAGCGGGCTCATCCGATGCCTGTTGTTCTTCTTCATTGCCGCCTCCCTCTCCTTCATTGTCTTCCATTGCAGTATCACCGTATTCTTCAGGGGACATAGGATAGCTTTCATCATCCTCCTCTTCTTCATTTTCTTCCGGCCTAACCCCTCTTTGTCCGTGCATGGCCCAACAATAATATCCGGGCATGAAACCTCTCCGAAGCAGATGGCTTTGAAGGATCCTCAGGGCAGAGTGCTCCGCCACGTTCCGACAGTCGACGCAGGGACAAGGCATAAAATTATTCACTTTGTTTGCCTTAGCCACATTGATAAATTTATGCAGGCCTGCAATAAAATCAGAATCGCGTGGGTCGCCGTACATCCATCGCATCCGCGCATCGATCTGCTTCATAATAATTAACCATTACAATAACATCGTGAATAGTGAAATGACCACCCTACATGGACACATGCAATATTTTTGTATCAGTTACAGATGAAGAAGATAAGGTTGCTAACCTCGGCCGAGGATACCGTGTTGTGCAAACTTAAGTGTGGCTCGGACATTTCGTCGAACACCTTGTGTGCAATCAAAGGAAAAAAAAAGCTAGCACCCACACCTCACACACAATCCAGCAAAATTTGGTGGCAAAGAGCAAAGGACTGGGCTTATTTATAGCCAGGGGAGGGTCTTTGATCCCGGTTCGTGGCATGAACCGGGACCAATGCTCCGCAGAGCGCCACGTGCCACGCGGGGGGGCATTGGTCCCGGTTGATGCCACAAACTGGGACCGATGCTCCGAAATGAACCGGGACCGGCCTCAAGGCGGCACGAACCGGGACCGATGCCTGTCATTGGTCCCCATTGGACAGCAGAACCAGGACAGATGATATTTGGGTGGTGGACCAAAGACCCATTTTCTACTAGTGCGTGTTGAAGCCGGACATCTAATAGTTTGCTTGCCAGTTATCAATCCGAGCACGTATATTTAGTTGGTAAATCTCCACCGTTTGTGCACTTTGAATTTAGCGTGACAAATCTACACAGTTGGTTGTTAGTTGTTTTAATAATACCTCTTCTCTACTAATAATACGACTTGAGGTCGTGATGGTTAATACGTTTTGGTCCGTCCACTTTACGCTTTCGTCCGTCTGGTTTTACGTTTGGCCAGAAAATTTTCGCTCGATGCGGGCCGGCCTGTTCCTGATCGCAAGCGATCCTGTATTACTTGAACTCGATCTCCAAACATCCCGTCCTCCTCCTCCTCGAACGGTGTGGCACGCCACCACCAGAAACATCCCGCCGCTGGCAGCTCGCGCGCCGCCCTTCTCCTTCCTTGTAGCTTCGGCGGCGGGGCCCTGCCCCTCCCCTGCATCTCAGCCGGCGGCGCCCTGCCTCATCCATACAACCCAAGCCGACGGTGCCCTACCTCGTCCATAGAACCCAAGCCGGCGATGCGCTGCGGCGACCGAACGGTGCCCCGAGAGCGCATCCCCTGCAACTCGAGCCGGCGGCACCCTGCCCCATACCTGCGTCACGACTCACGAGCCGGCAGCCGTCGACCGACAGGTTTCCCGCGTGCCTCCGTCCTCATCGAGGAATAGGGCCATAGCGCCTCCCCTGGCCTTGTGCATGCCTCGCTGCCGTCCTACCTCCAGCCTCGCCTCTCCAGGCTTGCTCTCCTCCCATCCTTGATTACTGACTCGGTTTCTTTTGTGCATGTGAGATCTCACTCACCATGTCAAAAGGGTCTGACTTCATAGCTGTTGCGAGGCTCAGCTTAATTTCATTACACGTTGATGTATTGCCCTCTTGTCTTATAGTACAAAATTCGATGGCCGTATGTGCATAACAATTTTTCATTTAGTGTATCTACTTCTACAATGTATGGCTGGGTTAGCACGTAGAAAAAACTGACAAATGAAATAAGAAGATATATAAAGGAGATTTACTGTTATTATTAGAAAGTTGATGTTGGATCGGACATGATTGAATGCAAAATGAATTGAGTTTAGTAGCTTTTATTCTGAAAATTCTCTTGTTCTGCATCCTCCAAGCTCTGTCCCACAAAGAGCTCGAGGAACCAATCTTGATGTCGCCATTGTTCCCCGCTGCCGGAGCTGTGCTCTCCTCTCAGCGCTAGAAATAAGACCATCGTCAAGTCCTTAGTTTTTTCCCTGATGATTTCATCCCCTACCACATCCGGTTCCTACCACTAGTAGAGAATTGCTTATAGCCAGCCTCCTTATCGCCGGCGCATTAGTATTTTATGCGCCTGTGGTAAAAATACCCCTGGCGAACACAGCCGTATGCGCCGGTGGTAAAAATTATCCCTGGCGAATATCTCTTCTATGCGCCGGCGATAATTCTCACACCACCGGCGCATCAAAACAAAATGCGCCGGGGATAAGTCTGGGCGGTCCCACCCCGGATGGGCCGGCCCCTGTCTATTGTTATCCCCGGCGAATAGATTAGGGATACGCCGGGGATAAGGGGGCTTACCACTGGCGCACATAGGCTTATGCGCCGGGGATAATAATCAAAACATTACCGCCGGCGAATACACCCATATGCGCCGGGGATAAGGGATCTTACCGCCGGTGCACATGCCAAATGCGCCGGGGATAAGGCCCTTCATTTCCAGCCACAGCACCCCCCCCCCCTAGTGGATCGCCTTCTAGTTTTGCAAAAAATAAAAAGAAAATGATAAAAAAATCAAAAAAATAAAAAACTTTGAGATTTCCATATATTATGTGTTCTAGTTATTACACAAAATTAAAAACTTGAATTTTGATATATTTTACAAAAAAACGTTATGCCATAGTAAAACCGCAATAACTTTTGCATACGACCTCGGATTAAAAAGTTTTTTATACGAAAAAGTATCAAAACAAAAAGTTACATCCGAATTTAACGACCTATGGTCGTTTTGACAATTTTTAGATTTCTCAAATTCCAAAGGGAAAATGGACTTTTTTGCACTTTTAGTTTCATAAAATTTTAAAATTTTACGGATTTTTAAAAGATTTTAAGATTTTTTGGATTCTTTATCATTTACTTGGGTTTTTTGATATTTTTGAGATTTCTAAATGTTTTGAGATTTTTGAATTTTTGAGATTTTTTGAATACTCACACACGCACACACACACACATACTCACATACTCACATACTCACACACTCACACACTCACACACGCACACACACATACTCACATACTCACACGCGCACACACACACACACACACACATACTCACATACTAACATATTCACACAAGCACATACACACATACTCACATACACACACTCCTACACTCACACACATAAGGCTTATAAGGATTGAAAGGGTAATAGAATCAATAAGGTATAATGGGTGTAGGGGCTAGCATATGCAAATAGAATGAAGAAGTTAAGCGTGCTAGGCCTAGAGCAATCTTAGGATGGGTGACCGAGCAGGAAGTTGTCATTTCGGTGTGAGTTGAGGAGATTCTAGGTGTGATAAAATGGTTAAAAAAATTGTATATTTACAGTTTTCAATATTAATTCTGTTTTTAGAATTTTTTTGACATTTTTCTGAATTTTTTTGATTTTTTTGAAATTTTCGGATTTTTTGAATTTTTATCCCCGGCGAACCACTTTCTAGTTTGCCAGGGAAAACTTTTATCCCCGACGCACAAACCAAATTCGCCAGGGATAACTTTTGTATCACCGGCGCATAGAGCAAATTCGCCAGGGATATGACATTACCGCCGACATGTAGGTCGCTGGCGAACCCAAATTCGCCAGGGATAAGCATTTTTGGTGCGCCGGGGATAAGCTTTTCTCTACTAGTGTACATCCGATGGGCTCTTCGCCTTTGCGATGTGGACCCCAAGTAATCAAGGGGACATGGTCATGGCCAGCAGGCGGCGACAGAGGAATCCTAAGACCGGCCATAGGCAGGCCACAGAAGAAGGGAAGATCTCGAGGGACTTTGCCATGACGAGGCGGAGCGGCGGGCAGTCAAGCTAGGAAGGAGGTCGTTAGATTCGAGGGGCTCGCGCCCATGGTAGCAAGGTGCGGTCGGCAGGCTGCGCTCGAGGCAGAGAGCAGTCGAGCCTCATGGCAACGACCAATACGAGGAATGCTCCCGATATGGAACGGCACAAGAGAAGTCAATGGACCTCATCTATTTGGTTGTTTTGCATAAAGATCCCTAGATTCACATTAATTTGCAGAAAAGGCAAAGAAGGGTCTTTTTGTAGGTTTAGAACTATCAGTGTTGTATCTATGTTCGGCGGGGCCTTTGGCCAAGTTAGCGGCATGATCCCTAAGTCTAATGTATATGTACACATATCTAGAAAATAAACAAGTAGTTTTACTTATAAAATATTAAACATAACAATAAACCACACATTCCAGTCTCAAAATATAACAAGTAGTATTTGCCGCGAATTTGATTACCTCTAATAAGAAATAATTCCAATGAGTCCAATAACAATAATGCGTCAATGCTTCATAAAAAAGCTTCTTCGGGCATTTCTAGATGCAAAATCATTAATTATAATCTCAAGATTAATTTATCCAAGATATCCTTCTCAATACAACATGTAGCCAAGCCATTCAATCTATCTTGTAACATAGTTGACCTCAAACAATTCTTCAATAGTTTCAGTTTAGAGAAACTTCTTTCAGCTGAGTCATAGGTATAGTCAAGAGGATCTGATAGGCAACTGATACATTTGGATAGCAATTTGCAGCGGTAACAAACTGAAGAATCTCAAGTGCTGACATCAAAGAATCTGGCAAGGTTAGTTGCAACACTTTTAACTAGGAGAAAAAATCATCAAGATCAACATCTCGCGACTTCATATGAGTAAAAGCTTCTGCAAAAGTGGTGCAAGATTTGCATAGACTACTTTCATCCAAAGGCTTCAGATTATTTGAGTTGAATAAGAAACCAAACAAATCTTCAAATGCCTTCAGCTGATCAAATCGTCTAGACAATGAAGCAATTGGGGTGTCAACAATGATAAGAAAGTATGTAACTCTGAAGGATTCAATAGCTCACAGTTGTAGTTCTTCATCTTCATCATTGATTTCATCAAAATGCTTCTTCCTTTTACTTTGACGTTTTGTACGAAATTTGGGATCTATGCCCATATCCAATACAATGGCTTTGGCACTTTCAATACTAGAATTGAAGCCTTGATCTCTATACTTCTGAAAATATGACTTGACCCCATCAATTTGTTTTAGAGTAGCATCGATGCACACCATTTTTTCTTGTAACCTTTTTCTCACCATATTAATAAAAAATAATATCCGACTTCTGTTACGAGTGGATATTTGGATTGAGGCCCGTAGCAACGCACGGGCATTCAACTAGTCTCTACTAATAATACGGCTTGAGGTCGTGATGGTTAGAAAACCGTGGTACGTAAGAAAATCGTTTTCGTACGTCAAGTTAACCGGGTTTCCTTCGTCCATCCAGCAAAAAAAATCAGAGAAAACCAGATGGAGCGGAGGTGAAGTCGTCCCAATCTTTACTATTAAGCGGTATGTCGTCGCTACTTTTGCCTTGGTGCCCCTTAGAAATCAGCTAATTAGCCTGTAGACCAATCCCCGTCCAGACTTGCCCGCACGCAAAAAAAAAACCTGCACCCCAGCGACTAAAGATATACCGCCTCTCGCCGATTGGAGCAGCGCCGCCGCCGGGCTACCCCGCCGGCCGAGCCGCCGCCTCTCCATCTCCTCTCCTACTCGAAGGTAACGACCGCAGCAGCAGCAGCACGCCAGAAGAACTTACTTTGCCTGGCGACGAGGAGATGGCCGGCACCCTACGGTACCACCTGGATCTGGACGAGGGCTGAGGCCAGTTGTGGGGAGATGGTGGCAGAGACGGGAAGAAGAAGAAGGAGGGCGAGCGCCGGGCGTGACAGTGGCAGGGATGGACCGTGGCTGAGGAGAGCCGGAGGGGAGAGGCGCGCTCGCGTGGCCGGGAGTTCCATGTCCCCTTGGCAGTTCACTTGCCGGGGCAGCCTACGCGCGTGGTATCGGCCGACGCGGCCATCACCAAGGTGGGGGTGCTGCTGGACGGGATCTATGCTGGGCTGCACCCGTTGGTATAGAGGAAGAGGAGACAGAGGAGCTGGGCGGCAGAGGCAGGGAAGAACGGAGAGTGTACTTGGATTGGAGCTCAAAATCAGTACATGAGTGAGTGTGCTACTACTGGGGTATTCGTAATTTCTGTTATCTGCATTGCATCGATTTCAAAAGAAATTGGATCATGGGAGAGGCGTAAGGATCTACGAGCATATCCCATCTATGTACTATGTACTTGCTGGTAGTTGTATAGTTCATCACTATGTGTGACTTGGATTAAGAGAAATTATCATACAAATTATTTGTAATACATATAGTAGATAATATTGAGAAACTGTTTAATATATATACGAGAGAATGTAAAGGATGTGCATATAGGCAATCTCCTAAGAACTGGAAGATTTTTTAGGGGAAAAGAACTGGAAGATTTTGGAACGAAATTTTTTTATAACATTATTTTATATCTGAAAATAGACTAACAAACCAATCGCCAGGGGCCATGCCCTACCTGTTGTGTGTAAGAGGAGCAACATGGGGCCGGGTTGAGAGAAAGAGATGAATACAGGTGATATCGTGAAAGAGGAAAAATCAAAGGGAGAGAAAGATGAGGGGACGGAACTGTCGCAAAAGGAGTGAACCAGGAGAGAGGCAAATTGGGAGAATTGATGTTGTTTTCTGTTGAAAAGTGAGAAAGAGATATGTTACTGCTTGTTATTTGAGACAAAGATGAGAGAGGGGAAGCCGCCGCTTGGTTTAAATGGATGCATCGAGGAGATACTACTAATGCTTATGTTCGCATGTCTTGTTTGTTTCCCTCACCAATCTAGATGCATACCCAAAGGTGGTTTAGGTCGACTAAGACTTGACATAATCTTAGTCGCCCGATGTTTAGTAAAATCATTCTTCTTAAGGTTATTACATGTAAACTTCGATATTTTGGATCGTTACTTGTGTCATTACTTACTTTAAATATCTTCTTTTTAGAGTAGGAAATGTTAAGATATTATATCCGTAGCAACGCACGGGTAATGTGCTAGTAATAGATAATACACGAAGATACACTTTATGAAAAACAACGTAGATGTATCTAGTGGAGCTAACGAAAACAGTGTTTCCAAATTCTTTCACCACATGTGAATTGGACGAACCAGCTGAAATCCGTAAGGATAACCTGAGAAGAAACCGTCTGAAAGTTTGGGGCAGCGATTACAGCTGGTTGAGCACCCTCTGGCTGAAGCTATTTTTTATTCGGAACTCATTACACTGCAGGTCTGCAAGCGTCCAGAAACGACTGCTGAATCATCTTTTCTCACCCAGGAAACCTTGAAAGGGAGGTGTCACCTACAAATGTTGAAGCCGTTGTTCTCAAAATAGAAGCGTACAAAACGGTACCACTTTAAGTCGCACTCTAAAAATCTGAAGTCACAGTCCACAACAACGATGGTCGGTAATTGGTAGCAGCTGTTGCTTGCTTCAAGGGTTGGCAATTTCTCCATGTGTTTAAATACGCATGCATCTTTCACGTCCGACCACATAATCTTGAAAAGTTTTGTTCGCGAGATCATGTCTTATCCCTTTTCTTCTATTGTGATCTCCGAAATGGAGGGCAAAAAGTTTTCTCGAGACCTTGCTGGAACTCAAATAGTGTGGAAGACATTTCCTGTGGCTACACTCAGATCTGGGTTTACGGGACTGTTTTATTGTACCATCATATATGGATTTTTCTTAATTAACAGGAGCGGACCAAGGGCAAAATGTCTGGGTGTCCACGTTGTACATCAAAGTAACACACTTCACAATCTAAAATGTCCCGTTGTGAAAAATGCTTACCAAAATAAAGCATTCCACTTGATCTGTTAGTTCATCATAAAACATGGATAATAAAGCGTCAAAACCTCAAACCATGAAAGCAGATATGATTCTGAGTAAAAAATGTGAAACTAAATGTGAAACTAGTTATTATCCATGTTTTGCAAGCTAAATGAAAAATGTGAACCTAATGTGAAACTAGTTAGATCTTGCCAGCTAAATGTGAAACTAGTTATGTGCTTAATTTCACTCAGATCTTTTTATGCAACAATCCATTGAAAATATCTTGAAGGATCGATCAAACTTTCATAGCTTGAGACCCTAGCTTGAACACTTGGTTAACATTTGGCTGCGGCCCAAATAATAGTTGTGTTGAGTCTAGCGCCTCATATATGGAAGACTGGTTCTGATGAGTTAGAGCTTCATGGTTGTGATTGAAACTCTGGGCGATTGACGTATGCTGTGTCCATCACCGGTTGAGGATAACATCACTTTAACACTAGATCGTTACCTTTGTCCGTACACAAATATATGATGGTAATGGCTAGAAGTGCGACTTCTCCTATAAATAGCACTGAACCACAGTGGGTAAGGTTGGCGACTTGAGCTGAATTCTTAGATATTTTAATCTATTGTTTTGAGTTTCCCCTCCCTCCCTCTCTCAGTTGTTCTTGCGATATAATACTTAAGAGTTGGAATACTAAGTTTGGCTGAGCACCAAAAAAGAGTGAGTCTTAGTCCAGAAGATCCTCTTATTACTCTTGGAGATTTGAAATCTCCTAGACGGCTAGGTCTCACCGTTGAGCATCCAAAGGTGTGGACTTTCCGTGGCTATGTGAAGATATGGAGATCACCTTGAAGATCTACCATTAGAGATCGGGCCAAGCGCGTGAAACTTTGCACTAACGGAGAAGAAGGTTAGCCATCAACAAATGATGTTTGTGGACTTGAGTGCACACTAGCATATCCTCCCCAAACAGAGACATAGAACTGGTGCCAACATCTTGACCTCTGTCAAACATGTATAGTTTGTTGGTTATCCTTGCATGGTCTTGAAGCTCTAGCTTTGTTTGGTATAAGTGTAATTTTTTTATGCTCTTGAAGCTCTAGCTTTGCTCAGTAGAAATCTAAGTTTGGAAATTTTATGATATCTATTTGATCGTCACCCTGTTAATACTATATTCAATCAAGTTTTCTGCGTAAAGCTTCTATCTTTATCATTCTTATCAGTAATTTTTTTGCAAACTCATATTCACCTCACCCCTTCCTCCCCCTCTAGTTAACGTATCATAATCCTTCAATTGGTATTAGAGCAAGGTCTCCCCTTGATATATATTGTTTTAAACACAAGGGATTAAGATATAGTTAACGTATCACACTCTAACAGCCCAATCTTTGACGTTACAAATTATTCTTTTCGAAGGTCCAAGATGAGAATACACCTCGTGGTGATTGATGAAGAATCTTGGAGACACTACAAAAAATGCCCACCTGTACCTCATAGTTTTTTGGATGGCACAAGCAAAAGGTACATGCAAAATTACTTTGGCCAGCGGATGGGGATTCCTAGCGGCCAACTGAGATGGCACTTTGTTGTCCGCTATGGAGTTAATTGCAGCGCCTACATGCATCGCAAAGCATTTAAAAGAGGGTTCCTCCACGGTTTTCACTGTTCCCACAAGGTTTTCGCTGATCTCACACTCAGATTTGGATTGGTCCCGCCTGAAATTTTAATTCCGCTGATCTCACACTCAGATTTGGATTGGTCCCGCCTGAAATTTGACTGCCACACACCTAGAAGCGAGTATCTTTCCCATCCCTTTTCAAAATAATCCATTCCCCTATTACACACTAATCCCTTGATGTTGTTCGATGCCCAACTAATTGGCCCTTGATGTTGGTTGACGACGGCCAGAAGTAACCCCTGACAACCTTCGTCATACTCATGACCTGCCATCCCTGATGCCTTGGCGACTAAAATCCTTTAGTTCGACGGTGTCGTACTTCACCGATGTTACTGATCTAAGATATGTTCTCACACACATACTCTGATATGACCCCATCATTCCCCCTTCTGTATACTCCATCGTAATTACTCACCCTTATATTAATCGGATTTTTGAGTAGGTGATACGTCTCAAACGTATCTATAATTTTTGATGCTCCATGCTTGTTTATACACCATTTGCTTTGAGTTTTGTTACACTTCGTGGCGTTTTTATGCATTTTCCGGAACTAACCTATTAACAAGATGCCACAGTGCTAGTTTCCTGTTTTCTGCTGTTTTTGTGTTTTGGAAAAGTTACACAGGAAATATTCTCGAAATTGGACGAAACAAAAGCCGAGCCTCCTATTTTTACCGAAGCTTCGCAAAGATCGAAGATGAGACGGAGGAGGGCCAGGGGCTAGGCCCACCACAGGGCGGCGTGGCCAAGCTAGGCTCACCACAGGGCCGCGCCACCCCATGGTGAGACCACCTGGTCCACCTCCTGACGCTGCCCTTTCGCCTATAAAGTCCCCTCGACAGGAAAAACCTAAGGGACGGATCGCTTTTCCTCGAAACATACTGCAAGCCATCGCCGTCGTCGAAACGAGATCGGGAGGATCCAGGAGCTCTTCTCGGCACCCTGCCGGAGAGGGGAATCCCTGTCGGAGGCCTTCTCCACCACCATGGTCGCCTCCGGAGTGATGTGTGAGTAGTCTACCTTGGACTACGGGTCCATAGCAGTAGCTAGATGGTTGTCTTCTCCACCATGTGCTTCATGTTTAGATCTTGTGAGCTGCCCTACATGATCAAGATCATCTTTATGTAATCATACATGTTGTGTTTGTTGGGATCCGATGAGTATTGGTACTATGTCAAGTGGATGTGTTGAATTATATATCTTATGTTATCTCTATGTTGTTTATGATCTTGCATGCTTTCCGTTGCTAGTAGATATCTTGGCCGAGTAGATGCTGGTGACTCCAAGAGGGAGTATTTATGCTCGATAGTTGGGTTCATGCCTCTATTTAATTTGGGAGAGTGACAGAAACCTCTAAGGTTATGTTGTCGCCACTAGGGGAAAACAACATTCTTGTGTCCAAGGATATTTTCTTTGTTTACTTTACGCACTTTGCTTAATGCAGTTATCTGTTGCTCGCAACTTAATACTCAAGGGGTACTCGGACGACTCCCCGCAAGTGGATTATTAGTCATAGATGCAGTTGGATTACGGTCTATGTATTTTGTCGTATTGCCCAGAGTGAATCTCATAGTGATCCTCATGACATATGTACGTTATCTTTATTCTATCAATTGCCTAACTATAATTTGTTTACCCAGCATGTTATTATTTATCTTATGGAGAGACACCGCTAGTGAACTGTGGACCCCGGTCCAATTTCCTTTACATTGTTACACCATTTTACTTTTACTCGCATTGTTTACTTTCTTGCATACTATTATCCTTTTACCACTCGATACGCTCAATCCTTTGTTTACAACAAACCGGCGAGATTGACAACCTCATCGTAAGTTGGGAGCAAAGTACTTGTTTGTATTGTGTGTAGGTTTCACGTTGCTGCTGGGTGAAGACACACCAACAATATAATCCTGGCGCCATTGTCCGGAGTGTCACAAAGCTAGCAAGCATCACCTTCTGAAGTTTGGCTTTCTCCTACTGGTTCGATAAACCTTGGTTTCACAACTGAGAGAAAACTTGTTGTTGTGCTCATCATACCTTCCTCTTGGGGTTCCCAATTGGTCGGTTATCTACATCAACACCGCACCATCAACAAGCTATTTTCTGACGCCATTGCCAGGGAGGAAGAAGACTTCTGCAAGGGGAGTCTCGCACACACAATCTTTTACTTTGTTTTTGGTTTGCTTAATTTTATTTTTGCTTGCATCTTTTTATCAAAAATACAAAAAATAGTTTCCTTTATAGTTGCTTTTACTTGTTTGCTTTTAGTTTTGCTAGAATGGGTACTTGTGAGAACACCAAGTTGTGTGATTTTACTAGCACCAAAAACAATGATTTTATCTGCACTCCTATTGCGCCACCTGCTCCTGAGGCAAATTTTATGAGATCAAACCTGCTTTGTTGAATCTTGTTATGAAAGAGCAGTTTTCTGGTGCCAGTTCTGATGATGCTACAGCTCATCTCAACAATTTTGTTGAGCTATGTGAGATGCAAAAGTATAAGGATGTAGATGGTAATATTATTAAGCTTAAGTTGTTTCCTTTCTCTTTAAGAGGAAGAGCTATGGATTGGTTGCTATCTTTGCCTAGAAATAGTATTGATTCTTGGGATAAGTGTAAGGATGCTTTTATTGGAAAATACTATCCTCCTGCTAAGATTATAGTTTTGCATAGTGATATTATGAAGTTTAGACAGTTTGATAATGAACATGTTTCTCAAGCTTGGGAAAGAATGAAATCTATGATAAAAAATTGCCCCACTCACGGACTGACTACTTGGATGATTGCCCAAACTTTTTATGCAGGACTGAAGTTTTCTTCAAGAAATCTATTGGATTCAGCTGCTGGAGGCAATTTTATGTCCCTTACCTTGGGTGCCGCAACAAAGCTTCTGGACAACATGATGGTAAATTATTCTGAATGGCACACCGAGAGAGCTCCACAAGGTAAGAAGGTAAATTCTGTCGAGGAAACCTCTTCCTTGAGTGATAAGATTCATGTTATTATGCTTATGCTTTCTAATGATATAACTCATATTGATCCTAATAATGTTCCTTTGGCCTCTTTGGTTGCTCAAGAAGAGCATGTTGACATAAACTTCATTAGAAATAATAATTTCAAGAACAGTGCTTATAGGAACCATTTTGCTAGCAACAATTATAGGCTGTTTCCTTCTAATGGTGATAATAACTATCTTGGTAGACCTAAAATGCCTAGTGAAGAAAGGATTTTAGAAGTTGAAAGGGCTACTAAGAATTTTATGCAGATGCAATATGAGCAGAACAAGGTGTTTACCAAGACCATGGAGGAGCAATCTGCCTTGTTGAAGACTATTAGTCATCAACTTGATAATTTGAACAGGGCTATTCCTGAGTTGCAAGCTAAGGTTTCTAAAGCTGAAACTGATATTTCATCTTTGTCTGATGCGCAATCCTCCTTGATTAATAGAATGTATGCTAAACCTGATCCTTTTGCTACTACTAATGCCATTCAAGTTAGAATTGATGAAAACATTAGGATGTTAGCAGAATTGCATGCCAGGTGGGAAAGAGAAGATGAGATGGCAAGAAATATGAAGGTATGTACTATTACTACCTCTAATGATGTTATTCCAAATGCTAGCAATCCTCTTACTTTGATTGGTGTAGAGAAAACTCATACTCCTTGTGCAAAAAAGCCCAAAACTGCAAAAACTTTTTCTACAAAAAGTGCTGAAATTTTTCGGAGTATGGGAGATGATAGCTCTATTTCTTTTAATGATTTTGATGTTGATGGCTGCAATATTTCTAAAGTTATTTTGTTCTTGCAAAAGCTTGCTTTGAGTCCTAATTCTAGTTCTATTAATATTGCTTTTACAAATCATATTACAAATGCTCTCATGAAAATTAGGGAGGAAAAGTTGAAACAAAAAGCTTCTATTCCCAAGAAGTTAGAAGATGGCTGGGAACCCATCATTGATATGCATGTTAATGGTTTTGATTGCCATGCTTTATGTGATCTAGGTGCTAGTATTTCTGTTATGCCTAGAAAGATTTATGATATGCTTGGTTTACCACCGCTTAAAATATATTATTTTGATGTTCCTCTTGCTGATGTTACTAAGAAGAAACCTTTGGGAAGGATTAATGATATTCTTATTAAGGTTAACAATAACCTTGTTCCTGTTGATTTTCTTGTTATGGATGTTGAATGCAATGCTTCATGTCCTATTATTTTGGGAAGACCTTTTCTTCGAACTGTAGGTGCCATCATTGATATGAAGGAAGGCACCATCAAATATCAATTCCCACTCAAGAAAGGTATGGAACACTTCCCTAGAAGGAGGAAGAAATTAATTTTTGACTCTATTCTTAGAGCAAATTATGAACTTGATGCTTCATCGCTTGATAATACTTGATTCGCACTTTCTGCGCCTAGCTCAAAGGCGCTAAAGAAAAGCACTCTTGGGAGATAACCCAATGTTTTCTTTTCAGTAATTTTTCTTTTATTTGAGTCTTGGAAGTTATTACTACTGTAATGACTGCTCCTTATCATTTTTATTTCGTTGTTGTGCCAAGAAGAACCTCTAATTTGAGGGAGGTAAGATTTGGGAAAGTTGCTGTCCTGAAACAGATTTCTGCGCTGCACCGTAAAAATTTGTGAAAATTCTCAGAATATCTTTTTGATCTGAAATTTCTTGAGAATATGCCCCAGGTTATATCCAAACTTTCATTATTTTGCACTTTTCTATTTGAGCAATAGAAGGTCCTCAAAAAATTCGACCTTTGACAGCTGTTCTGTTTTGATAGATTTCTGCCACTATTTGTGTTTGCCTCTCGACTGCTTTCTTTTTGAGTTCTTTTGATCACGAAACTTTTGGGGAAGTTGCTACAGTAGTATTTGCTTTATATGTGGTGATTTTGTGTTTGAAACAGAACCAAAAAGGGTTGATTCACTATTATGCTTATGCTAACGTTGCTAATAGAATTGTGTGAAGTTTTGTATGAAGTTTTCATGTGTAGGGATTGGAGAATGATGAGATGAGATGAAGAATGGACAAAAGCTCAAGCTTGGTGATGCCCATGTCACCCAAAGAAATATCCAAGAGGTACAAGCGTCAAAGCTTGGGGATGCCCGTGAGGCACCCCTTCTTAAGCGGCAAAAATCAGGTCACCTTTCAACACACTATATTTTTATTGCTTCATATTCTATGCATTTTTCTTGGAGCGTCTTTACTTTCATTTTCAGTTTTCTTTTGCTTTGTTTGCTACAATAAATGGTTGTACCCCAACAAATTTCTTTTTGAGGAGATATACTTTGTTTTTCATTGCCAAGAATACTCTATTTTTCACTCTTATCGTTCAACGAGTGTTCTCTTTTTCTAGAACTCCATTTAGCTTTCGTTTTTCGCCTTGATTTTTATTCAGATCTTGTTTTATCTTTGCATCAAGGTGTATTTAGACCACTGGTCTATGCTAGAGTTGTCTCGAAAAGGTTTGAATGGTGTTGGAAAAGAGAAAAAAATTCATGCAAAAAAGTGGTACAAAAAAAGAGCTTTTTTAGACTGCGGCTTAGACTTTTTCATGCCATGCTTGATGTCGTTTTGATAGTATGCTTAGTAGTTTTTGATGTAGCATGACTTGTCTCAAATGACTGAGATTGCTTAATGAGCCTTTGAAAAAAATCATGCGTTGTTTTTATTATACGGAAGCATTTAGTTGGTTTTCTCCATGATGCTTTATTTGGGTTGACTTGGCGCATGCTTACAACATGTTTGACTCTTACAAAGTCGCCATAAGCCTCTATGATCATTTGGTTTTTGACTTGCGATGCCATTTTATGCTTCTTTTAATGATGTTTTGTCACTATGCATGATTATGGCCGTTATTGCTCTCTTAGTTGGTCGCTCCCAGTCTCTTGGTAGCCCTTATTTTGTACTGAGTATGAGGTCTACTCGTGCATCCAACTCCCAAAAACCAAGTTATTCCAATGTGTCCACCATACATACCTATTAGCAATTTGCTATTCCAAGTACATTTGACTTGCTTTTATCTATCCTTCAAATTAAACTCTTTTGGTGTTATGTGAAAATTAGTTAGTAAAGCTCTCACGAACATGATGGCACACTTTACTTTTCTAGCTTTTAAAATTTTGACATTGCGGCTCTTTTATGTTGACGTTATGCTTGCAAGTTGTAAGTTGGAAATTAGTCAAACCATGTCGTCATGGGGTAAGCTTTTAACATTGCACTTTCTCTTATTTGAGTTGATATCGTGATCTTTTGTTTATGGATACTCGCGATGTGAAATAAGTTGGGAATCTTGTGGGATCATGGAGTTTGTATATGTGTTAGAGAAATGCCTGGGCCGCTAATCTAAGCCATGCATCATTCATGGTGGAAATTTACAGCATGCCCATAGTGGACATTCGACGACGCGTCTCAAAATAAAAAGCTATGCCAATGGTAAATAAAAGAGATGTAGAGGTGTTCATTGTCTGTTTGTCCTGTCATTTTGATGTGGGCTTGTTCTATGTCATCGGGCAAGGAGGTACCCCGTTGGGGGTTCTCGATTATACGTGTATACTTACAATGAAAAGAGCTTGCTTGGGACCCTAACTCGAGTAGCGTGAGGTTTAGGTATTCGTACTTCATGGGACACGAGGTTTTCAACTTATGATTTGTCAAGCATATGCTCATAACTGTTCTCGCATTTACTTTAACCATTCAAGATGCCAATTATGGGGGCAATGAGAGCTCAAAGCTAGTAAGTACCATAATTATTGAAGGTTTATAAAACTTGCAATCACTGCTTCCCTCTGCGAAGGGCCTTTCTTTTACTTTTATGCTGAGTCTCCACCTTCTACCTTTATGCACCGTCTAAGAGAGCATAGTTGCCATTCTGAGTTTAATGTGCATAGTCCCAAAGTTTATCATTGATTGATTCATGATTATGGTTTCACTTGTTCTTAAATTATTTATATCTAGTCGCCCTTTTAAACTTGAAGGTATCCTATGCATTTATGTTTTGCTATTCCATGAAGTACAAGCTGAAAACCATTTGCTATGTTTTTCCATATGACTTGAACACACATTTGACTTTCATTGTTCATGATCTTTCGTTTGTGTTTCTTTTCATGTTATAACATGGTTGCTAAGTTCTTATTGTCAAGATTATGTCTTTTATGCCCATGTTTTAAGTTATTTGATCCCAGCACTCAATGCTTACTTAGATGATCAAGATTGTGATGGTGCATGTCACCTCAAAAATTATTCTTTTGTTATCACTTACCTACTCGAGGACGAGCAGGAGTTAAGCTTAGGGATGCTTGATACGTCTCAAACATATCTATAATTTTTGATGCTCCATGCTCGTTTATACACCATTTGCTTTGAGTTTTGTTACACTTCGTGGCATTTTTATGCATTTTCTGGAACTAACCTATTAACAAGATGCCACAGTGCCAGATCCCTGTTTTCTGCTGTTTTTGTGTTTCAGAAAAGTTACACAGGAAATATTCTTGGAATTGGATGAAACAAAAGCCGAACCTCCTATTTGTATCAAAGCTTCACGAAGACCAAAGATGAGATGGAGGGAGGCCAGGGGCCAGGCTCACCACAGGGCGGCGCGGCCTAGCCCCTGGCCACGCCACCCCATGGTGAGACCACCTGGTCCACCTCCTGACACTGCCCTTTCGCCTATAAAGTCCCCTCGACAGGAAAAACCTAAGGGACGGATCGCTTTTCCTCGAAACATACTGCAAGCCGCCGCCGTCGTCGAAACGAGTTTGGGAGGATCCAGGAGCTCTTCTCGGCACCCTGCCGGAGAGGGGAATCCCTGCCGGAGGCCTTCTCCACCACCATGGTCGCCTCCAGAGTGATGTGTGAGTAGTCTACCTTGGACTATGGGTCCATGGCAGTAGCTAGAAGGTTGTCTTCTCCACCATGTGCTTCATGTTTAGATCTTGTGAGCTGCCCTACATGATCAAGATCATCTTTATGTAATCATACATGTTGTGTTTGTTGGGATCCGATGAATATTGGTACTATGTCAAGTTGATGTGCTGAATTATATATCTTATGTTATCTCTATGTTGTTTATGATCTTGCATGCTTTCCGTTGCTAGTAGATATCTTGGCCGAGTAGATGCTAGTGACTCCAAGAGGGAGTATTTATGCTCGATAGTTGGGTTCATGCCTCTATTTAATCTAGGAGAGTGATAGAAACCTCTAAGGTTGTAGATGTGTTGTTGTCACTAGGGGGAAAACAACATTCTTGTGTCCAAGGACATTTATTTTGTTTACTTTACGCACTTTGCTTAATGCAGTTATCTGTTGTTCGCAACTTAATACTCAAGGGGTACTCGGACGACTCCCCGCGAGTGGATTATTAGTCATAGATGCAGTTAGATTACAGTCTATGTATTTTGTTGTATTGCTCAGAGTGAATCTCATAGTGATCCTCATGACATATGTTTGTTATGTTTATTCTATCAATTGCCCAATTGTAATTTGTTTACCCAGCATGTTATTATTTATCTTATGGAGAGACACCGCTAGTGAACTGTGGACCCCGGTCCAATTTCTTTTACATTGTTACACCGTTTTACTTTTACTCGCACTGCTTACTTTCTTGCATACTATTATCCTTTTACCACTCGATACGCTCAATCCTTTGTTTATAGCAAACTGGTGAGATTGACAACCTCATTGTAAGTTGGGAGCAAAGTACTTGTTTGTGTTGTGTGCAGGTTTCACGTTGCTGTTGGGTGAAGACACACCAACAATATTCCTGGCGCCATTGTCCGGAGTGTCATGAAGCTAGCAAGCATCACCTTCTGAAGTTTGGCTTTCTCCTACTGGTTCGATAAACCTTGGTTTCACAACTGAGGGAAAACTTGCTGCTGTGCTCATCATACCTTCCTCTTGGGGTTCGCAACTGGTTGGTTATCTACATCAACACCGCACCATCAACAGTAGGTGGCTCGCCAAGGGAAAGGAAAGGCTTCATCACAGCAGCAAGAAGCTCCGATGCTAACAGAATAAGAACAATGATGATTGGAACACATGGAAGCAAATAATGAAAAACTCCCAGAGAAGAATTTTGCAACTAGGTTCCTTATAAGACCATCCTCTCATGAAGAAAACATTGTTCCAAGAGAGAACAACATTAAAGATGGGGTGTGCATATGTTCCTAAGTGAACTTATTAAAATTCTTGCATTGCTTATTTACACTTACATTTCAATGATGAACTACTATGTGAGCATCCCGAGGAAGAAAGAAGAACATATGTTTCAGGATGGACAAGAAGATAAAGGAAGAGGAACAGAGACAGGAAGAGGAAGAGGAACATTAAGATGAAGAGGATACATCTGGGGATGACAACAAGAGGGATGAAAGTGACACCAATGAGGAAGGAGTATTTAAAACTTTGAATGGTGGTGATGATGGTGACGAAGAAGGGGCAAAGTGTCTGAGCTACATCTTTGATACATAAACATAGTGCAAACTGAGCTATATCGCAGATACATACACATAGTGCAAACTAAGCTACATCTTAGATACATACACATATAGTGCACACTAAGCCACATCTCAGATACAAACACATAGTGCAAACTGAATTTTAGAGAAAACTGAGCAACATACTGATAACATAGTGTAAATGGACTTCAAATGTGACTTCATAGTTTGTTAGCTTGTGACTTGAAATGTTTTCTGTTTATTCCTACCCTGATCTTCATGCATGCATTCTTGATACATGTAGTGCGTGTGAGGAATGGGGGGAAGTGAGGGCGTACTAAGATGAGGTCAATAACAAGGACTAATAAGATGTTTAAATCTACATGAAATTCAAAAAATTAGGCTAGCCCTATGGTTTACGAGAAGTGAACTTCTCTAATTATGGGATGCTGGATAGCCATTAGATGATTATTTTGAGATCATGATTGAAACTGTCATGGATAAGAATGTGCCATTTCCTCGGCAATTCAGAAAGATAAAAAAATTGAGCCAAGCTCACCACATTACCATTGCTTGGCCATTTGCAAATGTATGTTAATTACAAGTCTCATCTTGTCAGATTTACCCAATGCATATCCTAACTTATGCCATCTATTGACTTGCAAGTTTAGGATGGATCAAGTAGCTAAACCTCAAATAGGAACGCAAAGGCCACATGCAACAGTATACTCATAGCACAAAAGCTTGGGGCCTTGTCCAAACCAGCATGGGCGAGCATACTGATCGAGGCTTTTTTTCTCGGCCGAGATTTCTGATATCTTGGCGGAAATTGGAAATATCACTCCTTTACAAGAAATACTGATACCATTCAAAAAATGGATAGATTTGAATTTAAATTTTAGAAGAAGGATTATTAGAAGGTATACACATGTTATCAGTTCTATATTTGATTGCTTGGTGGTGGCAAGGAAGCCAAACTGCTTAATAGAGCTCTTGGGTTTGATTCCGCCGCCCAATTATTTAATAATCTATAGGTGGGCCATCGTGGTAAATACATAAAAAATATCTCCAATGCAGATCCAAGGGTTTGAACACACAACAAGTTACTATGCAGAGCAAACATTGAGAACTAGGACATGAGACTATCTCTGTCTAAGTAGGACATCAATTTATTCATTTGGACTTGAAAAAAATTGAATTCAATTTTTTTGAATTAATTTGGTCGGTAAATGAGCAAGATTTCATGGTAACCGGAAATTCTTGTCCCCTTTGGTAAAAAACTAAATAAGAAAAAAAAACCTGATCCTGATAACCTTCAATCACTATGACTAACCATACAACATCACTCACCCAAGTCAGTACCTCTCTCATATCACTTGTTATTGACAACATCATTGTTCATAAGGTCCTGATGTACGGTGGAACTCTCATAGTTGTTACAATCGTGATTCTACCATCCAATTCTACGACTTCAAACCCAAATTGAGTGGAGAAAATTATATAATTATACTAAGAAGAATCTATGATTTTAATAGTCTTAAAGTTACATTTCTATGTTTGTGATCCTACCGTAGAGGTTCTGATCCAATTTGTAATCACGATTTTGAGAATTTGAAACTTGTTTCAGCATCATCACAACATTGACTCTTAAAAGGATGCAGGATCCAAGATCTTACATATGATCTATCTCCAAACATTTTGATGTTTGGTTGGGCTTAAATTTGGCTTTTGGCTTTGGGCTTATAAGCCACAAATTCACCTAAATAGGTGCTTTTAATTTTGGCTTCCATCTTATACTATCATGCAACATTGTCTAGACCAAAGCCAAAAGCACCTATTTAGTTGCTTGTGTGGCTTATTAGCCAAAATCCAAAATCCATAAATAAGCTCAACCAAATAGCCAAGTCTCACACACAAGCCTGTCGACAGATTACGCTTCTCTTCACATTCAAGCAAGTGGTTAAATTTATCATAGAGCATTGTCTCTTTGAATTTGTGGACTTCCCAATGTTCTACAACTCTCTCCTCGCATGCATCGGATCGCCTAGTTCAAGGACATACCAAACCAGGGGCGGAGCTCTATGGACTGTACCTGATGCACGGGCATCAGGATCAAGTTTTTTTTTTAGTAGCACTTGTGAGCTTAATTAGACCAATGCATCAGGTGAGGCTGAGAAAGTGCATCTGGGAAGGATAATTTCAGCTAGCATAGGCTGCAAGCTTGGAAGTGCATCAGGGAAATTTCCCCTCTGGCTCTGTGATGCGGGCAGGATGACCACCCAGTTGGGAACCCCAAGAGGAAGGTATGATGAGCACACTAGCAAGTTTTCCCTCAGAAAGAAACCGATGTTTATCATCCCAGTAGGAAAAAGCCAAACTTAAGAAGGTGATGCTTGCTAGCTTCGTGACACTCCAGCAAGGGCGCCGTTTATGACACTTGTTGGTGCGTCTTCAACTAGTAGCAACGCGGAACCTGCACACAACACAACCAAGTACTTTGCTCCCAACTTACGATGAGGTTGTCAATCTCACCGGTTTCCTGTAAACAAAGGTATGAGCGTATCGAGTGGAAAACAGTAGTAGTATGCGAGAAAGTAAACAGTGCGAGTAATAGTAAAATGGTGTAACAATGTAAAGGAAATTGGACTGGGGTCCATAGTTCACTAGTGGTGTCTCTCCATAAAATAAATAACAACATGTTGGGTAAACAAATTATAGTTGGGCAATTGATAGAATAAAGATAACGTGCATATGTCACGAGGATCACTATGAGATTTACTCTAGGCATTACAACAAAATACATAGACCGCCATCCAACTGCATCTATGACTAATAATCCACCCACGGGGATATCATCCGAACACCCCACGAGTATTAAGTTGAGAACAACAGATAACTGCATTAAGCAAAGTGTGTAATGTAAACAAAACGAATGTCCTTGGACACAAGAATGTTGTTTTCTCCCTAGTGGCAACAGCACATCTACAACCTTAGAGGTTTCTGTCACTCCCCCAGATTAAACAGAGGCATGAACCCAATTATCGAGCATAAATACCCCCTCTTGGAGTCACTAGTATCTACTTGGCCAAGATAGCTACTAACAACGGAGAGCATGCAAGATCATAAACACATAGAGATAACATAAGATAATATTCAGCACATCAACTTAACATAACACCAATATTCATCGGATCCCAACAAACACAACATGTAGAATTACACAAAGATGATCTCGATCATGTAAGGCAGCTCACGAGATCTAAACATGAAGCACATGGTGGAGAAGACAACCATCTAGCTACTGCTATGGACCCATAGTCCAAGGTATACTACTCACTCATCGCACCGGAGGCAAGCAAGGCGATGAAGAAGACCTCCGGTGGCGATTCCCCTCTCCTGTAGGGTGCCGGGAAGAGCTTCTGGACCCTCCCGATCTCGGGTCGACGATGGCGGCGGATCACGATGTGTTTCTGGAAAATTGATCGGGTTTTTAGGTTTTTCCCGTCGGGGGGTCTTTATAGGCGAAGGGGCGGCGCCAGAGGTGGGCCAGGGCGGCCTCACCACCAGGAGGCGTGGGCCAGGGGCAGGCCGCACTGCCCTATGGTGTGGCCGCCCTGTGGCCCCCCTCTGTCTCCTCTTCGGACTTCTGGAAGCTTCGTTAAATAATAGGAGGTTCGGCTTTTGTTTCGTCGAATTCCGAGAATATTTTCTGTGTAACTTTTCTAAAACACAAAAACTGCAGAAAACAGGGAACTCGCACTATGGCATCTTGTTAATAGGTTAGTCCCGGAAAATGCATAAAAGTGCCACGAAGTGTAACAAAACACTAAGCAAATGGTGTAAGAACAAGCATGGAGCATCAAAAGTTATAGATACGTTTGAGACGTATCAGCATCCCCAAGCTTAACTCCTGCTTGTCCTCGAGTAGGTAAGTGATAACAAAAGAAATAATTTTTGAGGTGACATGCACCAACATAATCTTGATCATCTATGTAAGCATTGAGTGCTGGGATCAAAAGAACTTAAAACATGGGCATGAAAGACATAATCCTTATAGATTAAACTTAGCAACCATGTTATAACATGAATAAGAACACAAATGAAAGATCATGAAATGAAACAATGAAAGTCAAACGTGTATTCAAATCATATGGAAAATATAGCAAATGGTTTTCAGCTTGTCGTTCATAAGAGAGCAAAACATAAATGCATAGGACACCTTCAAGTTTAAGAGGGCGACTAGATACAAATAATTTAAGAACAAGTGAAACCAAAATCATGAGTCAATCAATGATAAACTTTGGGACTATGCACATTAAACACAGAATGACAACTATGCTCTCTTAGACGGTGCATAAAGGTAGAAGGTGGTGACTCAACATAAAAGTAAAAGAAAGGCCCTTCGCAGAGGGAAGCAGTGATTGCAAGTTTTATAAACCTTCAAAAATTATGGTACTTACTAGCTTTGAGCTCTCATTTCCCCCATCATAGGCATCTTAAATGGTTAAAGTTAATGCGAATACAATTATGAAGCATATGCTTGACAAATCATAAGTTGAAAACCTCATGTCCCTCGAAGTACGAATACCCAAACCTCATGCTACTCGACTTAGAGTCCCAAGCAAGCTCTTGTCATTATAAGTATACACATATCATCGAGAACCGCCAATGGGGTACCTCCGTGCCCGATGACATGGAACAAGCCCACATCAAAATGACAGGACAAACAGACAATGAACACCTCAGCATTGGTATAGCTTTTATTTACCATTGGTATAGCTTTTATTTTGACATGCGTCATCGAATGTTCACTATGGGCATGCTGTAAATTTCCACCATGAGTTATGCATGGCTTTGATTAGCAGCCCAGGCGTTTCTCTAACACATATACAAACTCCATGATCCCGCAAGATTCCCAACTTATTTCACATCGCGAGTATCCATAAACAAAAGATCACGATATCAACTCAAATAAGAAGTGCAATGTTGAAAGCTTACCCCATGACGGCATGGTTTGGCTAATTTCCAACTTACAACTTGCAAGCATAACAACTCAACATAAGAGAGCCACAATGTCAAATTTTCAAGAACGAGAAAAGTAAAGTGTGCCATCAGGTTCATGAGAGCTTTACTGACCAATTTTCGCATAACACCAAAAGAGTTTAATTAGAAGGATAGATAAAAGCAAGTCAAATGTACTTTGGAATAGCAAATTGCTAATAGGTATGTATGGTTGACACAATGGCAAACTTGGTTTTTGGGAGTTGGATGCACGAGTAGAGCTCATACTCAGTACAAAATGAGGGCTAGCAAAAGACTGGGAGCGACCAACTAAGAGAGCAATAACGGCCATAATCATGCATAGCGACAAAACATCATTAAGAGAAGCATAAGATGGCATCAAAAGTCAAAAACTAAATGATCATAGAGGCTTATGGTGACTTTGTTTGAGTCAAATATGTGTAAGCATGCGCCAAGTCAACCCAAATAAAGCATCAACGAGAAAACCAAATTAATGCTTCCAAATAATAAAAACAACGCATGATTTTTTTTCAAAGGCTCATTAAGCAATCTCAGTCATTTGAGACAAGTCATGCTACAGCAAAAATCACTAAGCATACTATAAGAATGATATCAAGCACGACATAAAAAAGTCTAAGTCGCAGTCTAAACAAGCTCCTTTTTGTACCACTTTTTTGCATGAAATTTTTTCTCTTTTCCAACACCATTTGAACCTTTTTGGAACAACTCTTTTGATGAAAACCAACATGGACCAGAGGTCAAAATACAACTTGATGCAAAGATATAGCAAGATCTGAACAAAAATCAAGGCAAAAAACAAAAGCTAAATGCAGTTCTAGAAGAAGAGAACACTCATTGAACGATAAGAGTGAAAAACGGAGTGTTCTTGGCAAATGAAAAGCAAGGCAACTTCTCCAAAAGAAATTTGTTGGGTTACAACCATTTATTGCAGCAAACCAAACTAAACAAAACTGAAAACTAAAGACAAGATGCTCCAAGAAAAATGCATAGTGCATGAAGCAATAAAAATATAGTGTGTTGAAAGGTGACCAGATTTTTGCCGATGAAGAAGGGGTGCCTCGGAGCATCCCCAAGCTTTGACGCTTTTACCTCTTGGATATTTCTTGGGGTGCGTGGGCATCCCCAATGTTGAGCTTTTGTCCATTCTTCAACTCATCTCATCATTCTCCAATCCCTACACTTGAAAACTTCCTTCATACAAAACTCAACACAATTCTATTAGCAACATTAGTGTAAGCATAATAATTAATCAACCCCTTTTTGCTCTAGATTTCAACTCAAAACCACCACATATAAATCATATACTACTGCAGCAACTTCCCCAAAAGTTCTGTGATCAAAAGAACTCAAAAAGAAAGCGATCGAGAGGCAAACACAAATAGTTGCAGAAATCTGTCGAAACAGAACAGCTGACAAAGGTCGATTTTTTTGAGAGTTTTCTGTTGCTCAAATCAAAAAGTGTATAACTAATGAAATTTGGGATATAACCTGGGCATATGCACAAGAAATGGCAGGTCAAAAAGATATTCTGAGAATTTTCACAAATTTTTACGGTGCAGCACCGAAATCTGTTTCAGGACAGCAACTTTCCCAAATCTTACCTCACTCAAATTAGAGGTTTCTCTTGGCACAACAATGAAATAAAAATGATAAGGAGCAGTTATTATAGTAGTAATAACTTCTAAGACTCAAATAAAAGAAAAAGAACTGAAAGTAAAACAATGGGTTATCTCCCAAGAGTGCTTTTCTTTAACGCCTTTGAGCTAGGCGCAGAAAGTGCGAATCAAGTAATATCAAGTGGTGAAGCATTAGGGTCAACGGGTACCTTACGCCTTCCTCTCTTACCTTTGCTCTTAACTTTAGGGAACACATGATTATTGCAAGGTGGAGAGATGAATCTTATGGTGCCTTTTCCCACATCAATGATGGCGCCTAGGAGCTTTAGTAGAGACCTTCCAAGTGTGATTTGTCCTTTTCCTACACATTCAATAACAAGATAATCAGTAGATACCATTTTTCCTAGGACTTTTGTATAAACTCCTTTAGCTATTCCAACAGGAAATATAGTGGCATTATTAGTAAGAGAAATTTCTTCTCCCCCCTCAGAAAGTTTCCAAAGACTCAAAGATTCATAAACATCCTTGGCAAAAGACAAAATTCAGACATAATATCACAACAAGCATGAAAAGTTTCACCACTAATGGTGATTTTTACCGTAGGGTACCAACTCGAAGGTTCAGAATTTATTGGCACATAATCAAAATACTGGCGCAAAGTACTATAGCAAGTATTCAAACTAGCAGTGTGAGTCTCAAGAGTATTAAGTCTATTAAAAATGCTCACAAGAGAGGAATCATAATCAGTTGGCATGCTATAAATTGTAATCAACTTTTTATAATATTGAAAGCTTGATCTCCATCACAATGATGGAAATCTCCTTCTGCTTTAGCATCCAAAGCATATCTATAACGAAGAGCAAGTCCAAAGTAAAAACTACTAAGAAGCAAACTCAAAGTCATTTTTGGTTCAGTTTTTCCATGCCAATCATAAATTCTAGACCAAGCTTATTTGAAACTTTCCTCACTCTTTTGGTTGAAAGTGAAGATCATCTCCTCGGGCGACATAGTAGTAGCAACTAAACTAGACATAATAAACAACTATAAAGGAAACTAATTTTTTTGTATTTTTGATAAAAACGATGCAAGCAAAAATAAAGTAAAGCAAAACTAAAACAAAGTAAGGGATGTGTGTGTGCGAAACTCCCCTTGCAGAAGCAGAAGTCTTCTTTTCCCTAGCAACGGCACCAGAAAATTAGCTTGATGCGGGCAGGATGACCACCCAGTTGGGAACCCCAAGAGGAAGGTATGATGAGCACAGTAGCAAGTTTTTCCTCAGTAAGAAACCGAGGTTTATCATACCAGTCGAAAAAAGCCAAACTTAAGAAGGTGATGCTTGCTAGCTTCGTGACACTCCAGCAAGGGCGCCGTTTACGACACTTGTTGGTGCGTCTTCAACTAGTAGCAGCACGGAACCTGCACACAACACAACCAAGTACTTTGCTCCCAACTTACGATGAGGTTGTCAATCTCACTAGTTTGCTATAAACAAAGGTATGAGTGTATCGAGTGGAAAACAGTAGTAGTATGCGAGAAAGTAAACAGTGCGAGTAATAGTAAAATGGTGTAACAATGTAAAGGAAATTGGACCGGGGTCCACAGTTCACTAGTGGTGTCTCTCCATAAAATAAATAACATCATGCTGGGTAAACAAATTACAGTTGGGCAATTGATAGAATAAAGATAACGTGCATATGTCATGAGGATCACTATGAGATTTACTCTGGGCATTACAACAAAATACATAGACTGCCATCCAACTACATCTATGACTAATAATCCACCCACGGGGATATCATTCGAACACCACACGAGTATTAAGTTGCGAACAACAAATAACTGCATTAAGCAAAGTGTGTAATGTAAACAAAACGAATGTCCTTGGACACAGGAATGTTTTTTTTCTCCCTAGTGGCAACAGCACATCTACAACCTTAGAGGTTTCTGTCACTCCCCCAGATTAAATAGAGGCATGAACCCAACTATCGAGCATAAATACCCCCTCTTGGAGTCACTAGTATCTACTTGGCCAAGATAGCTACTAACAACAGAGAGCAAGCAAGAACATAAACAACATAGAGATAACATAAGATAATATTCAGCACATCAACTTAACATAACACCAATATTCATCGGATCCCAACAAACATAACATGTAGAATTACACAAAGATGATCTCGATCATGTAAGGCAGCTCACGAGATCTAAACATGAAGCACATGGTGGAGAAGACAACCATCTAGCTACTGTTATGGACCCATAGTCCAAGGTAGACTACTCACTCATCACGCCGGAGGCAAGCATGGCGATGAAGAAGACCTCCGGTGGCGATTCCCCTCTCCGGCAGGGTGCCGAGAAGAGCTTCTGGACCCTCCCGATCTCGGGTCGATGACGACGGCGGATCACGATGTGTTTCTAGAAAATTGATCGGGTTTTTAGGTTTTTCCCGTTGGGGGGTCTTTATAGGCGAAGGTGCGGCGCCAGAGATGGGCCAGGGTGGCCTCACCACCAGGGGGTGCGGGCCAGGGGCTGGCCGCGCCGCCCTGTGGTGTGGCCACCCTGTGGCCTCCCTCTGTCTCCTCTTCAGACTTCTGGAAGCTTCATTAAATAATAGGAGGTTCGACTTTTGTTTCGTCCAATTCCAAGAATATTTCCTGTGTAACTTTCTGAAACACAAAAACAGCAAAAAACAGGGAACTGGCACTGTGGCATCTTGTTAATAGGTTAGTCTTGGAAAATGCATAAAAGTGCCACGAAGTGTAACAAAACACTAAGCAAATGCTGTAAGAACAAGCATGGAGCATCAAAAGTTATAGATACGTTTGAGTCGTATCACTCTGTCCCTGTACCAAACTACACCTACATGATGATTAAAATCCCTAGGTCCAAGGGGGGTAACCACCATAATAGCCAAATTAAAACATGACTTTGAGTGTGGCATCCGTAGTTAAGAGATAAGGCTCGTACAAAGGCCGAGGACAAAGAAATGACAGAAACAAGGGGACCACATATGCCTCCCGAATAGGGGTGCAAGCTCACCACCACACAATAAGCTTCAAGCAATGTGTCTGATGAGTGGACGTACCTAGCACCGCATCCCCAACTCTGCTTAACCCTCAATGGCTTTAGCATAGGTAAAATAGAAAATTGAGCTTCTTCAAAACTTCTTTTTTGACATGTACCTCAAGAAGAAGTAAACATGGTACCACCGGCTATGTTAATTTTTTCATGGAAATACAGTTGTAATACATACGGTATCACCGAGTGTGCAACCCCGATACCTTTTTGTTGCACCTTAGCAAAAACAATCATGCCCATTTTTAGATTTTGTCCTATTTGGGTTGGTATCTCATGGTGAAGGTTTCTAGTATCTCCATGCAGTATACTTTTTGTCAACAGGTGACATTTGTTTTGATCCGGGACCTCCAAGTGTTCATGTCTGCTACCTTTGAAGTGATGTAGTTTTAATAGGTGTTATGGATAGTGTGGTATATCTAGTATTTTTCTGCTACATCAGTGATACTACCAAAACGTATCTACTTTCCCGAACACTTTTGTTGTTGTTTCTCCTCTAATTTGTGTGTTTTGAATACAACTAACACGGACTAATGTTGTTTTCAGTAGAATTGCCCTGGTGTCTTGTTTTTGTGCAGAAATTCAACTTTCAGGAAAAATCCCGCAAAATATTGCAAAAATCCTATTTTACCAGAAGACCCACGGAGGGAGGCCTCCACACCACCTGGTGGCGCGGCCCAAGCCTGGCCGCGCCAGGGTGTGGTGAGGCCACCCCAGCCGTCTCCTCGAGCCCTCCTTCCGCCTACAAATACCCTTCGACCTGAAACTATCGAGGGTTCGGCATTTTTCCCAGATAAACTTCCACAGCGCCGCCACCATCAGAAACCGTGATTCAGAACCAGAAACTCCATTCTGGCACCCTGCCGGGATGGGGATTTGGAGGAGTTCTTCATCGCCATCATCACCGACGTCTCTCCATCAACCATCCATGACTCCCCCATCCACGTGTGAGTAATTCCCACTGTAGGCGAAGGGGATGGTAGGGATTGGATGAGATCATTCATGTAATTTGCTATGAGACTGTTAGGGCATGGTGCCTAGTATCTATTGTTAGTGCTTATGATATTATTGCAACTTGTTGTGCTTAATGCTTGTCACTTTGGGCCCGAGTGCCATGATCTCAGATCTGAACTTGTTATTGTTTTATGATGATATTTGTTGTTTATGGTCTTACCTGCAAGTTGTACACCAGAACCCGAGGCCCCAAAGTGACAGCAATTGGGAAAACCGGAGGGGATGGCTATGATGTGAGGATCACATGTGTTCACTGTGTGTTAATGCTTTGCTCCAGTACTTTATTAAAAGGAGTACCTTAATTACTAGTAGATTCCCTTGAGGCCCCACTGCAAACAGGCTGGTAGGACAGAAGATGTCGTACAAGTTTCTCATTGCGAGCACGTACGACTATATACGGAACACATGCCTATGGTTGTTTAGTACTAGGATGCTTTATCATTATTTATCTTCAATTGCCCATGTCTCGATTATTACATGAATTATCTTATCCATGCAACGCCCGTTCATCCATCCCTATGCCTACAGTATTTAATCCTACTGTTTACTATTGCTACTATTGTTGTCTTTACTTTATTATTGTCTCTCACCACTATAAAACGGTTGCTACTGATAAACCGCTGCGAGCAAGTGTGTTTCCAGGTGCAGCTGAATTGACAACTCATCTATTAAGGCTTATAAATATCCTTTGGCTCCCCTTGTATCAAATCAATAAATTTAGGTTTTACTTCCCTCGAAGACTGTTGCGATCGCCTATACTTTTGGGTCATCAAGACTATTTTCTGGCACCGTTGCCGGGGAGCATAGCTTTATTTGTAAGTTCACTTGGGATTCATATTGTTCGCTGCAAGCCATTCATCATGGGTAAACCTCGTGATGGAAAAGTTCCTATATTGCCATCCACTACAAGGAGAGGTACGACTCTGAACACTTTTGTTGCTCTTGATTCACCATCTATGATGAGTAAGTTGCTTACACCACCGCATGCACATGCTACTACTTCTGCTGAGTTTGAAAATGCTTCTGATAATCTTGATGATGCTTCTACTGTGCTTGATGAGAGTGGTTCGTTAGGTTCCTTTTTAGAAGCTACAATTGCTAGGACTAAGCAAATGGGGAACACTACTATTACGCCTGCTAGTTCACTTGAGTCTAGGGAATGCCCTAGTAATGATCTTGATGAGGCTTATATTGAGTTAGATGACGATTTTATTTATGAATCTCATACTACTAGTGATGCTGATGCTATTAGAGAGCTTCTTGCAAGACGTGCTATTAGATATAAGTTATCTCCTGATGCTAAGTTTGCTGCTTCTCCCATAAATATTAGTGATACGGATTATGATTTCTCTTTGGATTTAGCTTACATATCTATTGTTGAGAAAGAACCTTTTTGTGGTACTAAAAATGAGAGTGCTATGGAGCACATGAATGAGCTTTCTTCTTTGAGTAATTTGTTTTCTGATGATACTAAGCTACGTACTTACTTTATTGCTAAGATTTTCCCTTTTTCATTGAAAGGCGCAGCTAAAGCTTGGTTTAATAATTTGTCTCCTGGATCTATTGATAGTCCTATTGCTTTGGTTAACGCTTTCTTTCAGAAATATTTTCCTGCTAGTGCTCAACATGCTGCTTTGCAGAAAATCTTTGACTTTGAGCAGGTAAAGGGAAAGAAACTGCATGAATCTTGGGGAAGGTTTTGTTCTTTAATTAGAGTACTGCCTGGAGAGCCATTGCCTAATAATGAACTCCTTGATATATTTTATAATGGACTAACTGTTGAATCTAAGACATACTTGGACAGTTGTGCTGGTGGTGTTTTCAGGAAAAGAACTCTCGCTGAAGCTGAAGAATTAATGGCTAAAATAAGCTGGAATTATGATTATTGGACTATGGCTGAGCCAACACCAGTGCCAACCCCAGCGATGACACCAAAGAAGAGAGGAATGATGTAACACCCTACTTTTTGTAACCTAGATTTAAATCAGCTTCCATGCATTAAAAAGTGGGTTAAATAAAAACTTGCTTTCAATTGAGCTTGTGTGCTAGGGTAGTGATCTTTCTTTGTGGGCATGGTATGATTTCATGTGCATGTGTGTGTGTGCTAGTTAATTTCTTTTTCTTTTCAGATTTTCAAATTGATCATGTGCATGAGTGCATAAGAGAGTGCTATGATTTTATGCTAAAGCTTGACCTAGTAGGATGTGTGCTTGTTAACAACCATCTTTCCTCTCTTTATTTCAGACTTTATTTTAGCACCATTATTCAATAATTAGGACTTCACCAAAAACTCTTTTCCACTTATTTAAAAATTCTGAAAACTTGCAGAATGGTTTCTACCATTTATAGAACACAATTGAGCAGACTACCACTACCTCCTTGGTCATTTTTGAATTTTCAAAATTCAGATGAATTTCGGCCAAATGGCCCTTTTCTTCTTCCTCTTTCTCTTTTCTTCTCTCTTTTCTTGCAACCTGACCAGGAGAAGAACCCTAGCCAGCCACCCCCTATCTCTCTCTCTTATTCCTCTTGTCTTCTAGCACTTGGACACAAAGAAGGAGGGAGACCCAAGGTGATCTAGGGTAGATCTTCTCCCTCTCTTTCTCTTCTCCCTCCACCGTCTCTCACCCCCAACCAGAGGCCAGCACCACCACTCCAGCACCACCCCGACCCTACCTTGCAGTGAGACCGAGCCCACACCTCACCTGGCCCTCTCCCTCACTCGCCGGCGTGACCAGGGCACACGCCCATTGGACTGAGGCTTCGAGGAGAAGCCACCGTCCACCACTGTGCCATTAGGTCCCACTCGCCACCACCCAGCTCACCCATTCGGCCCCTACCACCCAAACCCCTCATAGGCCATGCCCTGGCCTCGCTCTGCCCATGCTCGATGACGCCCGGGGACACCGAGGTCGGCGTGTGCATTCCCGTGCGTGCACTCGACCATTTTTTCGCCCTGCACACGAACGTGCACGGCATCGTGCCTACGTTGCGACGCCACCACTGCCCCATGCCCTAGCCGACCCAGCTCGCCGCGCTGCACACCGTTTCATGTGCACCCACCCTGAAACCGATCGTGCTGCGACCAAACCAGTGCGCCCCTGACCTAGCCACCCCTAGCGCTGCACTCAGCTCACAACGCCGCTCCAGAAGCACCGCCCCTCTCGCCCAATCGTGACCGTCAAAGTGCACCCTGCACCGAGACCACCCCGACCGAATAAAACCCCGTACCCTCTCTGGAACTCTCCCCTACCGCTCATTTGCCTCCTCACCCCACCTCCTCTCACCACTGAGCCATGCCAAAGAAGCCCATCACTTCCCCGGGCAGCAGAGCCCGAGGAACCTCGTCGGAGCAGGGGTAGACGGCGAAGCCGTGGGTTGACGTCGGCCACCTCTCCCTGCTTTTCTTTTGCACCGTTCCCTTCCTCTGCTAGGCTTGGATCTAACCCTGTGTCCCATTCCCTCTCTGGCAGAGCAAGGACGCCGCCATCTCCGACGGAACCCAAAGGTCATCGCAGACGAGCACGGCCGCGCACCCCACCTCGAGCCCTTCTTCTTGCAGGATCTGGACGCAGAGGAGTTTCGTAGTGACCGCCGCCGTCCTGCAGCCACCCAGCCTCCCTCGACGCCCCTAGGTGAGCCCCGACCTCGAGCATCTAGTAGCTAGGGCTAGGGTTTCCCCCAGCCCCGACGTGAGGGAGACGACGGCCCTCCGCCGTTGATCCTCGATCTAATCGGACGGACCGCAATGTCCGGTACCGATTCGGTATCCGCGAGTCACTGACTGCTAGGGCCCGTTCGTCAGCGATTTGAAATCGCCCCCTCCCGCGCGCAAACCCCGGACCGGGCCGGCCCAGCTCAGATCTGGCCGAGCCCTGCAGATCTGGCCCGTTTTCATATTTTTTTTTCAAAATCTGTTATTTCATTTTGAAATCTCCTGCTAGATTCAAAAATGTGTAGAAATGTTTTTGTGAATCCAAAATTCATGATTCAAATTTCTATGTGTTCCTGATGTTATTGTCTACCTGAATATCCTGCATGCTTGATTTGTAGGGCATTAGAAATTATCTGTGATTTATTTGTTGTAGATCTAGGGTTTTATCTTCATAAATCCAAATCTGAAGTTGTGTGTGATGAAATTGATTGATTCAAATTTTTAGAGATGCCCTGTTGCTATGTGAAGCTGTTGGAACTGGATTTACTATTTTAGGAGTATTATATCTCCTATAGTAATTATTTGAGTGATAATGAAGATTTGCCTTGAATTATTTATTGTGTGCAGTAGGTTAAATATTTTTAGGTGATTCCACCTCTAGTGTGTTCTTTATTACTGTAGCTTTCTAAAAAGGTCTCTGGTAGAATTTTAGGGATTACAGAAAGTTTTGTGGAATTAAAATGCTTATCTAGTGTTAGTGTGAATAGGAAATTCATGATAATTCACCCATTTGCTCTTTTGACCTAATTCCAATTTTGTTTGTTCTGTAATGTTGTCAGTTGCCTAAATATATGCTTGATGCCTGTGGATGCCTGTGGATGCCTGTGGATGCCTGTGGATGCCTGCAACTTGTTTGTTTGAGAATAGGGTTTAGTTGCAAATAGAAATTGATATGCTACTATGTGGATAATGTTTTCTTGTAGAGAATATTGTTGGTTTAGATATCTAAACTTGTTTGCTTCTGATACTCAATGTTGAGTAGTGTGTTTCATGATTGAGTGTGAACCTTGGATGCATGTGTGCTTATTGTGTGTTGTATCAAGAGGAAGGAGATCAGGGACAAGCCAACCAAGGCAAGCCATCTACTTGTTGCATATTTGAATCTTATTATTACACTATGCATTGCTTACTCCTGATTTCTTAATTATGCATTGTTTTGTATGTTGCTATTAATCCCTAGATAGCAATAGTTGGTGACTTAGCTCCACAAGTCAACTTGATATCATCCATTGAGATGACACCTATTGTGACCTATTCAACACCCCTCATATTAGAGACTTGATGGTTAGCATCAAAGTCTTTGGGAAACTTGTAGTGGAGCCAAAAACTCTAGGATTGGGTTTACTCTCAGAAAAAAAAATCGAAAATGGTTTCGAAAACCTTGGAGTAGTTGCTACTTCATTGAAATGTTTTCAAATGGTTTTATGAACAAGGAGTTGGACATGGGAGATGAAGGAGTTGGTGGATTTCTGAAAAAAAGAGGCATTGTGTATAAGTGTTCGCCAAACCAATTACCCCCGTGCAACCACATTACCCTGGAATGGGATGGGGCTTAGTTTGAAGTTTATCCGTTTTAGTGCGGGGAGCCTCGTACTATATAAGGGTCTGTAGGACCCCGGAATCCAGGTTGTCGCAAGTGGTGGGCAACAGTATAGCGGGCCCGCCAATAGGCTACCCGCCCGAAAGACACTTGGGTTTCTCCCGCCGTGGCACTGGAACTACACTCGACGGAGGTAGACGGCCAGGGTTTGCCGGGGATGTATACTCCACAGGGTAGGCACCCGTACTAAGGTGGATGGATGGAAGGCTATGATCGATTATTCGAACCCTGCATACTTGTGTATGACGGTCCGCGGTGGTATCCCGGCGGATTTATTGGATGGTGTGGGTAAAGTGTACAACCTCTGCAGAGTGTAATCTATTCGAATAGCCACGTCCTCAGTCATGTACGGTTGGAATGGCCATACTTAACCTGTGTCGAGTTTTTGGATTTACAAAATGATTCTTGGAAAAATGGAGTTTGTGCCGGACGGAGTACTTGGAGGGTACTGCCGTGGCACGGGAATGGATCGGAGTACTCAAAGGGTACTACCGAGGTGAAGAAGAATGGTCATGTATGATTGACCATGGTTGCCTCAGGCAAGCATAAAGGAGTTTCCCCCTTTCCTAGAGCTTTTGCAAAGACTTGTCTTACAAGTATCTTCTTTAATAAGGATATAGAAATGTTGTAGGACATGCTATATCGACACGAGAAACATACTACTATAAAGTTACCTTCAACCATGCCAACCTTTGCTACAGCCAAATAGCATGTGAATATCTTCTCTTAGATGGTTTGCGAGTACAATTCCAAAATGTACTCACGGCTTTGTCCCTGGCTATTAACTTGGCCAGACTATGATGATGACTATGAGGAGGACGATGGAGGTTACGATGATGCCGGTGTGAATTAGGATCGTTTCCTAGTCAGTCTCCTGTAGGGTAGTAGGCCTGACCTGGGTCAGCTACACTGCATGTATCCGCTGCTGTTTGCTAAGCATTAGTATGTCCGTTGAACTTGCCCTGCAAGGCATTTAAATTCAGCCAAGTGGCCATATGTAAGACTTTATGAATTCGTTATGTAATGGATGTTGTACTCTGTAATGCCAACTCTGTTATGTGGATTCATGATGGTCATCCTGGGATCGTGAATTGTATGCATAACGGGAATTCCCGGGTGGTAAGCCGGGGTCCCCATAGAGTTGGTATCAGAGCCATCCTGACCTTAGGAGACCCTAGTTTAGCATGGGCGTTAGATCAGACCAAAAACTATTTTCTTAAAATAAAAGAGATGGCTATATATATCAATGGTAAATATATATTGCTCTCATCTCTTCCCTTATTCTATAATCATCTTTAATTACTTGCATTTTAATTCAAGTTTTTACTTATGTATAAATCTTGCTCACTTGGGTAAGTCATTAATAAACTCTACTTTAAAACTTGTGTAGATGGACGCTCCCACTGCACACCGTCAGGTCGGCACCCACGAGGACGTGCTGGTTTTCGAGCGAGACTTGGTCGAGTTGACCACACGCCTTGGACGCCCGTGTCCCGAGGTGCGAGGCTACCGCTTGTTCGAGGAGGGTACCAGGGAGCTGGCTATCCGTGTGGTATGCCAGGTCTGCGGGAAGGAGGTCCCGCCTACCTCACCGGAGTTCACTTTTGAGGTGATCGAGCGCAACTGGGGCGATGGCCTGATGCGCGTTCTGCATCACGCCATCTCGCGCCTCGTCCACCTCCACTACGACGAGCTGCTTGGTACCCGCTATGAGCACTACGGGAGGGTCGACTCTGATGGCCTTCCCTATCAGGCTGCCGTGCACACCCCCTTCGACCGCCACTTCTGCCACACCGAGGCTCTTCTGCACCACACGCAGGAGCATCTGGACCATGTCCGGATGGTCGCTGATGAGAGAGGGCTAGAGCTAGCCGTTCTTCGTGCGGATCTCCAGGAGTCCATCTTCTCACGTCACCGTCTCCTCGCTGCCAAGAGGAAGATCATGAAGAAGAACAAGGCTCTTGGGAGGCACATCCGCGAGTTGGAGGACCACTTGGCTTTCCTTGAGAGCCACATGTCCGAGCTGGAGGATGAGACCACCGAGCTCCGCAAGGAGAACGAGGCGGTACTTGGCCGTGATGATGACCACCAGGAGGCCTTCGATGAGGAGCCCGCTAGCACCGACGACGACCGTGGTTGCGAGAGAGGTGATGACCGCAACGCTATCTTTGACTTCTACGCTCCTGAGACCCCTAGTGAGGAGGACCCCGAGGAGTTAGTCCCCCACGTTAGCGGCGACGAGTAGGTTCCTCCACTACACCTCTCACGTAGGCTGCCGCATAGTTGTTAGTTTGCTCCCTTTTGCGTATCGATGTTGTATGGTCTTTCTAGAACCATTTGCTATGTGTGATGTATGAGGCTATGTGGTATGTATGTGCCTGGACATGTTTGGCACTCTTTTGCTTGTATATATTATGTATGCCTGGACTTGCTATGCATGGTTGTTGGAGCATGTTATGTATGGTTGCCATGGATGCTATGTTATGCATGAGTTTAATTCTTTTTATTTGAAGCATGCATAAGTTTCCTTGTTATGAGTCTCACCAAAACCACTTCTCTCCAGAATGGCTCCAGAAACGCGAGGCCACACTGGAGGCAATCCGCCCCCACCACCTGAGCCCAGCATGGAGCAGCTGATGCAGCTCATGCTAGAGGACCGAGAAGCCGCTCGCGCCGAGCGTCAAGCCAACCTTGCCACCCTTCAGCACCTCACATAGATTGCCACCAACCACAACAACCATGGTGGCAATGGCGACGACGAGCCCCGCAGCAAGCTTAGGGACTTCCAGAACTCCAACCCACCAACCTTCGCCAAGTCCACCGAACCCCTTGACACCGACGACTGGCTCCGCACCATCGAGAACAAAATCGAGTATGCGGGAGTTGGAGAGAATGAGAAGGTGCTCTATGCCACTCACTTCCTAGCTGGAGCAGCGGCTGCATGGTGGGAAAATGTTCGTGCCATGCAGCCCGAAGGCCAAGTTATGACTTGGGATGCTTTCGAGAGCAAGTTCCGCAAAGCTCACGTTCCCACCGGACTTATCAAAATTATGCGCGACAAGTTCCTCAACCTCAAGCAAGGTGGGATGAGTGTCACCGAGTACCTCGACAAGTTCACTACTTGGGGGAGGTATACCCCTAATGACATCGACACAGATGAGAAGAAGAGGGAACGCTTCATGAATGGACTCCATGAAGACCTGCAGCCCTACCTGGTCATTGTGCCTTACAATGACCTGGAAGCTCTGGTAGACGCTGCTATCATGTTGGAGGACAAGAACGAAGCTGCCCGTGAAAGCCGCAAGAGAAGGATGATGAGTCAGGGAGGACCAAGCAGCCAAAGGTCCCGCAGCATGCCCTCATCAAGGTCTGCGCCACCCCCTCAGAGGTTCGCCTCTCAGGCTCCCAGGCCCAATAACCCCAACCGCCAATACCCAAGCAACCGCCCTACCAGCGGAAATCCTTCTGGAGGCAACCACAACACTTTCAACCCCACCAACCATAGCCAAGGAGGTGGCTGCTACACTTATGGCCAGCCCGGACATTTCTCTAAGGAGTGTCCCCTGAAGAAGCCATCTGCGCGGAGCCTCAGCGCTCCGCGACCCAATAAGGGTCAAGGCCGTGGACCCACTGGGAGGAACACGAAGAGTCAAGCCAACCATGCCAGAGGCCGTCTGAACCATGTGACCACTGAAGAAGCTGCTGAGGCACCTAACGTTGTTCTGGGTACGTTTCTCATCAACTCAGTCCCCACAAAAGTGTTATTTGACTCTGGGGCTTCGCATTCCTTTGTTACCGAGAGGTTCGTGACCAAGGGTGGGTTGACCGCGTCCAAAATGGCTCGCAATATGATAGTTCAAATTCCCGGTTCCCAAGTTAGGGCACACTTGACCTGTGAAGGGGTACCCATAGTCATCCATGGGGTATCCTTCCAAGCCGACTTGATTATTCTTGGTACAAAGGGTTTGGACGTGGTACTTGGAATGGACTGGATGTCCAAGTACCAGGGTCGCCCGGAAAGCTATAACCATGACCAGCAGTGATGGAGTTCAAATTGAGCACATCGCAACCATGCCATCCCGTAAAGTTTAGTATAACAAGTCTGTCGCTGGGCCGACTCTTGACCAAGTTTCGGTGGTATGCGAGTACCCCGACGTCTTTCCGGAGGAGCTGCCAGGTATGCCCCCTGACTGGGATATCAAGTTCATAATTGAGTTGGTTCCCGGAATAGCTCCTATTGCTCAAAGACCTTACCGTATGAACCCCCAAGAACTCGAGGAGTTAAAGAAACAACTCGCTGATATGCTCAGCAAAGGCCTCATCCATCTCAGCGCATCACCATGGGGATCGCCCGTTATCTTTGTGGACAAGCGAGACGATACCATACGCCTGTGTGTGGATTACCGTAAACTGAATGAGGTGACCATCAAAAATAAGTACCCACTCCCAAATATTGAAGACCTATTTGATCAGCTGAATGGAGCTAAGGTGTTCTCCAAGATTGATCTCCGCACTGGATATCATCAGCTGAAGGTCCGAGAGTCCGATATTCCCAAGACCGCTTTTACCACACGCTACGGCCTGTTTGAATACACGGTCATGTCCTTCGGCCTAACCAATGCCCCTGCCTACTTCATAAACCTCATGAATAAGGTATTCATGAAGTTCCTGGACAAATTTGTGGTGGTCTTCATCGACGACAGCTTAGTCTACTCCAAGACTGAAGAAGAGCATGCAGAGCATCTGTGGCTAGTATTGGGAACCCTACGCGAGCACCAGCTTTACGCCAAATTCAGCAAGTGTGAATTTTGGCTGAAAGAAGTTGGATTTCTAGGCCATGTTATCTCAGCCGGTGGAGTATTCGTGGACCCTTTGAAAATTACCTCTATCTTGGAAAGGAAAGCCCCAACCAATCCCACCGAAGTCCGAGCATTCCTTGGGCTAGCCGAATATTACCGAAAGTTTGTAGAAGGGTTTTCTAGTATTGCTCGTCCATTGACCCAGCTACTCAAGAAGGATAAGAAGTTTGAGTGGACTAAGAAGTGCGAGGAGAGTTTCCAAGAACTCAAGAAGAGACCTGTGTCAGCCCCTATCCTAACTATGCCCGATATTACCAAGAGCTTCGATGTCTACTGCGACGCCTCCAAGCTTGGGCTTGGAAGTGTCTTGATGCAAGACGACAAGGTCACTAGTGGGAAAAGGCTTATAGATAGATGTTTTATCAGTGGAGCACATTATTCAATATGCTCCACTAGTATTTACTAGTGGCGCATTTGCAAATATGCTCCACTGATAATTTTCTTACTAATGGCGCATATTGTTCAAAATGCGCCACGCATAACTGGCGGGACCCACCAGAAGGGTCGTCGACAAAATATCCAGTCTTATCAATGGCGCATTTGCCATATGCGCCACACATATTTGACCTATTAGTGGCGCATATAGCAATATGCGCCACTGATAACTCAAATATCAATGGCGCATATACAATATGCGCCACGCAAAACTGGCGTGAATTTTTTTCACCCGCCACCCACCCCCCCCCCCCCGTGTGGGTCGCCTTTTTAGTCTTTTAAAAAATAAAAGAAAATGATTAAATATTTAAAAAAAATCAAAAAATAAGATTTAGTTATGTTATGTGATCTAGTAAGTAAGAAAAATAATAAAAATGAATTTTGATATTTTTTACAAAAAAACTTTATGTCTCGGTAAAACGGCCATAACTTTTGCATACGAAGTCGGATTAAAAAGTTTTTTATATGAAAAAGTATCTACACGAAAAGTTACATCCGATTTCAACCACCTATGGTTGTTTCGACAAATTTTAGAATCTCAAAATTCAAAAGGGAAAATAGACTTTTCGCACTTTTATATTTTCAAATTTTTATTTTTATTTTTAGATCAAAATTTATATTGGTTTAAACTTTTGGATTAGTTATATACGCACATATAGCACACATGCAGATATATACACACATATACACATATATACGCACACATATACACACATATACACATATATACGCACACATATACACACATACACACACATAAACACACATATACGTACATATACACACACATATACGCACACATACACACACACATACACACACAAATACACATATAGACACACATATACGCACACATACACACACAAATACACACATAGACACACATATATGCACACATATACGCACATATATATGCACACATGCATACATATACACACATATACGCACACATACACACAAATATACGCACATATACGCACACATACACACACATATACGCACATATACGCACATATATGCACATATACGCACATATACGCACACATATACACACAAATACACATATAGACACACATATACGCACACATACACACACAAATACACACATAAACACACATATATGCACACATATACGTACATATACGCACACACATACACACACAAATACACATATAGACACACATATACGCACACATACACACACAAATACACACATAGACACACATATATGCACACATATACGCACATATATATGCACACATGCATACATATACACACATATACGCACACATACACACACATATACGCACATATACGCACATATACACACACATATACGCACATATACGCACATATATGCATATATACGCACATATACGCACATATACGCACACATATACACACAAATACACATATAGACACACATATACGCACACATACACACACAAATACACACATAAACACACATATATGCACACATATACGCACATATACGCACATATATATGCACACATGCATACATATACATACATATACATACATATACATACATATACATACATATACATACATATACACACATATACGCACACTTACACACACATATACGCATATATATATATATATATATGCACACATGCATACATATACACATATATACGCACACATACATATACGCACATATACGCGGACATACATACACATATACACACACATATACATAATACATATACACATATACACACATACACACACATATACACATATACGCACATACACACACATATACACACAAGCACACATAGGCCTTAAGAGGATTGATATGATAGTAATATCAATAAGAACTTGGGTAGGTTAGGGATAGCTCATGCAAATAGAATGGAGAAGTTAAGCGTGCTCAGCCCGGAGTAGTCTAAGGATGGGTGACCTAGCGGGAAGTCAAGAAATTCGGTGTGATTTGAAAATGTTCCTCATGTGTTGAAATCCTCAAAAAATTGAATTACAATAGTTTTTTCACATTATTTCGATTTTTATGATTTTCAAAAAACAAAATTGGTTTTTTTCGATTTTTTATTTTTTTTGAAATTTTTGAATTTTCAAAGGCTACTAGTGGCGCATATAGCAATATGCGCCATGCATAGGCAAATTATGCGTGGCGCATATTGAGATGCGCCACCAATAAACTGTTATTAGTGGCGTGGCATTGGTGGCGCATCCCATATGCGCCACGCATATGCCAAAATGGTGCGCCACCTATAGGCTTTTTTCCACTAGTGGGTCATTAACGAGGATTAACTCGACAAATGTCCTAAATGAAGGACTTAGGATCGGGGAGACAGGGCGTCGGATGAACTCGAAGGTGAAGTTAGTCGAAACAGGTGTATATCGAAAGTAAACTTGGGTCTTTAACCTGGCTTGCTTTCAATCTGCCCTACACCATCCCCTCCTGGCCCCTATATATAGGTGGCCAGGTCTCGAGGATCGGGTAGGGTCCGATACAGATTACAACACCGACATACGGTAAGGACTCGTATTTCGACTATCATTACAATTGGAACTAGCTTAACAGGCCTTAGGGGTACTCAACTAGCGGGCTCTATTAACTATACCCTTGTCAGTAGCCCCTGGGATTCTACCAGAATTGCAGATTCGGGTTGAATCTCTAATCTTTAAGTCTTCAACTTTGATCAATTCTTCGACTTCTTCACATCTTCAAATCTTCGACTTGGACTTTCAACTTATTTTCATGATAATATTTCACAAGGGGTTTTGATGAACAAGCTTGACAACTTTGACGGATCAAGAGGTCAGTTAACTACCGGAACAGATACTTGCCACCTGCTTCAAATTCAATCCCCTTGGATTTGAATTCGGGATACCGGTCAAACCCATTCTTTTGCCGCATTTAGGACTTACAAAGAATGAGTCCCAATGGTTCTCAGGGTACCCAGTGCATCCACTAGGATTTTCTTCACATCGTAGACACGGATACATACCAGCAGAGCGCATCCATGTGCGTATACCAGGCCACATAGGACGGATCCCGGGGTCTTACCTACGTGATAAATCACGGCATTCGAGTTTTGTTGCGATAACATAACTCGAGAATCGCATGTCGCAGTCTTGTTTGACTGATGGAATATCCAAAATAATTTGAGTCATATTAACTTCTCATGAGTAGCTCCCGATGGGAGTAGTCGCTATATATTTTGTTGACTATGTAGTCGAAGTTTCATGGTTGTCGAAATGTTGAGCGGCTTGTACCGCATCCATCAATTCCTTAACCGTAGCTTCTTCATCTTTATTGCTGCTTCTTTATTTTTCTATCGGGTGCGCGCTCAGCGCTCCCGATGGGAGTAGCCCCCGAGGCTATGGTTGGATACTTGTAGTCAATCATAGGCTCAAATTGACTTTCTCTATTCCTTCTCCTTCTTCTTGTTGTAAGCCCCCGAGTCCAAGGCTAGGTTTCACGTACTTTCTTTGATACATTCTTTTTTATTTTGTTATTATCATCTGCTATGTGCAGAATTTAACTCCTTTGTAAATATTTTATGGGCCTTGTTTTCATGGAGGCCCGTTAATATGTGCTTATAAATAAAGCACCTTTGGCGAGGGTAAAAACCCTAAACAGATTCCTCCTCCGCCGCATCATCTTCTTCTTCATCTAGGGTTTATTTTCTCCCAACTTGTCCCCATGGCTGATGCAGATGGGTCCCATCTAAACCTCAGCGTCCCGACGGCGCCGCGTGGTCGCGGCCAGTCCTCGTGGCAGCAAGAACAAAATAGCACCAGATGCTGCAGGATCTTCATCGTCCGTTCTAGTGAAGCGGCGTCTCGGCCGTCCGGTCGGGAGTAAGAATAAACCAAAGGTGCCTTGCGCTACCCCAGGTCCAAGCGCACCTCCTGGTAACACTTCTCCTCCTCAGCCGAGGATATACTCCTTTTTCTGTATTGCCGGCGCGCAGTGCCGTGAAATTCAACGGCTGCCGCTAAAGTTCACCAAGTTCATGGATGGGCGGGAGTTGCGTGAAGCAATTCTTCGTGAATACTCTGGGGGAGGAACTCCCTACGAGGTGGAAGTCTGGTATGACGGCGCTGGCGAACATTACTTCAAGGGCGGCTAGTCACAGTTTGTGGATGATCACGACATCTGGCGAGGTTTCTTTATGACCTTTGACTTTCATATTGGCACGTCGAAGTTTGATGTGAAGATCTTCGACTGTACTCAATGTCAGAAGGAGTACGAGGCTGAAGTGCACTTCCACTAGAATTTCCTTATGTAATCTCCCTTTCGAGTTGCCTTGCTGTCGTGCTAGCTGTAATGAATAATCGTATTTGAGTTTATGCTTTGTGTTTGAATAGACCATGGGAACAGTTTGTCATTCCGAGGTATGATATATATATATATATGTTATCGGGTTCCTTTGAACCAATTATATTGTTTCAAGAATGTCGGGTTGTTTCACAACCTAGTATTATGTCTTTGAAAGATCGCCATATTGTATTGAACTTTCTTTCATACGACCCGAGGGGTGGAGCCCCCGAGTGGAAAAGTAAAATATTTGTACAATTTGTCGAGTTAACCCAAGGAACCCAACCTTTGGCCTCGTGTTCTGGGTTCAGAGGGTCAACTCGAAGTTACTTGATGTCACTAAATTTCTTCTATGCGTAGAAACGCCGTAGCTGCACCGCATTCCACGGGTTGCTTTCGTCTTTTCCCGTCTTCTTGTCTTGTAGTCGATAAGCTCCTCTTGGTATTACTTCTGTGACGATGTAAGGTCCCACCCAAGGGGACTCTAACTTGCTGTGGCCATCTTGCTTGAGTCGTAAGACTAAATCTCCCACCACAAAAGATCGCTGATGAACTCGACTACTGTGGTAGTTCCGCAGGCTCTGTTGATACTGCGTGGCTCTTTCCAGTGCTTTATCTCTTGCTTCATCCAGTGCATCGACGTTGTCTTGTAGCGCTTCTGTTACTCTTAGAGCTTCGTGCGTAATCTCAACTAGAAGCACGGCTTCTGTGCCATGGACCAGAAAAAAGGGAGTTTCTTGAGTAGCTGCATTAGGCGTAGTTCTTAGACTCCAAAGTATGGAGGGCAACTCTTCTACCCTAGCGCTCTTGGCTTTCTCTAGAGGTGCTAAAAGCCTCTTTTTTATTCTATTGCATATTAGGCCATTGGCTTTTTCGACTTGCCCGTTTGTCTTCGGGTGTGCTACGGATGCAAACTTGAGTTTGATTCCCAATCCTTCGCAATAATTCTTGAACTCCTTTGAAGTGAAGTTTGTCCCATTATCTGTGATGATGCTGTGTGGTACTCCGAAGCGAAAAACTATTGACTTGATAAAATTGATTGCTGCCGTCAAATCTTGAGTTGTTACCGGGGCCACTTCTACCCACTTGGTAAATTTGTCGACTGCCACTAACATGTATACATGCCCTCCTGGCCAAGATTTGTGTAGCTTCCCTACCATGTCGAGGCCCCATTGTGCAAAAGGCCAAGACAATGGTATTGGCTGTAACTCTGCTGCTGACGCGTGTGGCTGAGATGCGAATCTTTGACATGCTTCACATTTTCGAACTATATCTTTCACGTCTTCGATGGCTGTTAGCCAATAGAATCCTGCTCGAAATGCTTTCACTGCTATTGCCCTGCAGCTGTTGTGATGGCCATATACTCCGGCGTGTATGTCTTTTAGTATGACTTGTCCTTCTTGAGGCATTACGCAACGCTGCAGAACGCCAGTTATGCTATTTTTGTATAATTTTCCCTGTAACACGACAAATGCTTTGGATCGTCGAGTTATTCTTTTGGCCTCCACTGCATCTTCTGGTAATTTCTTACTCATCATGTATGCTAGATATGGTTGCATCCATTCCTCTTCTATCATCATGACTTCTTCGGGTTCTGGTGTACTCTCGTTATTTTTTGCACCAGCCCCCGAGCCTACTGCAGTAGTTGAAGTTTTGACGCTTTTTATTGATCTTTCAACTATTTCTTCCCAGAAGACTCCAGATGGCATGGGCAGGCATTGTGACCCGATATTTGCTAGGTTGTCGGCTTCTCCGTTGCTGTTTCTGCTAATGTGCGAGACTTCGCATCCATCGAATGTTCCTTCAAGATAGTGATATAAGTTCTTGTAAGCCATCATGTTATCATTGATTGTGTCGCATCTGTTCATAACTTGCTGGACGACGAGGTTCGAGTCCCCGAATATTTTTAGTCGAGTTGCTCCACACGCCTTGGCCATCTTCATTCCGTGCAGTAAAGCCTCGTACTCTGCTTCATTATTAGAGGCCTGCAAAAAACTCATCTTTAGAACGTACTTTAGTTTGTCACCTTGTGGTGATATCAAGACTACTCCTGCACCTGCGCCTTGGATTCTTTTAGAACCGTCGAAGTACATTATCCATACACTCGATAAATCTGGTGGTCCCGTGCTCTGTAACTCCAACCACTCTGCTGTGAAATCTGGCAAGATTTGCAACTTGATCGCCTTTCTTTTTTCATACGTGATGTCCATGGGAGATAATTCGATTCCCCATAAAGAGACACGTCTTGTTGCTGAAGGATTGTTCAATATGTTCGATAGTGGTGCTTCATTGACCACTATAATTGGGTGCACCGCAAAGTATTGTCGCAATTTTCATGCCGTTGTAAAGACACTATATGCGAGTTTTTGATAGTGTGGATACCTCTATCTTGTTGGAGAAAGAACTTCACTGATAAAATATACCGGTCTCTGGACGCCGTGGGCTTTTCCTTCTTCACTTCTTTCGACTACTAATATTGTACTCACCACCTGATGGGTTGCGGCGATGTAGAGTAGTAGTGGCTCTTTTTCTTTTGGTGCGACCAGCACTGGTGGCGTGGAAAGCACTTTTTTCAGCTGCGCAAACGCTGCATCTGCTTCTTCTGTCCACTCAAATTTATCACCTGATTTCTTCATGAGTGCATAGAAAGGGAGTGCTTTCTCTCCCAATTGAGCAACGAAGCGACTTAGTGCCGCGACGCGTCCTGCGAGTTTCTGTACGTCGTGTAGTTTTGTGGGTTTCCTCATTGTTAAAATTGCTTGGATCTTCTCTGGGTTTGCCTCTATTCCTCGTGCTGACACTAGGAACCCTAGTAGTTGTCCTGCCGACATGCCAAACGAACACTTTGTTGGGTTAAGCTTAAGCTTGTACCTGTTCAGGTTGTCGAAGGTTTCTGCCAGGTCGTCGATTAGGGATTCCTCCTTTCTTGTTGTTATGACTACATCGTCGATATAGACTTGGATGTTGCACCCTATTTGGCTCCCGAGGCAGTTTTGCATCATCCGTTGATAGGTTGCTCCTGCATTTTTTAGGCCGAAAGGCATCACCTGATAACAAAATACCCCATATGGCATAATGAAAGCTGTCTTTTCTTCGTCTTCTTTCTTCAACTTGATCTGGTTGTAACCAGAATATGCATCCAGAAAGGAAAGCCTTGTGCATCCCGCTGTTGAATCAATTATCTGATCAATGCGGGGTAGAGGGAAGGGATCCTTTGGACAGTGCTTATTGAGAGATGTGTAGTCGACACACACTCTTTGTACGTCTGTGTTTTTCTTGGGTACGATGACTGGATTGGATACCCAACTCGAAGATTTTATTTCTCTGATAAATCTGGCATTTTCTAGCCTATGCAATTCTGATGCTATTGCCTTCCTTTTAGGTTCATCAAATCGTCACAATGGTTGCTTGACTGGCTTTGCTTTAGGATCTACATTTAATGCATGCTCGACGAGTTCCCTGGGAACCCCTGGCATGTCTGAAGGACACCAGGCGAAGATTTCCCAGCGCTCACAGAGGAACTCGACGAGTATGCTTTCCTATGTGGGATCCAGGTTTACTGCAATCGATGTTATCTTGTTCGGGTCCGTAGGGTGGACCTGGATTTTCTTCGAGTCCTGTGTTGTGTCAAAAGCCTGATCTGGCAGGGATCGTCCAACGTCGGGTAGCACATTATGATCGGTTTCTCCTTTCAGTCTCTCATATTCTGCTGTCATGCCGAAAGTTTGCGCCATTCTATTGAATTCTTTGTCGCAAGTGTTGGCTACTCCGAAGCTCCCTTGTACTGTGATCATTCCTTTGGGTCCTGGAATTTTTAGCGTTAGATACGCGTAGTGAGGTACCGCCATGAACTTTGCAAATGCTGGGCGCCCTAGAATTGCGTGGTACTGTGAGGGCTAGTCCATAACTTCAAATTCCAACTTCTTCCTGCGATAGTTGCTGCTACGGCTGAAGCAGACGTCGAGTTCTATCTTCCCAGAGGGTAATTTGCGGCTCCTGGTACTATTCCATGGAAAGAACAATCTGTTGGCTTTAGGCTTGTCAGCGGGATACACATTACCTTCAGAGTTCTAGCATATATTAGATTTATGCCACTTCCTGCATCCATGAATACTCTCCCAATGTCGTACCCTCCTATTTGCACTTTTAGTACCATTGGCGAGTGGCCCGGCCTGGGAACTTTCCTTGGGTGGTCTGCCCTGCTGAATCTAACTGGTTGATCTGACCACTGCAAGTACTCTGTAGTGGCTGGTGGCGATGATATTGCTAGGTTTACTTGCCTGGATATGTTCTTTCATTCTTTCTTTGATTTGGGCACCGGTTGAATCATTGCAGATATGTAGACTTTTGATTCTAGGTGCCTTGCTAGACTTTGTACTTGATATCCTTGACTTGCGTGCTTCTCTCCTTGCCATCCTCATTGGCTTGAACCCATGGCGCTTTGTAATCTCAGGAAAGTTCTACAATCCTTCATCTGGTGGTTTGAGACTCTTTTTCCATCGAGATACGCGTAGTGGATTCGACAAGGTCCATATAGCATGTCTTCGGCCGAAGGGCCGGAGTATCTTGGTTTTTCTACTCCTTTTGCTTGGAACTTCCTATTTTCATAACCTTCCTCTTCCTTTGCTTCGTACCCCACGACTACCTGATTTCGCCTTCCTTGGTTATCTCCGCTGCGGTGCCTTCTCCTCTGTCTACTTGCTCTGTCGGCTTCTGGTGAACGTCCTCTTTTATTGTTATATGCATCCTCTCCATCAGCAAATCTATTGGCTTCTTCCATTAGTTTGGCTACTGTTGTTGGCCTTTTTCTTCCTATCTCTTCCACGAGGTCTGATCGACGAAGTTCAGCCGAAAAAGCGTCTATTGCTCTTTCGTCGGAGACGTCCTCTGCTGAGTTTTTGATTACACTCCATCGTTGTATATAAGAACGTAAAGTTTCGCCTTTCCTTTGCACGCACGCTTTGACTTCCTCCAGTGACGCTGGGCGCTTATATGTCGAGCGGAAATCCCTTACGAATTGGCTTTCGAGTTCTCCCCAGCTTCTGATAGATTCATTGGGTAGGGTATTCAACTAGGACCGTGCTGCGCCGATGAGGTGTAATTGCAAACTTTGCATTGCTGTCACTTTTGTTCCCCCTAATATCTGTACTGCCTGCAGGTAATCCGACAACCATAGGGTAGGTTCCTGCGACCCATCATATTTTTGCTGGTCGTGTGGTAACCTGAATCCCTTGGGTACCCGCGTTTTGCGAACCCTGCGGGTAAAGCACAATGCGCCCATCTCTTTGTCGTCGTCCTCATAATTTTCTTCCCTCCATGCATGGCGCAATTTATTTACTCAAGCCTGTGCTATTATATTCCTTGCGTCCTCCTTCCTCTTCTGTCGCCTTTCTTCTGATGATGATTCGCTAGACTCGTTTCGTGTGATTTTGTGCTTGAACTCCTTCTTTCGTCCTTCCTTGTAGATTGTCGACTTTGCCTCTGGACCTTTTCCCATGATCTTGCCTTCCACTATCCCGAGGCTTCGTATTGCGGCTTGGTGCATGTCTTCCCACGGATCTCTGGGTTCTGGCCGCATGGTTAGTAGGTATGCCTGTGCTGCTATCAGCGCTGCTTCTGGTGTTTCTTGTACAAAATCTTCTTCCTCCTCCTCTAGCTGTGGGGGCGTATTTCTTGAGTACCTTTCCTCTCTACTTTGCGCCGTTGTCCCTCTGTTGTGTTTTGGGTCTCCGCGCCTTTCCTACTGTACTCTGAATCATCACTATAATCATCCCAATATTCTTCTTTTGACGTACTGTTATTATCTCGACTTCTCGCAAACATGTCTCTTTCCTCTCTTAGTTTCTTCTTGTGCTGGTGTAATGCATACTGATATCCCATTAGAACTTCTCTTCTTGAGCCTTCGGGTACCTCTGTGCCATGATTGACAGCTGACATGATGATCCTCCACTCTCCGGCTGAGACGTGAATTTTCTCCTTCTCCTTTTTTTGTGCTCCCTAATTTTGTTGACTTGCCTGTCGACCCCTTCGTTTCCCTCGTGATTGCTTTCTTCTTCTGCTTCAGTGATAATGATGCATAACTGATGTACTCTTTTGTAGACGCCACTACTGCCAGTGGCGAAGTCCCTTGTACTATTGTGCGTTTTAAACGCTTCTACTTCTGTGACGAATTTTTCCTGAATTTCATCGCCTTCTGCGATTTGTGCTTCTCCTGCGCTGACCGGCATGTTTACCTTGCTGGAAGAGCCTTCAGATGATTCCATCATTGCTTTCGTCTCGGGCTCACTCACCGATGGATCTGGTTTCATTGGATCCGAGAGGCGAGTCGAACCCGAAGGTTCGATGAAGATGTTTAGACTTCCGATTGTCAGCTCCGTCTCTTGATTTCCGTTGATTCCTGCACTGCTATTGGCTAAAAGCAAAAAAAGCCGTCGAATTCATGATTCCAATGCCCAGAGTCCCCACGGTCAGCGCCAATTGACGAGGGTTAACTCGACAAATGTCCTAAATGAAGGACTTAGGATCGGGGAGACAGGGCGTCGGATGAACTCGAAGGTGAAGTTAGTCGAAACAGGTGTATATCGAAAGTAAACTTGGGTGTTTAACCTGGCTTGCTTTCAATCTGCCCTACACCGTCCCCTCCTGGCCCCTATATATAGGTGGCCAGGTCTCGAGGATCGGGTAGGGTCCGATACAGATTACAACACTGACATACGGTAAGGACTCGTATTTCAACTATCATTACAATTGGGCCTAGCTTAACAGGCCTCAGGGGTACTCAACTAGCGGGCTCTACCCTTGTCAGTCATCGCCTACCTATCCCGTCAGCTTCGCCCGCATGAGTTGAACTATCCCACCCATGACTTAGAGCTTACCACTGTTCTCCATGCCCTCAAGACATGGCGACACTATCTTATGGGGAACTGATGTGAAATCTACACCGATCACAAGAGCCTGAAATATATTTTCTCTCAGAAGGAGTTGAATATGAGACATAGGAGATGGATTGAGCTCATCAAGGACTATGACCTAGGCATTCATTACCATCCTGGTAAAGCGAATGTGGTCGCAGATGCCCTCAGCCGAGAACCTTGTTCCCTGAATGCCCTATTAAAGTCAAACCAACCAGCCCTGTGCGAGGAGTTCGAGAAGTTTGGACTTGAGCTTGTAAGCAACAGTTTCCTAGCAAACCTTGAAATCCGACCCACGCTCTCTGACATCATTAAGGAAGCTCAGAAGGGACATGAGAGTATCGAAGGTATCAAGCGTAGGATGGGATGAGAGGAAGTACCTGGGTTTTCACTTGACCAGGAAGGTGTGCTATGGTATAATGGCCGCCTATGCGTTCCTAACATCGAGGAGTTGAAGCAGTCCATTCTGAAGGAGGCCCATGATACTCCTTACTCTATTCATCCCGGAGGCACCAAGATGTACCAAGATTTGAAGGAACAGTTTTGGTGGCACGGCATGAAGAGGGAAATAGCCTTCTACATAGCCCGATGTGATGTTTGCCAACGCGTCAAGGCTGAACACCAAAGGCCCGCAGGTTTATTGCAACCCTTGAAAGTGCCCTTATGGAAGTGGGAGGAAGTCGGAATGGACTTTATTACTGGGCTACCAATGTCAAGTCGGGGACATGACTCTATATGGGTTATTGTGGACCGTCTCACCAAGGTTGCCCACTGTCGTCGTGGTGAAACAACATATGCCATAGGATGGCTTAAATGGGGGCCGAACTAGATGCTGGAGGATTCGGGAGAGGGGAACGAGCTAAAGAGCACGACAGAAAGAGACACTGATCTACCCAGGTTCGGGGCTCTTGTAAGGAGATAACACCCCTACTCCTGCTCTACTGGTTGTATATATGGATCGATGTAGTACACCACAATGGTGCTTACAAGCTCTCTGCTAGAGAAGGAAGATGAACTGCTAAGTGTAGAAACCTTCAACCTTCTAACCTTCTTCTCGCTCCCAACGTTCAACCCTTTACCAGGGCTCCCTATGCCACCTTATATAGTGGTGGCCAGGGTTACAACGGTCATACAAGACCACAAGACAAGGGCTACACTCCAAACAGGAGCTGGTGGCGATGGCAGAGACCCTTGACTTCGCCCCTGATTGCTCTCGATGGGACGCCATATCCCTGTACCTTGTACCTCTTGAACTGTGGCCTTACCTCTGTGCGGTAAGCTCGTACTTGTGCACAGTGAGGGTAGGTAACCTCCACTGTGCACCCTGCCATCTTACTCTGCTACCATGCTTGGATGTTTTCTTCCTTGATTGTAGGGATGTGACACCTTGGTTGACTTAAGTATCCCGGATATGACCGTTGGCCATACCCAGGACTTATGTGCCGGACCAACGACCTACGAGGGTCGGGTAATCCGGCCTCCCCTGCTCCTGCACAACACACCGAATGGTTAGGCCGGCATATCTAAGTATATGCCGGCACACATATATCAGTATTCCGGCTATGCCGGCATATCCAAGTATCAGCCGGGATACACATTATATGCCGGCCTGGCCGATGCTCTTATATTCCGGCCAGGCCCTTCTTTGATAACCCGGCATAAAGTCAATCATAGACCTTGTGTCTTTCTACTCTCTTGACCCTACCGGGGGTCATCCCCCCGACACTAGTCCCCGAAGCTGCCGAGGTTCCCCAATCATAACTGTGGAGCCTTGACAGGTTCAACATACCTTTCTTCATTATGCCCCGGCGATCAGATTATATGCCGGCACATCTGCACATATCCCGGCCTCTGTTCCTGTTCCAAAACTTATTCCGGCCGGTCCCGAGGGTATTCCGGACGGAACATATACATCGGGCAATTATTCCGACATATAGACGAGTCTTCCTCGAGAAGCCATGCCTGACAGCTTTGCATCGAAACTTGTAACTGCCCTGCCACCTCAAACGGTCACCCACGATGTGACGGTTCACAGTGCAGCAGTTACTTCTCGCCATCATTGTGTCATGGCACGGTTACAGGAACCGCCGCCCCACTCCGTGCCGCCACGTGGCGCCTCGCCGCAGAAACGGTCGGGGGAGTGGAGCACTCCCACGATCCCCACGACCCTGCCTCTTCGCTATAAATAGGGCGGCGGGGGTAAACGTATCTTTTTACCCCCCACCACCATCGTCTTCCTCGCCTTCCACGCCTGCTACTTTGCCTCCTGCGCTCCACCGCCGGTCCGAAGAGCAGCATCGCCGTCGCAGCCGACCTGCTCCCCGCCGACGCCGATGCCCGACGACGCACGGCATCACCTTTGACGACGCCGCCGCCTCTTCTCTCTGCAGCATTGCAGGGAGATTGGATCTTCCTGCACGCTCGCCGCCGCTCCATCGTCGCCGGCCAAGCTCCGGTGAGACCTCCCTCTGTTCTTCCTCTTTCACGCCTTTTACAACTTCGCACCGGTAGCCCCGCTTGCACAGATCTGCTTCGGTTTCAGAGCTAGTTTTCCCTTTGATTCGACTAGCATTGCTAGGCAACGCTCGCAGGTGTTCATCTTTAGGAGTTTTACCCTTATTTGTTTCCTATTTTAACTGCCTCGGTAGATCTTCTATTCCTGCTAACATCTGCGAGAGTGGTATGCCGGAGAGACTAACCTCCCTCTTTTCTCCGGCCTTGATAGGAATAACATCACGGGACTCCGGCTCTCACGCCTTATCCCGGGCACTAAGATGGCATCTTCAAGCATGACGGCTACCTCGGCCTCTGAGGAAGATACCTCGGCCCGAGCTCAAGGACGCTCCGGCTGGGAGGGGTCGGAGGTTACTCCGGCCGAGATATCCTGGGTCACCTCCACCAGGAGAGTCCCGGAGGGCGTAGCATGCCGGCTACCAGCGGGAGAAACTGTGCCGGCACCTGAACCCGGCGAACGCGTCGTCTTCATCGCCCACTTCGAGCGGGGCTTCGGTCTGCCGGCATCGGACTTCTTCCGGGACTTCCTCAACACCTACGAGCTACAACCTCATCATATCCCGGCCAATGCCGTGATGATCCTCTCCGCCTTCGCTGCTTTTTGCGAGGGCTATGCCGGCATAGAGGCCCTTACTCAAGGCTGGGCGAAGTACTTCCAACTGCGGAAGCAAGTCGTCCAAGAGCCGCCCCGGAGCAAGGACGACCCGCCGGAGACGGCCCAGGAAAAGAAGGACCGCCCCATGACCCTCTGCGGCGCGGCCACCATCATGTCCCGGAAGGGCTCGGACTTCCCCAAGGTGGAACTCCTGGAATCTTGCAAGAAGTGGCAGAAAAGCTTCTTCTACGTCAAGAACACCACCGACGAGGATCTGCTCAACCTGCCGCCATTTGTGGACGAGCCACCCTTGGCCATGACTAACTGGACCTACAACCCGAAGAACTCGGTGATGCCGGTGAATGCGCTTCACCGGGTTAAGGGCGAGCTCCTGGATGCCGGTCTTACTCCTCAAGACCTGGTGGCCTGCTATATAAGCCGGCGCGTCTCCCCTCTGCAGCGCCGGTCGCACAAGATCTGCCAGATGAGCGGGCCAATGGACCCCACCCGGCACTCCACACACGAGCTGACTCCGGCCGACATTCTACGCCGGATTAAGGATGTCTGCAAGTCCTCTCAGGCCACTTTTGCCTGGGGGCTAGAACCATACAGCCGGGATAGGCCCGCCCCAACGGTAAACCATCTTATCCGATACATAAAGTTCATGTCCGACACATAGATACTTAAGCCGACACATGCCTGTTTGCCGACACATATTATACTGATCCGGCATACCTCTTCCACCGGCATATTTCCTTATCTGAATATTTGACTTTGCTGTTTATACAGAAATTCAGCTTCCAAACCATGGAGAACTCCCGGATCAAGATCGCGGCGGACCGCACCGTTGCGGATGTTGAAGATCCGGATCATTGGGATAAGCTTCCCAGGAGCACCCGTGCTGCAGCTGCCATGGGTAAGGGCTCTTCATCCCGGCATTATACTCAAGACCGGAGTGAGATTGATTCTGACGAGGAGATCCTGATGTACTATGACCCGACGCCACTTGCGTACGCCTTTCCAGAAACCCCTATTGCTTACGAGTTTCCAATGCCGTCCTCGGCTATCCCGGACGATATCGTTATCGACGCCGCCCCTCTGAACCAGGGACCTCCTTCCACCGGCGGACGTGCCGGCCGGAAGCGAGGTGTGAAGCCCCCGTCCGACATACCTCAGAGGTCGAAAAGGCAGAAGGTCTGCGTGCCCAAACAGAAGAAACAGAGGCCTGTTGCCTCGGGGTAAATTTCCTTTTCTTTGCATTTCCTCCGACATATCTCTTGTTTGTATTACTGACTTGGTGTTTTCTCTCTTTCAGTGCTCCTCTTGAGCCGGAAGAAGCTTCTGGCTTGAGTGGCGACCCGAAGGTTACCAAGCCCGCTGCCCCTGCTACCTCCGACATTCCCTCTGCCAGTCAGACGACCTCACCGGCGCCGGCATCTTCGCCTGCGCCCGACAAGACCACCTCCCCGGCGAAGGACGTCCCTTCGCCGGCACAAGACACCTCAGCCCCCGACGTCCACATGGACTCGGGGGCTCAACAGGAACCCCCGGCTCCTGATGTCCACATGGACACAGGAGCCCACCAAGAAGCACCAGACTCCGGCGCGCCCACCGGCGACGCCGGCACAACTGACGACGCCGGCGCGAGCGACAAGAGCGCCGGCACAGACATCAAGGGCAAAGGCCCTTTAGTGCCGGAAGTCCGGACTTTTCCGGATCCTGCTCCCGCTGGCCAAGAAGCACCGGCCGCGCCGGAACAGCCCGCACCCGAGACTCCTTCAGCTGACAAGACCCCAGCACCGGCCAAGACCACTGCACCGGCCAAGTCCACTGCACCGGCCAAGTCCACTGCCCCGGCCCGGACCAGCACATTGAAGATTCAGCCGGCCAAGTCCGGCACACCATCTGACGCAACTGCTCCTCCTAAGGCAGCGTCCCAGACCAGCTCTGCTCTGGCCCTGCATCTTGGCAGGGCAGCAGCCCGGCCGGGGTACCGGACCAACTTCTTCGACACCCCAGAACTCGAGGGCCTCGTCCCTCTTGCGACGAAAAGTGATCAGAGCCTCGGCTCTCTTAAGGAGCAGTGCATTAAGTGGAACGACGCCAGCAACATGGACACTGCGGACTCAAGGAGCAAGAAGCTGGCCGAAGCCAAGACCACTGGCGACCCAAGCGACTTCCTGGCAGCGAAGCCCATACCGATCGCCAGCGAGCTCCTCAGCATCCAGCAAAGACTTCACAAGTTGGCCGATGCCACCAACGTAAGTCCTTTACATTTACACACATATCCCCAGTCCCCGAAAATGTCGGCTGTCCGGGATATGGACATCCGGGATTTTCTCATAGTCCTTTAGCTAGCTTCTTTTGAATTAACTGCCGACATATGAGCTCGATCCGAGCTTCAAATCCTAGTCACCGAGGGCTGGGATAGGTGCGCAGCACCTGTGCCGGGTCTCTAACAATTTCACATCTCTTTTATCTTTCAAATCCTCTTGACCGGGATATAAGCTCGATTCGAGCTTCAAATCCTAGTCACCGAGAGCCGGGATAGGTGCGCAGCACCTGTGCCGGGTCTTTAAAAGAATGATCACTTGATAAAATCTTCACTTTAATTATCATGTCAAATTTCTCTGCTGATATTTCAAATCCCGGCATTTTTGCAGCGCATGAACAACACCCGGGCCGACATGTTCCATGACTTGGTGTGTGAGCATCGGAAGCTTTCCGACGCACACAGCAAGCTTCAGCTGGAGCTGTCCAAGAAAGGTAATTTTTGCCGACATACCGCTATATGCCGGATATCTTTCCTCTCTTTACTTTGCAATACTTCTTCTTACCGACACATAACCTTGTGCCGACATTCTGCAGCTGGCACTGAAAAACAAGTCGCCGCGCTTCTTACGAGGGTGAAAGAGCTTACTGGTATGCCGGATCCTGCTGTTACCCGGATAGCTACTTTATACTTCAAATCCTTTACTCTTTGTCACTGTTTTCTTTCTTCAAATCCTTTTAACTTGAAATCTTTGCAGATGAGAAGGCTGCACTGGAGGCACGCCACCAGGATTGTGTGTCCTCGGTGGATGTGGCCAAGCAACTGGACGACCGGGATGCCGGTCACAAGGCCGAGGTAGAGCAGCTGAAGGGCCGGATCACCGAGCTGCTGGACGAAAAGGAACAGAGGGAGGGCCTACTGAAGAAAACCCACACCCTGCTTGTTACCTCCGAGACTGATGCCGCCAACGCCCACGCTGAACTGGATAGCCTGAAGGAGCAGGCCACCAAATGGGAGGTTACAGTTGCCCAGCTGAATGCCGACCTTGCCCGTAAGCTTCAAATCCTTTCCCCTTTTATCCTTTCCGACATAGTGTAATCTTTTTCGGCATAGCATCTATGCCGACATACTTTCCTTTTGCTAACATTGTTTCTATTCTGCAGGCATGTTTCCCGCTTCCGTCGCTGACGTTGAGAGGGCTTTGCAGTTGGACCGAGAAAACCGGGGTGTTCCGGTTGACTCGCCCAACTGGGACATGTCGGAGCAGCTGCTGGCCCTGCAGTCCCGGAAGGAGGCCATGACCCTTTACACTGAAGAGCTCTTCTACGGCGCCCAGGAGGCATTCTCTGCCCTCTGGCCAGGACAAAGGACTCCCACTGACCCGGTTGACCTCGGCAACGACCTGCAGCTTGCCAAGGTTCGCCTCCGGGAGTGGCGAGATTCCGGCGCGAGGGTTGGAGCTGACGAAGCCCTCAGCTACTTCTTGTCCTGGTATGAAAAGGCAGACTTGGAGACTTTGCGCACCGTGCGTGAAGGATCCATCTGGACCACGGATCCGGATCATATCCGTCGCCGCAAGGAGTTGGCCCACAGCTATGTGGACTATGCCGACACCGACAAATTCGTCCGGGACATCCGCGAGCCGGAGAAGAATGACGATGCCGGGACATCTGCCGCTGCTGAGGGTTCCGACTCCAGCCAAGATGAAGATGAAGCTGAGGAAGTCGACACTGAAGCTCCGGAACAGGCATCTGCCCCGGGCGGAGGTGATGGCTCCATTCCATCTGCTGGGTCCGGCACACCTGAAGCCGACACTTCCACTGCTACCGCTCCACCTGCCGGCGGCTCTGCTTCTGCCACTGCTCCTTGACTTTGGAGCATAAAAACTTTAAGTTTTATCAGATCCCCGGTATGCCGGGTGCAGTTGTAAGATATACGTTTTAATTTCCTTTGGTTTGCTACCTGAACAAGTTTTATCTTGGTTTGCTTGTTACTAATGCCGGATCATCTTTTGGCTAAGTCACCGAGTTGTTTTCCTGTTTCCTCAATTTCACAACCTTGGCTACTTGTCTACCTTAATTGGCTTTCGACGTATGAGTCTCAAGGTTGCTTCCTCGAACATACAGTACTTTAACTTTGAAACTTAGACTTCAAATCATCCGACACTTCGAATTTTAACTTTAGCTTTAACGAAAATGTCGGTTCGCTTGCTTTGTATTTCCTTAGCCGTTTTCCATGTGTAGACAATCTCCGGCATCTACTCTTGCTAGCCATGAAGCCGGGTTTCGGACAGCAGCTGAGTCGAAGAGTGGCCTTTGGTGCCGACACATTACTAGGCCGACATAGGAAACATTCAAATAAAGCCAGCCGACATACAACAAAAAACTGTAAATAAACAACAAGTATACCTCGGAGCTAGTTACCCGGCTTCTTCGGGATGCCGGTATTTCATTCATTAGTCTTGTGCCGGCACAACACGCCGGCATACAAAGGAAAATATGGAAATACATACATTGTGTTGCTCAGGAGTAAAAGGGGCGCAGTAGAGCTATGTTCCATGGCCTCTTGGTTTCTTCTCCGGACCTGTCCGCCTTATTCTTCTTGGGGTCCTGCGCATCTATAAGATAATAGGCATCATTGTGCAGAGCTCTGCTCACAATGAATGGCCCCTCCCATGGAGGAGTTAACTTATGCCGGCCTTCTGTTCCTTGCTTTAGCCGGAGTACTAGATCTCCCTCTTGAAATCTCCTTGGATTTACCTTCTGCGCATGATAGCGTCTGAGGTTCTGCTGATATACTGCTGTTCTTGACAGAGTTATTTCCCTTGCTTCCTCTAGCAGATCAACATCGTTTTCTCTGGCTTCTTTAGCCTCTTCCTCAGTATATAGCACTATTCTTGGTGCATCATGTATTACATCTGTTGGAAGCATAGCTTCTGCTCCATACACCAGGAAAAATGGTGTGTAGCCTGTTGATCTATTCGGAGTTGTTCTTAAACTCCACAGCACTGCTGGCAGCTCATCTAGCCAACATCCCGGAGTTTTCTCCAGGGGCTCTATCAGCCGGGGTTTTATGCCGGATAATACTAGCCCATTTGATCTCTCTACTTGGCCATTGGCACAAGGGTGGGCAACCGACGCAACGTCCAGCCGGATTCCCACCTCCTCACAAAATCTGGCAAATGGCCCTTGGGCAAAGTTCGACCCATTGTCAGTGATGATGCTATGAGGAACACCATATCTCAAGATTATATCCTTTAAGAATTTCACTGCTGTGTGACCATCACACTTGCTTATGGGCTTCACTTCAATCCACTTGGTGAACTTGTCCACCATGACCAGGATATGGGTCATTTTCCCTCTGGCCGACTTAAAAGCCCCGACCATATCCAGGCCCCAAACAGCAAAGGGCCAGGTTATTGGGATAGTTTTCAGGGCAGATGCCGGCTGATGAATCTGGTGGGCATATCTTTGACACCCATTACATTTCCGGACCAAGTTTTCTGCCTCTTGCAGCGCCGTTGGCCAATAAAAGCCATGCCGGAATACCTTTGCCACCAATGCCCTGGACGAAGCATGGTGACCACACTCCCCCTGGTGAATTTCCCGGAGCATCTCCAGACCCTCCGCAGATTCGACACATCTCTGCAATACTCCGGTGGTACTTCTCTTGTATATTTCTTTGTTGATGATGGTATACGCTTTGGATCTCCTTATAACCCGGCGGGCCTCGGTTTCATCCGCCGGCACTTGACCATCCACCATGAAGTTCATGATAGGACGTGCCCATGAGGGCACTTCCCTGACAGTGAACACTGCCTGATCTATTTCCATCATTTCGACCGACACATAATCGATCTCCATGGGCTGCGAAGTCCCCGGGACTGAAGAATCAGTCCCCGGATATGCCGGAGCAGTCCCCGGGTATACTGGCACAACCTCTTGGCACATTTTACCCTTGCCTTTAGTTTTGCTCCGGAATACTGTACTAACAGCATATGCCGGCCCAGTCCCCGGGACTAAGGAAGCAGTCCCCGGGTTATCCGACCTGGCTCCGGCATCTATCTCCATTGGAACTGCTTCGTCTGGACCTGGCGGGACATAAATGGAGGATGACTCCGGCGAGGGTTTGATCGATGGCTTCCTCAGATGCTCCAGCGAAATGCCGGGCGGGATTGAATCTCGGGAAGACCCCAGCTTGGATAATGCATCGGCTGCATCGTTCTGAGCCCGGAGAACGTGCCGGAACTCACAACCTTCAAAGTAACCACTTAACTGCTGCACTAGGAAACGGTATGATGCCATGTTAGCATCATGCGCGTCCCATATGCCGGAGCACTGCTGAATCACCAAGTCAGAATCCCTGAAGCACATAATCCGGCGAATTCCTATGTCCTTAGACACCTTCAGGCCATGCACAAGTGCCTCATATTCCGCAACATTATTTGATGCTGCAAAGTGAATCTGCAGGACGTATCTCAGCTGGTCATTCTTTGGTGAACTGAGAACTATGCCGGCACCCAAGCCATGGATTGTCTTGGACCCATCGAAATGCATCCTCCAATAATTGGCATCTGGCAATGGTGGCTCATACTGTATCTCGGCCCAGTCAATAAAGAAATCAGCCAAGACCTGGGACTTGATTGTATCCCTCTTATCGTACTGCGGTGTATATGGTGAAAGCTCTATTGCCCACTTTGCTATCCGGCCGCTGGCATCTTTGTTGCCTATAATTTCCGAGATAGGGGCCTCGGCCACTACCCGGATCGGATGCTCTTGGAAGTAATGCTTGAGCTTCTTAGCCGCCATATAGACACCATAGGTCATCTTCTGATAGTGGGGGTAATTTTGCTTTGAGGTGGAGAGGACTTCACTCAGATAATATACCGGCCGCTGCACGGTTTTGCCTCCTTCCTCTCGCTCTACTACCACCACAGCACTGACAACTCGGTTGGTTGCCGCTATATAGAGCAACATTGGCTCCCGGGGCATCGGAGACGCTAATACCGGCGCTGTTGACAACAACTGTTTCAATTCCTTGAAAGCTGCATCTGCTTGCGTTGTCCAGACAAATGTGTCGGACTTCTTCATCAATTGATATAACGGCAGGGCTTTCTCTCCCAGCCGGCTTATGAAGCGGCTCAGGGATGCGAGGCACCCAGTGAACTTCTGTACTTCCCTCAAATCTGTCGGCGGCTTCATCCTTTCTATGGCACGAATCTTGCCGGGATTCACCTCAATACCCCGGCTGGAAACAAGGAAACCGAGCAACTTGCCCGCCGGCACACCAAAGGTGCACTTAGCCGGATTCAACTTCATCCGGAATCTCCTCAGGTTCCCAAAGGTTTCCCGGAGATCATCTATGAGAGTCTTGCTCTCCTTGGTTTTTATGACGATATCATCGACATATACCTGCACATTTTTATCTATCTGATCGTGCAAACACTTTTGCATACACCTTTGGTAAGTTGCGCCGGCATTTCTTAAACCGAACGGCATAGTGAGATAGCAATAAGCCCCGTACGGGGTAATAAAGGATGTCTTTATTTGATCTGGCTCAAACAAGGGGATCTGGTGGAAACCAGAATAGGCATCTACAAATGATAACAGTTCACATCCGGCTGTGGAATCAATCACTTGATCGATCCGAGGCAGCGGGAATGGATCTTTAGGACATGCCTTATTCAAGTTGGTGTAATCAACACACATCCGCCATACTTTCACTATGGCGGGCTCGTCTTTCTTCTTCTCCACCAAAACCGGATTAGACACCCAATCCGGATGAAGTACTTCCTTGATAAAGCCAGAGGCTAAGAGCCTGGCCACTTCCTCCCATATGGCTTTCCTTCTATCGCCGGCATTCCGCCGGAGCGGCTGCTTCACCGGCTTAGCATCGGGTCTTACGTGCAATGCGTGCTCAGCCAGCTCCCTCGGCACACCTTGCAGGTCCGAAGTAGACCATGCAAAGATATCCCGATTCTCACGGAGGAAGCTGATGAGCTCGCTTTCCTATTTGGGATCCAAACTTGCCCCGACGAGGGCATGGCGCTCCGGGAAAGCTTCATCCAGAGGCACCTTTTTGACCTCCTTGCCTGCTTGAAAAGTAGCACTGCCACCGGGATTTGCCATGCCCGGCATAGATTTGCCGGCCACGACCGTCTCAGCAATCTCCACTGCTCGCTTGAGCCTCTTCCTCTCCTCTGCAATGATCAGAGTCTCGGCCAGATTGGATCCGGCGGTGGCACATGCCATCGAACGCTTGTAATCACCAATGATGGTGATCACTCCTTTGGGTCCCGGCATCTTCATCTTCAGATACGCCACATGCGTAGAGGCCATGAATTTTGCCAGTGCCGGTCTTCCCAGCAAAGCATGGTAGGGGCTCTCCAGATCAACCACCTCGAACATGAGGTTTTCCACCCTGCAGTTATCCTGGCTGCCAAACATGACATCCATCCGGATCTTGCCCATCGGCGCACACGAAAGTCCCGGCACAATGCCGTGGAACGTGGTCTTGCTCGGTTCCAGCATATTTTCCTTGATTCCCAGCTTCTCCATCGTATCCCGATACATGATGTTGATGCTGCTTCCATTATCAATGAGGACCTTGCTGAATCTTACGTTATTAGCCGGCCCGACGAATGTCGGATCCATCACCAGAGCATATCCGCCGGGATTTGGCATGATCCGGGGATGATCTGCCCTGTCCCAACCAACAGCCTGGTCAGACCAGTACATCAGCTTTGGCACAGCCGACATAACGGCATTCACCTCCAGACTCCGCCGGTACAAGCTCTGCTTGTCTGTCCTCTCGGTCTCAAAGACCATATAGCTCTGATCATACTCCTTGTACTCATTCTGGCCCGCTCCTGGGCCTCCGGCGTTATATTCCGGATTATAGCTCTGGTCAACTTGATTTACGCCGGCATTTCCGGCGTTGCTCTGATTCCCAGGATTACCCGGCCTAGGTGGGACTGCAATTGTATTGGCACCTGTCAGCGGCGATGGAGCTGCCGGGACAGAGGGTCTAGCCGGTCCCCAGGGACCCGCACGACCTGCTAATATGTCGTCCAGCCACGAACAGTTCCTTGTCAAATGGTTTGCCGGCTTTCCCGGCTGGAATGTGTGGAACACACAAGGCTTGTCCATGGCAAGACCCACAGTATACTTCGGCCACTGCTTCTTCTGGCCGGCGGCTCCGCCGGCATTCTTGTTGGTCCAGACATTCTTCTTCTGGAACGTCTGTGCTTGCTGCTGCGGCTGCTACTGAGGCTGCTGATAGTTCTCATATCTCGGACGCTGGCTACTGCCGGCGCCCCCTTGCTCTTCCTCCACAGCTGCAACTTGTGCTGCCCCATACCGGTAATCCGGCCGCTCATCTCTCCTCTTATTCCGGTTATCCGGGCGATAGAACTGCCCCGGTCTACCGGCATTGCTGGTGTTCCCCTGGGTTTGCCCCTGTCCTTGTGAATCGAGACTGGGCTGCTTGGGATCTCCCAGAGCATAACTATCAGCGATCTTGATTGTTTCGGCCAGCGTGGCCGGCATTTGCCTCTGAAGCTTTTGCCATAGCATGGTGCCATGTTGGCACCCATGAGCGAACCACATGATGGCCTGCTGCTCATTGATTCCTTCGCAGGAATTGCGCAACGTGCACCACCTGGTCAGATAGTCACGGTCAGTCTCATTCACTCCTTGCCGGCAGTTAGCCAGCTGCTGCGGACGGTTGGGCCTCTTGTATGTACTGGTAAAGTTCGACACAAACTGCTCTTCGAAATCAATCCAGCCGTTGATACTCCCGGCCGGCAAATTATTCAGCCATATCCTAGCTGGACCTTCCAACATCTGCGGCACATATCGTACCGCCCATCTGAGGTTTCCTCCGGCGATGTTCACCGCTGTGGAGTAATCCTCCAACCAATCTTCCGGCTTCGTACTGCCATTATATGTCCTCGCGCCACGCGCGAGCTAGAAGTAGTAAGGCACCGGCTCCCCCATAATCCGGGGTCCGAAACACATTGGGCCCGGAGCTCCTTGTCTCTCCACCAACTCTGATTGGTGGAGCTTGTCCAGCTTGAAACGTGCATCATTGGCTTCCAAGGACCGAGGTCCAAGCCGGGATGCTATTGGGCCTGCGATCATCTGCTGCTGCTGCTCCGGCTGATGCTGCTCACTATGCCGGCCTTGCTGGTGCTGCTGCTGATATCCCGCCCTGGCAAGGGCGGAATTGCCATCATCCTCTCGATGTCCCGGATGGCCTGCACCCTGCTGCTACGCTGCACCTCCGGCGCCCTGTTGCTGACGCCGGACTGCACTGTTACTCCGGCCACCACCGGCCGCTGCTGCTTCATGCCCGGCCGGCACACTCTGGCCGGGCTTCTTGCTGCCGACATACTTGTCAGCTTGGCCGACATTCTTCTGCACCATCGCCTGCTTTCCGGCGGCAGCCGGATCGTACACCTGGATCTGCTTGTCCCGGCGGCCAGAGGTCACACTTCCGGCACGCCGGGCGCTAGGATGCGGGGACGAGGCTTGGCCCCTCGACCTCGCGCCGGCACCTCCCGCCGACACAATGTACTGGGATGCCCCGGCACCTGGGTTTGCCTTCTTAAAGGCCTCCTACTGCTTTGTAGCTTCAGACAAAAGTTGGTTAAGCCGGGCTTGCTGCTCACGCAGTGCTTCGCCGGATAAACAAGATAAATCCTTAGCTACCTCGGCCGCCGCTCTAAGGTTCTTTACTGGCGAACTATAGACTACCTTAGGCACAGTACTAGTTGCAGTATGACTCTTATCTCTAGCATCTTTTCCTATCTCAGCATTAAGATTTCTGCCTCTAGTTCTAACCTCTTCTATCCGGCTAGGCCGGATTACTACAGGAGTAAAACCATGGGCTGCTTCATACTCACGGAGTTGCCGGTTAAACCGTTCGCGCTCCTAGTTCATGGCCAGGGCCTCGTCGACGAGGGCCTGACGAGATCCCTCCAGGATCTCCCTTGTCTGCTCCGGATCGACGCCGGATCGCACCGGCTCGAGAAGCCGGTCGATGATGGGAAGAAGAACCTCGCCCCTAGCCGGCACACCGGAAGTGCCGGCCAGGTTCTCCACACGCTCCAACGGAGGACGCGCCGACCTCTTGACCTTCGGCGGCTCCGGAGGAGAAGCTCCAGCCGCTGCTGCTTTGCCGGCATCTTCCGCCGGCGGCACGGATGTGCCGGCCATCATCACCTCAGCCGACTCTACTGAGCGAGCGCTACGCCCAGCGTGAGCCAGCCGATGTGACGGAGGATCCGACGCCACCAGCACCTCCTTCCTGCAAACTCTCTCAGTTCCCACGTACACCTCGTGGGAACCGAAAGACATAATCCGGCCATCCCTGGGGAACGGCCGGCCACCGAGACAACCGGCGTTGTCACTGACGAAACTGAGCGAGCCTAGCCTCTGGACGAGGCCAGAGACCACGCGCACTCCTGAAGCTGCTATCACAGACCCCGTCCGAATGAACACTCCGCCCAGCATATCGATTTGCCCCACGGTGGGCGCCAAATGTCGTCGTGGTGAAACAACATATGCCATAGGATGGCTTAAATGGGGGCCGAACTAGATGCTGGAGGATTCGGGAGAGGGGAACGAGCTAAAGAGCACGACAGAAAGAGACACTGATCTACCCAGGTTCGGGGCTCTTGTAAGGAGATAACACCCCTACTCCTGCTCTACTGGTTGTATATATGGATCGATGTAGTACACCACAATGGTGCTTACAAGCTCTCTGCTAGAGAAGGAAGATGAACTGCTAAGTGTAGAAACCTTCAACCTTCTAACCTTCTTCTCGCTCCCAACGTTCAACCCTTTACCAGGGCTCCCTATGCCACCTTATATAGTGGTGGCCAGGGTTACAACGGTCATACAAGACCACAAGACAAGGGCTACACTCCAAACAGGAGCTGGTGGCGATGGCAGAGACCCTTGACTTCGCCCCTGATTGCTCTCGATGGGACGCCATATCCCTGTACCTTGTACCTCTTGAACTGTGGCCTTACCTCTGTGCGGTAAGCTCGTACTTGTGCACAGTGAGGGTAGGTAACCTCCACTGTGCACCCTGCCATCTTACTCTGCTACCATGCTTGGATGTTTTCTTCCTTGATTGTAGGGATGTGACACCTTGGTTGACTTAAGTATCCCAGATATGACCGTTGGCCATACCCAGGACTTATGTGCCGGACCAACGACCTACGAGGGTCGGGTAATCCGGCCTCCCCTGCTCCTGCACAACACACCGAATGGTTAGGCCGGCATATCTAAGTATATGTCGGCACACATATATCAGTATTCCGGCTATGCCGGCATATCCAAGTATCAGCCGGGATACACATTATATGCCGGCCTGGCCAATGCTCTTATATTCCGGCCAGGCCCTTCTTTGATAACCCGGCATAAAGTCAATCATAGACCTTGTGTCTTTCTACTCTCTTGACCCTACCGGGGGTCATCCCCCCGACACCCACTTTATTCTAGTCAAGACCACCGACCATGGGAACCGTCTGGCAGAATTGTACCTTTCATGCATAGTCAGCCTTCATGGCGTCTCGAAGACCATTGTCTCAGACCGAGGCCCTCAGTTCACCTCACGATTTTGGGCAAAACTCCAAGAAGCCTTAGGCACTAAGCTATCCTTCAGCACAGCCTATCACCTGCAGACTGGAGGTCAAACTGAGTGAGTAAATCAAATCCTTGAAGACATGCTGCGAGCTTGTGTTCTATATTATGGAACCAAGTGGGAAGACTGCTTGCCATTCGCTGAATTTTCCTACAACAATAGCTACCAAGCTAGTCTGCAAATGGCCCCCTTCGAAGCCCTTTATGGACGAAAGTGTCGTACTCCGCTCAACTAGTCGGAAACTAGAGAGAGCCAAATCTTTGGCCCCGACATCATCAAGGAAGCTGAGGAACAAGTCCAGCTTATCCGCAACCGCCTTAAAGCATCCCAATCTAGGCAGAAGAGTTATGGCAATTCCAAGAGAAGACCTGTTACCTTCAACGTGGGAGACTTTGTCTACCTTCGAGTGACACCACTCAAGGGTATGCAACGCTTCCATGTTAAGGGCAAGCTTGCACCCCGCTACATCGGCCCATTCAAGATCCTAGAGCGCCACGGAGAGATGTCCTACAAGTTGGAGATGCCCGCAGAGTTGTCTGAGTTCCATGATGTCTTTCATATCTCGCAACTCCGCAAATGCCTGCAAGTTCCCAGTAAGCCTGAGACCTTCAAGGAGATCGACCACAACCCCATTGACCTAAACCACGACCTCACCTATCGAGAAATATGTAGCGCCCTGCCTTTTGCTAAAGACAGAACTCCTGTGTTAATGTGCCATTCCCTGGATCAGTAGATAGCACCACAGTACAAAATAAGTAATCATTGCAATAGCATCAATATTACAACGTAAATCTAGTTACATAGGTCTTCAACCTTACGAGTACACAGCATAAAGCATAGTTGCAGTGAGCCTCCATTCTTCATCACGTGCCACAGGCAGACATGTTGGAATGTAGTCTCGAGATCCTACTCCTGGTTCCTTACTCGAATAAAACCTACACGTTTGAATATGCAGCCCCAGAGGGGTCAGTACAATGATGTACTGGCAAATGACACATATTTGGTGGCATTTTGTGGAAAGACTATACTACATGACATTTGGCTGGTGGATCTCATAGGCTGATTTGCATAAAGCCAATTTTATCCTAAAATCCTTTTTAGAACTTTCTTTCAAAATTTTAATTTTCAAGGGTCAAGACATCCCCCATACATTACATACTGGCCGGTATGTAGTTTCTGGGCCAAACTCAACAAAGTTGGAACCTCAAGCACCACCACCCCTCGGAGTGCATGGTCCTTAGTTCCTACCTAGGGGTTTCTAGACAGATTTTAGTCATTCAGAAACGGTGATGAGATTCTTCCGTATATTCCATGTCTAGAGACTCAATTGTCCATTCCGAGGACTCGGCTAATCGATTAGTTTTTGACACCTTGCAAGGGTTGTGCACTTTTCACCTTATGATTCATTTTATGCCCATACATAAAATGAAACGAGACCTTCTAGAAGGAGAGGGCAACTAACTTAGCAAGCTCCGTTCCCAACCTAAAATTCAACTACCACCACTTCTTGCACACAAGTTGCACTCCCACATCTAATCAGTCAAGACAGAGTCCATAATGTCATAAGGCTGCACTGGAAGCACTCTAAGCATGGAAAACATGTTAACCTCTTTGTTCCTGGGTGGCCATCCCGAGCGGCATTCTGAACCCACATCCTCTCGACGAGGCATGCGTCCCAGAACCCACCTACTTCGCCGCCTATTATCAAACCATTCCACCCAGGTGTTTCATTTTAGTTGAAGTTCTTAATTTTGTTCACAAAACACCTTTATCAAGTGATCAAAGCATGGCATCAATATTTTTTCAAAGTATTTAGCATCCTAACAGGTGGGTTTTGAGGGTAGCTACACACTACTAGGATCTAAGCATTTGATAAAACAGTTGAATAAATCACCTATCATGCATACTACAAGAGGTGAATACACTAATGCATAAGTAAAATGGGTAAAGGGACATGTGTGTCACTTGCCTTTTTTTGAAGATCACGACGTTTCACTTCCCTCAACTAAGCACGTAGCTCTTCACACAAACTATAGCACAGAAATAACATAACATAAACACACCATACAAACACAATCAAACAAATCAAACAATTGAAAGGTGTTTGTTTAACAATTTAGATTTATTGAGATGTTATGATAGAAAGATATGGTAAAGTATCATGATTTGTGGGATATGAATCGGAGAGCTTAGTTGGGAAAGATCAATATGATTTGAGAGAGAATTGGTCTAGGCAAATATAATTGATGAAGTTTTTATGCTTTATCAAAGCATAAGAGTTTTAGGAATAGCTCATGTATAATAAATTACACAAGAGTCAATTTGTGCAACTACAACACTATTGAGTAAATGTGACAATAATTACTCTTAAATAGTATCTACTGCACTTAGGAACTAGGCTAGGTTTTAAGAATGCTTGAACTACTCAATTAGCACATTTGCAAGTTGAATAGTTCAATACATGTGAACAAAACTAAGTAGGCATTAGATTGGGTATGAATGATTGATATTTGAGGACATGGCTCAAATGGTTCATTGATCAACATGGTGTATAACACATACTATGGTACGGGTTATAACAACACCACATTAACAAAATCTAGGTTTGAGATGAATTCATATTCTACTCAAGTAGCACAAATGCAATTTGAGTACATATATGAATTAGACAAAAATAATAAGTGAGGTCTTTATGCTTTATTAAAGCATATTGAATCTTGGAATATCTCATGTGGGTAAATTACATAAGAGACAAAATAGTGCAATAGCAATACTATTGAATAAGTGTAGCAACAATTATTCTTAAATAGTATATATTACACTTAGGCAATGGGCTAGGATTTGTGAGGCATTGAGTTACTCAATTAACTCATTTGTTAATTGAATAGTTCTACACATGAAATCAGGACCAGGTGGACAGAGGATTGAGTAGGGGTAGATAACATTTGAGATTAGGGTTTAAGGTTTCTAATGAGTAAATGGGATTGGGTTAAGTACTATGATGTTTATTTGATCAATACCATAGTAGCAAAGGTAGAACTAAGATTGAAAGTATCACACTTTACTCAAATGACACATTTGTAATTTGAATAAGTGGATACTATACAAGATAGGTCTAAGTGAATATGATCTTGATCAAGATGTTGTTTAGATAACATTGAGGACTAGGTATGATTATAAGATTTGCTATGGTAGAAGGAAACATTAATTGAAATAGAAATAGAATTTATCTATATAGGAATACTCAAATTCTCATATTAGAATTTGAATAGTTGTGATATGGTTCAAGAAATTATGGGAGTGATGCTACTGGATAGCTTGCAGTAAAACAAAGCTACTGCAATTGGATTCATTCTAAAATAAATTATAGAATTTGAACTATGATCAAATCAGTGATTTGGATAGATTTGAATGCACAAAGTGTGTGCACGTATCAACTTTGGAAACTTTTGATTCTAGAGTGTTCTGCATGTTGAGAGGATTCCAAGGACTACAAATTTCTAATTTTTGGATTAACAGAACTAAAGATATGAATTTAACAAGCTAACAGAAGGTTTGATTCCATTTGAAAATAGTTTCAAATTGAACCCATAAAATATGAAGTTTTATTGCACTACTGGATTCTAGATGTTCTAAGGATTCCAACGAGATATTATTTGCAATTTTTGGACGCAGGAATCGAAATATATGAATTTTACAAGATTTGATCAAATTCTAATTTGTAATTTCTAATTTGAATCGAATTAGATCTAGTTGCGACACGTGGCGTGTTCTGGTAGGCTCATACCGGTTCGGCCGGATCTGCAATGTGGAGCGTTGGATCAAAGTGGATCTGAGCGGCCTAGATCTACTGATACCGATTCGTTAAGTGTTCTAATCCAGACGCTAGGATCTGGATCCAACGGGCAGAGAAGGGACGGAGATGGTTCCTCACCGGCTAGGGTTCCGGCGGTGGATCTCCGGTGAGGTCGCGGCTCGAGACCAGATGAAGGCGACGTTTCCGATGTTCCCGGAGGTGATGGAGACACCGACGAGGTGCAGAGGGGCTCGGTGAGGTTGCTCGCTTGATCGACGGGTCTGGGCGTTGCCTCCTGCGACGGCGACTGACGGACGGAGGGATTTCCGAGCGTCGGCGACTCCGGTCGAATTCAATCTGTCCAAAAGCTGAGAGAGAAGGAGAGGAATTAGTCTGAGAGGATGCGCAAAGAAGAGGGGAAGCGAACTAACTAGGAACCAGGGCCTCTTGCTCACAGAGTCGACCGCAACTGCTCGGATTGACGGCGGCACTGGGAGTTCTCCGGCGAGGAATCGTTGTCGATTTGGTGGCGGTTTTTGGGAAGGATCAAAGGGAGATGAGAGAGGAGCGTGCGGGGTAGTTATAGGCGTGGCATGGGAAGAAACGGCCGGGCATTTACGGGAATTGAAGAGGGGGATTAACGGGGGCTCGGTTACTGGCGTGTTTAACGCGAGGAAGAAGAAGGCCGGGCTGACGGGTGGGGCCTGCTCGTCAGCGAGGAAAAAGAATAGAGGGAGAGGATACCGATTCGGGGGAGGTAAGTGGGCCGCGGGCTCGGGTACGGCCCAGGTGGGCTGCTGTGTAACAACTCAGAAATTGTAATCCACTTCTTAATAAATAAAGTGCCAAATTTTGGACCCAAATAAAACTTTTTATCTATTATTTCATGCATACATGTATTTTCGACTATATGTATTCTATGATTTTATGTGTGTGATTTTTGATTGAGCATTGGTTAGATAATTCTAAGTGAACCAATAGAATCACTTGAGAAGATTTTTAGGAAACAAAGAAACCAGAAGTAAAAATAAGAAAGAAAGAGATAAAGTTAATATGATCTAAAAACTGTTAATGACTACACCACTTTGAGCCCTTAGATTAAGCAATCTACAGCTCACCTTCAGGTTTGGCCAGCAAGTTGAGTTTAACCAAGTTGTATACTAACTCGACCAACCAGCAATTACCCAAAATTCAAACTGGAGCCTCACTCAAACTTGAGCCAAAGTTTGAATCTGAAACAGGAACTATACCAAATTTGAAATATAAATTTCTGCAAAACTCAACCTTTCTTCATAACAAAAATATGACTGGGTACCTTATCCAATGTGATGAGCACCCAAAGTGGAAAATTTTGAAAATTCGAATTTTGAGTTCTTGTGGGCATTTCGTCGAACACTGGCAGAAGAATATCAAAACGAAATCAACTTCACTGGAGCTGCACTGTGCTGGCTCGCTCCAGCACTGTCGCCATGCTCCTTGACCTCTCCTCGATCGACTCCAGCTTCCCCAGCCCCGACCCAAGCCGTGAGAAGAGGAGGAAGGAGGAGAAACGCACCCAGGGCCCCCTCCCAGCAACCCTCTTCCCTGCACGATGCCGACCAGCTTGGAGGCGCCAGAGGAGACCCACAGCACCCCGCGGCCGAACCAGCACCCTTCCAGCACGCGAGCGTGGCCGCCGTGGCCGGAGAGACCTTTGAACGCAACCAGGACCCCCGAGCCGGCGAGCTTCTGGTCGCCTTGCTCCCGGCCTCCTGAGACTATAAATACCCCCTCCGATCAAACGAAGCGACTCACCTCACTCCCCGCTACCTCCCAGACATAGTCGCTTAGCCCCGCTTGCCCTAGCTCGCCGTCGCCAGCCTCGCCGGAGTGGTACTGGACAAGCGGAGCGCCGCCGCGTTCGACCACCTGGAGGCAAGCTGCTGCTGGGAATCGGAGGAGGAGACGAACCGCCGCCGATCCCGCACGTCGCCGACGAGTTCTGCATCCCCTACGCCTCGCCCTCGCCGTCGAACATTCGTCACTGCTCGCAGGTGAGCTCCCGCCCGTGCTGAGGAAGACGATGAAGCTGAGCCGTCCGATTCTAATCCGACGCTAGCATACCGATTCGGGTTTTGTAATTTGGTCTGACGAGCAGGTCCCACCTGTCAGGCCCGTTTTATTTTTCCCAGCCGAGCGAATCGTTTTCTGGGCCAGGCCCGTTCGGGTTCTACTCAGACTCGGCCCAGTTAGCTAGAAAACGGTCCGTTTCATTTTCTAAATTACTCTCCCGCCTTTTTAATTAATTTGAATATGTTTCAGATGTTATTTTCAAACTTTAATTCCTAGAGTTTTACAAATCCAAATCTAGCAAATAAATATGCATTGGAAAGCTTATAAAATAATCTACCCAATAGAACTGGTTAGAATTCAAAATAAGTTAAGAAATAATTCAGATATGAATAGTGTGACCATAGCTTGTTTAATAATGAAAGATTTCTAGAAAATTATTTAAGCCATCAAAAATCATGAAAATTAAAATGTGAACTTACTAATGACCCCTCTTACTATTAGTCAACCCTAATCTACCCCAAACCCTATTAGTGTGATCCATTAGACCCTAACCCAATCCTATTTTGTAGCATAAAATGATAGATCCCTACTTGCACACTTAGAATTAAATTGCCATCCCTACCAACTCACTTAGTTAATCCCTCCCACTTGAACTTGTCTTAGTAACCCTAAATCAATACCAATGCTGCACAAGTGAACCACCTATGCCACTTAGTAAAGAATCTAGCTTGCACACTTGAAGAAAAACTTAGAAGAAAGACTTACAATCCAACCCATAAAAATGCAACCTGAATGCTTTGGTTAGCAAACAAAGATGTGTGCTTGGTGTGTTGTTAGCTTGGTGAAGTGATGGTGTGCTTTGTGTTTATTCGTTATTAGACGCTAGTGTTGCCGAGGAGGAGATTGGAGGGGATTATTATTATCAAGAAGAAGAAGAAAACCCCGGACACTTTGCCAACCAAGGCAAGCCATCTTTTGATTCATACTCCCAATGCCTAGTTTTAATATTGCATTCTACCTGTTTTAAGTAAATTGCATGATTGAATTGCTAGAGTAGAATGATAGAAGTGTATTGATGTCTTGATTATCAAGAGCATCAAGCTGAGTTTATCCAACCCTATTTAGTAGTACTATCCCTCAATGTAGTTGCTTAGTCGCTAATAAAAGTTGATGCTATCTCTGGAGGAACCCCATTTGAAAGGTGGTGACTTGAACTTAAAACTTGAAATGGGAGATTGCTCCTACCTAATGGCTTTATAAAAGAAACTAATCTTGGCTAAGAACTATGAAATATATTTCGCAAATGACAACGAGTGATGTACCATGGGAGCCAATTATACCGTACGACCACGTTACCCCTATATGGGAAGGGGCTTAATCTGTAGCTTGTTTATCTTAGTATGGGAGGCCTTGTATCAAAGATTCATGGAAGGACACCGCAAAACGGTTACTTCTGGACCAGGTGGATTCCACTAACCCGGCCTCAGGGATGGGCAGAACTAGAGGCGCCGGAGCGGGGTTCCGTATCCTGGGCTCTAGGGAAGGATCCTATACTAGGATGAGCAAGTGAAAGAATTTGTTTGATTATCTGAACCTCGCATACTTTGTGTATGTCGAACCGTGGATTTCCCCCGGCAGATGTATCGAATCTTGTGGGTAAAGTGTACCCCTCTGCAGAGGTTTTGAAACTATTCGAATAGCCGCGTCCGCGGTCATGGACGGTTGGCGAGCTGTACTTGACTTTTGTCAGGACTAAAAGTGACAATGGTGACTTGGTGAATGACTTGACTTGAAATGTTGTTGACACACTTGAAGTCCTCTTTAGATAGAACTTAGAGAACTAAATCTCTTTCCTATAAATGAACCTTCTTGGGAAATAAAACTAGCTTTTGCAAAACAACTTAGTGCTTAGTCCACCATACCAACCTTGCATTTCTACTTCATCATTTCAATTATAAGATGGTTTGCGAGTGCATCCAATGTACTCACGGCTGTGTCCCTGGCTATCAACTTGGCCAGACTATGGGGAGGAATACCAGGAGGAAGGGTATGAAGAGGAGTACCAGAACTAAGCTCGTCTCCGTGAGTCGCCATTTGCCTGTAGGGAGAAGGCATGGGCCGAAGACGTTATTTCCGCTGCTATATTGTGTTGTAATATGACTTGGTCTATATGACCATTGTATTTGAATCATCGTATTGTAATGGCTATGGAACTGAGTACCAACTACGTTATGTATATCGCAACAATGGTTCTGGGATTGCGGTGGAATACGTAACGGGCACTTCGAATTTGTATCAAATTTGAGGTCGTCACAAGTTGGTATCAGAGCCTAGGCTGACTCTAGGAAACCCTAGTTAGCATGGTCGTTAGAAAATGATATCTCTGATATCACAAGTTTGGTATCAGGACTATCATGACCTTAGGAGACCTTAGTTAGCATGGTCGTTAGCTAAGAAAGTGATATGTTGACAAAAACTTATTTCTACAAAAGAAATTTATTTGCTTTGTTACCCAAGGCCCAACTTATACTCCCATATTATTCACTTGAAATATCTTATACTCTCAACTTATGCTCTCAAAAGATTTTGACAAAGAATTTATTTACCTCTTTAATTACAAAGTCTTTTCAAATATTTGTTTTACTCTATTCCTCATCTACTTCAAATATATGCTATGGACGATAACCCAACCTATGACCGAAGGACTTTTGGAGCAAAAGATGAGGGACTCAATATTTTTCAAGACTTCAACCTTGGATGTCAACTACGACCGTTACCATCGAAAGAGAGTCTCTTCACCTGATCCAGAAATCTTCCAACAAGAGTCAACCCTATGAGACAAAGACTTCAAGAGCAAAGAAAGAGTGATCAAAAATGATGAAGACCCAGCAAACCTTTTGACCCACAGGATTTATAGGAAATGCTCAGTTGATTTCATTGAGCTGCCCTTACCTCACGATTATTAAGTGTGCTTAGTGCCTTGTGTGTTTGAATGATTGATTTGTTTTGAGGTGTGTTGCTCATATGCCATCCGGCAACCTGTAGCAACCACTTTGAAAACTTGTTTGCTCAAAAATGTTTTTGGTCTTTCTGGCCCAACATAAACTCTGAAAAATACCAACCCCATGTGAGAAACATTTCAAAAACTTTCCCTGTCATCTACGACCCATAATCGAAAACCCAGTACTATTGAAGATAACCTCAACATCTGCATGAGAAGGAAGAAACCTTTCCGGAATACCCCGAAGCAACTCTTACAACCTGAAGGCACGAAGAGAAGGAAATCAACCATCACGAACCAGCCGTGTACCCCCGAAGTTGCTCCTAGTTACAAAGTAGTATGAACAAGTTGGATCAAGATTTTGGAACACAAGTCATCAAGAAGCCGGAGCCACCTTAGTTTCATACTAGTAGTCTTGTTTTATCTCTTTGTGAAACCAGACCTATAATCCACAAGACCTTGTTTTATGAAGTTCTATGGTTTAAACCTAAAATATTTTGTTTTTGAAATGTCTGATTGTTTGTTGAAAATGCTATGTGATTGATGAATGTGTGTTTTGGCCCATTTGGCCTTATCACATTTTGGGTGTACCCAATCTTTCCATCTCTATAGGAATCAATATACACTCTATCTCTTATCTGGTAATCTCATTTCTTAATCTATCTCAATCTTAACTTGTGAATCTCGGGACGAGATTCTTTTTAAGGGGGGAAGATTGTAACAACTCAGAAATTGTAATCCACTTCTTAATAAATAAAGTGCCAAATTTTGGACCCAAATAAAACTTTTTATCTATTATTTCATGCATACATGTATTTTCGACTATATGTATTCTATGATTTTATGTGTGTGATTTTTGATTGAGCATTGGTTAGATAATTCTAAGTGAACCAACAGAATCACTTGAGAAGATTTTTAGGAAACAAAGAAACCAGAAGTAAAAATAAGAAAGAAAGAGATAAAGTTAATATGATCTAGAAACTATTAATGACTACACCACTTTGAGCCCTTAGATTAAGCAATCTACAGCTCACCTTCAGGTTTGGCCAGCAAGTTGAGTTTAACCAAGTTGTATACTAACTCAACCAACCAGCAATTACCCAAAATTCAAACTGGAGCCTCACTCAAACTTGAGCCAAAGTTTGAATCTGAAACAGGAACTATACCAAATTTGAAATATAAATTTCTGCAAAACTCAACCTTTCTTCATAACAAAAATATGACTGGGTACCTTATCCAATGTGATGAGCACCCAAAGTGGAAAATTTTGAAAATTCGAATTTTGAGTTCTTGCGGGCATTTCGTCGAACACTGGCAGAAGAATATCAAAACGAAATCAACTTCACTGGAGCTGCACTGTGCTGGCTCGCTCCAGCACTGTCGCCATGCTCCTTGACCTCTCCTCGATCGACTCCAGCTTCCCCAGCCCCGACCCAAGCCGTGAGAAGAGGAGGAAGGAGGAGAAACGCACCCAGGGCCCCCTCCCAGCAACCCTCTTCCCTGCACGATGCCGACCAGCTTGGAGGCGCCAGAGGAGACCCACAACACCCCGCGGCCGAACCAGCACCCTTCCAGCACGCGAGCGTGGCCGCCGTGGCCGGAGAGACCTTCGAACGCAACCAGGACCCCCAAGTCGGCGAGCTTCTGGTCGCCTTGCTCCCGGCCTCCTGAGACTATAAATACCCCCTCCGATCAAACGAAGCGACTCACCTCACTCCCCGCTACCTCCCAGACATAGTCGCTTAGCCCCGCTTGCCCTAGCTCGCCGTCGCCAGCCTCGCCGGAGTGGTACTGGACAAGCGGAGCGCCACCGCGTTCGACCACCTGGAGGCAAGCTGCTGCTGGGAATCGGAGGAGGAGACGAACCGCCGCCGATCCCGCACGTCGCCGACGAGTTCTGCATCCCCTACGCCTCGCCCTCGCCGTCGAACATTCGTCACTGCTCGCAGGTGAGCTCCCGCCCGTGCTGAGGAAGACGATGAAGCTGAGCCGTCCGATTCTAATCCGACGCTAGCATACCGATTCGGGTTTTGTAATTTGGTCTGACGAGTAGGTCCCACCTGTCAGGCCCGTTTTATTTTTCCCAGCCGAGCAAATCGTTTTCTGGGCCAGGCCCGTTCGGGTTCTACTCAGACTCGGCCCAGTTAGCTAGAAAACGGTCCGTTTCATTTTCTAAATTACTCTCCCGCCTTTTTAATTAATTTGAATATGTTTCAGATGTTATTTTCAAACTTTAATTCCTAGAGTTTTACAAATCCAAATCTAGCAAATAAATATGCATTGGAAAGCTTATAAAATAATCTACCCAATAGAACTGGTTAGAATTCAAAATAAGTTAAGAAATAATTCAGATATGAATAGTGTGACCATAGCTTGTTTAATAATGAAAGATTTCTAGAAAATTATTTAAGCCATCAAAAATCATGAAAATTAAAATGTGAACTTACTAATGACCCCTCTTACTGTTAGTCAACCCTAATCTACCCCAAACCCTATTAGTGTGATCCATTAGACCCTAACCCAATCCTATTTTGTAGCATAAAATGATAGATCCCTACTTGCACACTTAGAATTAAATTGCCATCCCTACCAACTCACTTAGTTAATCCCTCCCACTTGAACTTGTCTTAGTAACCCTAAATCAATACCAATGCTGCACAAGTGAACCACCTATGCCACTTAGTAAAGAATCTAGCTTGCACACTTGAAGAAAAACTTAGAAGAAAGACTTACAATCCAACCCATAAAAATGCAACCTGAATGCTTTGGTTAGCAAACAAAGATGTGTGCTTGGTGTGTTGTTAGCTTGGTGAAGTGATGGTGTGCTTTGTGTTTATTCGTTATTAGATGCTAGTGTTGCCGAGGAGGAGATTGGAGGGGATTATTATTATCAAGAAGAAGAAGAAAACCCCGGGCACTTTGCCAACCAAGGCAAGCCATCTTTTGATTCATACTCCCAATGCCTAGTTTTAATATTGCATTCTACCTGTTTTAAGTAAATTGCATGATTGAATTGCTAGAGTAGAATGATAGAAGTGTATTGATGTCTTGATTATCAAGAGCATCAAGCTGAGTTTATCCAACCCTATTTAGTAGTACTATCCCTCAATGTAGTTGCTTAGTCGCTAATAAAAGTTGATGCTATCTCTGGAGGAACCCCATTTGAAAGGTGGTGACTTGAACTTGAAACTTGAAATGGGAGATTGCTCCTACCTAATGGCTTTATAAAAGAAACTAATCTTGGCTAAGAACTATGAAATATATTTCGCAAATGACAACGAGTGATGTACCATGGGAGCCAATTATACCGTACGACCACATTACCCCTATATGGGAAGGGGCTTAATCCGTAGCTTGTTTATCTTAGTATGGGAGGCCTTGTATCAAAGATTCATGGAAGGACACCGCAAAACGGTTACTTCTGGACCAGGTGGATTCCACTAACCCGGCCTCCGGGATGGGCAGAACTAGAGGCGCCGGAGCGGGGTTCCGTATCCCGGGCTCTAGGGAAGGATCCTATACTAGGATGAGCAAGTGAAAGAATTTGTTTGATTATCTGAACCTCGCATACTTTGTGTATGTCGAACCGTGGATTTCCCCCGGCAGATGTATCGAATCTTGTGGGTAAAGTGTACCCCTCTGCAGAGGTTTTGAAACTATTCGAATAGCCGCGTCCGCGGTCATGGACGGTTGGCGAGCTGTACTTGACTTTTGTCAGGACTAAAAGTGACAATGGTGACTTGGTGAATGACTTGACTTGAAATGTTGTTGACACACTTGAAGTCCTCTTTAGATAGAACTTAGAGAACTAAATCTCTTTCCTATAAATGAACCTTCTTGGGAAATAAAACTAGCTTTTGCAAAACAACTTAGTGCTTAGTCCACCATACCAACCTTGCATTTCTACTTCATCATTTCAATTATAAGATGGTTTGCGAGTGCATCCAATGTACTCACGGCTGTGTCCCTGGCTATCAACTTGGCCAGACTATGGGGAGGAATACCAGGAGGAAGGGTATGAAGAGGAGTACCAGAACTAAGCTCGTCTCCGTGAGTCGCCATTTGCCTGTAGGGAGAAGGCATGGGCCGAAGACGTTATTTCTGCTGCTATATTGTGTTGTAATATGACTTGGTCTATATGACCATTGTATTTGAATCATCGTATTGTAATGGCTATGGAACTGAGTACCAACTACGTTATGTATATCGCAACAATGGTTCTGGGATTGCGGTGGAATACGTAACGGGCACTTCGAATTTGTATCAAATTTGAGGTCGTCACATGCTGTCTTCCTTTTCTAATTTTTTTTGATCGGTTTCCTTTTTCCTTTTCTGTTTTCTTATTCCTTTTATAACTTTTGCAAATTTGGTTCAAATTGCGTCAAACCAACTTTGTAAATTTTCTAAAATTCAAAACAACAATCCAGAACAGTAATAAACATGTTTTTCACAATTTAAGCAAGAATTTTAATAAAGCTTTATAATTTGATCTAAGGGCTTTATTGCATAAGATAAAGTTGGGGCTTTCAAAATATTCCTTTTAAAAACAGAGAATAAACTTAATAGGCATTTTCTAAAAATCAATGCAATGATTTAACACTGCAAGAAAACTAGTTTTCAGAATTGGAACAAGATTTTCAAAATGTTTCATAAACTTAACAAAAGGGGTTTGCTTGCATAAAGCTAAATAGGGTTTGAAAATAAAATCCTTTGAAATAAGAGATAATACTTTATAAAATAATGTTTGAAATTATCTTTCAAACTTAGTTCTTTAAAATACAATCTTTACTAAATAAAACACATTTGTGATTTCATTCCTTTGCAAGCAAGCTTGCATAGGTTTGAATAAAGGATGGAAAATAGTATTTGGATACTTGATCTTTCTCAAAGAAGTTCTTCAAGAAAAATATAGCAAGTTTAAAATAGTTTTCTAATAAAACTTTCAATTAAACTCAAAAGTTTTAAATCCTTGTGAATTTCCAAACATCTCAAGCAAAACAAAAGCAAAAAAAATTCCCCCAAAATTTGATAAAATCTTGGGATGTTACAAAAGACCAATCCGCATCCTTGAAGAAGATGTCCGTCTCACCCATAGACGCAAGATCAAAATGTACAAGGTGCAATGGAGTAACCATACAAAAAATGAGGCCACTTGGGAACGCGAGGATTATCTCCAACGAGAATTTCCCGAACTGCTTCACGCTTAGCTACCGAATCTCGGGACGAGATTCTTTTAAGGGGGGAAGGTCTATAACACCCTACTTTTTGTAACCTAGATTTAAATCAGCTTCCATGCATTAAAAAGTGGGTTAAATAAAAACTTGCTTTCAATTGAGCTTGTGTGCTAGGGTAGTGATCTTTATTTGTGGGCATGGTATGATTTCATGTGCATGTGTGTGTGTGCTAGTTAATTTCTTTTTCTTTTCAGATTTTCAAATTGATCATGTGCATGAGTGCATGAGAGAGTGATACGTACAAAACGTATCTACTTTCCCGAACACTTTTGCTATTGTTTCTCCTCTAATTTGTGTGTTTTGAATACAACTAACACGGACTGACGCTGTTTTCAGCAGAATTGCTCTGGTGTCTCGTTTTTGTGCAGAAATTCAACTTCCAGTAAAAATTCCGGAAAAATCATGAAAAATCCTATTTCACCAGAAGAGCCATGGAGCCAGAAGACAGGAGGGAGAAGGGGCTCAAGGGGCCGTCACGCATAGGTGGTGCGGCCCAGCCCTGGCTGCGCCACCCCTGCGTGAGGGGGCCCCAGCACCCCTCTCGACCTCCCCTCTCGCGTACATATACCCCCTGACGACATAATATCAGGGAGACGGTGTTTTTCCCAGATAGACTTCCGCTGCGCCGCCGCCATCAGAAACCGCGATTCGGAACCAGAAACTCCGTTCTGGCACCCTGCCGGGACGGGGATTCAGAGGAGATCTTCATCACCATCACCACCGACGCTCCTCCATCGACCATCCATGATTCCCCCATCCATGTGTGAGTAATTCCCCCGCTGTAGGTGAGGGGATGGTAGGGATTGGATGAGATCGTTCATGTAATTTGATATGAGATTGATAGGGCATAGTGCCTAGTATCTTTATTTAGTGCCTATGACATTGTTGCAACTTGTTGTGCTTAATGCTTGTCACTTTGGGCCCGAGTGCCATGATTTCAGATCTGAACATGTTATTATTTCTATGATGATACTTGTTGTTTATGGTCTTACCTACAAGTTGTTTACACATATTGTTGTCCGGAACCCGAGGCCCCAAAGTGACAGAAATTGGGATAACCGGAGGGGATGGCTATGATGTGAGGATCACATGTGTTCACCGAGTGCTAATGCTTTGTTCTGGTACTCTATTAAAAGGATTACCTTAATTACCAGTAGTTTCCCTTGAGGCCCTGCTGCAACAGGCTGGTAGGACAAAAGATGTCGTGCAAGTTTCTCCTTGCGAGCACGTACGACTATATACGGAACACATGCCTATGATTGTTTGTACTAGGATGCTTTATCATTATTTATCTGCAATGCCCATGTCTCATTGATTTCATGAATTATCTTATCCATGCAACGCCCGTAATCCATCCCTATGCCTACAGTATTTGTTCCTACTGTTTACAACTATTACTATTACCGCAGCTATTTTACTACTGCTGTTACTGTTTCACTACTATCACCACTATAAAACTGTTGCTACTGATAAACCACTGCGAGCGAGACTGTTTCCAGGTGCAGCTGAATTGACAACTCATCTGTTAAGGCTTACATATATTCTTTGGCTCCCCTTGTGTCGAATCAATAAATTTGGGTAATACTTCCCTCGAAGACTGTTGCGATCCCCTATACTTGTGGGTCATCAAGACTATTTTCTGGCGCCGTTGCCGGGGAGCATAGCTTTATTTGTAAGTTCACTTGGTATTCATATTGTTCGCTGCAATCCTTTCATCATGGGTAAACCTCGTGATGGAAAAGTTCCTATATTGCCATCCACTACAAGAAGAGGTACGACTCTCAACACCTCTGTTGCTCTTGATTCGCCATCTGTTATGAGTAAGTTGCTTACACCACCACACCCACACGCTACTACTACTACTTCTGCTGAGATTGAAAATGCCACTGATAATTTAGATGATGCTTCTACTGTGCTTGATGAGAGTGGTTCACTAGGTTCCTTTTTAGATGCTACTATTGCTAGAGCTAAGTTGGGAAACACCACTGTTACACCTGTTAGTTCACCTGAGTCTAGGGAATGTCCTAGTGATGATTATGATGATGATGCTTACATTGAGCTTAATGATGATTTTATTGCAGAAGCACGTGCTGCTCGTAATACAGGTAATGTTAAAGAACTTCTTGCCAGGCGTTCTGTTAGATATAATTTGTCTCCTGATCCTAAGTTTGCTGCTTCTCCCATAAATATTAGAGACAAGGATTATGATTTCTCTTTGGATTTATCTTACATATCTATTGTTGAGAAAACTCTTTTTGTGGTACTAAAGATGAGAGTGCTATGGAGCACATGAATGAGCTTTCTACTTTGAGTAATTTGTTTTCTGATGATATTAAGCTCCGCACTTACTTTGTTGCTAAGATTTTTCCTTTTTCATTGAAAGATGCTGCTAAAATTTGGTTTAATAGCTTGTCTCCTGGATCTCTTACTAGTCCTATTGCTTTGGTTAATGCTTTCTTTCAGAAATATTTTCCCGCTAGTGCTCAACATGCTGCTGTGCAGAAAATCTTTGATTTTGAACAGGGAAAAGGAGAGATATTGCCTGAATCTTGGACAAGGTTTTCTTCTTTAATTAGAGCTTTGCCTAAAGAACCATTGCCTAAAAATGAACTCCTTGATATATTTTATAATGGACTAACGGATGAATCTAAGTCATATTTGGATAGTTGTGCTGGTTGTGTTTTCAGGGAAAGAACTCCGGCTGAAGCTGAAGAATTAATGGCTAAAATAAGCCGGAATCATGATGATTGGACTTTAGTTGAGCCAACACCAGCACCAACCCCTGCGCCATCTACAGAGCCTACGCCGAAGAAGAGAGGGATGATTGAATTAAATGATGAAGTTATGAAGGAGGCTAAGAAATCTCTTAAGGAGAAAGGTATTAAGTCCGAAGATGTGAAGAATTTACCTCCTATAGAAGAATTATGTAAGCCAATCCCTCACTCATCTACCATTGAGGTACACTCTCTCCAACGCTTTGATGAAAGAGATATTCCTTATACTAAACCTCCTGATCAATGCTTAGATGAGTTCGATAACTTTATTGTTAAGCAAGAAAATTTTAATAGAATGGTGCATAATCATTTGTTGGAAAATTCTAGAGCTATTAACAAGTTGCAGGATATTGTGGAGAGAACCGCCAATGATGTGAAGATACTTGCTAAACATTTTCAAATGGTTCAAACACAAATTGATCAGCTTACCAAGGTGCAAAAAGACTTGCTAGTTAATGCTGCAAGAGAGAAGCAAGCATGTGAAATACGCACAAGAAGTGGTGCTGCTACTCAAGACCCATTATATCCTGAAGGACATCCTAAGAGGGTTGAGCAAGATTCTCAACGCACTTCAAGTGATGATATTCCTTCCAAGAAGAAGAAGAAGAAGCATAAAACAACCGCAGAATCCTCTGATGCAGGTAAAGATCCTAACAGTGTTTCTATTTCTGATGCTGAAACTGAACCAGGAGATACTTCCGATGAAAAAGAAGTTGAAGAGGAACCGGAAAAGAGTGATAAGAATGCAAAGTACACCAAAGAAGACTTCATTGCCAACAAGCATGGTAAAGAGAGGGAACCTTGGGTACAGAAACCAATGCCTTTTCCTGGTAAGAAACACAAGTCCAAGGAAGAAGAACACTACAATAGGTTTTGTGAATGGATGAGACCTTTATTTTTGCAAATTCCTTTGACTGATGCTATTAGAATGCCCCCTTATGCAAAGTACATGAAAGATATTGTCACTAACAAAAGGAAAATTCCTAGTGAGGAAATTTCCACTCTACTTGCTAACTATTCTTTTGATGGTAAAGTTCCAGAGAAGCTTGGAGATCCAGGTATACCTACTATTCCTTGCTCCATTAAAAATAACTATGTTAGAACTGCTTTATGTGATTTGGGAGCTGGAGTTAGTGTCATGCCTTTTTCTCTTTATAAGAGACTTGATCTAGAAAAATTGGTATCAACTGATATATCCTTGCAGATGGCTGATAAGTCTACTACTATTCCTATTGGTATATGTGAGAATGTTCATGTTCAAGTTGCTAACAGTTGTTTAACATTAACTGATTTTGTTGTGTTGGAAATGCCTGAAGATGATAATATGTCTATTATTCTTGGGAGACCTTTTCTAAACACTGCAGGTGCTGTTATCAATTGCAATCAAGGAAAAGTCACTTTCAATGTCAATGACAAAGAATATACGGTTTATTTTCCCAAGAAGATTGATAGGAAGAGTGCTCTAAATTCAATCAAGAATGTTGAGACCATCAAAGTTGGTCAAATTATTTGTTCAGAGCGAAAGCCCAAGGAAGAATATCAAATTGTTATGATTGGGACTATACCTATCAAAGTTGAGGTAACATAAGCATTAAGTGAAGTGCAAAGTTTTACCTCATATAAAGTTAGTTTGCGAACAAGACTTGATCAACCTTGTTAACAAAGTGATTTTATATGAATGAAACTTCGTTTTCACCGCATCCACTCCACCTCACTTGTATTTACTTTCATCAAATTTTATTCCTTCAGTTTAGTTGCATGATTAAGAGTATCTCAGAGCTGCTGTTGCTTAGTTTTGATTTGCTTGAAATCATTTTATCGTCGTTTTTCTGAGTTTTTATCGATGTGCCAATTTCTGAAAAATCCTCGGAAATAAAGTTTCTCGAAAAATTCCAGAAAATTCTTTATAAATTTTTATGTCAAAAATGGGGCAGAGAGACACCTAGGAGGCACCAGGTGGGGCAGCCACGCCACCTCACACACAGGTGGCGCGGCCCAGCCCTGGTCGCGCCACCCAGGTGTGAGAGGGCCCCACCAGGCCCCTCACTCATCTCTTCTTCCCCTTCTCTTTCTCTCTCCCGAAAAACACCGCCCCATTTGCTCAAACCCGAGTTCTTGCTGTTTTTCACCTCAATTTTTCGATCTCCTTGTTCAGCCCAACATTTCTGCTGAAATTTGGATCATTTGCTCTCCGGTATGTGACTCCTCCACTTGTCCAAGTAGATTTTATTTTGGTGAAGTATATCTTGAGTATTTTAGCATTGTAGGTGACAGTATAAATTAGTATGCATGTTTGTTCTCTTGCTTAGAATTGTTATTTTGATGCATGTTAGCTCTCTAGTAACTCACTATAGTAGTTTCCTACACTAGCTTGTCTTTAAATCACTTTTTATGAGGTGTGTCAAAATTTTCAGAAATGGAGAGGAATGCATATCAACTCTCTCAACATGAACTAGAAGTGCAAGATGTTATGAAAGTTCACCGTGAAGAGAAGGTTTTCCCCTCACACTATCCATGCTCAGCATTCTTGAGTGCTGCTGGAATCCTGCAGGATTTTCAAACCTTGCTCTCTAATGCAGGATTAGAATATTTTGTTGAGGGTGAACCTCCCCAATATGTTAAAATAACAATATCTGTGGTGCAGGATTTCAGATTTAGTTGGTCCTCTTCTAATCCCATGGTTCATTATAAAATTTATAACAAATCTGTGGACTTGCCTCTTGATGTTTTCTGTACAGCTATTAGAGTACCACAGTGGGGATCGCTCGAGAAGATAAGGGGACAACCAATGCAATTGTTAGAACTATACGAGGAGATTTGTCAAGGAAGAAGCTTCATAGGAGAGGGTGGTAAAACTCGAAACATTCATTTCCCATCCATTCGATATTTCGCCTTCTTCATTACCAAATGTGTTCTTGCTAGGAAATCTGCAAGTAAATTGTCTCTCCATGATCTAGCTTTTATTGCTGCTGCTTTGAGGCGTGATAGAACTTATCATTTGGGTGCCTTAATAGCTTTCCGCCTTGATATTAATCGTGAGAAAGGGGGAATCTGTGGGGGGCTTATAGCTTCACGCCTGTTAGCTTTGCATGGTGTTGTGCCTCATTTTCGAGGTCTGCAGTTCCCCGAGGAGAAACTTGGTCTTGATGCTATGGTTCAACATAAGTTTATTTCTCCTCCTGCCAGTTTGATTAATTTAACATTTGAGCTAACCTTTTTCAAGAAGACTACCTGGAGGGTAGTAAAGACTGAACGATCAATCTGTTTGCCTGCACCTCTTTTGTTTAACCTTGATCGCAGGAATGGATGGTCGCTTACAGAAGATGAGCTTGATGGGTATGTGGAGGAGCACCCGCCGCCTGTACACGATGAGGAGGGCGCCGAAGAGTCGGGGCAGCCCTCCAACACTACGAATTTCCCATATGAGCAGCCTTATTATGATTATGCGCCATCAGCTTCATCTTCACGGGAACTGGGGTACGATTACACCTATGATGACCCACCAGCCTGGGGCAGCTACCAGAGCCGGAATTGATCTCCACTTAGGCCAAAAGCCTAAGCTTGGGGGGAGGTACGCCGACGATTCGCTCATCTACACATCATATTTTGTCGGACCTTTGTATATCCATGTTTCACCTTCTTTATTGTTCTAAGTTCTTACTTCTGCTTTCCAAAACACAAAAAAACCAAAAATATTTCCGTTGTTTCTCTCTATTTGGTTCTTTGGTTTTCTACCTTTGGTTTGCTTTACTTGCTATTTTCGGTTTGCTACTTGAAAAACCCAAAAATATTTTGCTTTGTTTGCTATTTCCTTCCGCTTTTGCTTCAAAAATCGAAAACCCCAAAAATATTTGTTGTTCTTCTTCGGTTTTGTAAAGTTTGTTGCAGAGTTCAGTCCCCCGTTACTCCATTGGAGCTTGGTATTCACTTTATATTATTCAAGCCACACAAGTGAAGAGCAATAATGACGACATATGACAATCCGAGATGTGGTAAAAGGCTGGTATGAACTCTATTTGTTTTCATTTTTGTACATATACTCATCTATGTGGACATCCTTAGTCGGTTCGTGTAAGGTATATGTCATCTAATGGATGCTTTGTAGTTCTTGCTTTCATATGATTAGTTTCAGTTTACTATTAGCCCGTAGCATGCCATGTAAACGCTTGCATGCATTGTTTTATTCATAGTATGGTATGATATTGTGGTATCCACCTCTGAAAGCTTCATTTGAATCGACTTGGCACATGCTCAAGCATGCATATGACTGAACAAAGAGTCAATTAAGCCTCGATGATCTAAATTGCCTCAGAGTTCTTGTATCATTTTTATGCCTATAATAATTTTGTTTTGTCGCAAGCATGATTATGATAGTTATTGCTCTCTCGATTGTCGCCTCCCAGTCTTTTGCTAGCCTTCACTTGTACTGAGTATGAGCTCTACTCGTGCATCCAATTACCAAAAACCAAGTCTCCCAAAGAGTCCACCATAAATTCCTATGCATGGTATTTGTAAGCCATTCCAAGTAAATTTTCATGTGCTACCTTTCAAAACTTTCAACTACTTCTCATTTTGTGCCACTGTTTTTAGCTCATGGGGACATAGTGGTCGGAATTGCTATCTTCCATATTATATTAAGTACCCCTCGACTAGGCAGCTTCATCTGCTCGTCATTAATTTTGCAAGGGAGCTGGTCAGACCATTATAATCTTAATCCTAAAAAGAAAGAAAAAAAGGCACTCCTCCAAAGGAATGTGAAAGTTGGTGGGCACCCGATGGAATCGGTTAGCCATGGTTTGATAAAGAAAAAAGGTGGGGAGGAGTGCCAAAGCTTTATAAAAGAGCACCAATGTGCCAAATTTCAAAGAACTCGGAACCGCTCTCACTTGTTTATTATGGAAGATAGCAAGTCCCCATTGCTAGTCGTTGACATAGAACAACCACCTCTTAAAAGAAACTTTTATCTCTGTTTTACAAATGAAAAGCTCTAGCACATGTTAAATCCCTGCTTCCCTCTGCGAAGGGCCATTCGTTTAGTTTTATGTTGAGTCACCATCTTCTAACTTAAAGCACTTCTTGAGAGCATAGCTGTTATTCTTAGTGTAATGTGCTTGTCCCAGAACACGGTTAATTGTGGTATAACTTTGATGCTTGTATCTTTGATATTTCTACTTCTAGTCTTCTCTTGAACTTCAGAGGTGCCTCAGCATTTATGTTTTGCTCTACAAATAAAGGCAAGCGGGATACCACTCTTTCATATCATTTATGCATATTACAATCTTGTAGCTTCTCATGCACATGTTACTTGTTATTAGTGCATTGGCACTCTTTCATAGCTTGCTTGACTATGAGGTGACATTAGTTGCATATTGTCGTCGTGGTGAAACAACATATGCCACAGGGTGGCTTAAATGGGGGCCGACTATGCACTGGTGGATCCGGGAGAGGGAAGACGCGGTGAAGACCGCGCACGGAAGACACTGCAAACACGGCGAGCTACCCAGGTTCGGGGCCCTCATGAGGAGGTAAAACCCCTACTCCTGCCTGTCTGATCGGTATCTCTGTGTATATTGGAGCTACAGGGTTGCTCCTTGAACTGTTTGTCTCAAGGAAGAAGAAGAACAGAGCTAGCTACTGGGAGCTATGGGCCTGGCTCGATGGCCTCCAGTGCCTCCTGTGGCAGCCCACCCCCTCTATGCAAGAGTGCTCCCTCCTCTTATACAAATGAGTGAGAGAGTGAGAGGGGACACATGGGACATACCCCATGTGTCATCTACAGTACACAAGGTACAACACTATTCATCAATAGTGGTCTACTTTAGTCTTGTCTTCTTGTCTTGTCTCTTGTACTAGGGCACTATAGCCATGTGACTGTCTTTGCTGTTCTCTGGAAAGGATCCAAGGTATTGACTTCTCGTAAACTCAGGCGTCTCCTGGACCGATCAAGGAAACCGGATAGACAACGATCCCTCCTGGATCGATAGAGGAGCCGGCACCAGGGCGAGGGCAGTCCTAGGCGACGAGGTCTCTTGGACGAGCCGGCACCAGGGGCGACCGAGCAACACATCGCTGGGGCGATCGATGGAGCCGGCCTCCTGGGCGAGCGACGACCTGGCGAGCGAAGGAGCCGGCCTGGCCCAAGGACCGCCGGGATGCGGGAGCGCCAGATGGCACGGTGGGCCGGCCCAGCCGGAATCAACATATGCCGGCCTGGGTGTTAAACCGCTGGGCCAGGAAGGCTAGCTAGCCGGGATAGAGATGGGCCGGGCCGACATATACCATGTCGGCTAGGCTTTGTATGCCGGCCTGCTTGCTGTTGTTCCGGCCCAGCCATCTGAATTCCGGCCTAGGAGAAATAAGAGCAGGCCGACTTTGCTATATGTCGGCCCAGGCTGCTGTTTACATCCTTTTAAATATACCTGCACTCACAATCCAATATATAATATATATTAGTCATATAAAAGATATACTTTGGTATACCCGGGGTTATATCCCCGACACATATTTCTTAGTATGAATTGCCTGAGTACTTGATTACATAGTTAGTATATATACATCATATGAACAAATGTGTTCGTGAAAGTTTCTTTTATCGCTCTCAGTTGTTAACTGAATTGCTTGAGGATAAGCAAATAGCTAAGCTTGGGGGGAGTTGATACGTCCAAAACGTATCTACTTTCCCGAACACTTTTGCTATTGTTTCTCCTCTAATTTGTGTGTTTTGAATACAACTAACATGGACTGACGCTGTTTTCAGCAGAATTGCTCTGGTGTCTCGTTTTTGTGCAGAAATTCAACTTCCAGTAAAAATTCCGGAAAAATCATGAAAAATCCTATTTCACCAGAAGACCCACGGAGCCAGAAGACAGGAGGGAGAAGGGGCTCGAGGGGCCATCACGCATAGGTGGCGCGGCCCAGCCCTGGCCGCACCACCCCGGCATGAGGGGGCCCCAGCACCCCTCTCGACCTCCCCTCTCGCGTACATATACCCCATGACGACATAATATCAGGGAGACGGCATTTTTCCCAGATAGACTTCCGCTGCGCCGCCGCCATCAGAAACCGCGATTCGGAACCAGAAACTCCGTTCTGGCACCCTGCCGGGACGAGGATTTGGAGGAGATCTTCATCACCATCACCACCGACGCTCCTCCATCGACCATCCATGATTCCCCCATCCATGTGTGAGTAATTCCCCCGCTGTAGGTGAGGGGATGGTAGGGATTGGATGAGATCGTTCATGTAATTTGATATGAGATTGATAGGGCATAGTGCCTAGTATCTTTATTTAGTGCCTATGACATTGTTGCAACTTGTTGTGCTTAATGCTTGTCACTTTGGGCCCGAGTGCCATGATTTCAGATATGAACATGTTATTATTTCTATGATGATACTTGTTGTTTATGGTCTTACCTACAAGTTGTTTACACATATTGTTGTCCAGAACCCGAGGCCCCAAAGTGACAGAAATTGGGATAACCGGAGGGGATGGCTATGATGTGAGGATCACATGTGTTCACTGAGTGCTAATGCTTTGCTCCGGTACTCTATTAAAAGGAGTACCTTAATTACCAGTAGTTTCCCTTGAGGCCCTGCTGCAACAGGCTGGTAGGACAAAAGATGTCGTGCAAGTTTCTCCTTGCGAGCATGTACGACTATATACGGAACACATGCCTATGATTGTTTGTACTAGGATGCTTTATCATTATTTATCTGCAATGCCCATGTCTCATTGATTTCATGAATTATCTTATCCATGCAACGCCCGTAATCCATCCCTATGCCTACAGTATTTGTTCCTACTGTTTACAACTGTTACTATTACCGCTGCTATTTTACTACTGTTGTTACTGTTTCACTACTGTCACCACTATAAAACTGTTGCTACTGATAAACCACTGCGAGCGAGACTGTTTCCAGGTGCAGCTGAATTGACAACTCATCTGTTAAGGGTTAAATATATTCTTTGGCTCCCCTTGTGTCGAATCAATAAATTTGGGTAATACTTCCCTCGAAGACTGTTGCGATCCCCTATACTTGTGGGTCATGAGAGAGTGCTATGATTTTATGCTAAAGCTTGACCTAGTAGGATGTGTGCTTGTTAACAACCATCTTTTCCTCTCTTTATTTCAGACTTTATTTTAGCACCATTATTCAATAATTAGGACTTCGCCAAAAACTCTTTTCCACTTACTTAAAAATTCTGAAAACTTGCAGAATGGTTTCTACCATTTATAGAACACAATTGAGCAGACCAGCACTACCTCCTTGGTCATTTTTGAATTTTCAAAATTTAGATGAATTTTGGCCAAATGGCCCTTTTCTTCTTCCTCTTTCTCTTTTCTTCTCTCTTTTCTTGCAACCCGACCAGGAGAAGAACCCTAGCCAGCCACCCCTATCTCTCTCTCTTATTCCTATTGTCTTCTAGCACTTGGACACAAAGAAAGAGGGAGACCCAAGGTGATCTAGGGTAGATCTTCTCCCTCTCTTTCTCTTCTCCCTCTACCGTCTCTCACCCCCAACCAGAGGCCAGCACCACCACTCCAGCACCACCCCGACCCTACCTTGCAGTGAGACCGAGCCCACACCTCACCTTGCCCTCTCCCTCACTCGCCAGCGTGACCAGGGTACACGCCTGTTGGACTGAGGCTTCGAGGAGAAGCCACCATCCACCACTGCGCCATTAGGTCCCACTCGCCACCACCCAGCTCACCCAATCGGCCCCTGCCGCCCAAACCCCTCATAGGCCACGCCCTGGCCTCGCTCTGCCCACGCTCGATGATGCCCAGGGACGCCGAGGTCGGCATGTGCATTCCCACGCGTGCACTCGACCATTTTTCTTGCCCTACACACGAACGTGCACGGCATCGTGCCTACGTTGCGACGCCACCACTGCCCCGTGCCCTAGCCGAGCAGCTCGCCGCGTCGCGCACCGTTTCACGTGCACCCACCCTGAAACTGATCGTGCCGCGACCAAACCAGTGTGCCCCTGACCTAGCCACCCCTAATGCTGCACTCAGCTCACAACGCCGCTCCAGAAGCACCGCCCCTCTCGCCCAATTGTGACCGTCAAAGTGCACCCTGCAGTGAGACCACCCCGACTGAATAAAACCCCGTACCCTCTCTGGAACTCTCCCCTGCCGCTCATTTGCCTCCTCACCCCACCTTCTCTCACCACTGAGCCACGCCAACGAAGCCCATCACTTCCCCAGGCAGCAGAGCCCGAGGAACCTCGCCGGAGCAGGGGTACACAGCGAAGCCGTGGGTCAACGTCGGCCACCTCTCCCTGCTTTTCTTTTGCACCATTCCATTCCTCTGCTAGGCCTGGATCTAACCCTGCGTCCCATTCCCTCTCTGGCAGAGCAAGGACGCTGCCATCTCCGATGGAACCCGAAGGTCATCCCAGACGAGCACGGCCGCGCACCCCACCTCGAGCCCTTCTTCTTGCAGGATCTGGATGCGGAGGAGTTTCGGAGTGACCGCCGCTGTCCTGTAGCCACCCAGCCTCCCTCGATGCCCCTAGGTGAGCCCCGACCTTGAGCGTCCAGTATCTAGGGCTAGGGTTTCCCCCAGCCCCGACATGAGGGAGACGATGGCCCTCCACCGTCGATCCTCGATCTAATCGGACGGACCGCAATGTCCAGTACCGATTTGGTATCCGCGAGTCGCTGACTGCCGAGGCCTGTTCGTCAGCGATTTGAAATTGCCTCCTCCCACGTGCAACCCCAGACCGGGCCGACCTAGCTCAGATCTGGCCGAGCCCCGCAGATCTGGCCCGTTTTCATATTTTTTTTTCAAAATCTGTTATTTCATTTTGAAATCTCCTGCTAGATTAAAAAATGTGTAGAAATGTTTTTGTGAATCCAAAATTCGTGATTCAAATTTCTATGTGTTCCTGATGTTATTGTCTACCTGAATATACTGCATGCTTGATTTTTAGGGCATTAGAAATTATCTGTGATTTATTTGTTGTAGATCTAGGGTTTTATTTTCATAAATCCAAATCTGAAGTTGTGTGTGACGAAATTGATTGATTCAAATTTTCAGAGATGCCCTGTTGCTATGTGAAGCTGTCGGAATTGGATTTACTATTTTAGGAGTATTATATCTCCTGTAGTAATTATTTGAGTGATAATGAAGATTTGCCTTGAATTATTTATTGTGTGCAGTAGGTTAAATATTTTCAGGTGATTCCACCTCTAGTGTGTTCTTTATTACTGTATCTTTCTAAAAAGGTCTCTGGTAGAATTTTAGGGATTACAGAAAGTTTTGTGGAATTAAAATGCTTATCTAGTGTTAGTGTGAATAGGAAATTTATGATAATTCACCCATTTGCTCTTTTGACCTAATTCCAATTTTGTTGGTTCTATAATGTTGTCAGTTGCCTAAATATATGCTGGATGCCTTATCTTGATGCCTGTGGATGCCTGCAACTTGTTTGTTTGAGATTAGGGTTTAGTTGCAAATAGAAATTGATATGCTACTATGTGGATAATGTTTTCTTGTAGAGAATATTGTTGGTTTAGATATCTAAACTTGTTTGCTTCTGATACTCAATGTTGAGTAGTGTGTTGCATGATTGAGTGTGAACCTTGTATGTATGTGTGCTTATTGTGTGTTGTTGTCACTTTTCCGGCGATAGATTCGAACGACGAGTGTGCGGAGGAAGGAGACGTCTTTGAGTACCAAGAGGAAGGAGATCAGGGATAAGCCAACCAAGGCAAGCCATCTACTTATTGCATATCTGAATCTTATTATTACACTATGCATTGCTTACTCCTGCTTTCTTAATTATGCATTGTTTTCTATGTTGCTATTATTCCCTAGATAGCAATAGTTGGTGACTTAGCTCCACAAGTCAACTTGATATCATCCATTGAGATGACACCTATTGTGACCTATTCAACACCCCTCATATTAGAGACTTGATGGTTAGCATCAAAGTCTTTGGGAAACTTGTAGTGGAGCCAAAAACTCAGGATTGGGTTTACTCTCGGAAAAAAAAATCGAAAATGGTTTCGAAAACCTTGGAGTAGTTGCTACTTCATTGAAATGTTTTCAAATGGTTTTATGAACAAGGAGTTGGACATGGGAGATGAAGGAGTTGGTGGATTTCTGAAAAAAAAGAGGCATTGTGTATAAGTGTTCGCCAAACCAATTACCCCCGTGCAACCACATTACCCTAGAATAGGACGGGGCTTAGTTTGAAGTTTATCCGTTTTAGTGCGGGGAGCCTCGTACTATATAAGGGTCTATAGGACCCCGGAACCCGGGTTGTCGCAAGTGGTGGGCAACTGTATAGCGGGCCCGCCAATAGGCTACCCGCCCGGAAGCCACTTGGGTTTCCCCCGCCGTGGCACTGGAACTACACTCGACGGAGGCAGACGGCCAGGGTTTGCTGGGGATGTATACTCCACAGGGTAGGCACCCGTACTAAGGTGGATGGATGGAAGGCTATGATCGATTATCCGAACCCCGCATACTTGTGTATGACGGTCCGTGGTGGTATCCCGGCAGATTTATCGGATGGTGTGGGTAAAGTGTACAACCTCTGCAGAGTGTAATCTATTCGAATAGCCGCGTCCTCGGTCATGGACGGTTGGAATGGCCATACTTAACCTGTGTCGAGTTTTTGGTTTTACAAAATGATTCTTGGAAAAATAGAGTTTGTGCCGGATGGAGTACTTGGAGGGTACTGCCATGGCACAGGAATGGATCGGAGTACTCGAAGGGTACTACCGAGGTGAAGAAGAATGGTCATGTATGATTGATCATGGTTGCCTTAGGCAAGCATAAAGGAGTTTCCCCCTTTCCTAGAGCTTTTACAAAGACTTGTCTTACAAGTATCTTCTTTAATAAGGATATAGAAATGTCGTAGGACATGCTATATCGACACAAGAAACATACTACTATAAAGTTACCTTCAACCATGCCAACCTTTGCTACAGCCAAATAGCATGTGAATATCTTCTCTTAGATGGGTTCCGAGTACAATTCCAAAATGTACTCACGGCTTTGTCCCTGGCTATTGACTTGGCCAGACTATGATGATGACTATGAGGAGGACGATGGAGGTTACGACGATGCCGGTGCAAATTAGGATCATTTCCTGGTCAGTCGCCTGTAGGGTAGTAGGCCTGACCTAGGTCAGCAATGCTGCATGTATCCGCTGCTGTTTGCTAAGCATTAGTATGTCCGTTGAACTTGCCCTGTGAGGCATTTAAATTCGGCCAAGTGGCCATATGTAAGACTTTATGAATTTGTTGTGTAATGGATGTTGTACTCTATAATGCCAATTCTGTTATGTGGATTCACGAGAGTCTTCCTGGGATCATGAATTGTATGCATAACGGTAATTCCCAGGTGGTAAGCCAGGATCCCCACAAATGATTGAATTAAATGATGAAGCGATGAGAGAAGCCAAGAAATCTCTTAAGGAGAAGGGTATTAAATCTGAAGATGTGAAGAATCTACCACCTATAGAAGAATTATGTAAGCCAATCCCTCGCTCCTCCACTATTGAGGTACACTTTCTCCAACATTTTGATAATAGAGATATTCCTTACTCTAAACCACCTCATCAATGCTTAGATGAGTTTGATAATTTCATTGTTAAGCAAGATAATTTTAATAAGAGAGTGCAGAATCATTTGTTGGAAAATTCTAGAGCTATTAACAAGTTGCAGGATATTGTGGAGAGGACCTCCAATGATGTGAAGATGCTTGTTAAACATTTTCAAATGGTTCAGACTCAAATTGATCAGCTTACCAAGGTGCAAAAAGACTTGCTAGTTAATGTTGGAAGAGAAAAACAAGCGTGTGAAATACGTACTAGAGGTGGTGCTTCTACTCAAGATCCCTTATATCCTGAAGGACATCCTAAGAGGATCGAGCAGGATTCTCAACGTGCTACAAGTGATGGTACTTCTTCCAAGAAGAAGAAGAAGAAGCATAAACCAGTTGCAGAGTCTTCCGAAACAGGTAAAGATCCTAATAGTGTTTCTATTTCTGATGCTGAAACCAAAAGTGGTGATGCTTTCGATAAAGAAGAAGTTGAAGAGGAACTAGAGAAGCTTGCTAAGAATGCAAAGTACACTAAGGAAGATTTCATTGCCAGCAAGCATGGTAATGAGAGAGAACCTTGAGTGCAGAAACCCATGCCTTTTCCTGGTAAGAAACACAAATCCAAGGAAGAAGAACACTACAACAGGTTTTGTGAATGGATGAGACCTTTATTTTTGCAAATTCCTTTGACTGATACTATTAAAATGCCTCCTTATTCAAAGTATATGACGGATATTGTTACTAACAAAAGGAAGATTCCTAGTGAGGAAATTTCCACTTTACTTGCTAATGACTCTTTTGATGGTAAAGTTCCAGAGAAGCTTGGAGATCCAGGTATACCGACTATTCCTTGCTCTATTAAAAACAATTATGTTAGAACTGCTTTATGTGATTTGGGAGCCGGAGTTAGTGTGATGCCTTTTTCTCTTTATAAGAGACTTGATCTAGAAAAGTTGATATCAACTGACAAGGGTATAGTCAATAGAGCCCGCTAGTTGAGTACCCCTGAGGCCCGATAAGCTAGGCCCAATTGTAATGATAGTCGAATACGAGTTCTTACTGTATGTCGATATTGTAATCTGTATCGTACCCTACCCGATCCTCGAGACCTGGCCACCTATATATAGGGGCCATGAGGGGACGGTGTAGGCCAGATTGAAAGCAAGCCAGGTTGAACACCCAAGTTTACTTTCGACACACACCTATTTCGACTAACTTTACCTTCGAGTTCATCCGACGCCCTATCTCCCCGATCCTAAGTCCTTCATCTAGGACATTTGTCGAGTTAACCCTCGTCAATTGGCGCCGACCGTGGGGAATCTGGGCGTTGGAATCATGAATTCGACGGCTTTTTCGCTTCTAGCCAACAGCAGTTCAGAACTCGACGGAATTCAAGAGATGGAGTTAAACATTGGAAGTTTGAGCATCATCGTCGGGCCATCGGGTTCGTCTCGCCTCTCGGATTCGACGAAACCAGATTCGCCGGCAAACGAGCCTGAAGCAGAGGAAACATTGGAACCATCAGAAGGCTCTTCCAGTGAGGTAAACTCGCTAGTCAGCTTAGAAAAAGCATCAATCGCAAAAGGCGACAAAATTCGGGAAAATTTCGACTCAGAAGAGAAAGCGTGTCAGGCGCACAACAACGGAAAGGACTTCGCCGTGGAAAGCAGCGGCGTCTCCAAAGTACATCAGCTATGCGTCATTATCACTGAAGCAGAAGAAGGAAACAACAGCGAAGGAAGTAAAAAGGTCGACAGGCAAGTCGACAAAATGAAAGATCACAACAAAAAGGAAAAGGAGAAGGTCCATGTCTCGGCTGGTGAATGGAGAATGATCAAATCAGCTATTAATCATGGTACAGAAGTACCCGAAGGATCGAGAAGAGAAGTTCTAATGGGATATCAGTATGCATTGTACCAACACAGGAAGAAACTAAGGGAGGAAAGAAACATGATTTTTCAAGACAACAACAGTATATCAAGGGAAGAATACTGGGAAGACTATAGTGAAGATTCAGAATACAGCAGAGAAAGGCGCGGAGACCCAAAACACAACAGAGGGGCGACAGCACGCGACAGAGAGGAAGGGTACTCAAGGAGTCCTACCCCACATCTAGAAGAGGAGGAAGATGACTTCATACAAAAAACGCCAGAGGCAGCATTAGTAGCAGCGCAAGCGTATTTACTAGCTACAAGACCAGAACCTGGGGACCCACGAGAAGATATGCATTGAGCAGCAATACGAAGCCTCGGAATAGTAGAAGGAAAGATCAGGGAACAAGGTCCAGAGATGAAGTCGACAAGTTCCAAGGGAAGTCAAAAGGAAAAGTTCAGATACAATTCCACAGATGACGAGTATAGCGAATCATCAGAAGAGAAAAAGCGACAGAAAAGGAAGGAGGACGCAAGAAGTATAATAGCACAAGCTCGAGTAAATAAATCGCGACATGCTTGGAGGGAAGAGAATTACGAGGACGACGATAAAGATATGGGTGCGTTGTGCTTTACCCGTAGGGTTCGCAAAACGCGGGTACCCAAAGGATTCAAATTACCACACGACCAGAATAAGTATGACGGGTCGCAAGAACCTACCTTATGGCTATCAGATTATCTGCAGGCAGTACAGATATTAGGGGGAACAAAGGCGACTGCAATGCAAAGTTTGCAACTGCACCTCACCGGCGCCGCACGGTCCTGGTTAAATACCCTACCCGACGAATCCATTGGAAGTTGGGGGGAACTCGAAAGTCAATTCACAAGAAATTTTCGTTCCACCTACAAGCGCCCAGCATCACTGGAGGAAGTTAAAGCATGTATGCAGGGGAAAGGCGAAACGCTACGTTCTTATATACAACGCTGGAGTATAATCAAAAACTCAGCAGAGGAAGTCTCCGACGAACGAGCAATAGACGCCTTTTCGGAAGGACTTCACCGCTCAGATCTTGTGGAAGAAATAGGAAGAACAAGACCTACGACAGTAGCCGAGCTAATGGAACAAGCCATTAAATTCGCTGATGGAGAGGACACATATAACAACAAAAGAGGACGTTCGCCAGAAGTCGACAGAATAAGTAGACAGAGGAGACGACACCGCAGCAGGGATAACCATAGAGGGCGAAATCAGGTAGCCGCGGGTTACGTACTAGAAGAGGAGGAAGGATATGAAAGTAGGAGGTTTCAGGCAAAAGGAGTAGAAAAATCGAGGTACTCTGGTCCTTCGGCCGAGGATATGCTATGCGGACCTTGTCGAATCCACTACGCGTATCTTGACGGGAAAAGGGTCTCAAATCACCAGATGAAGGATTGCAGAACATTCCTAAGGTTGCAAAGCGCCATGGGCACAAGCCAAGAAGGGAGGCAAGGAGAAAGGCACAGAAATCAAGGATATCAAATGCAAAGGCCAGCAAGACACCTAGAGTCAAAAGTGTACATATCAGCCATGATTCAACCGGTGCCCAAGTCAAAGAAAGAGCGAAAGAGCATATCCAGGCAAGTAAACCTAGCAATATCATCACCGCCAGCTACCACAGAGTACCTACGGTGGTCGGAACAACCAGTCAAGTTCAGTAGAGCAGACCACCCAAGGAAAATTCCCAGGCCAGGCCACTCGCCTATGGTCTTAAAGGCGCAAATAGGAGGGTACGACATCGGAAGAGTGTTCATGGATGCAGGGAGTGGCATAAACTTAATATATGCTCGAACCCTAAAGGCAATGTGCATCTCGCTGACGAGTTTGAAGCCAACAGATTGCTCTTTCCACGGAATAGTACCAGGAGCCACAAACTACCCTTTGGGAAGGATAGAACTCGATGTCTGTTTTGGCAGTAGTGAAAATTATAGAAAAGAGAAGCTGGAGTTTGAAGTTATGGACAGGCCGTCGCAGTATCATGCAATCCTGGGGCGTCCAGCATTTGCAAAATTCATGGCAGTGCCACACTACGCGTATCTGACATTGAAAATTCCAGGGCCCAAAGGAACAATTACAGTACAAGGGAGCTTTGAAGTAGCCAACACATGCGACAGAGAATTCAACAGGATGGCGCAAACCTTCGACATGATAGCAGAATATGAGAGGTTAAAAGGAGAAACGGATCATAATGTGCTACCCGACGTTGGACGATCCCTGCCAGACCAGGCTTTCGACACAACGCAGGATTCGAAGAAAATTCAGGTCCATCCTACAGATCCAAACAAGACGACATCAATTGCGGTGAACTTGGATCCCGCATAGGAAGGCGCGCTCGTCGAGTTCCTCCGTGAGCGCTGGGAAATCTTCGCCTGGTGTCCATCAGACATGCCAGGGGTTCCCAGGGAACTCGTCGAGCACGCACTAAATGTAGATCCCAAGGCAAAGCCAGTCAAGCAACCATTGAGGCGATTTGATGAACCTAAAAGGAAGGCGATAGCGTCAGAACTGCACAGGCTAGAAACTGCCGGATTTATCAGAGAAATCAAAACTTCGAGTTGGGTATCGAACCCAGTTATAGTACCCAAGAAGAATACAGACGTACAAAGAGTATGTGTCGACTACACATCTCTCAATAAGCATTGTCCAAAGGATCCCTTCCCTCTACCCCGCATCGATCAGATAATCGATTCCACAGCGGGATGCGCGAGGCTTTCATTTTTGGACGCATATTCTGGTTACAATCAGATCAAATTGAAGAAAGAGGACGAAGAAAAAACGGCCTTCATCACACCATATGGAGTGTTTTGCTACCAAGTAGTGCCGTTCGGCCTAAAAAATGCAGGAGCAACTTATCGACGGATGATGCAAAATTGCCTCGGAAGCCAAATAGGACGCAATATCCAAGTCTACATTGATGATGTGGTCATCACGACAAGAGAAGAGAAATCTCTAATCAGCGACTTGGCAGAAACCTTCGACAACCTGAGCAGGTACAAGCTTAAGCTTAACCCGACAAAGTGTTCCTTCGGCGTATCAGCAGGACAACTTTTGGGGTTCTTGGTATCAGCACGAGGAATAGAGGCAAACCCAGACTAGATTCAAGCAATCTTAACAATGGGGAAACCCACGAAACTACACGACGTACAGAAATTTGCAGGACGCGTCGCGGCACTAAGTCGCTTCGTTGCTCGGCTAGGGGAGAAGGCGCTTCCTTTCTATGCACTTATGAAGAAGTCAGACGATAAATTCGAGTGGACAGAAGAAGCAGACGCAGCGTTTGCACAGTTGAAAAAAGTGCTTTCCATGCCACCAGTGCTGGTCGCACCAAAGGAAAAAGAACCACTGCTATTATACATCGCCGCAACCCATCAGGTGGTGAGTACAGTATTAGTAGTCGAAAGAAGCGAAAAAGGAAAAGCCCATGGCGTCCAGAGGCCAGTATATTTCATCAGTGAAGTGTTATCTCCAACAAAATAGAGGTACCCGCACTATCAGAAGTTGGCATACAGTTTCTTCACAACCTCACGAAAACTACGACAGTACTTCGCGGTGCACCCAATTATAGTGGTCAACGAGGCGCCATTATCGAACATATTGAATAATCCTTCAGCAACAGGACGTGTCTCTTTGTGGGGAATCAAGCTGTCTCCCATGGATATCACGTACGAAAAAAGGAAGGCGATCAAGTCGCAAGTTTTGCCAGATTTTACAGCAGAGTGGTTGGAGCTGCAGAGCACAGGACCACCAGACTTATCCAGTATTTGGACAATGTATTTCGATGGTTCTAAAAGAGTCCAAGGCGCAGGCGCAGGAGTAGTTTTGATATCACCTCATGGCGACAAATTGAAGTACGTCTTAAGGATGAGCTTTCCACAGGCTTCTAACAATGAAGCAGAATACGAGGCTTTGTTGCACGGCATGAAGATGGCTAAAGCATGCGGAGCAACTCGCCTAAAAATATTTGGAGATTCCAACCTTGTTGTCCAGCAAGTTATGAACAGATGTGACACAATCAATGACAACATGATGGCCTACAAAAATTTGTACCATTATCTGGAAGGAACGTTCGATGGATGCGAAGTCTCGCACATAAGTAGGAACAGCAATGAAGAAGCCGACAATTTAGCAAATATCGGGTCACAGTGTTTACCTGTGCCGTCCGGAGTATTTTGGGAGGACATAGTGGAAAGATCAATAAAAAGTGGAAAAAGTTCGACTACTACAGCAGGCTCGGGGGCTACATCAGAACCAGAGGAGGTCATGATGATAGAAGAAACATGGATGCAGCCATATCTTGCATACATGATAAATAAGAAATTACCAGAAGATGCAGTGGAGGCCAAGAGGATAACTCGAAGATCGAAAGCGTTTGTCGTGTTATAGGGGAAACTATACAAGAAAAGTATTACTGGCGTTTTGCAGCGTTGTGTAACGCCCTAGGAAGGACAAACAATATTAAAAGACATACATGGCGGAGTATGTGGTCATCATGCTAGCAGCAGAGCAATAGCGGCAAAAGCTTTCCGAGCAGGATTCTATTGGCTAACAGCCATCGAGGACGCAAAAGATATAGTTCCAAAGTGTGAAGCATGTCAAAGGTTTGCATCTAGACCGCATGCACCAGCAGCAGAGTTACAAACAATACCATTATCTTGGCCCTTCGCGCAATCGGGCCTCGACATGGTGGGAAAGTTGCACAAATCCTGGCAAGGAGGGCATGTCTACATGCTAGTGGCAGTCGATAAATTTACCAAATGGGTGGAAGCAGCCCCGGTAACAACTCAAGATTCTACAGCAGCGATCAGCTTCATCAAGTCATTAGTTTTCCGTTTTGGTGTACCATACAACATCATCACAGATAACGGGACAAATTTCACTTCAAAGGAATTCAAGAGTTACTGCGAAGGATTAGGGATCAAGCTCAAATTCGCATCTGTGGCGCACCCGAAGACAAACGGGCAAGTCGAAAAAGCCAATGGCCTGATATGTAGTGGGATAAAAAAGAGGCTCTTAGCACCTCTCGAGAAAGCCAAGAGCGCTTGGGTAGAAGAATTGCCCTCCGTTCTTTGGAGCTTAAGAACTACACCTAATGCAGCAACTCAAGAAACTCCCTTTTTTCTGGTCCATGGCGCGGAAGCCGTGCTTCCAGTCGAAGTTACACACGAGGCTCCAAGAGTGACAGCATATGACGAGACAACGTCAACAGAAGCATTGCAAGACGATGTCGATGCACTAGATGAAGCAAGAGATAAAGCATTAGAAAGGGCTACGCAGTATCAACAGAGTCTGCGAAACTACCATAGTAGTCGAGTTCGTCCATGATCCTTCGTGGTGGGAGACCTAGTTTTGCGACTCAGGCAAGACAGCCACGGCAAATTGGAGTCCCCTTGGGTGGGACCTTACATCGTCACCGAAGTAATACCAGGAGGAGCATATCGACTACAAGACAAGAAGACTGGGAAGGACGAGAGCAACCCGTGGAATGCAGAGCAGCTACGGCGTTTCTACGCGTAGAATAAAAATAGTGTTATCAGCAAATTCGAGTTAACCTTCTGAACCCAGAACATGAGGCCACAGGTCGGGTTCTTTGGGGTTGAACTCGACAAAATTGTACAAATATCTTTACTTCCTCGCCTCGGGGGCTTCAACCCTCGCGTCGTACAAAAGAAATTCTTATCGCGACTTGGAAGACTTTTTTCACTATAAGGTTGTACAGGCAACCTGATAAATATTGAAACAACTTGGTTCGCAAAGGAACCCGATATTCTTCTTATAAATTGGTTCGCAAAGAACCCGATAGATGGAAAAGTATACCTCAGAACAATGACTTGTTTTCCTGGTTCTAGCAAAAACATCGACACCAAGTGCGAATATTCATTACAGATAAACATGGTAGCAAGGACATTATCAAACGAAATTACATAAAAAACAAGTCCTAATGGAAGTGGACTTCAGCTTCATACTTCTTCTGGCAAAGGGTGCCGTCGTAGATCTTCACGTCGAACTTCGACGTGCCGATGTGGAAGTCGAAGGCAATGAAGAAGCCTTGATGGATGTCGTGGTCCTCTGCAAACTGCGACCAACCGCCCTTAAAGTACTGCTCGCCGTCACCATCATACCACACCTCCACCTCGTATGGGATGCCACTGCCAGACTGTTCATGGAGAACCGCCTCCCGCAGTTCGCGGCCATCCATGAACTTGGTAAAATTCAGCGGCAGGCGCTGAATCTCACGGCACTGCGCCATAGCAATGCAGAGAAAGGAAAAGATTCGGGGAGGTGCAGCAGGAGCAGCAGGAGGAGGAGCGATTGGACCTGGAGCAGCGCCAGTCACCTTGGGCTTGTTCTTGCTACCAGGTGGGCGGCCGGGACGACGCTTAGCCGGAGCATCCAAAGAAGTTCCTGCGGCGGCCGGCGTGGTGTTCTTGTTCTTACTTCCACGAGGGCGACCCCGACCTCGTGGCGCCACCGGGGAGCCAAGGGTAAGACGAGAACCTTTAGCATCAGCCATGAGAACAAGGGAAAAACCTCGGAAAACCCTAGATGGAGAGAGAAGATGATGCGGCGGAGGAGGAATCTGATTAGGGTTTTTTACCTTAACTAGCAGGTGCTTTATTTATAAGCACGTATTATTGGGCCCCTGTGCTTCAGCAAAGCCCGTAAACGTATTTTACAGCAGGAGTTAAATTCTGCGCACAGCAGACGATAATATCAAAGAAGAAAAATAAGAAAAGGAGACTATGGTCGCACGATATGAAAACCTCGACTTGGACTCGGGGGCTCGCCAACAGTAAGACGTTCACAGAGGAAAGAGGAGCCGAACTTTGAGCCTATGCTTGACTACAAGTAGCCAAACATAGCCTCGGGGGCTACTCCCATCGGGAGCGCTGAGCGCGCACCTGATAGAGGATAAGATAATCAATACTGGAGATGCAGAAGGAGACTACATAGTCGATAAAACTGAAGAGAGATTACTCCCATCGGGAGCGAAGAAGATCAATTTAAAATCCAAAAATTCTTTGGTTTTATCAGTCAGAAACTTGGCTGCGAACTATAAGATTCTCGAGTTACGTTATCGCAACGAAACTTGAATGCCGCGAGTTATCGCGAAGGTAAGACCCCGGGATCCGTCCTGTGTGGCCTGGTATACACACATGGATGCGCTCTGCTGGTATGTATCCGTGTCTACGACGCAAAGAAAATCCTGGTGGACGCACTGGGTACCCTGAGAACCACTGGGATTCATTCTTTGTAAGTCCTAAATGAGGCAAAAGAGTGGATTTGACCGGTATCCCGAATTCAAGTCCAAGGGGATTGAATTTGAAGTTGGTGACAAGTATCTGTTCCGGCAGTTAACTGACCTCTTGATCCGTCAGAGTTGTCAGGCTTGCTCATCAAAACCCCTTGCGAAAGAATATCATAAAAATAAGTCGAAAAGACTAAGTCGAAGATTTGAAGATGAGAAGAAGTCAAAGAACTGATCAAGTCGAAGATTTGAAGATTAGAGATTCAACCTGAATCTACAATTCTGGTAGAATCTCAGGGGCTACTGACAAGGGTATAGTCAATAGAGCCCGCTAGTTGAGTACCCCTGAGGCCCGATAAGCTAGGCCCAATTGTAATGATAGTCGAGTACGAGTTCTTACCGTATGTCGATATTGTAATCTGTATCGTACCCTACCCAATCCTCGAGACCTGGCCACCTATATATAGGGGCCAGGAGGGTACGGTGTAGGCCAGATTGAAAGCAAGCCAGGTTGAACACCCAAGTTTACTTTCGACACACACCTATTTCGACTAACTTTACCTTCGAGTTCATCCGACGCCCTATCTCCGCGATCCTAAGTCCTTCATCTAGGACATTTGTCGAGTTAACCCTCGTCATCGACTGATATATCTTTGCAAATGGCTGATAAGTCTACTACTATTCCTATTGGTATATGTGAGAATGTTCCTGTTCAAGTTGCTAATAATTGTTTGATATTGACTGACTTTGTTGTGTTGGAAATGCCTGAAGATGATAATATGTCTATTATTCTTGGAAGACCTTTTCTGAACACTGCATGTGCTATTATTGATTGCTACCAAGGGAAAGTAACTTTTAATGTCAATGATAAAGAGCACATGGTTTATTTTCCCAAGAAGATTGATAGAAAATATGCTCTGAATTCAATCAAGAATGTTGAGACCATCAAAGTTGGTCAAATTATTTGTTCAAGGCCAAAGCCCAAGGAAGAATATCAAATTGTTATGGTTGGGACTATGCCTATCAAGGTCGAGGTAACATAATCATTTAGTGAAATGCAAAGTTTTGCTTCATAGAGAAGTGTTTGGTAACAACACTTGATCAACCTTGTTAACAAAGCGGTTTTTGAATGAACAAAACTATGTTTTCACCGCATTTATTTTCTTTTCCACCTTGTTCATTTTATTTCCGCTATTTAGTTTCATATTAGAATATCTTAGAACTGCTATAAGCTTGGTTTGGATTTGCTTTCTATTGTTCCATCTTCGTTTTCCTGAGTTTTATTCTCTTATCAATTTCTGAAAAATCCTCAAAAATAAAGTTTCTCGAAAAATTGAAGAAAATTCTTTTTAAATTTTTATGTCAAAAATGGGGTAGAGAGGCACCTGGGACACCTCAGGGGGACCCACCATGCCACCTCACCACATGGTGGTGCAGCCCAGGCTTGGCCGCGCCGTGGCATGGTGAGGGGCCCCCTGGCCCTCCACTTATCTCTCCACCCTCATTTCATTCTCTCTCCCGAAATATCTCCACACCATAGCTCAAACCCATGTTCTTGCTATTCTTCCTCATGATTTTCGATCTCCTTGCTCAGCCCATCTTTGCTGCTGAGATTTGGAGCATTTGTTCTCCGGTATGTGACTCCTTCGATTGTCCAATTAGAATTTTGTTTAGTGGAGTATTTCTTGAGTATTTTAGATCTTTAGGTGACAGGTGAAATGAGTTTGCATGCTTGTTCTATTGCTTAGAAATGTTATTTTGATACATGTTAGCCCTCTTGCAACTCTCTATAGTAGTTTCCTTCAATTGTTTGTTTCAAAAATTACTTTTGATGAGGTTTGCTTAAAAATTTCAGAGATGGAGGAGAATGCATACCAACTCTTTCAACATGAACTAGAGGTGCATGAGGTCATGAGAGTCCACCGTGAAGAGGGAGTCTTTCCCTCAATCTATCCATGCTCAGTGTTCATGAATGCTGCTGGGATCCTGCAGGACTTCCAAACTCTAATTTCTAATGCAGGATTGGAACATTTTGTTGATGATGAACCTCACCAGTATGCTAAACTAACCATGTCTGTGGTGCAGGATTTCAGATTCAGTTGGTCCTCATCTAACCCCATGGTTCATTATAAAATTTACAATAAATCTATGGACTTGCCCTTTGATGTTTTCTGTGCAGGTATTAGAGTACCACAGTGGGGATCGCGCAAAAAGATGAGGGACCGGCCTAGGCCACTGATGGACTTATATGGGGAGATTTTCCAAGGAAGAAGCTTCTCAGGAGAGAGTGGTAAAATTTGGAATATTCATTTCCCATCCATTCGATATTTTCCCTAATTTATTACCAAGTGTGTTCTTGCTAGGAAGACTGCAAGCAAGTTATCTTCTTATGATCTAGCTTTTATTTTAGCTGCTTTGAAACATGATAGGACTTATAATTTGGGTGCTTTGATAGCTTTCTGTCTTGCTGCCAACCATGAGAAAGGGGGAGTTTGTGGAGGTCTTATTGCTTCTCGATTATTAGCTTTGCATGGTGTAGTGCCTCATGTTTTAGACCTTCATTTCCCCATAGAGAGGCTTGATCTTAATTCTAGGATACATCACAAGTTTGTTTCTCCTCATGCTTGTTTTGACAACTTGTCGTTTGAGATAACCATTTTCATGGAATCAGCCTGGAGAGTAGTTAGGACTGATCGATCAGTCCATTTGCATGCACCTCTTTTGTGTAACCTTGATCGCATGAATGGATGGTCACTCACGGAGGATGAGCTCGACACGTACATAGAGGAACACCCTCCACCCATACACAATGATGGGGAGGCAACCGAAGAGTCGGTCCAGCCCTCCAACACTTGGGAGTTTCTATACCAGCAATCCTATTATGATTATGCACCATCTGCTTCATCTTCATGAGAGCCAGGCTATGACCATGCCAATGATGACCCACCGGCTTGGGGTGATTACCAGAGATGGGATTGATCTCCACTTAGGCCAAAAGCCTAAGCTTGGGGGGATGTACGCCGACGATTCACTCATCTATATATCATATTTTGTCGGTACTTTGTATATCCATGATTCACTTTCTTGTCTTTTCTTTGTTGTTCTTGTTCTTGCTTCTACTTTCCAAAACACAAAAGGACCAAAAATATTTCCTTTGTTTCTCTTTGTTTTCTTCTTTAGTTCTCTAGCTTTGGTTTGCTTTGTTTCCTATTTTCTGTTTGATATTCGAAAAATCCAAAAAGATTTTGCTTTGTTTGCTGTTTCCTTCTATTCTTGTTTCAAAATTCAAAAACCCAAAAATATTTGCTATTCTTTTCCGGTTTTGTAAAGTTTGTTGCAGAGTTCAGTATCCCATGACTCCATTGGAGCTTAGTTATCACTTCATATTATTCAAGCCACACAAGTGAAAGGCAATAATGATGACATATGACAATTCGAGATGTAGTAAGAGGCTGGTATGAACTCTATTTGTTTTCATTTTTGTACATATACTCATCTATGTGGACGTGCTTAGCCTGTTCATGTAAGGTAAATGTTATCTAATGGATGCTTAATAGTTCTTGCTCTCATATGATTAGTTTCAATTTACTAATAGTTTGTAGCATGTCATGTAGATTCTTGCTTGCATTATTTTATTCATAAAATGGTATGACTTTGTGGTATCCTCCTCTGAAAAGTTTCATTTGAATCGACTTGGCACATGCTCAAGCATGCATATGACTGAACAAAAAGTCAATTAAGCCTCAATGATTTACTTTGCCTCAGAGCTCTTGTATTATTTTTATGCCTATATTAATTTTGTTTTGTCGCAAGCATGATTATGACAGTTACTGCTCTCTCGGTTGTTGCTTCCCAGTCTTTGCTAGCCTTCACTTGTACTGAGAGGGAATACTTCTCGTGCATCCAACTCCTGAAAACCAAGTAACCCCAAAGAGTCCACTATAAGTTCCTATGCATGGTATTTGCAAGCCATTCCAAGTAAATTTTCATGTGCTACCTTTCAAAACTTTCAAATACTTCTCATTTTGTGCCACTATTTTTAGCTCATGAGGACGTAGTGGTCGGAATTGCTATCTTCCATATTAAATTGAGTACCCCTCGACTTGCATGCTTCATCTTCTCGTCATTAATTTTGCAAGGAGATGGTCAAACCATTGTAATCTAAAAAAAGAAAAAAAAGCACTCCTCCATGGTATGTGAAAGTTGGTGGGCACCCGATGGAATCGGTTAGCCATGGTTTGAGAAAGGAAAAGTGGGGAGGAGTGCCAAGCTTTATAAAAGAGCACCAATGTGCCAATTTTCAAAGAACTCGGAATCGCTCTCACTTGTTTAGTATGGAAGATAGCAAGAACCCATTGCCAGTCGTTGACATGAAACAACCACCTCTCAAAATAAATTTTTATCTCTGTTTTACAAATGAAAAGCTCTAGCACATGTTAAATCCCTGCTTCCCTCTGCGAAGGGCCTTTCTTTTACTTTTATGTTGAGTCTTCATCTTCTAACTTCAAGCACCTTCTTGAGAGCATGGCTGTCGTTCTTAGTGTAATATGCTTGTCCCAGAACACGGTTAATTGTGGTATAACTTCTAGTCTTCTCTTAAACTTCAGAGGTGCCTCAGCATTTATGTTTTTCTCCACAAATAAAGGCAAGCGGGATACCACTCTTTCATATCTTATTATGAGCATTACAATCTTATAGCTTCTTATGTTTCATGTTGCTTGTTATTAGTCCATTGACACTCTTTCATAGCTTGCATAACTATGAGATAAAATTAGTTGCATATTTCTTATTATGAATTGCCTAAGTACTTGATCATATAGTAAGAATATATACATCTTATGAAGCAAATGTGTTCATGAAAGTTTCTTTTATCGCACTCAGTTATTAACTAAATTGCTTGAGAACAAGCAATAAGCTAAGCTTGGGGGAGTTGATACGTCCAAAACGTATGTACTTTCCCAAACACTTCTGCTGTTGTTTCTCCTCTAATTTGTGTGTTTTAAATACAACTAACACGGACTAACGCTGTTTTCAGTAGAATTGCCCTGGTGTATTGTTTTTGTGCAGAAATCCAACTTTCAAGAAAAATCCTGGAAAATATTACAAAAATCCTATTTTACCAGAAGACCCACGGAGCCAGAATACGAGACAGAGAGGGGCTGGGAGGCCACCACACCACCTGGTGGCACCGCCCAAGCATGGCCGCACCAGGGTGTGGTGAGGCCACCCCAGCCGTCTCCTCGAGCCCTCCTTCCGCCTACAAATACCCTTTGACCTAAAACTATCGGGGGTTCGGCGTTTTTCCCAGATAGACTTCTGCAGCGCCGCCACCATTAGAAACCGCGATTCGGAACCAGAAAATCCGTTCTGGCACCCTGCCGAGACGGGGATTTGGAGGAGATCTGCATCGCCATCATCACCGACATCTCTCCATCAACCATCCATGACTCCCCCATCCATGTGTGAGTAATTTCCACTGTAGGTGAAGGGGGTGGTAGGGATTGGATGAGATCATTCATGTAATTTGCTATGAGATTATTAGGGCATGGTGCCTAGTATCTATTGTTAGTGCTTATGACATTGTTGCAACTTGTTGTGCTTAATGCTTGTCATTTTGGGTCCGAGTGCCATGATCTCAGATCTAAACTTGTTATTGTTTTATGATGATACTTGTTGTTTATGGTCTTACCTGCAAGTTGTATACACATATCGTTGTCCGGAACCCGAGGCCCCAAAGTGACAGCAATTGGGATAACCTGAGGGGATGGCTATGATGTGAGGATCACATGTGTTCACTGTGTGTTAATGCTTTGCTCCGGTACTTTATTAAAAGGAGCACCTTAATTACCAGTAGATACCCTTGAGGCCCCGCTGCAAACGGGCTGGTAAGACAGAAGATGTCGTGCAAGTTTCTCATTGCGAGCATGTATGACTATATATGGAACATATGCCTATGGTTGTTTAGTACTAGGATGCTTTATCATTATTTATCTGCAATTGCCCATGTCTTGATTATTACATGAATTATCTTATCCATGCAACGCCCGTTCATTCATCCCTATGACTACAGTATTTAATCCTACTGTTTACTATTGCTACTATTGTCGTCTTTACTTTATTATTGTTGCTACTATTTTACTACTGTCACCACTATAAAACTGTTGCTACTGATAAACCGCTACGAGTGATACGTCTCAAACATATCTATAATTTTTTATGCTCCATGCTTGTTCTTACACCATTTGCTTTATGTTTTGTTTACACTTTGTGGCGTTTTTATGTGATTTCCGGAACTAACCTATTGACAAGATGCCACAGTGCCAGTTCCCTGTTTTCGGCTATTTTGTGTTTTAGAAAAGCTACATAGGAAATATTCTCAGAATTGGACAAACCGAAGACCAAAACTCCTATTTTTCTCGGACGAAGGACGAGGACCGAAAGAGAGCCAGAGGGGGCCAGAGGGCAGGCTCACCACCAAGGGGCACGGCCCAGCCCCTGGCCGCACCCACCTATGGTGAGGCCACCCTGGTGGCCCTCTGACGCCGCCCCTCCGCCTATTTAAAGCCTCCATCTCGAAAACCCTAAAACAATCGGCGTTTTTCCCAGAACAATTCCACAGCTCCGCCGCCGTGGAAGACAAATTTTGAGGGACAAAAGTCTCTGTTCTGGCACCCTGCCAGGATGGGGAAGTGCCCCCGGAGCCGTCTCCATCGCTGTCTCCGCCGTCTCCATCGACTTCACCGCCATCTCCACCAACCTTGCTGTCTCCTATGATGAGGAGGGAGTAGTTCTCCCCCGAGGCTGAGGGCTCTGCCGGTAGCTATGTGGTTCACCTCTCTCTCCCATGATGTGATCTTTATGTGATCGTGAGCTTTGTATTTAGTTGAATTGGTAGACGCTATTATTCAGATATTATGCTACTCCCGTGCTTTATTATTGTAAACTTCGGAGACACCTTGTATCATAATGTGAAGGTGACTAGTGTGCGCATTATGCGTGTCTTTTTGGTTAATGTCTCTATGAATAGTTGGTGTTTGTTGGAACCATCTAGTGCGTTCATGGTGACAGTGTGGGATAATCTAGTTTGGGGAAACATGGACTTTGAGGAGTGCTTCGTAGCCCTACGCATGATTTGTGTTTGTTATCCATTGGGGAATTGTTTTGAGTTGCATATTGAAGTTAGTATCTATTGGTTCAATTATGTTATATTTATTGGGAGTGTGTCCACTAGTGAAAGTATGATCCCTAGGCCTTGTTTCCAAGCATTGCACACCGTTCCTTTCAGTTTTGTTACATGTTTGCTCGCAGTGATATTTATTTCAGATTACCTTTACTACTTATAATCATCACTACTACTTGTATTTCACTATCTCTTCGCCGAACTAGTGCACCTATACATCTGACAAGTGTATTGGGTGTGTTGGGGACACAAGATACTTTCTGTATCGTAATTGCAGGGTTGCTTGAGAGGGATAGCTTTGACCTCTTCCTCCCTGAGTTTGATAAACCTTGGGTGATCCACTTAAGGGAAACTTGTTGCTGCTCTACAAACCTCTGCACTTGGAGGCCCAACACTGTCTACAAGGATAGAAGCGTGCGTAGACATCAAGCTCTTTTCTGGCACCGTTGTCGGGGAGGTATGGTAAAAGGTACTCGCATCCTCCTGTGTGAGTGCTCGGAGTTATTTTCTTTAGATTCTGTAATTATATCTTTTTGTTTCTTGATTTTATTTTCACTAGTTAGGCTTAATGGAAAACAAAGAGCTCTTTAGTATTTTTCCTCCGGTTGGGTATGAAGTGTTAGAAGAGAAAATTGAAAAACCTTTCGAGCTTAATTTGCATGCTAATAGTGTTGTTTGTATGAATGCTTTGAACAACATTATTGCTAATGCTATAGAAAAGTCTAAGCTTAGGGAAGCTAGTTTTGTTAAGCATGATATTTTTAGTTCCCCAGCTTTAGTGGAGAAAGTTTGCTCTGATGATATTTTATCTCCCATATGTGATGTTTCTAATGATGCTTGTGCTCCTCATCCTTTTAAAACACCTACGAAAATTGTTGAACGTGCTATGAATAACTGCTATTTAGGAGATGGAACTGTCCATCCTGGTGATCATTTGCTCTTTATACATGAATTATGCGAGTTGTTCAAGTGTGCAGGTATTTCGATGAACCAAGTTAAGAGGAAGTTATTTTCTTTATCACTGAAGGGTAGAGCCGCGGAATGGTATAAAACACTGAATGATGGCCGACCTATTGGCTGGGAGGAAATTGTACCTCTCTTTTATTCTAAATTCTACCCTTCTAGTAAGGTTTATAAAGATAGGAATTATATTTATAATTTTCATCTGCATGAGGGAGAAAGCATTGCCCAAGCATGGAGAAGATTGAAGTCACTAATGCTCAAATGTCCTATTCATGATCTTCCCCATAATATTGTTATTAATAATTTTTATGCAAGGCTTTCAGGATATTACAAGGACTATCTAGATCCATGCTTTGATGGGTCTTTCACAAGCAAGTATGTTGACACCAAGTGGGATCTGCTTGAAACAATTCAAAGCAATATCAAAGATTGGGATAGCAACAAAGGTAAAGGATTAGGTATAAATTACGAGTATGATTGCATTAAGTCTTTCACTGAAACTACTGATTTTCAAGAGCTTAGTGCTAAATATGGTCTTGATCCTCAAATTATGGTTGATTTCTTTAAAGCCTTTGCTTCTCATATTAATGTTCCCAAAGGAAATGGGGACGTGTATCATGAACCTTTTAAAGACACTTGCATAGATAGTGATATTGTTATTGATGATTGCAATAACCATGCTCAAACTTCTGAAAGTTCTATTTCTTATAAGCATGTTAATTTTTGTGGAGTACTTAGACCTTGTGAACAGAGTTACAACAAGGAAGATTATTGTATCCACCATAGGAATGAAGAAACCCGAATGTGGGATAAGGCTCTAGATGAGTTTGGGAAAAAGGTTTGTGAGCTTTATCCTTTTATTTGTCAACTTTGTGATGACAAGGGTCATTTTAATTTTCAATGCTCAGGCCATCATAGTGGCCTTTCTAATCGAATGAGTACCGCAAGTTTGTATTGTGATGACAAGATCACTCTCAATCAGCATGATGATCTTACTTTGTTTTTGGGGTATGAAGAGTTATCTAGAAAAACTTCTTTGGTAGATATGAGCGCTTTTAAAAATATTAGCATCCTGTAGGGTTGTCATCTTTATTGTGTTAAAGATTGCCTCGCGAATACTTACATACAAAATGTTATAAAACATGATGTTTTGCCAAGCTATGACAGGACTAACAGATGTTTTCATCTTATTAATAGAGAGGAGGAATCCTCCAAAGTTTCTTCTGTTGTTTTTGTCATTAAACCAGATTATGTGGAGAAGATGCCTTTCAAGTCTCTCCCTCCTAAAGGAGAGAGTAAGAAGAGTAAGAAGAAGAAGAAGAGGAGTAAAAGGAGAGAGGAAACGGTATCTTCCCCTAAGTATGTTGCTCCTATTATAGATTATGATAATTCTGATCTTGATGATGTTCTCATGCCTGTTACCTATGTTAGTGATAATGATTGGGAAAAGCACTCTACTTTTGATATTGAAAATCTTTTTGGTACCAATTCTGAAAATTATAAGGTTAATAATTGTTGTACCATTAGTACTATCCATGTTTCTTCTTATGATGATATGTTTGATGAATATGCTTTGCAAAATAGCTGTTCTCTCGCTTATGATGATACCAAACCTCTAGTTTATGATAGCTATGATGACGAGTATAATATTTTCAGTTCACCTACTTTTGAGGAGAAAATTAGTTATGATTACAATATGCCTCCTCTTTTTGATGATTATGGTGATGAGAATAATTATTCTGTTAAATCTGCTCCTACTACGATTGTTCATGTGGGGAGTATTAATTCTTTTATGCATGTGGCTCATGAAAGGGATGTTTTATGTTATAGTTATGTTAGTTCTATTCATGATACTACTGAAAGTTATTATGAGAGAGGGAAACATGATTTGATGGATCTCAACAATATTAAGTTTCCCCTCTTTATGTTGCAAATCTTGAAGTGGCAATTATTTTATCTATCCATGTTTGCTACTATGTGCCTCGTTGATTTATTTTCTTACAAGATTCCTATGCATAGAAAGTGGTTTAGATTTAAATGTGTTTCATATTTGCTTTTTAATGCTCTCTCTTGCTTCAAGTTCCTTTATGGCACCTTTGCCTTAAGTTCTTTTCGGGCGCCTATGTGAGCATTTTTTGAAATTACTGCGCCTAGCTTAAAGGCGTTCAAGAAAAGCACTCTTGGGAGATAACCCATTGTTTCCTTTCAGTACTTTTTTTATTTGAGTCTTGGAAGTTATTACTACTGTAATAAAACCTCTCCTTATCATTTTTATTTCGTTGTTGTGCCAAGAGAAACCTCTAATTTGAGTGAGGTAAGATTTGGGGAAGTTGCTGTCCTGAAACAGATTTTCGGTGCTGCACCGTAAAAATTCATGAACATTCTCAGAATATCTTTTTGACCTGCGATTTCTTGTGCATATGCCCCAGGTTATTTCCAAACTTTCATTAGTTTTGCACTTTTCGATTTGAGCAACAAAAAACCTTCGAAAAAATCGATCTTTGTCAGCTATTCTGTTTTGACAGATTTCTTCCACTATTTGTGTTTGCCTCTCGATCGCTTTCTTTTTTAGTTCTTTTGATCACAGAACTTTTGGGGAAGTTGCTACAGTAGTATATGCTTTATATGTGGTGGTTTTGAGTTGAAATCTGAACCTAAAAGGGTTGATTCATAATTATTATGCTTACACTAATGTTGCTAATAGAATTGTGTTGAGTTTTGTATGAAGGAAGTTTTCAAGTGTAGGGATTGGAGAATGATGAGATGAGATGAAGAATGGACAAAAGATCAAGCTTGGGGATGCCCATGTCACCCCAAGAAATATCCAAAAGGTACAAGCGTCAAAGCTTGGGGATGCCCCCGAGGCACCCCTTCTTCATCGGCAAAAAATCAGGTCACCTTTCAACACACTATATTTTTATTACTTCATATTCTATGCATTTTTCTTCCAGCGTCAGTTATTTTTTCTTTCAGTTTTCTTTTTTTATTTGCTGCAATAAATGGTTTGATCACATCATGTTGTTTTGGAGAGAGACTTATTTCATTTTTCATTTGCCAAGAACACTCTAGTTTTCACTCTTATCATTCAACGAGTGTTCTCTTTTTCTCGAACAGCGTTTAGCTTTCGTTTTTTGCCTTGATTTTTGCTCAGATCTTATATTTGCATCAAGGTGTATTTGGACCACTGGCCTATGTTGGTTTTCACCAAAGGAGTTGCTTCCAAAAGGTTTGAATGGTGTTGGAAAAGAGAAAAAGTTTCATGCAAAAAAGTGGTACAAAAAGGAGCTTGTTTAGACTGCGGCTTAAACTTTTTCATGCCATGCTTGATGTCATTTTGATAAGTATGCTTAGTGATTTTTGCTGTAGCATGACTTGTCTCAAATGACTGAGATTGCTTAATGAGCCTTTGAAAAAATCATGCGTTGTTTTTATTATTTGGAAACATTAATTTGGTTTTCTCCTTGATGCTTTATTTGGGTTGACTTGACGCATGCTTACAACATGTTTGACTCATACAAAGTCACCATAAGACTCTATGATCAGTTAGTTTTGAATTTTGATGCCATTTTATGCTTCTCTTAATGATGTTTTGTCGCTATGCATGATTATGGCCATTATTGCTCTCTTAGTTGGTCGCTCCCAGTCTTTTGCTAGCCCTCATTTTGTACTGAGTATGAGCTCTACTCGTACATCTAACTCCCAAAAACCAAGTTATTCCAATGTGTCCATCATACATACCTATTAGCAATTTGCTATTCCAAAGTACATATTGCTTGCTTTTATCTATCCTTCAAATTAAACTCTTTTTGGTGTTATGCGAAAATTGGTCAGTAAAGCTCTCACGAACCTGATGGCACACTTTACTTTTCTCGTTCTTAAAAATTTGACATTGTGGCTCTCTTGTGTTGAGTTGTTATGCTTGCAAGTTGTAAGTTGGAAATTAGCCAAACCATGTCATCATGGGGTAAGCTTTCAACATTGCACTTCTTATTTGAGTTGATATCGTGATCTTTTGTTTATGGATACTCGCGATGTCAAATAAGTTGGGAATCTTGCGGGATCATGGAGTTTGTATACGTGTTAGAGAAATGCCTGGGCCGCTAATCTAAGCCATGCATAATTCATGGTGGAAATTACAGCATGCCCATAGTGAACATTCGACGACGCATCTCAAAATAAAAAGCTATACCAATGGTAAATAAAAGAGATGTCGAGGTTTTCATTATCTGTTTGTCCTGTCATTTTGATGTGGGCTTGTTCCATGTCATCGGGCACGGAGGTACCCCGTTGGCGGTTCTCGATGATACGTGTATACTTACAATGACAAGAGCTTGCTTGGGACTCTAAGTCAAGTAGCATGAGGTTTGGGTATTCGTACTTCACGGGACACGAGGTTTTCAACTTATGATTTGTCAAGCATATGCTTCATAATTGTACTCGCATTAACTTTAACCATTCAAGATGCCTATGATGGGGGCAATGAGAGCTCAAAGCTAGTAAGTACTGATGCGGGCAGGATGACCACCCAGTTGGGAACCCCAAGAGGAAGGTATGATGAGCACAGTAGCAAGTTTTCCCTTAGTAAGAAACCGAGGTTTATCGATCCAGTAGGAAAAAGCCAAACTCCAAAAGGTGATGCTTGCTAGCTTTGTGACACTCCAGCAAGGGCGCCGTTTACGACACTTGTTGGTGCGTCTTCAACTAGTAGCAACGCGGAACCTGCACACAACACAACCAAATACTTTGCTCCCAACTTACGATGAGGTTGTCAATCTCACCGGTTTGCTGTAAACAAAGGTATGAGCGTATCAAGTGGAAAACCGTAGTAATATGTGTGAAAGTAAATAGTGCGAGTTATAGTAAAACAGTGTAACAATGTAAAGGAAATTAGACCGGGGTCCACAGTTCACTAGTGGTGTATCTCCATAAAATAAATAACAACATGCTGGATAAACAAATTACAGTTGGGCAATTGATAGAATAAAGATAACGTGCATATGTCACCAGGATCACTATGAGATTTACTCTGGGCATTACAACAAAATATACATAGACCACCATCCAACTGCATCTATGACTAATAATCCACCCACGGGGATATCATCCGAACACCCCACAAGTATTAAGTTGCGAACAACAAATAACTGCATCAAGCAAAGTGTGTAATGTAAACAAAATGAATGTCCTTGGACACAAGAATGTTGTTTTTTCCCTTGTGGCAACACCACATCTACAACCTTAGAGGTTTCTGTCACTCCTCCAGATTAAATAGAGGCATGAACCCAACTATCGAGCATAAATACCCCCTCTTGGAGTCACTAGTATCTACTTGGCCAAGATAGCTACTTATAAACGAAGAGCATGCAAGATCATAAAGAACATAAGAGATAACATAAGAGAATATTCAGCACATCAACTTAACATAACACCAATATTCATCGGATCCCAACAAACACAACATGTATAATTACACAAAGATGATCTTGATCATGTAGGGCAGCTCATGAGATCTAAACATGAAGCACATGGTGGAGAAGACAACCATCTAGCTACTGCTATGGACCCATAGTCCAAGGTAGACTACTCACTCATCACGCCGGAGGCAAGCATGGCGATGAAGAAGACCTCCGGTGGCAATTCCCATCTCCGGCAGGGTGCCAGGAAGAGCTTCTGGACCCTCCCGATCTCGGGTCGACGACGGCGGTGGATCGCGATGTGTTTCTGGAAAATTGATTGGGTTTTTAGGTTTTTTCCGTCGAGGGGTCTTTATAGGCGAAGGGGCAGCGCCAGAGGTGGGCCAGGGTGGCCTCACCACTAGGGGTCGCGGGCCAGGGGCAGGCCGCGCCGCCCTGTGGTGTGGCCACCCTGTGGCCCCCTCTGTCTCCTCTTCGGACTTCTGAAAGCTTCGTTAAATAATAGGAGGTTCGGCTTTTGTTTCGTCCAATTCGGAGAATATTTCCTATTTAACTTTTCTAAAATACAAAAATAGCAGAAAACAGGGAACTGGCACTGTGGCAGCTTGTTAATAGGTTAGTCCCGGAAAATGCATAAAAGTGCCACGAAGTGTAACAAAACACTAAGGAAATGGTGTAAGAACAAGCATGGAGCATCAAAAATTATAGATACGTTTGAGAAGTATCAGCATCCCCAAGCTTAACTCCTGCTCGTCCTCGAGTAGGTAAGTGATAACAAAAGAAATAATTTTTGAGGTGACATGCACCAACACAATCTTGATCATCTAAGTAAGCATTGAGTGCTGGGATCAAAAGAGCTTAAAACATGGGCATGAAAGATATAATCTTGATAAAAGAAACTTAGCAACCATGTTATAACATGAAAAAGAACAAAAATGAAAGATCATGAAAATGAAACAATGAAAGTCAAACGTGTGTTCAAATCATACGGAAAAACATAGCAAGTGGTTTTCAGCTTGTCCTTCATGGAATAGCAAAACATAAATGCATAGAACACCTTCAAGTTTAAGAAGGCGACTAGATACAAATAATTTAAGAACAAGTGAAACCAAAATCATGAATCAATCAATGATAAACTTTGGGACTATGCACATTAAACTCAGAATGACAACTATGCTCTCTTAGACGGTGCATAAAGATAGAAGGTGGAGACTCAACATAAAAGTAAAAGAAAGGCCCTTCGTAGAGGGAAGCAGTGATTGCAAGTTTTATAAACCTTCAAAAATTATGGTACTTACTAGCTTTGCCCCCCATCATAGGCATCTTGAATGGTTAAAGTTAATGTGAGTACAATTATAAAGCATATACTTGACAAATCATAAGTTGAAAACCTCGTGTCCCGTGAAGTACGAATACCCAAACCTCATGCTACTCGACTTAGAGTCCCAAGCAAGCTCTTGTCATTGTAAGTATACACGTATCATCGAGAACCGCCAACGGGGTACCTCTGTGCCCGATGACATGGAACAAGCCCGCATCAAAATGACAGGACAAACAGACAATGAACACCTCGGCATCTCTTTTATTTACCATTGGTATAGCTTTTATTATGAGATGCGTCGTTGAATGTTCACTATGGGCATGCTGTAAATTTCCACCATGAATTATGCATGGCTTAGATTAGCGGCCCAGGCGTTTCTCTAACACGTATACAAACTCCATGATCCCGCAAGATTCCCAACTTATTTCACATTGCGAGTATCCATAAACAAAAGATCACTATATCAACTCAAATAAGAAGTGCAATGTTGAAAGCTTACCCCATGACGGCATGGTTTGGCTAATTTCCAACTTACAACTTGCAAGCATAACAACTCAACATAAGAGAGCCACAATGTCAAATTTTTAAGAATGAGAAAAGTAAAGTGTGCCATCAGGTTCGTGAGAGCTTTACTGACCAATTTTTGCATAACACCAAAAGAGTTTAATTCGAAGGATAGATAAAAGCAAGTCAAATGTACTTAGGAATAGCAAATTGCTAATAGGTATGTATGGTGGACACATTGGAATAACTTGGTTTTTTGGGAGTTAGATGCACGAGTAGAGCTCATACTCAGTACAAAATGAGGGCTAGCAAGAGACTGGGAGCGACCAACTAAGAGAGCAATAACGGCCATAATCATGCATAGCGACAAAACATCATTAAGAGAAGCATAAGATGGCACAAAAAGTCAAAAACTAAATGATAATAGAGGCTTATGGCGACTTGTATGAGTCAAACATGTGTGAGCATGCGCCAAGTCAACCCAAATAAAGCATCAAGGAGAAAACCAAATTAATGCTTCCAAATTATAAAAACAATGCATGATTTTTTCAAAGGCTCATTAAGCAATCTCAGTCATTTGAGAAAAGTCATGCTACAGCAAAACCACTAAGAATACTATCAAAACGATATCAAGCACGACATGCAAAAGTCTAAGCCGCAGTCTAAACAAGCTCCTTTTTCTACCACATTTTGCATGAAATTTTTTCTCTTTTCCAACACCATTCGAACTTTTTTGAAAGAACTCTTTTGATGAAAACCAAAATGGACCAGAGGTCAAAATACACCTTGATATAAAGATAAAACAAGATCTGAACAAAAATCAAGGCGAAAAACGAAAGCTAAATGCAGTTCTAGAAAAAGAGAACACTCGTTGAACGATAAGAGTGAAAAACGGAGTGTTCTTGGCAAATAAAAAGCAAGGCAACTTATCCAAAAGAAATTTGTTGGGGTCCAACCATTTATTGCAGAAAACAAAACTAAACAAAACTGAAAACTAATGTAAAGATGCTCCAAGAAAAAGAAAAACACATAGTGCATGAAGCAATAAAAATATAGTGTGTTGAAAGGTGACCTGATTTTTGCCGATGAAGAAGGGGTGCCTTGGGGGCATCCCCAAGCTTTGACGCTTGTACCTCTTGAATATTTCTTAGGGTGCATGGGCATCCCCAAGCTTGAGCTTTTGTCCATTTTTCAACTCATCTCATCATTCTCCGATCCCTACACTTGAAAACTTCCTTCATACAAAACTAAACACAATTCTATTAGCAACATTAGTGTAAGCATAATAATGAATCAACCCCTTTTTTCTTCAGATTTCAACTCAAAACCACCAAATATAAAGCATATACTACTGTAGCAACTTCCCCAAAAGTTCCGTGGTCAAAAGAACTCAAAAAGAAAGCGATCGAGAGGCAAACACAAATAGTGGCAGAAATCTGTCAAAACAGAACAGCTGACAAAGGTCGATTTTTTCGAGGCTTTTCTGCTGCTCAAATCAAAAATTGCATAACTAATGAAAGTTTGTATATAACCTGGGGCATATGCAAAAGAAATCCCAGGTCAAAAAGATATTCTGAGAATTTTCACGAATTTTTACGGTGCAGCACCGAAATCTGTTTCAGGACAGCAACATCCCCAAATCTTACCTCACTCAAATTAGAGGTTTCTCCTTGCACAACAACGAAATAAAAAGGATAAGGAGCGGTTATTACAGTAGTAATAACTTCCAAGACTCAAATAAAAGAAAAAGAACTGAAAGTAAAACAATGGGTTATCTCCGAAGAGTGCTTTTCTTTAACGCCTTTGAGCTAGGCGCAGAAAGTGCAAATCATGTAATATCAAATGAGGCATTAAGATCCATTGCAGAAGTCTTTTCAACAAGACATTGTATTGCATCCACATAGGTGGTTGAGGATCCCTTGTGATCACGCTTTGGTTCACTCAATTCACTAAAAAGATTTTTAGGACAAATCCAATCAAAATTATTTTCAAAAGCCTCATGCAATCCCAAGAGTTTGCTAGGTATTGGTACTTGGGTTTCTTCATTGTTTGTACCAACAACTTTGACAGGCAAACCAAGCTTATTAAAATGCTTAAAAAATTCCCTAGCTTCAATGGCAACATCTCTAAATTCTTTACGCAAAGTATCCAAGATAAAATCTTTCTTTTCGGAGTCTTCAATATCATGAAGCTTAAGAAACATGTGTTGCATAAAAGGATTAAGGCTAGCAAACCTAGCTTCCAACATGTGAACTAAATAAGCAGAAGCAACTTCATAACTAGGAGCAAGCTCAGCCAAAGATTTATCCTCAACATCTTTATGCATGCTAATATGATTAAAGAACTCCTCAATGTTACTTTTCCCAATAATAGAACCACTACCTACTGAAAGGTCCTCCAAAACATACTTAGGGAACAACATAATGAACTAAAGTAAAGAAATAACAACTATAAAGGAAACTAATTTTTTTGTATTTTTGATAAAAACGATGCAAGTAAAAATAAAATAAAGCAAAACTAAAACAAAGTAAAGGATGTGCGTGCGAAACTCCCCTTGCAGAAGTCTTCTTTTTCCCCGGCAACGGCGCCAAAAAATAGTCTTGATGACCCACAAGTATAGGGGGTGTATCGTAGTACTTTCGATAAATAAGAGTGTCGAACCCAACGAGGAGCAGAAGGTGTTGATAAGTGGTTTTGATCAAGGATTCACTGTAAATACTAGCAAATGGGTTTTCAGGGGTATTTGGTAATGCAAGTAAATAAAGTACGAGTAAATAAAAGACAGTAATAACAATTGCTGCAAGTGGCCCAATCCTTTCTAGAGCAAAGGCAAGCCGGTTGTGTAACTTATGATGACCAAACATTCTCGAGGACACACGGGAGTTTCTGTCAAGTGCTTTCGCTTCATACCGCTAAACAATCTTTATTGGTTTGATAAGTGTTATGGCGGTGAACCTGTGCTAGCGCACTACCCTTACTAGGATAAATACACACTTGTGATTATACCCCTTGCAAGCATCCACAACTACAAGAAAGTAATAAAGATAAATCTAACCACAGCCTTAAACTCTAAGATCCTACGCTCCCTGGTGCAATGGTTTCCCAACGGAGGTTTAGGTTCCTGTCACTCCTGCAACCCCACAATTGGTAGCTAAATACACAATGCATCTCACTAGGCCCATAAATGGTGAAGTATCATGTAGTCGATGTTCACATGACACCACTAGCGAAATAGCACCACAACAAATAAATATCAAACCATTAAATATTACTCAACATAATTCCACTACTAACATCTTGACTTCTCCCATGTCCTCAAGAACTAAGCGAACTACTCACAAGACATCATATGGATCATAATCAGAGGTGAAATAATGGTAAATAACAATCTGAACATAAACCTTAATTCAACGGTTTCACTCAATAGCATCAACCACAAGAGTAATCAACATCGGGAAAGTTTCCCCTAAGAATTTGACAAGATTCAACTCAAGATGTTACAAACGGGATGGCGTGGTGATGGTGAAGATGAAGGTGCTGGTGATGAGGATGATGGTGATGATGATCCCGATGAAGTCCCACGTGATGATGATGACGATGGCGACGATCACCCCTCTCCGGGAAGGAAATTCCCCGACAGATTTCTGCCTGCCAGAGAGCTTTTCTCTCTCTGCTGTTATCCGCCCCGCAGAGGCGGTGGTGTCTATCTCTGAGGCCCCCCCACCACTTAGGTTTTTGGGGACGATGATATACGCGAAGGGGTGATGGTAGTAGTGGGCCAGGGTGGCCTCACCACAGGCCGGTGTGGCTAGGGGTGGGCCCGCGCCCCCTGGTGGTGTGCCCACCCTGTGGCTCCTCTCGTCTCCTCCTTCTGACTCCTCCAGTCTTCTGGCGAAATATAATTTTCTGGTATTTTTCTGGAATTTCCTGATCTTCCGAAACATGGTGTCTTGACGGTCCTTTTTCCAGGAGAATCCTGACTCCGGCAGCAAATCCTCCAATGATCATCAAACATGTAAAAACAGAGGAAACAACATAAGTATCATCTCTAAATGTGAAATATATCAATGAATAACAGTAAATTATGATACAAAATAGTGATGCAAAATGGACATATCAACCCCCCCAAGCTTAGACCTCGCTTGTCCTCAAGCGAAAACTAAACTTGGTAAACATGACCACAGGTTTATGGAGTGAAGTCTCAATAATCAAAATACAGACATGAAGCATCACATTCACCAAGGCACAAATTATAATAGACATCCCTTTATATGATACAGACTTGCAATAAGTAAAAGGGAGTCACAAATAAAGATGCACAAGGTAAATTATAATTGGTGATGGCAAACCTCAGTTCTTGGTCAGAGAACAATGAACAAACTATACTTACTTTTGAACGGAGCCTTTTATAACAGAGCTAATATAGCAAAACCCATATGCTCAATGAAACAAACCGTTTGCAATCATAGAAAGCTTTCAAAGATATATTCCTTCAGATAAAAGCATTATACTAAACAAAGGAAGATAGTAAACATGATTGAACAGATCAACATATGGATGAGTGAAACTTAACAACTCAAATGCTTGCTTGAGATAGAAGGGAATAGGTTGACTCAACATAAAAGTAAAAGACAGGCCCTTCGCAGAGGGAAGCAGGGATTAAACATGTGCTAGAGCTTTTCATTTGTAAAACAGAGATAAAAGTTGTTTTGAGAGGTGGTTGCTTTTGTCAATGACTAGCAACGGAGTTCTTGATATCTTCCATACTAAACAAGTGAGAGCGGTTCCAAGATGTTGATTAATTGGCACATTGGTGCTCTTTTATAGCTTGGCACTCCTCCCACCCTTTTCCTTTCTCAAACCATGGCTAACCGATTCCATCGGGTGCCCACCAACTTTCACAAACCAAGGAGGAGTGCCTTTTTTTCTTTTCTTTCTCTTTTTAGATTACAATGGTCTGACCAGCTCCCTTGCAAATTAATGATGAGCAGATGAAGCTGTCTAGTCGAGGGGTACTTAATTTAGTATGGAAGATAACAAACCCAACCACTACGTCCTCATGAGCTAAAAATAGTGGCACAAAATGAGAAGTATTTGAAGGTTTTTGAAAGGTAGCACATGCAAATTTACTTGGAATGGCTTGAAATACAATGCATAGGAATTTATAGTGGACTCTTTAGCAGTAACTTGGTTTTTGGGAATTGGATGCACGAGAAGTATTCCCTCTCAGTATAGGTTTTTGGCTAGCAAAGCTGGGTAGCAAGCATAAGAGTTGCATGAAACAGACAAACATACATATGATAGGAACAATCATGCAAACTTCCTTGGAAGTACAACGATTTTAACTTGAGAATACTATACTTATGAGCCAAACATGAAGGAAAGCTGAAATGATGTAACCACCAACACTTCTTTCTTCTTTTCTACTCAAACCTCAAGGTAATGTTGCTACTGACCAAGCTAAGTTTGCCAAAACCAACTAAATTTACTCATACTCCCAAAGTGATACCAATACTAATCAACAAGACTAATCATATAAGAAAAATTGCAAGCTAAAATAAAGTGTACGGAAAGTAAACAATGAAACTTCTCATTAATCTTTCATTACCGCAACTCACACCAAGGGATACATAGATAACCAACTAAGGAGGATACTTCCACACTGCAAACTATTCTATAAGATAACTTCTCTATTCATGATATGACTCTACTTGAAAAGTAAATGAGTAAAAGATAATGATGTGATACCACGGCACTCCCCCAAGCTTGGAACAAACCAAGGGGATGCCTATACCAATGATGAATTACTCCTTCGGCGGTGGTTGCGAGTCCTTATCATCATCAGACTTCCAAGGCAAAGGTTCCCCATCAAGGAAGGATGTCTTGGTCTCCAATATCCTGAAACTGGCAGCAACACTCATTTGTTTAAACCTAGCTTCATACTCACAGTTTTGATTCTGCAAGTCGTAGAGTTTTGCTTGCAATTTGTTGGTGGTCTCATGGAGTGACAAGATGTCATCCCAAAGTTCTGTGGTCTCCTTCTTGTGCTTGGCAATGAGTTCTTGATTTATCCTATGGATGATGTCCACCTCGCATTCCACCATCTTTTTATACTTAAAAACTTCTTGCTCCAGCGCTTCCATCCTGGCTTCAAGACTCCCTTCTTCTGTAGGTGATGACGGGAAAATGGCGGCGACGAAAATACTCGCGTCCGCATCATAGAGACAGATAGAATTTAATTTAAAGTGCACAAATGTAAATGACAAATATCAAGTATTGCGGTTCATTACTTCTGGAACTCTTACATTTGCATAAAAATTCTGTTAATTACATCTCCGAAGAGAAAACCCCTAATTAAGAATTCCAACATTTCTATTTCTAAGGATTACATCACATGACCATTACAAAATAGGAAAATAAAACTAAGAAGTCCTCCTTGCCGCCTCGCTGTCGTCGACGCTGATGGCTGGCGTGTAGTTGATGATGATGATTATCGCCAGGCAGTTGGGGAACCCCAAGCGGAATGTATGATGAGCACAGCAGCAAGCTTTTCCCTCAGTTAGAAACCAAGGTTTGTCGATCAGGAGAAGAAAAGACAATATGACTGAAGGTGATGCCCACTAGCTGCGTGATGCTCTAACAAGGGCGCCGTTAACGACAACTTGTTAGCGCGTCTTCAACCAGTAGCAACGTGGAACCTGCACACAACACAACCAAGTATTTTGTTTCCAACTTGCGATGAGGTTGTCAATCTCACTGGTTTGCTTGAAACAAAGGGTATGAGCGTATCGAGTGGAAAACAGTAGAAATATGTGAGTAAAGTAAACAGTGCGATTATAGTAAATAGATGATAGCAATATGATGGAAATAGGACCGGGGTCCATAGTTCACTAGTGGTGTCTCTCCATAAGATAAATAACACATGCTGGGTAAACAAACTACAGTTGGGCAATTGATAGAATAAAGCTAACGTGATATGTCAAGAAGATCACTATGCGATTTACTCTAGGCATTGCAACAAAATACATAGACCGCCATCCAACTGCATCTATGACTAATAATCCACTCACGGGGATATCATCCGAACACCCCATGAGTATTAAGTTGTGAACAACAGATAATTGCATTAAGCAAAGTGTGTAATGTAAACAAAGCATATGCCCTCGAGCATATGAATGTTGTTTTCTCTCTAGTAGCAATAGCACATCTATAACCTTAGAGGTTTCTGTCACTCCCCCAGATTAAATAGAGGCATGAACCCACTATCGAGCATAAATACCCCCTCTTGGAGTCACTAGCAACTACTCGACCAAGATAGCTACTAACAACGGAGAGCATGCAAGATCATAAACAACATAGAGATAACATAAGATATATTTTAGTATAGCAACTCAATCATAACACCAATATTCATCGGATCCCAACAAACCAAACATGTAGAATTACATAACGGTGATCTCAATCATATAGGGCAGCTCATGAGATCTAAACATGAAGCACATGGTGGAGAGGACAACCATTTAGCTACTGCTATGGACCCATAGTCCAAGGTAGACTACTCACTCATCGCTTCAGAGGCAAGCATGGCGATGAAGAAGACCTCCGGTGGCGATTCCCCTCTCCGGCAGGGTGCCGGGAAGAGCTTCTGGACCCTCCCGATCTCGGGTCAACGACAGCGGCGGATCGCGATGTGTTTCTGGAAAATTGATCGGGTACTTAGGTTTTTCCCGTCGGGGGGTCTTTATAGGCGAAGGGGCAGCGTCAGAAGTGGACCGAGGCGGCCTCACACATAGGGGGCACGGCCAGGGGCCCGGCCGCGCCACCCTGGTGTGAGGTCCCCTCGTGGCCCCACTCCGTCTCCTCTTCGGTTCTCTGGAAGCTCCGTGAAATATCTGGACGGCTGGCTTTGGTTTCATCCAATTTTAAGAATATTTCCCGTGTAACTTTTCTGAAACACAAAAACAGCAGAAAATAGGGAACTGGCACTGTGGCAACTTGTTAATAGGTTAGTTCCAGAAAATGCATAAAAGTGCCACGAAGTGTAACGAAACATTAGGCAAATGGTGTAAAAATAAGCATGGAGCATCAAAAATTATGGATACGTTAGAGACGTATCAGACGCCGTTATGCTCGGGGGAGTGTTTAATCTTCTTTGTATTATCACATGATTTAATGTTGTCTGTTTGGCATATATGACATATTTTATAGTCATTTAATTTAATTTTACTCGTACTAATTTGAGAGTACGAAATTTTCCAATGATCATGCATACGTGGGCTATTTATGCCGGATCAATTAACCGAGATGAATTTTCTAATGACAATTGATTCACCGGCAAGAAGATCCTTTCAGTGTTGCATGCAGTATGGGTCACAGGTCCATGCATGTGATTTTTCTATGTGCATGGTTTGCCAACTAATGACAGCCACATCATGCAAAGTGAGTATTTCCTAGCAAGTAAGGCTTATCATTTCAGAACCAATACATGCTACAAGTAGTTTAATATCTTTCTTGACTTTAATTATATTTTTTATTGCTAGCTAGGTTGGAACCTATATCTAGGCATTTTATCAACTTAATTAGCTAGTCACAAAGATTTGAGTCGTTCTCCCTAGCGCTACGTAAAGTAGACATACAGTGAGACTACATGCATGGAATTTAAGCATATATACATGCATTATATTTTTACGGCCAAGCCAAACAAAGGTTAATTTAAGACTAGCCATATTCATATTATTTTATTTGATTGTAGATGGCATGCATGTTTCTTTAGTAGTATATGGCTACCAGTTGATAGAAACAGGCATGTAACTATTTTGGAGCTTGATGATTATTTGACTTAGTAATTTTATAACCATTGATTTTGGATAATTTTAATATTGTAACATGATATTATAGAGCTCTCTAGATTATGTCAATGTGACCAAACTGAAAGCATCATTTTAGTAACATTTAATTTAGAGCAACTTGGCTTGTGTCAAAGTGACCAAGACAAGAGCATGGTTTTATGATTTTAAGTATTTGAAGCAACTTGGCTTGTGTCAAAAGTGACCAAGACAAGAGCATGATTTTGATAACATATTTGTTTTAAGGCTACTTGGCTTGTGTCAATGCGATCAAGACAAGAGAATGGTTTGATGATTTTAAAGTAGTTTGAGCTACTTGGCTTGTGTCAAAAATGACCAAGACAAGAGCTAGTGTTTTTTGTAATTTTAGATTTGAAGCAACTTGGCTTGTGTCAAAAGTGACCAAGACAAGAGCATGATTTTGATTATATATGTATTTTGAGCAACTTGACTTGTGTCAATGCGACCAAGACAAGAGCTAGTATTTTCATAACTTTAGATTTGAAGCAACTTGGCTTGTGTCAAAAGTGACCAAGACAAGAGCATAATTTTGATTATGTGTATTTGAAGCAACTTGGCTTGTGTCAAGAGTGACCAAGAAAAGAGCTAAATTTCATGATTATGGGGAGAAGTATATTTAGGCATGTATCAATTTTATCAAGCCTAACAAGAAAAATAGCATCTCAAGTTTGTGTCAAATATGACCAAACTAAAGATTAGGGGTGAGGAAAGGACTCCTTGTGACAAGGGTATAGATATTAGAGCCCGTCAGTTGAGTACCCCTCAGGCCCGTTAAGCTAGGCCCAATTGTAATACTAGTCAAAATACGAGTTCTTACCGTATGTCGGTATTGTAAACTGTATCGGACCCTATCCGATCCTCGAGACCTGGCCACCTATATATAGGGGCTAGGAGGGGACGGTGTAGGCCAGATTGAAAGCAAGCCAGGTTCTACACCCACATTTACTTTTCATAGCCACCTTGTTTGACTGAGTTACCTTCGAGTTCATCCAACGCCCTGTCTCCCCGATCCTAAGTCCTTCATCTAGGACATTTGTCAAGTTTAACCCTCGTCAATTGGTGCCGACCGTGGGGACTCTGGGCGTTGGAATTATGAATTCGATGGATTTTTCGCTTTTAGCCAATAGCAACCAAGAAGTCGACGAAAGTCAAGAAAAGGAATTGACGTTCGAAAGTCTAAGCTTCTACATCGGACCTTCAGGTTCAACCTGCCTTTCGGATCCGATGAAACCAATTCTGTCGGCAGGCAAAGCAGAGAGGACGACATCATCGGGATCATCTATAGGCTCTTCTAGCGAGGTAAACTCGCTAGTCAGCTTAGCAGCAATAGAAAATCTGCTGGGAAAATTAGAAGAACCCGAAGAAATCGGGCAAGAGATCATTATGGAAGAAACAGTGGACAAATCAAGGGATACCGTCAGCAGAAGCAGCAGCGTCTCTAGGAGCGTACATCAGTTATGCGTAATCATCACTGAAGTAGCAGAAGAAGAAAACAATTACTCCGGCAACAAGGAGGTCGACATGCAAGTCGACAAAATAAGGAGCAATAGCAAGAAAGAGAAGGAGAAAGTACATGTTTCGGCTGGAGAGTGGAGAATGATCATGACAGCTGTCAACCACGGGACTGATGTACCCGCAGATTCAAAAAGAGAAGTTTTAATGGGGTACCAATACGCGCTGCACCAGCATAGGAAAAAGCTAAGGCAGGAAAGAGATATGATTATGAGAAGTCCAGATTATAACAACACACCAAGTGAAGGATATCGGAGCGAATATACCAACTCATCAGAATCCAGCATGGAGAGGCACAAAAACCCGAAGCACAGTAGAAGGACAACAACACGTGTAGTAGAAGAAAGCTATATGAGAAGCACAAGCCCGAACCAACCAGAAGAGGAGTAAGAATTCGTACAAGAAACACCAGAGGCAGCATTGATAGCAGCACAAGCATACCTACTAACTACGCAGCCAAAACCTGGTGACCCACGGGAACAAATGCATCAAGCCGCGATATGGAGCCTCGGGTTAGTAGAAGAGAAGCTAAAAGGAAATATTTCAGAGAAAAAGTCGACTCACCGGAGTGCAAGGGAAAAAGAAGAGGTCAAGCGCAAATCTTTGCGAAATGAAACTAGCGAGTCCTCAAAAGACGAGAAACATCAAGAAAGGAAGGAGGATGCAAGGAACATAATCGCACAAGCAAGGGTAAATAACTCACATTACGCATGGAGGGAAGAAAACTATGAGGACGACGAAAAAGAGATGGGCGCGCTATGCTTTACCCGAAGGATTCGCAAAACGCGGGTACCCAACGGTTTTAAGTTGCCGCATGACCAAGAGAAGTATGACGGATCGCAAGAGCCAACCCTATGGTTGTCAGATTACCTGCAAGCAGTACAGATACTAGGATGAACAAGAGCAACAGCCATGCAAAGCTTGCAATTACACCTCACCGGCGCAGCACGGTCCTGGTTAAATACCCTGCCCAACGATTCCATTGGAAGTTGGGGAGAATTAGAGATTCAATTCGCGAGAAACTTTCGCTCAACATATAAGCGCCCAGCATCGCTAGAAGAAATCAAGTCATGCGTACAGCAGAAAGGCGAAACACTACGTTCTTATATACAACACTGGAGTGTAATCAAAAACTCAGCAGAAAACGTCTCCGACGAAAGAGCGATAGATGCTTTTTTGAGCGGCCTTCGTCGTACAGACCTAGTGGAAGAGATAGGAAGAGCAAGGCCAAAAATAGTATCAGAGCTAATGGAAATAGCCAACAGATTTGCCGATGGAGAAGATGCTTACAATAACAAAAGGGGTCGATCACCGTAAGTTGACAAAACAAGCAGGCAAAGGCGAAGATACCGCAATAACGACAACCACGGAAGGAGAAATTAGATAGCCGCAGGATATGACAAAAGGAATGAAGAAGGCTATGAAAACATCGAATTTCCTACGAGAGACAGTAGGAGAAAGGATAAGCCAAGGTACTCGGGTCCTTTGGCAGAAGATATGTTATATGGTCCTTGTCGCATCCATTATGCTTACCTAGACGGAAAGAAAGTGTCCAACCACCAGATGAAGGATTGCAGAACCTTCCTAATGTTGCAAAACACCATGGATTCAAGCCAAGGAGCACGGCAGGGAGGAAAAAGCATAAATCAAGGATATCAAATGCAGTGACTCGCAAAATAGCTGGAGTCAAAAGTATATGTATCAGCAATGATCCAACCAGTACCAAAGTCGAAGAAAGAAAGGAAGAGCATATCAAGACAGGTCAACCTAGCAATAACATCACCACCAGCTACCATGGAGTATCTAAAGTGGTCCGATCAACCAGTTAGGTTCAGTAGAGCAGACCATTCGAGCAAAGTCCCCAGACCAGGCCACTCGCCAATGGTGCTCAAAGCCCGGATAGGAGGATATGATGTCAGAAGAGTATTCATGGATGCAGGAAGCGGTATAAACCTAATATACACCAGAACGTTGAGAGCAATGTGCATATCATTGGAAAATCTAAAGCCAATAGATTGTTCTTTCCACGGAATAGTACCAGGAGCCGCAAATTATCCTTTGGGTAAAATAGAATTCGATGTCTGTTTCGGCGACAACAGTAATTATCGCAGAGAAAAGCTGGAGTTTGAAGTCATGGACTGGCCCTCACAATATCACGCAATCCTGGGACGCCCAGCATTTGCAAAATTCATGGCAGTACCTCATTATGCATATCTCACACTCAAGATACCAGGACCTAAAGGAACGATCACGGTACAAGGAAGCTTCAAAGTATCCAACACCCGTGACAAAGAATTTAACAGGTTGGCACAAACCTTTGGCATGACAGCAGAGTACGCAAGACTAAAAGGCGAAACCGACCACAACGTGCTACCCGACGTCGGGCGATCCCTGCCAGATCAGGCTTTCAATGTAACTCAAGACTCGAAGAAAATACAGGTCCATCTGACGGACCCAAACAAGACCACTTCCATAGCGGTAAACTTGGACCCCACATAGGAAAGCGCGCTCACCGAGTTCCTCCATGAGCGCTGGAAAATCTTTGCCTGGTGTCCCTCAGATATGCCAGGTGTTCCCAAGGAACTCGTCGAGCACGCACTAAACGTGGATCATAAAGCAAAGCCGGTCAAGCAACCACTACGACGATTTGATGAACCCAAGAGGAAAGCAGTAGCATCAGAGCTACATAGGCTGGAAAATGCAGGGTTCATCCGAGAAATCAAAACGTCGACTTGGGTATCTAATCCAGTTATAGTCCCCAAGAAGAATACAGACGTACAAAGAGTATGTGTCGACTACACATCTCTCAACAAGCACTGTCCAAAGGATCCCTTCCCCCTGCCTCGCATTGACCAAATAATTGACTCAACAACAGGGTGCGAAAGGCTTTCCTTCCTGGACGCATATTCCGGCTACAACCAGATCAAGTTGAAGAATGAGGACGAGGAAAAAACAGCTTTCATAACACCTTATGGCGTGTTCTGCTACCAAGTCATGCCCTTCGGCCTAAAAAACACAGGAGCAACCTATCAGAGGATGATGCAAAACTGCCTTGGAAGTCAAATAGAGTGAAGCATCCAAGTTTACATTGATAACGTGGTCATCACCACGAGAAAGGAAGAGTCTCTTATCAGCGACCTGGTGGAAACCTTTGACAACCTGAACAAGTATAAGCTCAAGCTCAACCCGACAAAATGCTCCTTCGGTGTATCAGCAGGGAAACTTTTGGGGTTCCTAGTATCAGCAAGAGGAATAGAGGCAAACCCAGAAAAGATCCAAGCAATATTAACAATAGGAAAACCAACAAAGCTACACGACGTACAGAAACTCGCAGGACGCGTTGCGGCGCTAAGTCGATTTGTGGCTCGACTAGGAGAGAAAGCACTACCTTTCTACGCACTCATGAAAAAATCAGATGATAAATTCGAGTGGACGGAAGAAGCGACGTGGCCTTTGTGCAGTTGAAAAAAGTGCTCTCCACACCTCCAGTGTTGGTCGCACCAAAGGAAAAAGAACCACTACTATTATACATTGCAGCAACACATCAAGTGGTAAGTACAATACTAGTAGTCGAAAGAAGGGAAGAAGGAAAAGCTCACGGCGTTCAGAGGCCAGTGTATTTCATCAGTGAAGTACTCTCTCCAACAAAGCAAAGGTACCCGCACTACCAAAAGCTCGCATACAGTGTTTTCACAATAGCTCGAAAACTATGGCAATACTTCGCGGTGCACCCAATTATAGTGGTCAATGAAGCACCACTCTCCAATATATTGAACAACCCTTCGGCAACGGGACATGTCTCTTTATGGGGAATTGAATTATCACCCCTGGACATCACGTACGAAAAGCGAAAGGCAATCAAGTCATAAATTTTGCCAGACTTTATAGCAGAGTGGCTGGAGTTACAAAGTACAGGTCCTCCAGATTTATCGAGTGTTTGGACGATGTATTTCGATGGCTCAAAAAGAATCCAAGGCGCAGGAGCAGGCGTAGTCCTGATTTCACCACAAGGCGACAAACTGAAATATGTGTTACGGATGAGTTTTCCCCAAGCTTCTAACAATGAAGCCGAATACGAGGCGTTGCTCCACGGAATGAAAATGGCAAAAGCTTGTGGAGCAACTCGACTTAAAATATTTGGAGACTTGAACCTTGTCTTTCAACAAGTAATGAACAAATGCGACGCCATCAATGACAACATGACAGCATACAGAAACTTATACTACTATCTCGAAGGAACATTCGATGGATGTGAAGTTTCGCACGTCAGCAGAGCCAGCAACGAGGAAGCCGACAATTTAGCAAACATCGGGTCCCAATGCTTACCCGTACCACAAGGAGTCTTCTGGGAGGAAATCATAGAGCGATCAATAAAGAGCAGCAAAACCTCGACTACGGAGGGGCAACCAACAGGCTCGGGGGCTGGAAAAACAAATGTAGCAGAACTAGAAGAAGTCATGATGATAGAAGAAACTTGGATGTAGCCATATCTGGCATACATGATAAACAAAACACTACCCGAAGACACAGTAGAAGCCAAAAAGAATAATACGATGATCCAAGGCTTTCGTTATGTTACAGGGAAAATTATATAAGAAAAGTATATCGGGCATCCTGCAACGATGCGTCACTCCTCAAGAAGGACAAGAAATCTTAAAGGATATCCATACAGGAGTATGTGGACATCATGCGAGTAGCAGAGCTATCGCAGCAAAGGCCTTTTGAGCAGGATTCTATTGGTTAACAGCCATCGAAGACGCAAAAGATATAGTTCAAAAGTGTGAAGCATGCCAAAGGTTCGCATCTCGGCCACATGCGCCAGCAGCAGAGTTACAACCAATACCATTATCATGGCCCTTTGCGCAGTGGGGTCTCGACATGGTAGAAAAATTGCACAAGTCTTGGCCAGGAGGGCACATTTATATGCTGGTGGCAGTCGACAAATTCACCAAGTGGGTAGAAGCAGCCCCAGTGACAACCCAAGATTCTAAAGCCGCAATAAATTTCATCAAATCTATAGTCTTTCACTTCGGAGTACCACACAGCATAATCACAGACAATGGTACGAACTTCACGTCGAAGGAGTTCAAGGACTATTGCGAAGGACTGGGAATCAAACTGAAGTTTGCATCTGTAGCACATCCGAAGACAAACGGACAAGTCGAAAAAGCCAATGGCTTAATATGCAACAGGATAAAGAAGCGGCTGTTAGCACCCCTTGAAAAGGCCAAACACGCTTGGGTAGATGAGCTACCCTCCGTACTATGGAGTCTACAAACTACACCCAACACAGCTACTCAAGAAACACACTTTTTCCTGGTCCATGGCGCAGAAGCTGTGCTTCCAGTTGAAATAACTCATGAAGCTCCAAGGATCGCAGCATACGATGAGGCAACTTCCACAGAAGCACTACAGGATGATATCAACGCACTCGATGAGGCAAGAGATGTAGCGCTCGCTAGAGCTACTCAGTATTAGCAAAACTTGCAAAATTATCACAGTAGTCGAGTTCGTCCACGATCTTTCGTGGTAGGAGATCTAGTTTTACGACTCAAACAAGATGGCCATGGAAAACTCGAGTCCCCATGATTGGGACCTTACATCATGACAGAAGTGATACCAGGAGGAGCTTATCGACTACAAGACAAGAAAACGGGGCAACACGAGAGTAACCCGTGGAATGCAGAGCAGCTATGACGGTTCTACGCATAGGCGAAATAAGGCGACTAAGGAGTTTTTCGAGTTATGGCCCTCTGAATCTAGAACATGAGGCCATAGGTCGGGTTCATTGGGTCAAATCGATAATATGTGTAAATATCTTACTTTACACTCGGGGGCTAGGACCCTCGAGTCATACGAAATAATATTAAACAAGTTCTGTAATTATCTACGACATACTCTACGGTTGATCGCAACCCGATATTTTCGACAGCACAATAAACAGTTCAAAGGAACCCGATAAAATACTAAATGCATACCTTGGAACCATGATTTGTTCCCATGGTAAAACACATAATTTAGATACGATTGTTCGTTACAAGTAAGCACGACAGCTGGATTACATAGCAAAGAAATCTAGTAAAACTATGCTTCGGCTTCATACTCCTTCTGGCACTGGGTGCAGTCGTAGATTCTCACATCGAACTTCGACGTGCCAACATGATAATCAAAGGTCATAAAGAACCCTTGATGGAGGTCATGGTCCTCCGCAAATCGCGACCAACCGCCCTTGAAGAACTGTTCACCGGCGCCGTCGTACCACACCTCCACTTCATATGGAGTTCCTCCACCAGAGTGTTTGCGGAGAACTGCTTCGCGCAGTTCGTGCCCATCCATGAAATTCATGAATTTCGATGGCAGGCGTTGAATCTCACCGCATTGCGGGCCAGCGATGCAGAAGAACGAGAAGACTCTGGGCGGAGGAGGAGACGCGCTAGCAGATGGAGTACTTGGACCAGGTGCAGCTAAGGGCACCTTGGGTTTGTTTTTGCTCCCAGCCAGACGGCCGGGGCGCCGCTTCACCAGTGCAGACGACGCAGCCACCAAAGCATCAATTGAAGCCTTGTTCTTGCTGCCGCGAGGGCGGCCACGGCGCCGCTTCTCCACCGGGGCGCCAAGGTTCAGGCGAGACCCACTTGCATCCGCCATGGAGGCAGGAGTTGGGAAAAGAAACCCTAGATGAGTATGAGAGGAGAAAGATGGTGCGGCGGAAAAGCTAAATACTGGATTAGGGTTTTTACCTATCGCCAGACGTGCTTTATTTATAAGCACGTATAATGGGCCTTTACAAAGGCCAAAATATAATCGCAGGCTCTTATATGCTGCCCAGAGCAGACGATAACAGACAGGTCAACGTATCAAGGAAAAGGAGGCATAAAAAAAGAGAAGAAGAGAAAAAGAAGTATGAAGGAAGAGAGGAAAATAAAGAAGCGGGGAGTACGAAAAATATCTGTCAAAGAAGCATAAGTTTACCCCGTTTTCGACTCGGGGGCTTATGACATTAGAAGTAAGGGAATACATTGCGTAAGTGAAAGAAGTCGACAATTGACGCACGAAGAAGTACAAAAAGTATACTTATCTATTTTTTTGAGCCTATGCCCGAAAACTTCGGCCATAGCCTCGGGGGCTACTCCCATCGGAAGGGCTGGGCGCGCACCCGATGATATTTATTCATGAAGTACTGAAGCAAAATAGGTGAAAGAACGACCAGAAAGTTCTATTACTCCCATCGGGAGCGACCTTTTTTATCAATTTAAGTAACTCAAATATTTTATACTTTGAAACAGTCAAAAAAGGCTGCGACATATGATCCTCGAGTTGCGTCATCGCGACTAAAACTCGAATATCGTGATTTATCACGAAGGTAAGACCCCAGGATCCGTCCTGTGTGGCCCGGTATACGCATATGGATGTGCTCTGCTAGTATGTATCCATGTCTACGACGCGAAGAAAATCCTGGTGGACGCACTGGGTACCTTGAGAATCACTGGGATTCATTCTTTGTAGGTCCTAAATGCGGCAAAAGATTGGATTTAATCGGTTTCCCAAATTCAAATCCAAGGGGATTGAATTTGAAGTAGTTAACTGGCCTCTTGATCCGTCAGAGTTGTCAGGCTTGCTCATCAAAACCCCTTGCGAGGTATTATAATGAAAATAAATCACAAGACCAAGTCGAAGATTTGAAGATATGAAGAAGTCAAAAAAAAGTGATCACGTCAAAGATTTAAAGATTAGAGATTCAACCCGAATCTGCAATTCTGGTAGAATCTCGGGGACTACTGAGAAGGGTATAGATAATAGAGCCTGTTAGTTGAGTACCCCTGAGGCCCGTTAAGCTAGGCCCAATTGTAATACTAGTCGAAATACGAGTTCTTACCGTATATCGGTATTGTAAACTGTATCGGACCCTACCCGATCCTCGAGACGTGGCCACCTATATATAGGGGCCAGGAGGGGACAGTGTAGGCCAGATTGAAAGCAAGCCAGGTTCTACACCCACGTTTACTTTTCATAGCCACCTTGTTTGACTGAGTTACCTTCGAGTTCATCCGACGCCCTGTCTCCCCGATCCTAAGTCCTTCATCTAGGACATTTATCGAGTTTAACCCTCGTCACCTTGCATGTGTCAATGCGACCACACCAACGAGCAAGGAAAGAACTATATCTCTCACCTTCTTGTAGATTTCCTCCAAGTTTTGTTCTCGCGTATGCAGGACAATGCCCGGCAGCGCGTGCGGCGAGCGGCCGGCGGCGAAAGCGGCCAAGCAGCAGCGCTATATGCGTATATGGGCGTGTATTGATGCTATGAGCGGGAGCTCTCTGGATGGATTTTGGCGATGGACTCTGGTTGGCGATGGATTCCGGGCGATTGATTTGGTGAGCGATGATTCTCTGGGAGCAGCAGCAGTTTTTTTCTCGATTGGTGAATGATGATTTAGGCAACAGCGATGGACTGAAGCGGCGACTCTCCCTCCAGCTAGAGTTTGTCTAGGTTCGCTTCTATTTTTGGAAGTATTTCAGGACGATATTTCGTTTGCGCTTGTTTCAATGGCGCGACATCATCCTGGACGGCGAGACGATGAACTGCTACTTCCGGGTTTAGACTGGGCATTTCTTTGTAAGTCCAAGCGAACACATCTCTGTTTGCACAGAGGAGTTCATGATACTTTTGTTTATTTTATTTAGAAAGATGTTTACTAATAAATATTGGACGGGGATCATCGGTTGACGAAGGAATGACAGATGGGCCCCCGACATTCGCCTACCTGGTTCTCGGTCCAGGTGGGGTGTCTCAGGAGAGGCTTTCGAGGCCCGTCAAGGCAGTGTTTCGATGCGGCCCGGGAGTATTACTTGGTGTACAAGCGAAGTTTCGAAGAGTCCAAGCTAGATTAGGTCTCGGTTGATCCGATCTGTACTTGGCTTGAGAAACACTCCTGAGACCTAGCCTTATCTTATAAAAGGCTGGGAGGGAGGTTTCGAAACGCTAGAATCACTTCCACCCACCTCACGCCGGAGCGCTCGACAACTTAGAGCTCTCTGCTTTTGGCCAGATCCAATCTGCGCCGCCATTGTAACACCATCATCGTCGCCACCACCTCAATACAAAAGTCAGACAAGCAGGACGTAGGCCTTTTACCTTTCGAGGGGGCTAAACCTGGGTAAATCCTCGTGTCCTTCTGCTTTCGTCTGATCGCCGTCGAGTTCGCCAGGTTCCCAATACGCTTCCTAGATCGAAAGCCCTTCGACATGGGCATTGCCGGGGATAAACCTCGTCAATTGGCGCCGACCATGGGGACGACGGGATCTGGATCTACGGATTCGCCGGCTCCATCACCAACCGCAACCAAGATCGGCATCGACACCGCCGTCGGCATCGCTGCGCCGACCAACGTCGGCACCCCCGTCAAGATCGACGCTACCATCGGCATCGCTGCGCCGACCAACGACGACACCACTTCCAAGATCGGCATCGACACCCTCGCCGGCATCGCTGTGCCGGCCATCGTCCACACCAGCCCGATGGAATTTGAGACTGGCGCCGTCGAATCGACTGTCGTCGATGGCATCTCACCAAGCACTATCAACCTCACCTCGACGATGAGCGCCATCGACCCCGTCCCGAGCGCGGCAAGGGCAGCGCCCGAAGGCTACGACATGGCCTTCGGATTGTTCAATTTCCATGTGGACAGCAATGGAGCAATGGAACTGCTCTCCATCGGCGAATCGGCTCCGCTCGTGGCCGAAACGACGACACCACCATCCGTCGGGGGCAAATCCTTGGCAAGCGCGTCACTAGCGCCGTCGAAGGAGGAGCTGAGACTGAAGATTTCGACCCCATCAGTAGGGTCGAACGATTTCGAAGATCCGCCTCCATCCCCGACCACCGCATACTGCGTCGACTGCGACGCATACCACTACATAGGCGCCGGAGATTTCTCACTCCATGAGATCGCCGGCTGTGAAGATCCGCGGGGAGGTACAACAGCTATCTACCCAACAATATCCGAGTGCGATCGGGCTCTCAACGCCCTCACGCTTCGCACAGCACCCTATGATCCTGACTACGTCGAAGGATTATACTCGGACTACACGTGCTCCGACGACGACGACGATGTCTACCCCGAAGCTAAGGGGAAAATCGGCAATTCGGTGAGCTCTGCCTCGCTATGCGAATCTAACGCATCTAGCGACGGCTATATGGCTGATCATGACTTTGATTTCATGGTCGAAGTCGGACCCTACGTCGAAAGCGACGACGTCTATCCTCCAGCGCTGGGAGAAATCAGCGATGACTCGACCCCGTGGCTCGGGGGCCATTGCATGATGGCATCACACAACGAAGGAAACAACAGCGGCGGTCGAAACCGAGCAGACAGCGGTCGACCAGTGGTCACACATGACCAGATTTGGTTCGCAAGAAGGGTCTATGCGGGCGAATTAAACTTCGGACCCAACCCAAGTCCAAGCGATCTGGCTGCACTCCGATTCGTCGTTCAGGAGCAAAAAGATCAGATCAGCGCTGATAGACGAGTGTTGGAACGACGCAGAGAGGAGGCCGACGCATCCAGCAGAAGGCGGGCAGAAAGATCATCGCACTACTCTTCAAGCGTTCAGCACAGATCAAGATCGCGCACTCAGCAGGGGGCCGATATGCATAATGTCACTCGAAACCTGGAGGCAGAATTCAACGAAGCTGAGTTAATGCCCAAGACCAAGGAAGCAGCAATCATGGCTGCAGCGGCATACATTGCTGCGAACGCGTCTAACGGTGACGAACATATGCGACACCTGCGAAATCTAGCACTCGAAGGAGTAAGGGTGCTGCAAGGCATGCCTGGCTCAGCACATGATGCGACAACAGCAAGAGCCGCTCCACCACCGGAACAGGCTAGGCACCCAGCACCAGCGCCAGCCGTACCGCCTCGGACGCATGTGGTCGAACCTCTCAACGGAGAGCTTCGGCATGGCCTGGCCTAGCATAGAGTCGACCAAGGGCGAGCGCGACGCGAGGCGGAAGCGTTCGGCAGTCCCAGCGACGGACTCTGCGGGGCAGAATGCTTTAGCCTTTTGATCCGCTCGGCACCATTGCCGAAAGGAATCAAGCTCAGTGACGGCGTAGTCAAGTTCAACGGGCAGCAGGATCCCCGAATTTGGCTAGATGATTTCATGACCGCTGTCAAGATCAGCGGCGGATCCAGAGACAACGCTCTCCAGTTGTTATCACTGCACCTAAAAGATAACGCAAGGCCATGGTTGAATAATCTCGCCCAAGACAGCATTCGCTCCTGGGAAGAGTTTCGGCAAGCGTTTATCGCAAATTTCCGAGGCACCTCACGACGCCCTACGTCGTTCGAAGAGCTTCGCTTATGCGTGCAGAAGACCGGCGAAAACCTGAGGTCATACATCTCACGATGGATCAGCCTTCGGAACACGACAGAGAATATCTCGCCCGAAAGGGCCATTGATGCATTTCGGGACGGCTTATTTCGGCGTGACTTCAAGGAGGAACTGGGGCGCTGCAAGCCCAGAACCATCGACCACCTCATGAGTTTGGCGAACGAATGGGCCGATGGCGAGGACTCCATCTCGGCTCCCAGAAGCCGCCGTCGATCAGCAGAACACGATGGCGATGCGAAGGATCAGTTCCATCCCGGATCTCAGAAGAAAGGTCGCCGAAGCCGCTACGACAACACGGAGAACGTAGACATGATAGCAGCTGGCTACGTCCACGAAGACCGCGACGACAATCGCGACTTACCACGACGAGGAAATACTTACTACGGCAGCAGCAGCCGTGACTCGAAACCCAGCAAGGAGTGGCGTCGCCGGCAGCCACAGCTGTCGGCAGAAGAGATGCTCGATAGCGGATGCCCAAGGCACACGTACCTCGACAAGGACGGAGTACGAAAACCTGCACACCTCCTCATCGAGTGCAGGGAATTCCTTCGCCTCAACCGAGCACTTCAGGAGAGGATGAATGTCGAGCAACCAGTGGCAGGGGCGATAGCCTACAACGCTCCACCGCCACCACCGAATCCACCAGCAAATGTCGTACAGCAAAGCCATCAGGCCGCTACGATCCAGCAAGCCGAGCAGCGACAGCCGGCCAACGAGGAAGAAGAGTTCCCGCCTCCAAGAGGTTTCGTGCCCATGATTCAGAGGGGGCGCCCGACGAACAAAGTTCGGCGGAAACGCGCGAGAGAAGTATTCCACGCCGAGCACGCGCCACCAGCTACTCCCGAATATCTGGATTGGTCCGAACACCCGATTGGTTTCGACCGGTCAGATCATCCACCGAAGATGCCACGCCCAGGACACCATGCTCTGGTTCTTGAGGCGCAGATAGGGGGCTTCACCTCGAAAAAGGTGTTCATGGACGGAGGCAGCAGCTTGAACCTAATCTATGCAGACACGCTGCGAAAGATCAAGCTTCCACTAAACAATCTCCTGCCAACAGAAACCTCCTTCCACGGAATCGTCCCGGGAAAGCCAACGTATCCATTGGGGGCGATACACCTCGACGTCATCTTCGGCACTAAAGCAAACTTCAGAAAGGAGAAGATCGAATTCGAGGTGGTCGACTGGCCCTCGCAGTACCATGCCATCCTCGGGCGACCAGCGTTCGCCCGATTCATGGCCGTACCCCACTACGCCTACCTCAAGTTACGGATGCCCGCAAACAGAGGACCACCGACGATCAGCGGCAGCTTTGCGCGGTCAGAAAACTGCGACAAGGACTTCAACGACATGTCCTAGACTTTCGGAGTGCACGAGGAATTGCACCACATTCGAGAAGCCATTGTCATGGACATCGACCCACCGGCGCAGCAGAACGCCCCAGAGTTGTCTTTCGATGCCACCAAAGACACCCGAGAACACCAGATCCACCCGACTGATCCAACCAAGACGGCGCGGGTGTCGAACTCCCTTTCCCCCGCATAGGAAAGTGCGCTCGTCGAGTTCCTCCGTGAGCACTGGAGGATGTTCGCCTGGTGTCTAGCAGATATGCCAGGCATCCCCACGGAACTCGCCGAGCACGAGCTTAAAATATTCCCCAACGCGAAACCGGTCAAGCAGTCTATGCGACGGTACAATCCAGAGAAGGCCAAGTCGATGGGCGAAGAAATCAATCGCCTCCTTGAAGCTAAGTTCATTAGAGAGATCAAGGAAGCCACATGGCTCTCGCCACCGGTCATGGTGGAAAAGAAGGACACCAAGATCTACAGGATGTGCATCGACTTCACAGCTCTAAACAAACACTGCCCGAAGGACTACTTCCCTTTGCCCCGAATCGACCAGATTGTTGATTCCACGGCAGGATGCGAGCGCCTCTCGTTCCTCGACGCCTACTCTGGATATAACCAGATACGGCTAAAGGTAGAAGACGAAGACAAGACGGCGTTCATCACCCCGCACGGGGTATACTGCTACATGACGATGCCTTTCGGGCTCAAGAACGCTGGAGCTACGTATCAGCGGTGTATGCAAGCATGCTTGAAGGAACAAATCGGACGCAACGTCGAGGTCTACGTCGACGACATTGTCATCAAGACATCGAAAGCAGATACTCTGCTCGACGACCTTCGAGAAACCTTCGCCAACCTCGACAGATATAGCATCAAGCTTAATCCGAAGAAATGCTCTTTCGGAGTACCCACCGGCCAACTGATGGGCTATCTGATCTCCGAGAGAGGAATTGAAGGCAACCCAGAGAAGATAAAGGCCATCATCAGCATGCACCCTCCAAAGACGCTCCGACACGTCCAGCAGTTGACAGGCCGACTCGCAGCGCTTAGCCGCTTCATCAGCAAGCTTGGCGAAAAAGCACTGCCCTTGTATCAACTGCTCAGAAAAACAGACAACTTCACATGGACCGAAGAAGCGCAAGCCGCCTTCGACGACCTCAAGCGACGACTATCGACCTCCCCAGTTCTCGTTACACCTCGAGAAAAAGAGCCAATGTTGCTGTACATTGCGGCTACAAATCAAGTTGTCAGCTCGGTGCTTGTGGTTGAACGCGCAGAGGAAGGCAAAGAGCACGATGTTCAGAGGCCCGTGTACTACTTAAGCAAAGTCCTGTCGCCAACCAAGCAAAGATACCCCCATTATCAGAAGTTGGCATACGCCATCTACATGACGGGGAAGAAACTGCCGCACTATTTCGAGTGCCACTCCATCATATTAGTGGCTTCGAACCCAGTCTCCAGCATCCTCAACAACCCAAACGCTACAGGGCGTGTGTCGCTATGGGGAGTCACGCTAGGACCCTGGGAGATTACGTACCAGCGCCAGTCCGCAATCAAGTCACAGGTCCTACCGGATTTCATAGCCGAATGGACAGAAGCCCAGATGCCCGAACTACCAGACCTGTCGAACAGCTGGACCATCTTCGTCGACGGGTCCAAGCGGGTTTCGGGGGCAGGAGCAGGAGTTATCCTGGTATCACCACAAGGAGACAGGATGCGCTACGTCCTCCGCATGCGTTTCCCGAATCCCTCCAACAACGAGGCAGAATACGAAGCCGTCCTTCACGGTATGCGCATGGCAAAGGCCTGCGGGGCAACCCGCATCAAGATTCATGGAGACTCGAACCTCATCGCTCAGCAAGTCATGAAGGAGTGCGACGCAACTTGCGCGAACATGATCGCATATCGCGCCATGTACGACAAGCTCGAAGGCGAATTCGAGGGCTGTGAAGTAACACACATCGGCAGGGAAAGCAACGAGGAGGCAGATAACCTGGCCAATGTCGGCTCAAGATGCCTCCCAATACCGTCAGGTGTTTTCTTCGAGGAGATATTCGAACGCTCCGTCAAGATCAAACCCACACCTGACCCGGCGTTAACAACACGTCCGGGGGCTCGGACAACCGACACCGCCCCAGCGGCAGGAGCAGCAGACCTCCCAAAGGATGCAGCCGCGGTCATGCTCGTCGAGGCAATATGGACAAAGCCGTACTTGGCGTACCTGACGAGGGGCGAACTCCCAGAAGACCCCATCCACCGCCGACAAGTCATGCGGCGCTCTAAGGCCTTCACGATAATCAATGGGGAACTCTACAAGCGAAGCACTTCGGGGGTGCTCCAGCGGTGCATAGCGCAGGAAGATGGAATCGCCCTCCTCCGAGAAATCCATGAAGGAACCTGCGGTCATCACGCTTGCAGCCGAACCCTCGTAGCGAAGGCCTTTCGGTCCGGATTCTACTGGCTATCCGCCCTCTACGACGCCAGGAACATCGTCCAGCACTGCGAAGCGTGTCAGATGTTCGCCACCAAGCCGCACGCGCCGGCATCGGAACTGCACACCATCCCTGTGGCATGGCCCTTTGCACAATGGGGGCTCGACCAAGTGGGGCCTCTCCCCAAATCATCTCGAGGAGGGCATACGTACTTGCTCGTCGCTGTGGACAAGTTCTCCAAGTGGATAGAAGCTACCCCGGTCACCAACCAAGAGGCGACCACGGCAGTCAAGTTTTTCGAGTCCATCGTCTATCGGTACGGCGTCCCGAACAGCATCATCACCGACAACGGCACCAACTTCACTTCGGGCGAATTCCAGGGCTTCGCTAAAGACCTCGGCATCAAACTCAAGTACGCTTCGGTATCACACCCCAAGTCCAACGGCCAGGTCGAAAAGGCCAATGGACTTGTCTGCGGAGGCCTGAAGAAGCGACTGCTTCGACCCCTCAAGCGCGCAGCAGGCGCCTGGGTCGAGGAATTGCCTTCGGTGCTATGGAGCCTGCGAACAACGCCCAACTCCTCGACAGGCTACACGCCCTTCTTCTTGCTCTTCGGGGCAGAAGCCGTGCTGCCCACGGACGTGCGCTACAGCGCGCCCCGCGTCGCCGCCTACGTCGAGGAAGACGCGGACAAGGCGTTAGCAGACGCCCAAGACCTGCTGGACGAAGCTCGAGACGTCGCCCTCGTTCGATCGGTGGTCTATCAGCAGAGCCTCCGCAATTACCACAGCAGACGGGTACGCGGACGCTCTTTCGAGCCGGGCAACCTCGTACTCCGACTCAAGCAAACAAGCACGTCGAAGCTGGAGCCACCATGGGAAGGCCCGTACCTTGTCCACGAGGTCATCCCAGGAGGAGCATATCGTCTACGCAACCCAAAGACGGGGAAAGACGTCGACAACCCGTGGAATGCCGCGCAGCTGCGCCGCTTCTACCCTTAGCTAACAAAGCTGTCTCCTCTACCCCCTCTACTATGTAATCAGGCGTCGGCAGCAGTCCGCGCCCAACATTGTGCCTTCGGCACCAAGCAATAAAATTCAAGTTCATCACTTCATGAGTCAACATATTCACATATTCGCCCACGCTCGGGGGCTCAGCCTTTCGACCCACGCTCGGGGGTTTCGACCCACGCTCGGGGGTTTCGACCCACGCTCGGGGGTTTCGACCCACGCTCGGGGGCTTTCGCCCACGCTCGGGGGCTTCGACCCACGCTCGGGGGCTTTCGCCCACGCTCGGGGGCTCAGCCTTTCGACCCACGCTCGGGGGCTTTCGACCCACGCTCGGGGGCTCAACCTTTCGACCCACGCTCGGGGGCTTTCGCCCACGCTCGGGGGCTCAGCCTTTCGACCCACGCTCGGGGGCTCAACCTTTCGACCCATGCTCGGGGGCTTTCGCCCACGCTCGGGGGCTCAGCCTTTCGACCCACGCTCGGGGACTTTCGACCCACGCTCGGGGGCTCAGCCTTTCGACCCACGCTCGGGGGCTTTCGACCCACGCTCGGGGGCTCAACCTTTCGACCCATGCTCGGGGACTTTCGACCCACGCTCGGGGGCTCAGCCTTTCGACCCACGCTCGGGGGCTTCGACCCACGCTTGGGGGCTCAGCCTTTCGACCCACGCTCGGGGGCTCAGCCTTTCGACCCACGCTTGGGGGCTCAGCTTTCGACCCACGCTCGGGGGCTCAGTTTTTCGACCCACGCTCGGGGGCTTTCGACCCACGCTCGGGGGCTCGGCCATTCGACCCACACTCGAGGACTTCGCCTACGCTCTGGGGCCGCGCTCGATCAGCTCACGTTTGGGGGACGCGTTCTCTCGACCTACGCTGGAGAACTTTCGCCTTCCTAATCGATGCTCGAAGTCTCTGCCTTTTCAACACAGTCGAATATAAACACAGGTATACAATATATGTACAGAGTGAAGATACAGACACAACAACAAAGCTAGTTCATGGTGCCGCAGCATCTCGACTCGCCCTCTGACGATCGCTTTCGACGATAATTTGTCGAGCGATACAATCGCCGGTACTTCTACAAGCAGCATAATGCCGTTCCATGTCGTAGCGACCGCTGGGCGACGGCGGAGGCGTCTTCAGAAGCTCTAGGTCGACTTCAGGGTAGTGCGCATGCACGAAAGCAAGTGCGACCACAGCCCCGCTACGCAGATGTGCCCGGACAAAGGAATGTATAGCATGGCCGTTCTCGAATCGATCGAGCAGCGCCGGCAAACCTTCGGGCTGATCATTTAGAGGAAACATCGCCTGGTGCACCAGCGCAAGGGCACTTCGGCTCGTCTCAGCCAACGCACTAGCTTGAGCAATCCTATCCTGAAGGAGTGTCAGCTTCATTGCCTTCGATCGATCAGCCCAGAAGTTATCAGCAACGGAGTTGGCATGATTCTGGGCAGCAATAATATGCGCGTTTACGCGCCGGGCCTCAGCTGCACTGTCAAGACACGCATCTGCGAACAAGAGAACAAAGACTCAGTCCTGCAGATCCAAGCCAACGTGCAGCGAAAGAAGTTCGAAGACTTACACTTCAGTGATTTGCCAAGATTTTCGATCTCATCTAGAAGGAATTTCTCGCAGTCCGCAGCATACGACGCCTTCGAAAGAGCAACATCGACCTTGGCAGTAACAACCTTTAGTTGGCGATGCGTGTTCTGGAGCTGATCGCGCAACGATCGAATTAGTGACAACTCGCTCGTGGAGGGCGCTCTTCGCTCAATGGCACCAGCAGTACTGCCAGTTGTTTCGTACGAAACAGGCCAAGCACCAGAGGTCAGCGAAGGATCCTGCATGAGGAGCCGAACATCACACACAAGCAATGGCAACCAAATGGCGTGAAGATTAACATAACAGCAGCACAAGTTTTACAACCGAAAGAGTACTAATCGGGGTCACAGCCCTCGATGTGCACCAGCGAAACTAATTACAATTGGGCACCAGAAGCACTGCTTGCACTACGCCGAACTACCAGCCTTGCTAGACGGCGCGGCGGATGCGCCACGCTTCCGAGCCCTCGCTGCCGCACGCTTCTCGTTCCTATCGGCCAGGAAGCCCGTCATTCGAGCAGCCAGTTCACGAGCACGCGCGACGTAAGTCTTGGCGGACTTGTCGCGTCCGTCCTTATCCTTTGGGTATGTGCTCGTGACCTTGTCAGCATCGAACTCCACGCCATGCATCATCATCATGGAGAAGACAGACTCGGTGCCGATGGTTACCTGACGGCGTACTGCGGCAAATAACGGATCTTCGCCACCCGCCTTCACCGCCACAGCGTCGAGGATTCCCGCCATGGTGTTGCTAGTCGAGTCGGGTACAGAAGTATCCCAAACGCGAACCAGCGTCGACCGCACCCGCGCTAAGAGGTTGACAACCTCTCGGCTCAGGCGTTCGGCAAATCCGATACTGGACTCGATTCCAGCAGGCCCTTTCATCGCTCCGGCGTCTAATTCGGCAGTAGCTACACAAGCAAGCAGACAGCTAAGTCACAACGCGACTTTTCGCCCCGAAAGTTATTCCGGAAAAAGCTTTGAGAACTTACCACGCAAGGCATCAAGTGAAGATTGTAGGCGCTGGGTCAGCTCTCCTTCGCGGGCCTCGGCGTCCAGGCGGCTTTTATCCGCGCGCTCCTTAGCTTCGGACGATTCGCCCTTCAGTCGGGCGATTTCGTCGTTCAGCTCGGCGACCTTATCCTTCAAACCCGAATTCTCAGTGGTAAGATTGTCCAGCTGAGTTTTCAGGGAAGTCTTATCAGTAGCAGCTTGGGCCCCAATCCCTAGTCAATAGAAGAAGATGTTCAACAACAAAAGCATCATGTCATACGCAAAGGCGAACTGTACAAGGAAGGTGGCATTACTCACTTCGAGTTTCTTCGAGCTTCTCAGACAGCCTACGATTCTCTTCCTCTAAGGCGAAGAAGCTACTGCAAACCTTCGACAGGTCCCTAACAACGGGCTAAAGAAAGTCGGGCGACAAATTAACCTTCGAATCATGTTTCGGAGGGCAAGCCCAAGTGTGAACACTTCGACTCACCCTCGGGGGCTACTAATGGTCAAATACGCGAAGTGCAAGTCGAAAGTCTTTGGACTTACATGGTTGCTAGGACCGGAAGGCCCGCCGGACGAGGAGACAAGCACGAATTCTTGTTCCGTCGCCTTCTTCTTGGAAGAGGTCGAAGGCTTCGTCGGAGCAACTTCGGGGGCGACAATATCAGCGACCTTCTCCTGTGAGTCTGCCGTTTGCTCAAGGGCGTCGTCATGAGGTCGAACCTGGTATCGATCTTGATCCCCCGGACCAGTCGACGTTTCCTCGGTGGAAGATCTGAAGCAATCATCAGCATTAGAATCGGACAACCAAATCAAAACAAGACCACAAGTTACACGAAAGAAGAACTTACGATGCGTCGATCCCGAACTTCGGAAGGACCTTTTTCTCTGTTCGAGGAGGAGGACGGCGGTTCAAAGGCGAGGCAGGGATGGCGCTGTTGTCGTCATCCCCTGAAGAAAAGTGAGTGTCGTCAAGGTCTTCCGAATCCTCGACAACGTCCGCGACTCGTTGTCTCTTCGGAGCCCTCGGTGGCGATGGAGCAGCGGAGGCCGACCCTTCAGGCACCTCGGCGAAGTCACGCCCCGGATATTCGCCCATCTCTGGCTGGGGCGGATAGCATTGGGCTATGTTTATCACCTACATAATGAGAAAGACTGCATTCGACACTGGACGATCCGGCTAAGAAACGAAGAAGGCATTCGAATAAAAGCATAATCATACCTCGGTGCGGGGAAAGGCTTTGCTGAAGGCCACTGCACCGAAGACCTTCGGCACAGGATCCTTCTTCTTGATGTTGGTGACGGCGCGTACGCATTCGTCGATTTCGGCTTCGTGCAGCTCATCCTGAGAGATGCGAGTCGAGTCCCGGCGATCGCTGTAATCCCACATGCAGTGGGCTCGAGCAGCGAGCGGCTGGATTCGGCGCTCGATGAAGGTTCGGATGAGTTGAACTCCCGAAAGTTCCTTCTTCGGAGTAGCTCGAAGCTGTTGGATCTTCTCCATCAGCGGCTCTGTAATCTTCAACTCCTCGTCCGAAAGGTCGTGCCTCCAGGAGACGCGAGGTCGAAGAACGCCGGTGGGATGGAATTCCTCAAGTCCGAAGTTTTCGCCGTCGGAGGATTTGTCCTTGGCGTAATACCACTTCGTCCTCCACCCGGGGTTGTTTTCGGGTGTTTGGAGGTTGAAATACTCGACGTCTGGGCGCACTTGGACGCCGAAACCGCCGGTCTGATAGGGCAGAGGGTGCCGAATCACGAAGATTCGGCGCCACAGTGCCCAGTGGGGTTCGATCCCCAGGAAGCACTCACAAAGCGTGATAAAACACGCAATGTGAAGAACAGAGTTGGGATTCAGGTCATGGAGCTGAATCCCGTAGGCAAAGAGAAGGCCACGGAGAAAAGGATGTGGGGGGAAAGACAGACCCCGCAGCAAAAAGGCGATGAAGATTACCCGGAAACTGAGGGGTGGCCGGGGAACGATCTCCGGGCCGGCGGCGAGCGATTCCGCCGACGCATTCTTCAGCAGGCCCATCCTCTCGGCCTGGGTCAGCTCCTTGTTGCCAACCTTGGATTGGACCCAACGGCCAACGCCGGAGCCTTCAGCATCGGCCGTCTTGGCCTTCTTGGCGGCGGCAGTGGCGCCGGCGGCTGTGGAGCTCCTCTTGCCCATGGTCAGGGCGCAGCAAAGATCGCGGAAATGGAGATGGAAAGGAAGAGCTACAAGGATGCTGCGCGAGGAAGAAGACGATGGCGGCGGAGTGAGATAGACTGTTACCCTGCCACCGTTATTTATTCTAGCTCTAGAGATCTACGTCAGATCTCAACCGTCCATGGTGAAGTGGAAACGGCCGGGTTGATCCGACCGTCCACGTGTCAGCACGCGAGCACCGCGCCGTCCACTACGCACGGTAGTCAAGGAAACCGCGCCGGTTATTTCTCACCCACGCGCGGGACGTGCGGTCAAACTCTGTCAACGGCCGCGATGCACGGCTTGAGGGCCCACCACACGTCTTGTCCTGGCAGGCTCAGGCCCGTCCTGCAGAAGATGAGGTGACGACTCGACGCAGTGTGTCGTCAGCGCTGACGCGTTCCCTAGGGTAAAATGCTGTCTTTTCGACTCAAGGGGTAAAAACTGGCAAAGGCTCTTTCGAGTCCCAAAGGTATGTACCCCTTGCACTCAGATGATCTCTCGATCGGGTTTCTTTTGAGGTCTTCTGTGCTTTTCTCTTTTGTGCCATTCGAATGAGCATTGAGTTTCTCGACGACTCCGTCTTTCGTTCTTTTGGGGGAATTTTCTGGTCCCTCGAATTATCTCTTTCGGGCCAGCAGCGCCTTCGACATATTCGAGTCAGGGCTCCGGTCCCTCGAATTATCTCTTTCGGGCCAGCAGCGCCTTCGACATATTCGAGTCAGGGCTCCGGTCCCTCGAATTATCTCTTTCGGGCCAGCAGCGCCTTCGACATATTCGAGGCTGGACTTCGGCCCCTCGAGCTATTTCTTTCGGGCCAGCAGCGCCTTCGACATATTCGAGTCAGGGCTCCGGTCCCTCGAATTACTTCTTTCGGGCCAGTAGCGCCTTCGACATATTCGAGTCAGGGCTCCGGTCCCTCGAATTATTTCTTTCGGGCCAGCAGCGCCTTCAACATATTTGAGTCAGGGCTCCGGTCCCTTGAATTATCTCTTTTGGGCCAGCGGCACCTTCGACATATTCGAGCCTGGACTTCGGCCCCTCGAGCTACTTCTATCAGGCCAGCAGTGCTCTCGAAATATTCGAGGCAGGGCTTCGATCTTTCGAGCTGTTTCTTTCTACCCAATAACACTTTTAGAGATTCGGGTTCGAGTTTCGGACCTTTGAATCATCTTGTTCTAATCTGTCTTTCGGGCTATCAACGCTCCTCAATCAACATGCCCGAATTTTGGTCGCCATATACCTGTTCGGATGCCGTATGTCAAATACGAAGGTAAGACCACGATTTGCAACATCGGATGGCCCGGTATTCGTATCAAACGCGCTCTGCCGGAAATTTTCCATACCTACGGTATGAAGCTTGCACCGATGGACGCATCGGGTGCCTCACAAATGAACTGGGCTTCGACTTGGTAAGTCCAACGCGGCTCAGGTCGAGGTAGCGCCAGCCCACGCGGGTTCGAGTCGGGGGACTCAAATCTGAGTAAGCTAACCGAATGTCTTTGCAGCAATGCAATTAACTGAGACCCGGCGTGAGTCTCAGGCCGGTTATGCGCATCCCTCTGCAAACCCAACTTAACGCTTTCGAGGCTCTACATGAGAGTAGCTCGAAAATCACGTAACGAAACAAGCATACTATTCGAATGACTTCTGTACATTTGCAGCTTTGCAGGCCAAGTGCTCATGTCGGGTGCGGCTGGGAAGACTTTCGGGAGGAGTCCCTGCCATAGTCTTTGGCTATCCCAGGCACTCGGGGGCTACTGACGAAGGAATGACAGATGGGCCCCCGACATTCGCCTACCTGGTTCTCGGTCCAGGTGGGGTGTCTCAGGAGAGGCTTTCGAGGCCCGTCAAGGCAGTGTTTCGATGCGGCCCGGGAGTATTACTTGGTGTACAAGCGAAGTTTCGAAGAGTCCAAGCTAGATTAGGTCTCGGTTGATCCGATCTGTACTTGGCTTGAGAAACACTCCTGAGACCTAGCCTTATCTTATAAAAGGCTGGGAGGGAGGTTTCGAAACGCTAGAATCACTTCCACCCACCTCACGCCGGAGCGCTCGACAACTTAGAGCTCTCTGCTTTTGGCCAGATCCAATCTGCGCCGCCATTGTAACACCATCATCGTCGCCACCACCTCAATACAAAAGTCAGACAAGCAGGACGTAGGCCTTTTACCTTTCGAGGGGGCTGAACCTGGGTAAATCCTCGTGTCCTTCTGCTTTCGTCTGATCGCCGTCGAGTTCGCCAGGTTCCCAATACGCTTCCTAGATCGAAAGCCCTTCGACATGGGCATTGACGGGGATAAACCTCGTCATCGGTCGTACCAATATTTATTTCTTCCGGTTCATTGGTAGTGGACTGATTGCCATCTTCCTTTTGTGGAGATGCTTCAGCTTTTAAAACCATACAAAAATGCTTTTATTTCTTTTAAAACTTGTTCTTCATGTAGAGCTTAAAGTTGTTTTTCAAATAACACCATTTCAAAGGGTGCTAGTTGCCAGCGGCCATCACACAGGGAAGGGCCATTGGTGATATCATACCCCATCTCTATCCCATTTGTTTTCATGCCACCTGATTTATATATGCCACGGAATATTGTGTCACCCTTCTTTCTTTTAAAGTGTACTGATGTTGATGAACTATTTCTTTCCGCTGCCTGTGTGATACCAGTCGGCAGTGAGTTAAATATTTCAAATGGGTTGCTTGAAGCTCTCTTGGGAGCTGGCCAGGGGGTGAGAGACGTGGCTTCCTTCCTTGGCGCATTTTCTGATTTCTTGCTCATTTATATTCCACTAGCTTGACAAGATGATGGAGAATTTGTTCTTTCTAGCTTGCTGTATCCTGAGTCTCATACTACCATCTCTCTTCTTTTAAGTGAAGACGTTTTGCACTTGCACGACCTGCTTGAGTGACGTACTCTCTTCTCTTGGGTTCTTCCTTTACAAACTCATCATACTCTAGCCATTTTGCGAGAGCTTGTGCCTGCGGCATAATCTCGCCACCGACTTCATTTGCTGACATGGAATGGCCTGGCAACATATCTTTGAGTGTCTGGCATATAATCTGTGTCATGATCTTGTGAGAATCATCATGGCGCCTTCCACTAATTCACGCGTTGACATTCCCATCTCTTTTCCAAATGGGATAAGAGACTTGCTTTCGCTGGTGTCTTGCTAGATTGGAGTCGACTGCTGCTGATAGGTCGACCAACGCTTGATGCGCCCTCCGTCGCCGGTGACGGTGGAACCTTCAAATGATGGACGTGGCATTACCATAGATGATCACAAGGGGTTTGAACTTGTGGCGGTGGGATCAACATGGCCCGTCCAAAAATCATCCGGAGTGAGGTACACACCCTGCCACATGAGCGAGTGTTTGGTGCTCAGATCAGTGTACGTGGGAATGAAATTGGGTGCATCAATCCGAAGTTGAGCACGTGGTCAAAAAATTTCAGCCTCTTCCACCATCACAGCTTTGCCTTTGTCCGCCGCGGAAGCTTTATGAGCTAGCCCCGACATCTTTGGAGCAGGCTTGTATGAGCCCGCCCTTGGTGCTTCATGAAAAATTTTGCTCGACGATGCGCCCACCTTCAGTTTGGAAGGAGTGAGAGGCACCGCGACCTTGGTCGATGTAGACAAAGAAGTCAGTTCCCATCATGTTGGAGTAACCGGAGCCGAAATGGACATGTCGGCGAAGCTATCTTCAGTGGAGCTGCTCTTTTTGCAAGAACAAGCCACTCTTCATTTGATGTGTGATTAAACTTCATTGGAGTCTTCTGGTTTATGGGCTTAACATATGATGCCTTTGCAAAACCAGGAGGAACGGAATCAGATGAAGAAAGAGCCTTATGCACATGCACGTGCTGATCATATGTAGCAACTCTTGATGTTCTTGTTGCAGCTTTCACCCTTCTCTTAGCTGAATTGGATAGCACCAGAACAAATCCATCTTTTGGTGCAGATGAAAAGTTCTTTTCTTTCTCAGTTTTGATTGGTGATCCAGATGTAGTCTTCCAGCTCTCACTCACTGAAGTCACAAGTGGACCAATGGGCACATCGACCCATAGGTCACCGAAGTGGATGGTCACGAACTGTTGCACTTACGGTCCATACCTCGAAACAAATAAGTGGAGCAACTTTATATTAGTTCTCTCAAATTTGATATATTTGGAAGATATATTATGAGAATTCATCTGTTGTATGCCATGTTGGAATTTCAAAGATGAGGGGAGAAATATGTCCCACTGGGCGTGCCAGAATCTATATTTTGAGTGTGCGGAGTATTTCGTTTTTGGTGCGAGCAATTTATTTTATTTTGTATGCCTCAGTTTATACTCTTGAGGGTGTGGAGTAATTTATTTTATTTGTATGCCCCAGTTTATACTCTTGAGGGTGTGGAGTAATTTATTTTATTTGTATGCCCCAGTTTATACTCTTGAGGGTGTGGAGTAATTTATTTTATTTGTATGCCCCAGTTTATACTCTTGAGGGTGTGGAGTATTTTCATTTTTTTTAGTTTAGGCTCGTGAATGTTAGGAGTAAATTTTAATTTCATCACAGTTTATACTTATAAGATTTGGAGTATTCGTTTTATCAACACAGTTTATACTCATAAGATTTTGGAGTATTTTTTATCAACGCAGTTTATACTCATAAGATTTTGGAGTACTTTTCAGTATCATCACAGTTTATACTCGTAAGATTTTGGAGTACTTTTCAGTATCATCACAGTTTATACTCATAAAATTTTGGAGTACTTTTCAGTATCATCACAGTTTATACTCGTAAGATTTTGGAGTACTTTTCAGTATCATCACAGTTTATACTCATAAGATTTTGGAGTACTTTTCAAGTATCATCACAGTTTATACCCGTAAGATTTTGGAGTACTTTTCTTTTCTTTTTTTGATTGGTGTTGTGCAATCAGTTTATACTCGTGAGTGCTTGGAGTATTTTCAATTTTCCTTTGATATTGTGCAATTAGTTTATACTCATGATTGCTTGGAGTAGTATTATTTGTGTGTTTGCCCCAGTTTATACTCATGAGGGTATGGAGTAAAATTTTATTTATGTGAATTTAGTTTTATGGATGCATGCATCTATATGAAGGAGATGCATGATGAGATTATCTCATGACATGTAAGTTTATTTGCCTACATGTGTTTTATCAAATCTACTTCCCAAATATATCATGACTTTGGATTTCAGATTTTTGATGACATTTTATAAGTTTTGACTTCACTTGTATTAGTACTAGCATCACGTAGCAAGGTGCTCGTGTGCAGCCTAACCAAATGGAGTATGGTACTTTCCTCTTGTTTGTATCACCACTAATAGCATAGCATGGAGTGTGACCAAACTCGAAGTATATGTCAGTTTAAAGCATGCTCGATTTTTATTGTAGATATGTGTGCAACTTGATGGCGCAATATGATTTTAACACCTATGTTAACACACTAGTTTTGTATGAGAAACTAGTGTCATGTCTATATGGTCATATTTAATTAAGTTTCACTCCACTCGTATTATTACTAGCACCGCGTAGCAATATGCCCGCGGGTAGCATAACTGAGTGAAGTATGGTTATTTACTCTTGTTTGTATCATCACTAACATAGCATAGAATGTAGTGTGACCGAACAAGAGGAGATATCAATTTATATTTTGCATGAGCATGATAAAACCTATGGCAAATTTCATTTCAGTTCAGCTCTATCAGTGCCAAACCATGCATGGGGTAAATATTATGCATAGATATTTTGATGCATCCATATAAGGGAATACATAATCTCTGTTTAATGTATGGCAATGGCCAAGCATGCATCCAGTTTATTTTTACCAAAGTAGACCCTATGCTGATCAAGATCCCTAGGTAGGTAACATGCTGATCTTTGCTTCATGTCTATACGGTTAGCACCACATAAAACAACTAGGTAATCTATTTGGGAGACTAGACTAGGATCTTATATGGAGCAAGTTTATCATAATTTATATCAAGCATATGAGGCTAAATCAATATAGACATTTAATTTTTTACTTGTATCTTGGATTTGTATCAACATGGGGATCGAGATCACCATGTGACCAAACCAAGGAGGGTTAATTTTATTCTTGAGTTGTATCAACATGGGATGCAAGATCACCATGAGACCAAACAAGAATGATTTTATTTATGTGCACCTAATTTGTATCAACATAGGACCATAGATCACTATGAGACCAAGTTAGGATTTGGTGTATTGTCTTGATTCGTATCATCAGGAGATCAAGATCACCATGAGACCAAACCAAGAATTCATTTACTTGACAAGCTAGCTCATTACCGTATATGAGGAAACATCATTCAGGAACAGAGCAATGGAGCTATGAGTATAACTGTCGCCTATTTTTTCACCTTGGGAGTGGAGACGAACAGAAGCTGCCAAGCAGCGACGCAGCGATGAGCGCGTCTGACGGCAAGCGGCCGGCGACGTACGTATATGGTCGATGGCGAGCGGCGTGTATACGGATGCGCCTGGGCTAGCGAGCGATGGCAGGCGAGAGTTGATGATTTTATGATTGGCGCGATCAGCGATAGCAGCGATGAACTGAAGGCGATTGGGGCACGCGAGCGATGGCAAGCGAGCGGGCCGAAAGAGCGCTACTGATGATCGGTGATGGATTATGGCCATAATCCATCTCCGGCTTGCTGCTCGCTTGCTATCGCTCGCGCACCCATGATACACAAAGCAATCGCCTATCGCAAATAGCAATCGCCCTTCAGTCCATCGCTGAATCGCTGCTGCCCCGGAGGAGAGGATCAACCGCTAATCAGAAATCGCCCAGGAGTCCATCGCTGATCAAACACCATCAATCGCTCGTGCCCAGCTAGTCGGCCATCCCTCGCTTGCTCGCATACCAGCCGTCGGCTGTCGTCGTCGCGGGCCGTTTGTCGCCGGAATACGTCGCCGTTCGTCCGCTGTCGGAATACGTCGCCGTTCGTCCACCGTCGGAATACGTCGCGGCCGAGGTCGCTGTCGCGCGGCTGCTATACACAGCCGTAGCTCATCTTCATCATCAAGGCTAGGTGAGAATTCACAGTTATCTTTTCTTCCCCTCTTGGTGATATGCTCGCTGCACTATATATCTCTTCCAAGTAAGTCAAGTTGCTGCTTGTTTTGGTCTCATGATGGTCTTTGATCTCCCATGATGATACAATTCAAGAATATAAATAATGCTTACTTCTTTGGTTGGTCATGTGGTGATTTTTTTATCCCCTAATAATACAATGCAAAGATATAAATACTGTTCATATCCTTGGTCCGGTCACATGGTGATTTTTATCCCCATGATGATACAAATCAAGGATAGAAGAAAATAAATGAAGTTCATATTGATCTAGCCTCATATGCTAGTGAAATTAAGTCATGTTTGCCTTAAAAAAATTGTACTCTGCTCCTATAAGTGCATGATATCTTGATTGGTCTCATGGTGATCTCCGATTCCATGACAATACAATTCAAGAATAGTTGTAACAAAAAGCTCATATTATTTTAGTCTGACGAAAACATATGTCTTGGTAGAAATCAATATTATTTCTCCTTATAAGATGATAAGCTAGTCTCCTAAATGGATGAGCCACTATTGCATATTGGTGTTGCTAGCCGTCTAGGTGTGAAACAAGGATCAAATAAAATATTGCTGCACTGGCCCATCTACATATGCTTGCAGCCTCATGCCAAAGGGTGTCCAGAAAACTAACCGAGTAAGGTGGCTAGAAATAATCATCATTCCTAGCTAGCAACGCGCATGCATGCGTTCTAAAATAGTGAATAGACATAAGTTCACACTACATGCATATGACAAAATAGACCGCATGTAGTAAATTAATTTGGTTAATGCTAATGCATGTTGGATTTAGTCATATTCATACCCATATACTTCAGAATGCATGTATCCTGAAAATTATATTGGATCATATAATACAGCGCATATGCATGTATTCATAACCAAATTACCTATATTCTTGTTTGGTTACACAACAAGCATATCATCTATGCTATGTTAGTGATAATACAAGCAAAGAGAAATTACCGTGCTACACTCGGTTATGCTACACGTGGGCATATTGCTACACGGTGTTAGTAATAATACAAGTGGGGTAAAACTTCATAAAATATGCTCATCGCTAGTCTATTTTAATTACCTAGCCATATGCGATCTAGGGACGATAGAGAACTAGCACATTGCAAAACCAAACTCCATATGTCACATATATGCGTCAATATTAAAGTTATGTGTGTGTATCCCATATGTTAAACACGCTCATAAACTGATATATGCTTCAAGTTTGGTTACACTACAGGCATATATTCTATGCTATGCTAGTGATAATACAAATAAGAAGAAATCAACAAACTCCACTTGGTTAGGCTGCACATGGGCAAACTATTGTCACGTGATGCTAGTACTAATACAAGCAAAGCTAAACTTAACCAAATTATCATGCGGCATACCTATGTGAGAACCGTAGAAAAAATCATGCCTAGCCAAAATCAACTTGCATTTTATACTACCTTTCATGCTAGTAATATAAATGAAGTTGAGCAGAAATTAAACTTGCTGCATATTCAAAATATAGCATGCATCAGAAATCATCAAATAGTCGGTCAGTTTAAATATCGAACCGCCAAATATTAATTCATGGTACTGTTCAAAATGTACAACAAAAGTCTGGCTAGGTGAGTCTTTGAAATAGATAAATCTAGTCTAGAATGCAAATGAAGTAAAATCATCATACGAGCTTCCATGCTCTAAAATCAATTCCCAAAGTCCACACGTTGTTGTAAACCTACATGAAAGTAGACTAGAAGCCCCCATAATGATATCTCCCTGTATATGAAAATATGCACGCAGGGTCAAAATAAAATGAAATGCATATAATCAATATTCCTTGTACTGAAATACATAAGGAATTAAACTGAGCACACAACCTACTCTAAAATGTGTCAGTGCTATATATATTAGTACTAGCCGAAATATAAAAAGCTAGCAGCATGGAGCTATCGTTTCATGCAGGTAGAAATATGCCATACGTGTGCTATGGCCGAAATTGCATGCGTTACTTGGGATACTTCTCTAGTCAGCTAACTAAAATGAAATGATCTTACAAGCAATAAACTTCCAAGCTGATTTAAATTAGTATCCGATGCATGCACATTCCTTGTACTTCTCATATTAGTACAAGCCTCAAATATGACATATGAAATTATATGATTATTCAAAGATGTTTTTGGAACACTTTCCAAGCACGGCGGCGACGACGACAGCGAGGAGGATCTTCCATTTTTTTATTTTATCTTTTGTAATAGTCATGCATTGTAACACCATAGATATTGTTGGAATTCTTAATCAGGGGTTTTCTCTATGGAGATGTAATTAACAGTTCTTTTATGCATATGTAAGAGTTCTGGAAATAAAGTACCTGCAATGCTTGATCCTTTTATTTACTTTATGCTTTCACGCATTAAATTATACTATCTGTCTCTATGACATGGACGCGTATTGATGACGGGAAAATGGGGCGAGAGAAATACACATCCACGTCATAGAGACAGATAGTATAATTTAAATGCGTAAAAGCATAAGGTAAATAAAACGATCAAACATTGCAGGTACTTTATTTCCAGAACTCTTACATATGCATAAAAATACTGTTAATTACATCTCCGTAGAGAAAACCCCTGATTAAGAATTCCAACATAGCTATTACATGACATTACAACATGTGGATACTACAATATATAGAAATACAAGAAGACTACAAAATGTAGAAACTAAAGTCCTCCTCGCTGTCGTCGTCGCTGGCGTGATCGGGAGCACCTAATTTTCTTTGGATTATCACATAGTCATATTTTATACTTGTACACAAGCTGGATGTTTTTACTTGCAGTAATATTTGGAAGTACACAAGTAGAATGCATGCACAGGACACATCGTCCTTAATCAGCTTATTCGTTTAATTATTTGAGAAGTCGCTTTAGCTGACTAGGGGAGCAATCCGATCAGAACATGCATGCATGCATCGCTAGCTGCATATAGCTAGCTCTTCCTATTTTCTTTAGTACCGATGGATGTAGTACTTATCATTTTGCATGCTACAGGAACATAGGAGTAGAGCAACGCATGGATTCGCTTACTACTAGTATCTACACTTGCATTGTAATCTCTACTAATAATATTGCTACAGGTATGGTGGCAGTCGCAAATACGTTTTCAATCCACCCAAAATACGTTTTCAATCCACGTCCGTCCCGCACGACTGCTCCTTTCCTGCATCACGTCCGCCTAGCCGCTGGCATCTTCCTTCTGTGAATTCTACTCGCATACGGAATCCACTCAAGGACTTGGCGAATTCTGCGGCCTCTAGATATGTGCCTAGCGCCTGGATGCCTCCGGTCTCCGGCCTCCGAGGCTCTACCTCCTGCGTGGCCGCCGCTGGCCTCCCCATCCACCTCCGGCGCGGCCTCCGCTGGCCTTCCCATCCACCTCGAGCGCGGCCGAAGCCTCCACTCCTGTTCGCTATTCTTGCGTCGCCCCGCCTCGGCTCCTTACGCTGAGATCTGCCGCCAACTCGGGCCCCTGCGCTGCCGCAGAGCTTCACCCGTGCTCCTCCCTGCATCCCCACGGGTGGACGCCGGCGCGACCCTGCATTAACAATCCCAGCCCCACCATCAGGCAGAGTGCCACCGCCTGGCTACCTCCAGGTCGTGCGCTAGCGACGCATGCACTTCGCCCGGATCCCCTGCTCATCTGCGTCTTCCTTCCCATACCTGACCTTCGCATCCCTGCGTCCTCCATCGATGCCTGATGCCCCTCAGTCTCCCCATGGACAGCGTCCCAGGGCCACGAGACTGCTTCCGGAGGCGCCTCTCTGCTTCGTCCAGGCTGCCGGCAGAAGAAACTCGCGTTGCATATCCACTTCGCCTCAGCTGACAGTGGCCTACTATCGCGTGGCTCCACGGTTGTCTTCTGTGGTCTGCCTTGTTTGTTGAACATGTATTCTTTAGTTAGGTGTATATCTTCTCCTGTTCGTGCATATGCTTGCAAGAGCTAACATTTGTCCAAAATTTCACGCTGTTTTCATTGCGATTGCTTATCTCCCGCTATGACATCTGTTTGGTGACCTACGTCCTCGGGAGCGGTACACTTATGCCTGATCAGCAGTGCACATGTGTTTACCGGGGGTACAAATTGATTATAATTAGGACTGCCGATGTTTCTTTGCTGCTCCTCTCTCTTTCTCTAATATTGATGCACGTCTTATAATCAGAGAATTCATGAACTTATAATGGAATCTGAAAAATTATTCATGAAGTAGATTGCCAGTATATATTTTATATGACTAAACATAACTGGGTCATACGTGTATGCCCAATAGCCACAGATACGTTAGCTCAAGTTAATTTTGTACTATGAACTAAAGCCTTTTATTTATAGATTAAAAAAGACTTTCGAAAAAATTAAAAAATAAGGTATGTATCAAAATTTTCATGTATATTTATAACCAAGATAAAATACTGAAGCCAATTCCATATGTTTTATAAGGATGAAGTAAGGGTAAACAAAAATTGTTTAATTTTCCCTAAGGTGTATCATTGTGAAATAAAATATTTTAAATCCTTAATGTCATATTTATGATATGCAAGTATCCGGCTTCCTCTTACCGCCTCATTGGAATGCCCTTGGAAACTTAAAACGTGTTGTGGAGGCATCATGAACTAATAGTTGGGCCCGCCAAAACATTTCCCTGCTACCCGCCGAGGTACGGACATGTCCGAAACAGTTTTTAACACTGATATATATATGCTGTTAAACATGTAGCATGATCTTGATATGGACACTCTAACATCAAGAAAGAGCATTATTTTTTACGGTGGGATGACAACTGCCAAGAAGATCTTCCATAACGGCAGCATGACCTCATAATTCTTGACGGTAGTAGCATCCCACGAATTTGGTGGGCATGGTTCTAGGCGAGAACTAAATCTCGATACTTTTTTTTTTATAATTATTTATTCCGTAGCAACGCACGGGTTTTTAGCTAGTATGATTAATACAAGCAATTTGAAGATTGTTTATATGGTGGAAAGGTTCGGAATTTAAGAACCGATATATGCTATATGAAGCATGCAGGACGCTTCGCTATACTTAGCTAATTTATCAATTTACTCAGCTAAGTAAAAGGCAAATATTTTTATTTACCTAAAGTCGCTGGTGTGGTATATGACACCTATATTTGCAACCTATGTATGGGATTTGGTTATATTTCAATATTTTCGGATTTGGTTATATTTCAATATTTTCTAGCTCTTTATAGTCATTATTTTATCATTTCTGTAGACTATATAAGACTGGTGACATGAATATATTTTATAGTTTCATCGCACTTGTATTAATACTATCATCACATAGCAAAACTTGTGCCCATGTGTAGCATAACCAAGTGACGTTTGTTGATTTCTTCTTGCTTGTATTATCACTATCATAGCGTAGAATACGCCAGTAGCGTAACCAAACTCGAAGTATATATTTATTTGTAAGCATGTTAGATTTATGATGAACACATGCATACAACTTGATGATGCAATACATGATTTCAGCACCCATGAAAATACACTAGCTATTTATGCAAGACTGGTGTCATGTATTTAGTGAGGTTTTACTCACTTGTATTAGTAGTAACATCATGCAGCAATCTTTTGCCCATGTGCAGCCTAACCAAGCGGAACATCATAATTTCTTCTTGTTTGTATCATCACTAACATAGCATAGCGTGTAGTGTGACCAAACTCGAAGTATATGTCAATTAGTATGTTTAACATATGTGATGCATGCATATAACTTCAATATTGAAGCCAACTTATATTTGGAGTTTGTTTATGTCAATGCGTTGGTTTTCTATTATCCCTAGATTACATATGACTAGGTGATTAAAATAGATTAGCGATGGACAGATTTACCTCACTTGTATTATTATTAACACAGCGTAAAATTATGCCCACAGGTAGCATAACCGAGTGAAGTATGGCAATTTCTTTTTGACTTAGCAAATTTAGCTTAAATAGCATGTGCCTACCACAGCCGCCACCTTGAATTGTATCAACACAGGACTAGAAGTCACCATGCGACCAAAACAAGGAGAGTTTGTCATATGATTAGGATTGGCAAGCACTAGCATAAATATCAAATTTAGCAGCATTTCATCCATCCTAAGTGGCTAAGTATACACTTGATTTGTATCATCATGGATTATAACTTCCATGTGACCAAAACAAGCAGGATTTTGATAACCGTGCATAATGCTAGCAAGCTAATTTAATTCTTGTTTTGGCTCTATACGGCCAGCACCACCAACATGAAACAGTGGCTGATTCATCTAGAGAACTAGAATATAAATGAGAGCAAATTTCTTCTAGCGTATATAGTGCTTCAAGAAATTGAACTATAATGAACTTCACATATGTCATTGATTTGTATCAACATAGGATCAAAGATCACTATGGGACCAAAACAAGATGAGCTTGTTTTTTCCTTCTTGAATTGTATCGACATGGGATCAAAATCACCATGAGACCAAAACAAGAGCTGAACATGATTTCTCTTCTTTAATTGTATCATCATGGGATTAGAAATCACCATGAGACCAATCAAGAGTTGAGCATTATTTCTATCCTTGCTTTGTATCAACATGGGGATCAAAGACTGCCATGAGACCAAAGCAGGAGGTTATTGATTTGGACAAGAGTTAGGTGCTAGAGCGTGTACGGATTGTGCTAAACCATCAACGCATATATAGAGTTGTGAGTTGCTTCCTTTTCTCACCTATACGCGATGGAGACGGCCGACGACGAGCAACGAGCGGCCGGCGACGAAATTCTGGCAGCGAACGGCCGGCGACGACGGACAGTCGGCGGCGTGTATGCGAGCGCGTGCGTGGGCCGGCTAGCTGGGCGAGTGCGAGCGAGCGGTGCGTACGTCGGCGAGCGATGGACTCCTGATTAGCTATTGATCCTCTTCTTTTATAGGCGGCGAGAACGGGATGTCCCGAGGCGGAGTGCGCACGTTTTCTGTAGATCGTGGGTTAGATCGTGGGCATCGTGGATGATTGAAGATATCCTCAAGTTTCCTCGCCGTGGACTTGATATGCCTTCAGATATTCCTAGCTAATGGATCGGTGGAAGCTGGCTAAGAGGCCTGGGGCTGATTAGGCTTGGGAATCACGGTTTGGGCTTTGGGAGTTTTCTAATTGATCCGGCTAGTTGACATGGCAATTAAGATCCAGGCCTATAGCGATGTATGTCCTGGTCATAGACATGGGCTGATCATTACTTCATTATTATATCTCTACTAATAATATTGCTAGAGGTATGGTCCGTGTCCGTAAAATACGCTTTCAACCAATTCAAAATACGCTTTCGTGTCCCATAGCCCCAAACGTTTTTGTTGTTAAAAATTGATTCGATACACCGCTCGTCTGCTAGGTTTGCTGTGCCGCAATTCTATGGAGGACGCACTCACCGCCCGTGACCGGCGTGGGCCGAGCGTCGCCCTGGCTGACTGGCTCTGCGTGAATGAACGCGAGAATAATTTGACTGCTACTCCACAATAGGCAGTGCTCAGAGCTGCGCAGTCCGATCGGCACCGGTGTATCTTCCTCTTCCGCGCGCCCGTGACCCGGGGCTTCTTGCACGGCGACCCCTCCCTCTGCTCCCGTGTTCACGCGTTGTCCGCCGGCCAGGACATCTGTTCTCGGCTTCTCGCTGCTGCAAGCGTCGGCGTCGCGCAGACCGGCCTGCGGTCGAAGGAAGAGGACGCTTCTCGGGAAGAGAACGCTGAGCTACTGGGCATTTGGACTGCGGTCATGTTGATGACGGGCAGTGGCAGCTAGCTGGCAGCGCAACGGACAGACACCGGAGGCTGGATTCAGTTGAGTAAGGGTGGAATCTTCACCAGAAATGTGGCGTATGTAGCAGATTGCCCACAGGTAGGCAGAATTTGTGTGTAGGTATCATCATTGGTTATTTGGAGATTAACATCCAGTGCTTTAGTGAGTTCATGATTAGATAGCAAACATCAGTCCAAGGTTGGCCACTAATCCTGCAATTTCTATTTTTTTAGATACTCCAAAGAGCACAAGAGCTAACTAAATTAGTAGCTGCACATTTTGTGCTAGCAAGCAAAGAAAAAACGTGAGCTCTACTAGGCCTAGAACTAAAATTCAAAACTCTCTTTTAGGCTTTCGGAGATAAATGATCTAGCACCGAGAAATTACATCACATTATATTTAAGGTTTCCAAGCATTACGTTGAATTAGTTCATATCTGTAAAACCGGCGCTTTTGTCNTACAGGTATGGTGGCAGTCGCAAATACGTTTTCAATCCACCCAAAATACGTTTTCAATCCACGTCCGTCCCGCACGACTGCTCCTTTCCTGCATCACGTCCGCCTAGCCGCTGGCATCTTCCTTCTGTGAATTCTACTCGCATACGGAATCCACTCAAGGACTTGGCGAATTCTGCGGCCTCTAGATATGTGCCTAGCGCCTGGATGCCTCCGGTCTCCGGCCTCCGAGGCTCTACCTCCTGCGTGGCCGCCGCTGGCCTCCCCATCCACCTCCGGCGCGGCCTCCGCTGGCCTTCCCATCCACCTCGAGCGCGGCCGAAGCCTCCACTCCTGTTCGCTATTCTTGCGTCGCCCCGCCTCGGCTCCTTACGCTGAGATCTGCCGCCAACTCGGGCCCCTGCGCTGCCGCAGAGCTTCACCCGTGCTCCTCCCTGCATCCCCACGGGTGGACGCCGGCGCGACCCTGCATTAACAATCCCAGCCCCACCATCAGGCAGAGTGCCACCGCCTGGCTACCTCCAGGTCGTGCGCTAGCGACGCATGCACTTCGCCCGGATCCCCTGCTCATCTGCGTCTTCCTTCCCATACCTGACCTTCGCATCCCTGCGTCCTCCATCGATGCCTGATGCCCCTCAGTCTCCCCATGGACAGCGTCCCAGGGCCACGAGACTGCTTCCGGAGGCGCCTCTCTGCTTCGTCCAGGCTGCCGGCAGAAGAAACTCGCGTTGCATATCCACTTCGCCTCAGCTGACAGTGGCCTACTATCGCGTGGCTCCACGGTTGTCTTCTGTGGTCTGCCTTGTTTGTTGAACATGTATTCTTTAGTTAGGTGTATATCTTCTCCTGTTCGTGCATATGCTTGCAAGAGCTAACATTTGTCCAAAATTTCACGCTGTTTTCATTGCGATTGCTTATCTCCCGCTATGACATCTGTTTGGTGACCTACGTCCTCGGGAGCGGTACACTTATGCCTGATCAGCAGTGCACATGTGTTTACCGGGGGTACAAATTGATTATAATTAGGACTGCCGATGTTTCTTTGCTGCTCCTCTCTCTTTCTCTAATATTGATGCACGTCTTATAATCAGAGAATTCATGAACTTATAATGGAATCTGAAAAATTATTCATGAAGTAGATTGCCAGTATATATTTTATATGACTAAACATAACTGGGTCATACGTGTATGCCCAATAGCCACAGATACGTTAGCTCAAGTTAATTTTGTACTATGAACTAAAGCCTTTTATTTATAGATTAAAAAAGACTTTCGAAAAAATTAAAAAATAAGGTATGTATCAAAATTTTCATGTATATTTATAACCAAGATAAAATACTGAAGCCAATTCCATATGTTTTATAAGGATGAAGTAAGGGTAAACAAAAATTGTTTAATTTTCCCTAAGGTGTATCATTGTGAAATAAAATATTTTAAATCCTTAATGTCATATTTATGATATGCAAGTATCCGGCTTCCTCTTACCGCCTCATTGGAATGCCCTTGGAAACTTAAAACGTGTTGTGGAGGCATCATGAACTAATAGTTGGGCCCGCCAAAACATTTCCCTGCTACCCGCCGAGGTACGGACATGTCCGAAACAGTTTTTAACACTGATATATATATGCTGTTAAACATGTAGCATGATCTTGATATGGACACTCTAACATCAAGAAAGAGCATTATTTTTTACGGTGGGATGACAACTGCCAAGAAGATCTTCCATAACGGCAGCATGACCTCATAATTCTTGACGGTAGTAGCATCCCACGAATTTGGTGGGCATGGTTCTAGGCGAGAACTAAATCTCGATACTTTTTTTTTTATAATTATTTATTCCGTAGCAACGCACGGGTTTTTAGCTAGTATGATTAATACAAGCAATTTGAAGATTGTTTATATGGTGGAAAGGTTCGGAATTTAAGAACCGATATATGCTATATGAAGCATGCAGGACGCTTCGCTATACTTAGCTAATTTATCAATTTACTCAGCTAAGTAAAAGGCAAATATTTTTATTTACCTAAAGTCGCTGGTGTGGTATATGACACCTATATTTGCAACCTATGTATGGGATTTGGTTATATTTCAATATTTTCGGATTTGGTTATATTTCAATATTTTCTAGCTCTTTATAGTCATTATTTTATCATTTCTGTAGACTATATAAGACTGGTGACATGAATATATTTTATAGTTTCATCGCACTTGTATTAATACTATCATCACATAGCAAAACTTGTGCCCATGTGTAGCATAACCAAGTGACGTTTGTTGATTTCTTCTTGCTTGTATTATCACTATCATAGCGTAGAATACACCAGTAGCGTAACCAAACTCGAAGTATATATTTATTTGTAAGCATGTTAGATTTATGATGAACACATGCATACAACTTGATGATGCAATACATGATTTCAGCACCCATGAAAATACACTAGCTATTTATGCAAGACTGGTGTCATGTATTTAGTGAGGTTTTACTCACTTGTATTAGTAGTAACATCATGCAGCAATCTTTTGCCCATGTGCAGCCTAACCAAGCGGAACATCATAATTTCTTCTTGTTTGTATCATCACTAACATAGCATAGCGTGTAGTGTGACCAAACTCGAAGTATATGTCAATTAGTATGTTTAACATATGTGATGCATGCATATAACTTCAATATTGAAGCCAACTTATATTTGGAGTTTGTTTATGTCAATGCGTTGGTTTTCTATTATCCCTAGATTACATATGACTAGGTGATTAAAATAGATTAGCGATGGACAGATTTACCTCACTTGTATTATTATTAACACAGCGTAAAATTATGCCCACAGGTAGCATAACCGAGTGAAGTATGGCAATTTCTTTTTGACTTAGCAAATTTAGCTTAAATAGCATGTGCCTACCACAGCCGCCACCTTGAATTGTATCAACACAGGACTAGAAGTCACCATGCGACCAAAACAAGGAGAGTTTGTCATATGATTAGGATTGGCAAGCACTAGCATAAATATCAAATTTAGCAGCATTTCATCCATCCTAAGTGGCTAAGTATACACTTGATTTGTATCATCATGGATTATAACTTCCATGTGACCAAAACAAGCAGGATTTTGATAACCGTGCATAATGCTAGCAAGCTAATTTAATTCTTGTTTTGGCTCTATACGGCCAGCACCACCAACATGAAACAGTGGCTGATTCATCTAGAGAACTAGAATATAAATGAGAGCAAATTTCTTCTAGCGTATATAGTGCTTCAAGAAATTGAACTATAATGAACTTCACATATGTCATTGATTTGTATCAACATAGGATCAAAGATCACTATGGGACCAAAACAAGATGAGCTTGTTTTTTCCTTCTTGAATTGTATCGACATGGGATCAAAATCACCATGAGACCAAAACAAGAGCTGAACATGATTTCTCTTCTTTAATTGTATCATCATGGGATTAGAAATCACCATGAGACCAATCAAGAGTTGAGCATTATTTCTATCCTTGCTTTGTATCAACATGGGGATCAAAGACTGCCATGAGACCAAAGCAGGAGGTTATTGATTTGGACAAGAGTTAGGTGCTAGAGCGTGTACGGATTGTGCTAAACATCAACGCATATATAGAGTTGTGAGGTTGCTTCCTTTTCTCACCTATACGCGATGGAGACGGCCGACGACGAGCAACGAGCGGCCGGCGACGAAATTCTGGCAGCGAACGGCCGGCGACGACGGACAGTCGGCGGCGTGTTATGCGAGCCGCGTGCGTGGGCCGGCTAGCTGGGCGAGTGCGAGCGAGCGGTGCGTACGTCGGCGAGCGATGGACTCCTGATTAGCTATTGATCCTCTTCTTTTATAGGCGGCGAGAACGGGATGTTCCCGAGGCGGAGTGCGCACGTTTTCTGTAGATCGTGGGTTTAGATCGTGGGCATCGTGGATTAATTGAAGATATCCTCAAGTTTTTCCTCGCCGTGGACTTGATATGCCTCAGATATTCCTAGCTAATGGATCGGTGGAAGCTGGCTAAGAGGCCTGGGGCTGATTAGGCTTGGGAATCACGGTTTGGGCTTTGGGAGTTTTCTAATTGATCCGGTTTGGTCATAGACATGGGCTGATCATTACTTCATTATTATATCTCTACTAATAATATTGCTAGAGGTATGGTCCGTGTCCGTAAAATACGCTTTCAACCAATTCAAAATACGCTTTCGTGTCCCATAGCCCCAAACGTTTTTGTTGTTAAAAATTGATTCGATACACCGCTCGTCTGCTAGGTTTGCTGTGCCGCAATTCTATGGAGGACGCACTCACCGCCCGTGACCGGCGTGGGCCGAGCGTCGCCCTGGCTGACTGGCTCTGCGTGAATGAACGCGAGAATAATTTGACTGCTACTCCACAATAGGCAGTGCTCAGAGCTGCGCAGTCCGATCGGCACCGGTGTATCTTCCTCTTCCGCGCGCCCGTGACCCGGGGCTTCTTGCACGGCGACCCCTCCCTCTGCTCCCGTGTTCTCGCGTTGTCCGCCGGCCAGGACATCTGTTCTCGGCTTCTCGCTGCTGCAAGCGTCGGCGTCGCGCAGACCGGCCTGCGGTCGAAGGAAGAGGACGCTTCTCGGGAAGAGAACGCTGAGCTACTGGGCATTTGGACTGCGGTCATGTTGATGACGGGCAGTGGCAGCTAGCTGGCAGCGCAACGGACAGACACCGGAGGCTGGATTCAGTTGAGTAAGGGTGGAATCTTCACCAGAAATGTGGCGTATGTAGCAGATTGCCCACAGGTAGGCAGAATTTGTGTGTAGGTATCATCATTGGTTATTTGGAGATTAACATCCAGTGCTTTAGTGAGTTCATGATTAGATAGCAAACATCAGTCCAAGGTTGGCCACTAATCCTGCAATTTCTATTTTTTTAGATACTCCAAAGAGCACAAGAGCTAACTAAATTAGTAGCTGCACATTTTGTGCTAGCAAGCAAAGAAAAAACGTGAGCTCTACTAGGCCTAGAACTAAAATTCAAAACTCTCTTTTAGGCTTTCGGAGATAAATGATCTAGCACCGAGAAATTACATCACATTATATTTAAGGTTTCCAAGCATTACGTTGAATTAGTTCATATCTGTAAAACCGGCGCTTTTGTCCGTACTTAAAGGCATGTTCGTATGTCGCACTATGTCCACTCTTGGTACGCCCTGCCCTGACTCACAAGAGACCGACCAATTTGAGGTTTATGAGCACACGTTAAATTATGGAAAATGCTAACGATAAGGAGAGGGATCGCGCATCAGGCATCCTCCGCCTCGACTGCTCGACGCGTGTCCCCCAGGAACCCCACCATTTTATCGTCCCCTTCCTTTATCTCCAATTTCGCACACGACCGCCCACTGCTGCCGCCCCGTTGACCAACCGCCGGACCAGGTGCCTCCCGCCGGAGCTCGCCCGATCGGGCCCTGTGGCCGGCCTCCGCCGCCGATGCCGGACCAGAGTTTTTAGGCCATCTTCATTGCAACTTCGCGTGCGGCCATGGAGATCACGGCGCAGTCGCCGCCCCCATCTTTTTGCCCTCGGATGTCACGGTGGAGGGAGGCATGGCCAAGCTCGCGAGGCCCGGAGCCGGCACCGCGGCCCGGGTCACCGTGCCCTCTCCTTCGTCCAAGTCCATACCTTCTCCATGAAGCTCCGTCGTTTTTACTGCAACCTCCGGCTGTGTTCCCTTCTCGACGGTCACAAGGACAACGGCCGGCACCTCCGGGCGCCAATCGGAGTCCGGGTGCTGCAAGCGGGGGTGCCTGTGCTACTCAGTTTCATTTTGAAGAAATTTGAGAATGTCTTTGCTACCACTGTTATATGTTTTTGCTTTATTCGTGATATGAAAATGCTCTCCGGAAGATTTCTTCTGCTACAATGGCTTCGTTATTTTTGCGTCAAAGTCTCGTCGGAGAATCTCGTCGAAGTTTTTCCTCCATGATGCTACAACAGAAGATTTTTGTTGCTACATTTGATCCGTGCTTTTGCATCATTAGAACATAACTTTTGCTACATTTACTCTGTAGATTAGCATTGTACAGTCGTCGGAGGACTTCGCCGGATTTTTTTTTTTTGCTCCGATGCTACATTAGTACAATTTTTTTGCTCTGACGTCTTCGGCGAGGTCTCTGGCAAAATCACTTCGCCGGAAAAAATTGCTATGATGCTTCAATAGTACAAAAAATTTGCACCGACGTCTCCGGCGAGGTCTCCAGCGAGATCCATGTTGGAGCAGTCTTTTTTGCGTCGAACCGTTTTCTGCTGCATTGGTACATTTATAGAAGCAAAAGCAGGGATTTTTTGCTTCACGAAAGCAATTTTGGGATTTTAGTGCGAAACGTTTTTGCTTCATTCATACAATTGTTTTGCTCTAACGAACCGTTTTCTGCTGCATTGGTACATTATAGGAGCAAAAGCGGGATTGAGGAAATCTGGAGGGACACGTGTCAACACGAGAGGTCGGAGGATCGCTAGGAAAAATCCTTCGAAGGACGCTCAGTCCTTTCCTTAAATTATTTCATATCTGTTGCAATGCATAGCCACTTCAATGTGGAATATGGGCTGCAAAAAATAATTTCAAAATTGGGGCCCAGCGTCATATCCCCTATGCGAACCGGATTGGTTGTTCAAGGATCACATCGGTGTCAGCGGGCAAGATAAAAAAAAGTCCTCATGCCACTAATCCCCAAGAAAACTGAAGAATGCCACCCAATTAAAAATATCTGATTTTCACCGAATCTTCTATTTTTATTGACCCGTTGCAACGCACGGGTATTGTGCTAGTACTAATTATAACGCGATGCCGGTAAATCCATGCAACGTTGTAGAGTTGCACGTAGTTTACTTGGTTATGACCCAATAATTGATTTCTACATAAGTTGTGACATTTCTTTGGTGAAATCTTTGTACAAAATATTGCTATTTATTTTATTATGACACGATCGTATTTTATAGGGTTGTCGGGATGGTGGCGATATTTTAGTCCCGCGATCAAATATTTCATGAAATATATTGTCGCTCCGATGGCGAGAAATTCTGACAAGATTTAAATTCATCTCGCTGACATTTACTTAGCCAATGAATTTATCCGGGGCTTGATGATGCATAATTTACCTTCTCTTTATTCGATGGCAAATTTATTTCTTAGCACTCTATTTTATTATTTTCTTCATATTTCATTAACACCCGTTTCTCCTTTGTATTTGAAGACAAAATCGGTGTCAACAGTAGGCCCTTGGACATCTTCTATCTGCAACTTCCCATCCTTGAGTGACAACTCCTTCAGATGCATCTTCAGCTCCCTCATGTATGGATTAATGATGTCTGCAAGTGAGTTCTTCTCGGTTGAACCAGACGAAGACATGGTGACTCTAAAGCTGAGATCAACTCCTGACAGAAATAGCTCGAAACGAAAACACGACGAGAAAACGATATACAGACCTCGGGCAATCCGGGGGTTATATAGGCAAAAATTAAACATCAAGACAAAATCACAGGAGGAAACCAGGGACGGAAACGAGCTCCGGGGTGCTCTCACCACAGGGCGGCGCGGCCTAGGGTGGGCCCGCGCCCCTGGTGGTGAGGAGCCACCGGACTCCGTCTCCTGCCCGTTTTCGTCTCGTGATTTTTCATATTTAATAAAAACAACAAAAATATTAATGGAAATGTTTAACGCGAACCTTTTCTGACTAGAACTGTTACCTATTCGAAAACAAACTCTGCAGGTTCCTGCATATTGTCCTGGATGAATTCTTATGGAGTCACCATTTGAATAACATCAACATCTTCATTATAAAAATCTCCAGCAATATAATGGTTGAGTCTTTGCCCATTCACCACTTGTGTAGTGTTATCTTTTAACGAAGCAATCTTTATCGCACCTGAGCGATACACCTCTTCAATAACATAGGGCCCTTCCCATTTTGAGAGTAATTTTCCTGCAAAAAATCTGAGACGAGACCTATACAATGGAATTTTCTCACCAACATGAAACTCTCTCTTAAGAATTCTCTTATCATGCCATTGCTTGACTTTCTCTTTGAAAAGTCTGGCATTCTCGTAAGCTTCATTTCTCCACTCATCTACAGAACTCAAATCAAGCAACCTTTTCTTACCGGCGAGTTTAAAATCCCTATTAAGCTCTTTCACTGGCCAAAAAGCTTTATGTTCTAATTCTAAGGGCATGTGACACACTTTTCTGTAAACCATCTTGTAAGGAGACATGCCCATGGCATTCTTATAAGCAGTTCTATAAGCCCATAAAGCATCGTTTAACTTGCCAGCCTAGTTTTTCCTAGATCTATTAACAGTCTTCTGCAAGATAGACTTGATCTCTCTATTAGAAAGCTCTACCTGCCCACTAGTTTGGGGATGATAAGCAGAAGCAATTCTATGATTAACGTCATATCTAGCAAGAGTTTTTCTAAAACCACCGTGAATAAAATGAGAACCTCCAGTCAGTCATAAGATACCTAGGTACACCAAACATAGGAAAAATAACATCCTTAAGCATTTTTAACGAGGTCTCACCATCGGCACTCTTTGTAGGTATGGCTTCTACCCACTTGGTAACATAATCAACAACAACAAGTATATGAGTATAACCTTTAGAAGGAGGAAAAGGACCCATAAAGTCAAATCCCCAACAATCAAATGGTTCAATAACAAGAGTGTAACTCATAGGCATTTCATTATGTCTAGAAATATTACCAACTCTTTGACATTCATCACAAGATAAACCATACTTTCTAGCATCTTTAAAAAGGGTTGGCCAATAAAAACCTGATTGTAGAACCTTTTGTGCAGTTCTATCTCCAGGATGATGTCCCCCATAAGCACTACCATGGCACTTTCTCAATATTTCTTGTTGCTCATATTCTGGAACACATCTTCGCATAATACCATCAACTCCTTCTTTATATAAGTGTGGGTCATCCCAAAAGTAATGCCTCAAGTCGTAAAAGAATTTTCTTCTTTTCTGAGCTGTAAAGGTTGGAGGCAAATACTTGGAAACAATAAAGTTAGCATAATCAGTATACCAAGGATTCTCTCTCGAAGTTACATTTATTGAAGCCAACTATTCATTTGGAAAACTATCATTAACAGGAATAGGATCAAAAGAAACATTTTCCAATCTAGACAAATTGTCAGCAACAGGATTTTCAGCACCTTTCCTATCTACAATATGCAAATCAAACTCTTGTAAAAGCAACACCCATCTAATAAGCCTAGGCTTAGCGTCCTTCTTCGACATAAGATAGTCTAATAGCAGCATGATCTGTATGAATAGTAACTTTAGAATCAACAATATAAGGTCTAAACTTATCATATGCAAAAACAACAACAGGAAACTCTTTCTCAGTAGTAGCATAATTCTTCTGAGCAGCATCAAGAGTCTTACTAGCATAATGAATAACATTTAACTCTTATCTACGTGCTGTCCAAGAACAACACCAACAGCAAAATCACTAGCATCACACATAATTTCAAAGGGTAAATTCCAATCAGGTGGTTGAATAATAGGAGCAGTGGTTAAAGCCTTCTTAAGAGTTTCAAAAGCTTCCTTACAATCATCATCAAAAATAAATGGTACATCTTTTTGAAGAAGATTAGTAAGAGGCTTTGAAATCTTAGAGAAATCTTTAATAAACCTCCTATAGAAACTAGCATGGCCAAGAATACTATAAATACCTTTAACATCCCTGGGACAGGGCATTTTCTCAATTGCTTCAACCTTTGCTTGGTCAACTTTGATACCTCTTTCGGATATTTTATGTCCAAGAACAATTCCTTCATTCACCATAAAGTGGCATTTTTCTCAATTTAGAATAAGATTAGTTTCTTCACACCTCTGCAAAACTTTATCAAGATTGTGCAAATAATTATCAAAAGAAGTTCCATAGACGGAGAAATCGTTCATGAAAACCTCCACAATTTCCTCACAAAAACCATGAAAAATAGCAGACATGCATCTTTGAAAAGTAGCAGGAGCATTGCATAAACCAAACGGCATACGTCTATAAGCATAAGTTCCATAAGGACAAGTAAAAGTGGTTTTCTCTTGATCTTGCTTTTTAACAGCAATCTGAGAGAAACCGGAATAACCATCAAGAAAACAAAAATGAGTCTTCTTAGACAACCTCTCTAACATTTGATCTATAAACGGTAAAGAATAATGATCTTTCTTAGTAACTTTGTTTACCTTTCTAAAATCAATGCACATCCTATAACCAACTACAACCCTTTGAGGAATAAGCTCGTTGACGAGGGTTAACTCGACAAATGTCCTAGATGAAGGACTTAGGATCGGGGAGATAGGGCGTCGGATGAACTCGAAGGTAAAGTTAGTCGAAATAAGTGTGTATCGAAAGTAAAATTGGGTATTCAACCTGGCTTGCTTTCAATCTGCCCCACACCATCCCCTCCTGGCCCCTATATATAGGTGGCCAGGTCTCGAGGATCGGGTCGAGTTCGATACAGATTACAAATATCGATATACGGTAACAACTCGTATTCGACTATCATTACAATTGGGCCTAACTTAACGGGCCTCAGGGGTACTCAACTAACGGGCTCTATTAGCTATACCCTTGTCAGTAGCCCCTGAGATTCTACCAGAATTGTAGATTCAGGTTGAATCTCTAATCTTCAAATCTTCGACTTGATCAATTTCTTCATATCTTCAAATCTTCGACTTGGTCTTTCGACTTATAGTTCATGATAACAATCTGCTCGCAAGGGGTTTTGATGATCAAGCCTGACAACTCTGACGGATCAAGAGGTCAGTTAACTGCCGGAACAGATACTTGCCACCTACTTCAAATTCAATCCCCTTGGACTTGAATTTGGGATACCGGTCAAACCCATTCTTTTGCCGCATTTAGGACTTACAAAGAATGAATCCCAGTAGTTCTCAGGGTACCCAGTGCGTCCAACAGGATTTTCTTCGCGTCGTAGACACGGATACATACCAGCAGAGCGCATCCATGTGCGTATACCAGGCCACACAGGACGGATCCTGGGGTCTTACCTTCGTGACAAGTCACGGCATTCGAGTTTCATTGTGATAACGCAACTCGAGAATCTTATGTCGCAGTCAAATTTTGACTGAAAATATTCGGGTTTCTACAACCAAAAAACTCGCTCCCGATAGGAGTAATCCTTCTTCACTTTGTGGAATACGCAGTTGAAGTTTTATATGCTTATCCTTCTTCATCTCGATATTGATTATCTCATCTCTATCGGGTGCGCGCTCAGCGCTCCCGATAGGAGTAGCCCCCGAGGCTATGTTTGGCGACTTGTAGTCAAGCATAGGCTCAAAGTTCAGCTCTTCGTTCTTCTCTGGATGTCTTACTATTTGGCGAGCCCCCGAGTCCAAGTCGAGGTTTCCATATCATGCGATCATAGTCTTCTGTTCTTGTTTTTCTTTGTTGATATTATCGTCTGCTGTACGCAGAATTTAACTCCTGCTGTAAAATATGTTTATGGGCTATGTCGTAGCACGAGGGCCCAATAATACGCGCTTATAAATAAAGCACCATCTGGTAAAGGAAAAAACCCTAATCAGATTCTTCCTCCGCCGCCTCATCTTCTCTTCTCCATCTAGTGTTTCTCCGAGGTTTTTCTCTTGTGCTTATGGCAGATGCTGAAGGTTCCCGTCTGAACCTTGGCTCCCCGGCGGCGCCACGAGGTCGGGGTTGCCCTCGTGGCAGCAAGAACAAGAACACCGCACCGGCCGCCGCAGGAACTTCTTTGGATGCTCCGGCTAAGCGCCGTCCCGGCCGCCCACCTGGTAGCAAGAACAAACCCAAAGTGACTAACGTCGCTCCAGGTCCAATCGCTCCTCCTTCTGCTGCTCCAGCTGCTCCTGCTGCACCTCCCCGGATCTTTTCTTTCCTTTGTATTGCCATGGCGCAGTGCCACGAGATTCAGCGCCTGCCGCTGAATTTTACGAAGTTTATGGATGGCCACGAACTGCGAGAGGCGGTTCTCCGTGAACAGTCTGGCGGTGGCCTTCCCTACGAGGTGGAGGTGTGGTATGATGGCGACGGCGAGCAGTACTTCCGAGGTGGCTGGGCGCAATTTGCTGAGGACCACGACATCCATCAGGGTTTCTTCATGGCCTTCGACTTCCATATCGGTACGTCGAAGTTTGACGTGAAGATCTATGATGGCACTCTTTGCCAGAAGGAGTATGAAGCTTGAAGCCCGCTTTTATTAGGATCTGCTATCCATGTAATTTCGTTTGATAATGTCTTTCCTGCAATGATATTTGTAATAAATACTCGTACTTTGTGTCGACCTCTTTTGCTAATACCATGAGAACAAGTCATGTTCTAAGGTATGCTTTTCCATATATCGGGTTCTTTGCGAACCAATAAATGTAAAGATAATATCGGGTTCTTTTTATGAACCAAATTTTCGGGTTGTGTAAACAACCTTTTAGTAAAAGAAAACCTCCAACTTGTCATAATAATTCTTTTCGTACGACCTAGGGGGTTGAAGCCCCTGAGCGGAGAGGTAAAAAATAATTGTACAACTTTCGTCGAGTTCAACCCAAAGAACCCGACATGTTGCCTCATGTTCTGGGTTCAGAAGGCGAACTCAAATTTATTGAAACTATACTTAGTCTACGCGTAAAAAGGTCGTAGCTGTTCTGCATTCCACGGGTTGCTCTCATCCTTCCCAGTCTTCTTGTCTTGTAGTCGATATGCTCCTCCTGGTATTACTTCGGTGACGATGTAGGGTCCCACCCAAGGGGACTCCAATTTGCCGTGGCTGTCTTGCCTGAGTCGCAAAACAAGGTCTCCCACCACGAAGGATCGTGGACGAACTCGACCACTATGGTAGTTTCGTAGGCTTTGTTGATATTGTGTAGCCCTTTCTAATGCTTTGTCTCTTGCTTCATCCAATGCATCGACATTATCTTGCAATGCTTCTGTTGACGTTGTCTCATCATACGCTGTCACTCTTGGAGCCTCGTGTGTCACTTCGACTGGAAGCACGGCTTCGGCGCCATGGACCAGGAAGAAAGGAGTTTCTTGAGTTGCTGCATTAGGAGTAGTTCTTAGACTCCAAAGAACGCAGGGCAATTCTTCTACCCAAGCGCTCTTGGCTTTCTCAAGAGGTGCTAAGAGCCTCTTTTTTATTCCACTACATATTAGGCCATTGGCTTTTTCGACTTGCCCGTTTGTCTTCTGGTGTGCCACAGATGCGAATTTGAGCTTGATCCCCAACCCTTCGCAGTAACTCTTGAATTCCTTTGAAGTGAAATTTGTCCCGTTGTCTGTGATAATGCTATATGGTACACCAAAACGGAAAACTATCGACTTGATGAAGCTGATTGCTGCTGTAGAATCTTGAGTTGTTACTGGGGCCGCTTCTACCCACTTGGTGAATTTATCGACTGCCACTAGCATGTAGACATGCCCTCCTGGCCAAGATTTGTGCAATTTTCCCACCATATCGAGGCCCCATTGTGCGAAGGGCCAAGATAATGGTATTGTTTGCAGCTCCGCTGCTGGTGCATGCGGCCTGGATGCAAACCTTTGACATGCTTCACACTTTCGAACTATATCTTTTGCGTCCTCGATGGCTGTTAGCCAATAGAATCCCGCTCGAAAAGCTTTTGCCGCTATTGCTCTGCTGCTGGCGTGATGGCCGCATACTCCGCCGTGTATATCTTTCAATATTGCTTGCCCTTCCTGAGGCATTACACAATGCTGTAAAACGCCGGTAATACTTCTCTTGTATAATTTCCCTTCCAGCACGACAAACGCTTTTGATCTTCGAGTTATCTTCTTGGCCTCCACTGCATCTTCTGGTAATTTTTTATTTATCATGTACGCGAGATATGGCTGCATCCATGTTTCTTCTATCATCATGATCTCCTCTGGTTCTGATGTAGCCCCCGAGCCTGCTGTGGTAGTCGAATTTTTTCCACTTTTGATGGATCTCTCCACTATTTCCTCCCAAAATACTCCGGATGGCACAGGTAAACACTGTGACCCGATATTTGCTAAAGTGTCAGCTTCTTCATTGTTGTTCCTGCTTATGTGCGAGACTTCGCATCCATCGAACGTTCCTTCTAGATAATGGTACAAATTTTTGTAGGCCATCATGTTGTCGTTGATTGTGTCACATCTGTTCATAACTTGCTGAACAACAAGGTTGGAATCTCCAAATATTTTTAGGCGAGTTGCTCCACATGCTTTAGCCATTTTCATTCCGTGCAACAAGGCCTCATACTCCGCTTCGTTGTTGGAGGCCTGCGGGAAGCTCATCCTTAAGACGTACTTTAATTTGTCTCCGTGAGGTGATATCAACACCACTCCTGCGCCTGCGCCTTGGACTCTCTTAGAACCGTCGAAGTACATTGTCCAAGTACTCGATAAATCTGGTGGTCCCGTGCTTTGCAACTCGAGCCACTCTGTTGTAAAGTCTGGCAAGACTTGCGACTTGATTGCCTTCCTTTTTTCGTACGTGATGTCCATGGGAGATAACTCGATTCCCCACAAAGAGACACGTCCTGTTGCTAGAGGGTTGTTCAATATATTCGACAGTGGCGCTTCATTGACCACTATGATTGGGTGTACCGCAAAATACTGTCATAGTTTACGCGCAGTTGTGAAGACACTGTATGCCAACTTCTGATAGTGCGGGTACCTCTGTTTGGTTGGAGATAGCACTTCACTGATGAAATATACCGGCCTCTGAACGCCATGAGCTTTTCCTTCTTCACTTCTTTCGACTACTAGAACTGTACTCACCACCTGATGAGTTGCGGCGATGTACAATAGCAGTGGCTCTTTTTCTCTTGGTGCGACCAGCACTGGTGGCGTGGAGAGCACTTTTTTCAACTGTGCAAACGCTGCATCTGCTTCTTCTGTCCACTCAAATTTATCGTCTGACTTCTTCATAAGCGCATAAAAAGGAAGCGCCTTCTCCCCTAGTCGAGCAACGAAGCGACTTAGTGCCGCGACACGTCCTGCCAGCTTCTGTACATCGTGGAGTTTCGTGGGTTTCCCCATTGTTAGAATTGCTTGAATCTTCTCTGGATTTGCCTCTATTCCTCGTGCTGATACCAAGAACCCCAAAAGTTGCCCTGCTGACACCCCGAAGGAACACTTTGTCGGGTTCAACTTAAGCTTGTACTTGTTCAGGTTGTCGAATGTTTCTGCTAAGTCGCCGATTAAGGATTTCTCTTCTCTTGTCGTGATGACTACATCATCAATGTAGACTTGGATATTGCGTCCTATTTGGCTCCCGAGGCAGCTTTGCATCATCCGTTGATAAGTTACTCCTGCATTTTTTAGGCCGAACGGCATTACCTGGTAGCAAAATACTCCGTATGGTGTGATGAAGGCTGTTTTTTCTTCGTCCTCTTTCTTCAATTTGATCTGATTGTAACCAGAATACGCGTCCAAAAAGGAAAGCCTTGCACATCCCGCTGTGGAATCAATTATCTGATCGATGCGAGGTAGCGGGAAGGGATCCTTTGGGCAATGCTTATTGAGAGATGTGTAGTCGACACATACTCTTTGTACGTATGTATTCTTCTTGGGTACTATGACTGGGTTCGACACCCAACTCGAAGTTTTGATTTCTCTGATAAATCCGGCATTTTCTAGCCTGTGTAATTCTGACGCTATCGCCTTCCTCTTCGGTTCATCAAATCGCCTCAATGGTTGCTTGACTGGTTTTGCCTTAGGATCTACATTAAGTGCGTGCTCGACGAGTTCCCTGGGAACCCCTGGCATGTCCGATGGACACCAGGCGAAAATTTCCTAGCGCTCACGGAGGAACTCGACGAGCGCGCCTTCCTATGCGGGATCCAAGTTCACCGCAATTGATGTCGTCTTGTTTGGATCTGTAGGGTGGACCTGAATTTTCTTCGAGTCCTGCGTTGTGTCGAAAGCCTTATCTGGTAGGGATCGTCCAACGTCGGGTAGCACATTATGATCCGTTTCTCCTTTCAACCTCTCATATTCTGCTGTCATGCCGAAAGTTTGTGCCATCCTGTTGAATTCTCGGTCGCATGTATTGGCTACTTCAAAGCTCCCTTGTACCGTAATTGTTCCTTTGGGCCCTGGAATTTTTAACGCGAGATACGCGTAATGTGGTACTGCCTTGAACTTTGCAAATGCTGGGCGTCCCAGGATTGCATGATATTGCGATGGCCAGTCCATGACTTCGAACTCCAGCTTCCCTCTTCTATAATTTTCGCTGCTGCCAAAGCAGACATCGAGTTCTATCCTTCCCAAAGGGTAATTTGCTGCTCCTGGTACTATTCCGTGGAAAGAGCAATCTGTTGGCTTCAGACTCGTTAGTGAGATGCACATTGCTTTTAGTGTTCTAGCATATATTAAGTTTATGCCGCTCCCTGCATCCATGAACACTCTTCCGATGTCGTATCCTCCTATTTGCGCCTTTAGAACCATAGGCGAGTGGCCCGGCCTAGGAACTTTCCTTAGGTGGTCTGCTCTGCTGAACTTGACTGGTTGCTCTGACCACCGTAGGTACTCTGTGGTAGCTGGTGGCGATGATATTGCTAGGTTTACTTGCCTAGATATGCTCTTTCGCTCTTTCTTTGACTTGGGCACCGGCTGAATCATAGCTGATATGTATACTTTTGACTCTAGGTGCCTTGCTGGTCTTTGCATTTGATATCCTTGATTTTTACGTCTTTCTCCTTGCCTTCCTTCTTGACTTGAGCCCATGGCGCCTTGCAACCTTAGAAATGTTCTGCAATCCTTCATCTGGTGATTTGACACCCTTTTCCCGTCGAGATACGCGTAGTGGATTCGACAAGGTCCGTATAGCATATCCTCGGCCGAAGGACCAGAGTATCTTGATTTCTCTTCTCCTTTTGCCTGAAATCTCCTACTTTCATACCCTTCCTCTTCTTCTGGTACATAGCCCGCGGCTACCTGATATCGCCTTCCTTGGTTACCCCCGCTGCGGTGTCGCCTCCTCTGTCGACTCATTCTGTCGACTTCTGGCGAACGTCCTCTTTTATTGTTATACGCGTCCTCTCCGTCAGCGAATTTGTTAGCTTACTCCATTAGCTCAGCTACTGTCGTCGGTCTTGTTCTTCCTATTTCTTCCACAAGATCTGAGCGGCGAAGTCCTTCCAAAAAGGCGTATATTGCTCGTTCGTCAGAGACGTCCTCTGATGAGTTTTTGATTACACTCCAGCGTTGTATATAAGAACGTAGCGTTTCGCCTTTCCTCTGCACACATGCTTTAACTTCTTCCAATGATTCTGGGCGTTTGTAGGTGGAACGAAAATTTCTTGTGAATCGACTTTCGAGTTCCCCCCAGCTTCCAATGGATTCGTCGGGTAGGGTGTTCAACCAGGACCGGGCGGCGCCGGTGAGGTGCAGCTGCAAACTTTGCATTGCAGTCGCCTTTGTTCCCCCTAATATCTGCACTGCCTGTAGATAGTCTGATAGCCATAAGGTGGGTTCCTGCGACCCGTCGTACTTATTCTGGTCGTGTGGTAGTTTGAATCCTTTGGGTACCCGCGTTTTGCGAACTCTACGAGTAAAGCATAACGCACCCATATCTTTATCATCGTCTTCGTAATTCTCTTCCCTCCAAGCATGTCGCGATTTATTTACTCGAGCTTGTGCTATTATACTTCTTGCATCCTCCTTCTTTTTCTTTTGCTTTTTCTCTTCTGATGACTCGCTATAGTCGCTGTCTGTGCGGTTGTATCTGAACTTCTTTTTGTGGCTTGTCGACTTTATCTCTAGGTCTTGTTCCTTGATCTTTCCTTCTACTATTCCGAGACTTCGTATCGCGGCTCGGTGCATATCTTCTCGCGGGTCCCCATGCTCTGGTCTTGTGGCTAGTAAATACGCTTGTGCTGCTGCCAATGCCGCCTCTGGCGTTTTTTGTAGCTGGTCATCTTCCTCCTCTTCTAGCTGTGGGGTGGGGCTTCTCGAGTACCCTTCTCCTCTACCGCATGCTGTCGTTCCCCTGCTGTGTTTTGGATCTCCGCGCCTTTCTCTGCTATAATCCGACTCTTCACTATAGTCTTCCCAGTATTCCTCCCTTGATATACTGTTTCTGTCTTGAATCATCATGTCTCTTTCCTCCCTTAGTTTCTTCTTGTGTTGGTATAATGCATACTGATATCCCATTAGAACTTCTCTTCTCGATCCTTTGGGTACTTCTGTACCATGATTAATGGCTGATTTGATCATTCTCCATTCACCAGCCGAGACATGGACTTTCTCTTTTTCCTTTTTGTTGTGATCTTTCACTTTGTCGACTTGCCTGTCGACATTTTTACTTCCTTCGCTGTTGTTTCCTTCTTCTGCCTCAGTGATAATGACGCATAACTGATGTACTTTGGAGACGCCGCTGCTTCCTACGGCGAAGTCCTTTGTATTGTTGTGTATCTGACACGCTTTTCCTTCTGAGTCGAAATTTTCTTGAATTTCGTCGCCTTCTGCGATTGATGTTTTTTCTAAACTGATCGGCGAGTTTACCTCGCTGGAAGAACCTTCTGATGACTCCAATATTTCCTCTGTTTCGGGCTTGTTTGCCAACGGATCTTGTTTCGTCGGATCCGAAAGGCGGGATGAACCCGATGGCCCGATGAGGATGCTCAAGCTTCCGATGGTTAGCTCCACCTCTTGACTTCCGTCGACTTCTGGACTGTTGTCGGCTAAAAGCGAAAAAGCCGTCGAATTCATGATTCCAACGCCCTGGTCCCCACGGTCGGCGCCAATTGACGAGGGTTAACTCGACAAATGTCCTAGATGAAGGACTTAGGATCGGGGAGATAGGGCGTCGGATGAACTTGAAGGTAAAGTTAGTCGAAATAAGTGTGTATCGAAAGTAAACTTGGGTATTCAACCTGGCTTGCTTTCAATCTGCCCCACACCGTCCCCTCCTGGCCCCTATATATAGGTGGCCAGGTCTCGAGGATCGGGTCGAGTTCGATACAGATTACAAATATCGATATACGGTAACAACTCGTATTCGACTATCATTACAATTGGGCCTAACTTAACGGGCCTCAGGGGTACTCAACTAACGGGCTCTATTAGCTATACCCTTGTCACTCGTTATTCTCATTAGGCACAACAGTGATACCTCCTTTCTTAGGAACACAATGAATAGGACTAACCCATCTACTATCAGCAATAGGATAAATAATACCAGCATCAATGAGCTTCAATACCTCATTTCTTACCACTTCCTTCATCTTGGGAATTAAACGGCGTTGATGTTCAACAACTGGCTTTGCATCTTCCTCCATGTTAATAGCATGCTAACATATAGTAGGATAAATCCCTTTTAAATCATCAAGGGTATATCCCATAGCTCCTCGGTGTTTCCTCTATACTTCCAATAACCTTTCTTCTTCCTTCCCTGAATTTTAGAACTAATAATAACAGGATATATTTTCTTATCATCTATATAAGCATACTTAAGATCCTCAGGTAAAGGTTTTAATTCAAAAATAGAATCTTCCTTAGGTGGCAAAGTGGTACCAAGATCCTCCACAGGTAAATTGTGCTTAATCAACGGTGGTTGGCGAAGAAGAATATCATCAATCTCTTCTCTTTCTTTCTTGAAGACGTCACTTTCATGGTCCTCCATAAATTGCTGCAAAGCATTGTTAGGAGCAAGAGCAATAGAGGCAAGCTGTTCAATTCGAAAATTTTCATTAGGCAATTCATTTTCATAAGGAGTTTTAGCGAACTTAGAAAAATTAAACTCATAAGACTCACCGTCGAACTTAGTCACAACTTTCTCCTTCTTACAATCTATCATAGCACTACAAGTATTCAAAAAGGGTCTACCAAAAATAATAGGGCAAGTTTCACTAGCCTCCTTACCGAGTACTAGAAAATCGGTAGGATATTTAGTCTTACCACATAGAACTTCCACATCTCGAACAATACCAATTGGCAGGACAGTCTCTCTATTAGCCAGCTGAATAACCACATCAATATCTTCAAGTTCACAAGGGGCAATTTCATGCATGATTTCTATGTAAAGCTCATAAGGAATAGCACTTGAACTTGCACCGATGTCACATAAACCATAATAGCAATGATTGCCAATCCTGACAGAAATAGCAGGAACACTTGCTTTCCTAGGCCTACTAGGATGTGAAACAATGTTAGAAGCATCTTCACAAAAGACAATATGTTCATCTCCTACATTTTTAGTAACAAGGTCCTTCACTATAGCCACATGAGACTTAATAGTAATTTGCTCATTAGGTTCTACAGCTTTCTTGGTACTTTTATTAAGCACGCTTATCAAAGTGGAATGCTCCTTTACCTTAGCAGGGAAAGGTGTTTTCTCAAAATAAGGTTCAGGCAAAATGCGATCAACAGTACAAACTTCAGTAGTTATAGCAGAAATATGACTAACAGAATCTTTATAAGGCGCATGATATTTGTTCTAATCTTTCTTTGGAACATCAAGATAAGAAGCAAAGGCCTTAAAACAGTTAGCAAGTATCTGAGAATCAAGACCATAAACAGTGCTAACATTATAAAAGTCATCGGTTCCCATAAAATCTTTAATGCATTCATAATCATAATTTATACCTGACTTCCTACCTTTGTCATTTTCCCATCCTTCAGTATTTTCTTGAATACGATCAAGAAGATCCCACTTAGCTTCTTCTTTCATGCACATAAATGATCTAGAGTAGGAAGCATCCAATAAATCCTTATCGTGAAGAGTAAGCCTCGCATAAAAGTTATTAATAACAATGTTGCTGGGAAGCTCATGAGTGGGGCATCTGAGCATTAGTGACTTCAATCTCCCCCACGCTTGGGAAATACTCTCTCCATCATGAGGCCAAAAGTTATATATTTGATTATGATCTTTATAAATTTCACTTGGAGGATAAAATTTGGAATAAAAGAGAGGTACAATTTCCTCCCAAGCAATAGATGGACCATCCTTTAGCAGCCGATACCACTCCTCAGCTCTGCCTTTCAGTGATAAAGAGAATAACTTCATCTTAAGCTGGCTTGATGAAATACCTGCACACTTGAACAACTCGCATAATTCATGTATAAAGAGTAAATGATCACCCGGATGGACAGTTCCATCTCCTAAATAGCAGTTGTTCATAACACGTTCAACAATTTTCATAGGTATTTTAAAAGGATCTAATTGAGCAGGTGGTGGTGGTTCATCCACATCCCCAACAGTGGTAGTAGTGTTCCCAAATAGGAAACCAAATGGAGAACTCTCCATAGCAAGATACAATAAAAATAAAAGACAGAAATAAAAACAATACTCACAGCGATGGTTACCTTTACCAATTCTACTCTTCAATAGCGCTTTATTCCCCGGCAACGGCGCTAGAAAATTAGCTTGATGCGGGCAGGATGACCAACCAGTTGGGAACCCCAAGAGGAAGGTATGATGAGCACGGTAGCAAGTTTTCCCTCAGTAAGAAACCAAGGTTTATCGATCCAGTAGGAAAAAGCCAAACTCCAGAAGGTGATGCTTGCTAGCTTCGTGACACTCCAGCAAGGGCGCCGTTTACGACACTTGTTAGTGCGTCTTCAACCTGCACACAACACAACAAAATACTTTGCTCCCAACTTACGATGAGATTGTCAATCTCATCGGTTTGCTGTAAACAAAGGTATGAGCGTATCGAGTGGAAAACAATAGTAATATGCGTGAAAGTAACCAGTGCGAGTAATAGTAAAATGGTGTAACAGTGTAAAGGAAATTGGACCGGGGTCCACAGTTCACTAGTGGTGTCTCTCCATAAAATAAATAACAACATGCTAGGTAAACAAATTACAGTTGGGCAATTGATAGAATAAAGATAACGTGCATATGTCACGAGGATCACTATGAGATTTACTCTGGGCATTACAACAAAATACATAGACCGCCATCCAACTGCATCTATGACTAATAATCCACCCACGGGGATATCATCCGAACACCCCACAACTATTAAGTTGCGAACAATAGATAAATGCATTAAGCAAAGTGTGTAATGTAAACAAAACGAATGTCCTTGGACACAAGAATGTTGTTTTCTCCCTAGTGGCAACGGCACATCTACAACCTTAGAGGTTTCTGTCACTCCCCCCCATTAAATAGAGGCATGAACCCAACTATCGAGCATAAATATCCCCTCTTGGAGTCACTAGTATCTACTTGGCCAAGATAGCTGATACGTCCATTTTGCATCACTATTTTGTATCATAATTTACTGTTATTCATCGATATATTTCATATTTAGAGATGATACTTATGTTTTTCCTCTGTTTTTACATGTTTGATGATCATTGGAGGATTTGCTGCCGGAGTCAGGATTCTGCTGGAAAAAGGACTATCAAGACACCATATTTCGGAAGATCAGGAAATTCCAGAAAAATACCAAAAAATTATATTTTACAAGAAGACTGAAGAAGCCAGAAGGACGAGTCGAGAGGAGCCACGGGGCAGGCACACACACAGGGGCGCGGCCTGACCCCTGGCCGCGCCGGCCTATTGTGTGGCCACCCTGGCCCACTTCTGCCATCGCCCCTTCGTGTATTTCATCATCCCCGAAAACCTAAGTCAAGGGGGGGCTCAGAGATAGACACCGCCGCCTCTGTGGGGCGGAAAACACCAGAGAGAGAAAAGCTCTCCGGCAGGCAGAAATCTGCTGGGGAAATTCCTTCCCAGAGAGGGAAGATCATCGCCATTGTCATCATCATCGCGCCAGACTTCATCGGGATCATCATCACCATCATCCTCATCACCAGCACCTTCATCTCCACCATCACCACGCCATCCCGCTGTAACATCTTGAGTTGAATCTTGTCAAATTCTTAGGGGAAACTTTCCCGGTGTTGATTACTCTTGTGGTTGATGCTATTGAGTGGAACCGTTGAATTAAGGTTTATGTTCAGATTGTTACTTACCATTATTTCACCTCTGATCATGATCCATATGTTGTCTTGTGAGTAGTTCGTTTAGTTCTTGAGGACATGGGAGAAGTCAAGTCGTTTGTAGTGGAATTATGTTGAGTAATATTTAATGGTTTGATATTTATTTGTTGTGGTGCTATTTCACTAGTGGTGTCATGTGAACGTCGACTACATGATACTTCACCATTTATGGGCCTAGTGAGATGCATTGTGTATTTGGCTACCAATTGTGGGGTTGCTGGAGTGACAGAAACCTAAACCTCCGTTGGGAAACCATTGCACCAGGGAGCGTAGGATCTTAGAGTTTAAGGTTGTGGTTAGATTTATCTTAATTACTTTCTTGTATTTGTGGATGCTTGCAAGGGGTATAATCATAAGTGTGTATTTACCCTAGTAAGGGTAGTGCGCTAGCACAGGTTCACCCCCATAACACTTATCAAACCAATAAAGATTATTTAGCGGTATGAAGCGAAAGCACTTGACAGAAACTCCCGAGTGTCCTCGAGAACGTTTGGTTATCATAAGTTACACAACCGGCTTGTCCTTTTCTCTAGAAAGGATTGGGCCACTTGCAGCAATTATTACTATTATCTTTTATTTACTCGTACTTTATTTATTTGCATTACCAAATACCCGTGAAAACCAGTTTGCTAGTATTTACAGTGAATCCTTGATCAAAACCACTTGTCAACACCTTCTGCTCCTCATTGGGTTTGACACTCTTATTTATCGAAAGTACTATGATACACCCCCTATACTTGTGGGTCATCAAGACTATTTTCTGGCACCGTTGCCGGGGAGTGAAGCGCTATTGAAGAGTGGAATTGGTAAAGGTAACCATCGCTGTGAGTATTGTTTTTATTTTTGTCTTTTATTTTTATTTTATTTTGCTATGGAGAGTTCTCCATTTGGGTTCCTATTTGGGAACACTACTACCACTGCTGCACGTGTGGATGAACCACCACCACCACCTGCTCAATTAGATCCTTTTAAAATACCTATGAAAATTGTTGAACGTGTTATGGATAACTGCTATTCAGGGGATGGAACTGTCCATCCGGGTGATCACTTACTCTTTATACATGAATTATGCGAGTTGTTCAAGTGTGCAGGTATTTCATCAAGCAAAGTTAAGAGGAAGATATTCTCTTTATCACTGAAAGGCAGAGCTAAGGAGTGGTATCGGCTGCTTAAAGATGGTCCATCTATTGCATGGGAGGAAATTGTACCTCTCTTTTATTCCAAGTTTTATCCTCCAAGTGAAATTCATAAAGATCGTAATCGAATATATAACTTTTGGCCTCATGATGGAGAGAGTATTGCCCAAGCGTGGGGGAGATTGAAGTTATTGATGCTCAAATGTCCCATTCATGAGCTCCCCAGTAATATTGTCACTGATAATTTTTATGCGAGGCTTGCTTTTCATGATAAGGAATATTTGGATGCTTCCTATTTTGGATCATTTACTCATATGAAAGAAGATGCTAAGTGTAATCTTCTTGACCGTATTCAAGAAAATGCTGAAGGATGGGAGAACGACAAAGGTAGGAAGTCAGGTATAAATTATGATTATGAATGCATTAAAGCTTTTATGGGAATCGATGACTTTCATAATGTTAGCACTGCTTATGGTCTTGATTCTCAAATACTTGCTAACTGTTTTAAGGCTTTTGCCTCTTATCTTGATGTTCAAAAGAAAGATTGGAACAAATATCATGCGCCTTATAAAGATTCTATTAGTCATATTCCTGCTGCAGCTACTGAAGTTTAAACTATTGATAGCATTTTGCCTAAACCTTATTTTGAGAAGACACCTTTCCCTGCTAAGGTAAAAGAGGATTCTACCTTGGTAAGTGCGTCTAATAAAAGTACTAAGAAGGCTGTAGAACCTGATGAGCTATATTGAAGGATCTTGTTACTAAAGATGTAGGGGGTGAATATATTATCTTTTGTGAAGATGCTACTAACATTATTTCGCATCCTAATAGGCGTAGGAAAACAAGTGTTCCTATTATTTCTGTCAGGATTGGCGATCATTGCTATTATGGTTTATGTGACATTGGTGCTAGTTCAAGCGCCATTCCTTTAGAGCTTTACAGAGAAATCATGCATGAGATTGGCCCTTGTGAACTTGAGGATATTGATGTGGTTGTTTAGCTTGCTAACAGAGAGACTGTTTGGCCTCTGGGTATTGTTCGAGATGTGGAAGTTCTTTGCGGTAAGACTAAATATCCTACTGATTTTCTAGTACTTGGTAAGGAAGCTAGTAAAACTTGTCCTATTATTTTTGGTAGACCCTTTTTGAATACTTGTGGTGCTGTGATAGACTGTAAGAAGGAGAATTTTTTTACTAAGTTTAATGGAGAATCTTATGAGTTTAATTTTTCTAAGTTTGCTAAGACTTCTTATGAAAATGACATGCCTAATGAAAATTTTCGAGTTGAACGGCTTGCTTCTATTGCTCTTGCTCCTAATAATGCTTTGCAGCAATTCATAGAGGACCATGAAAGTGATGTTTGCAGGAAGGAAAGATAAGAGATTGACGATATTTTCTTTCATCAACCACCGTTGATCAAGCACAATCTACCTGTGGGGGATCTTGCTACCATGTTGCCACCTAAAGAAGATCCTGTTTTTGAATTAAAACATTTACCTGATGATCTTGAGTATGCTTATATAGATGATAAGAAAATATATCATGTTATTATCAGTTCTATGCTTTCAGGAAAGGAAGAAGAAAGGTTATTGGAGATATTGAGGAAACATCGAGGAGCTATGGGATATACCCTTGATGATTTAAAAGGGATTTCTCCCACTTTATGTCAGCATGCTATTAATATGGAGGAAAACGCAAAGCCAGTTGTCGAACATCAACGCCGCTTAATTCCCAAGATGAAGGAAGTGGTAAGAAATGAGGGATTGAAGCTCCTTGATGCTGGTATTATTTATCCTATTGCTGATAGTAGATGGGTTAGTCATGTTCATTGTGTTCCTAAGAAAGGAGGTATGACTATTGTGCCAAATGAGAATAACGAGCTTATTCCTCAAAGGATAGTAGTTGGTTATAGGTTGTGCATTGATTTTAGAAAGTTAAACAAAGTTACCAAGAAGGATCATTATCTTTTACCATTTATAGATCAAATGTTAGAGAGGCTGTCTAAGAAGACTCACTTTTGTTTTCTTGATGGTTATTCCGGTTTCTCTCAGATTGCTGTTAGAAAGGAAGATCAAGAGAAAACCACTTTTACTTGTCCTTATGGAACTTATGCTTATAGACATATGCCGTTTGGTTTATGCAATGCTCCTGCTACTTTTCAAAGATGCATGTCTGCTATTTTTCATGCTTTTGTGAGGAAATTGTGGAGGTTTTCATGAACGATTTCTCCGTCTATGGAACTTCTTTTGATAATTATTTGCACAATCTTGATAAGTTTTGCAGAGGTGTGCAGAAACTAATCTTGTTCTTAATTGGGAGAAATGCCACTTGATGGTGAATGAAGGAATTGTCCTTGGACAAAAATTTCCGAAAGAGGTATTGAAGTTGACAGAGCAAAGGTTGAAGCAATTGAGAAAATGCCATGTCCCAGAGATGTTAAAGGTATTCGTAGTATTCTTGGTCATGCTGGTTTCTATAGGAGGTTTATTAAAGATTTCTCTAAGATTTCAAAGCCTCTTACTAATCTTCTTCAAAAAGATGTACCATTTGTCTTTGATGATGATTGTAAGGAAGATTTTGAAACTCTTAAGAAGGCTTTAACTACTGCTCCTATTGTTCAACCACCTGATTGGAATTTACCCTTTGAAATTATGTGTGATGCTAGTGATTTTGCTGTTGGTGCTGTTCTTGGACAGCGCGTAGATAATAAGTTGAATGTTATCCATTATTCTAGTAAGACTCTTGATGCTGCTCAGGAGAATTATGCTACTACTGAGAAAGAGTTTCTTGCTGTTGTTTTTTGCATGTGATAAGTTTAGACCTTACATTGTTGATTCTAAAGTTACTATTCATACTGATCACGCTGCTATTAGATATCTTATGTCTAAGAAGGATGCTATGCCTAGTCTTATTAGATGGGTGTTGCTTTTACAAGAGTTTGATTTGCATATTGTAGATAGGAAAGGTGCTAAAAATCATGTTGCCGACAATTTGTCTAGATTGGAAAATATTTCTTTTGATCCTATTCCTGTTAATGATAGTTTTCCAAATGAATAGTTGGCTTCAATAAATGTAACTTTGCGAGACCTTCCTTGGTATGCTGATTATGCTAATTTTATTGTTTCCAAGTATTTGCCTCCAACTTTTACAGCTGAGCAAAGAAGAAAATTCTTTTAAAATTTGAGGCATTACTTTTGGGATGACCCACACTTATATAAAGAAGGAGTTGATGGTATTATGCGAAGATGTGTTCCAGAGTATGAACAACAAGAAATATTGAGAAAATGCCATGCAAGTGCTTATGGAGGACATCATGCTGGAGATAGAACCGCACAAAAGGTTCTACAATCAGGTTTTTATTGGCCAACCCTCTTTAAAGATGCTAGAAGGTATGTTTTATCTTGTGATGAATGTCAAAGAGTAGGTAATATTTCTAGACGTAATGAAATGCCTATGAGTTACACTCTTGTTATTGAACCATTTGATTGTTGGGGATTTGACTTTATGGGTCCTTTTCCTCCTTCAAAAGGTTATACTCATATACTTTTTGTTGTTGATTACGTTACCAAGTGGGTAGATGCCATACCTACAAAGAGTGTCGATGGTGAGACCTCATTAAAAATGCTTAAGGATGTTATTTTTCCTATGTTTGGTGTGCCTCGATATCTTATGGCTGACGGAGGTTCTCATTTTATTCATGGCAGTTTTAGAAAAACTCTTGCTAGATATGACATTAATCATAGAATTGCTTCTGCTTATCATCTCCAAACTAGTGGGCAGGTAGAGCTTTCAAATAGAGAGATCAAGTCTATCTTGCAGAAGACTGTCAATAGATCTAGGAAAAACTGGGCTAGCAAGTTAAATGATGCTTTATGGACTTATAGAACTGCTTATAAGAACCCCATGGGCATGTCTCCTTACAAAATGGTTTACGGAAAAGCATGTCACTTGCCTTTAGAATTAGAACACAAAGCTTTTTGGGCAGTGAAAGAGCTTAATAGGGATTTTAAACTTGCCGGTAAGAAAAGGTTATTAGATTTGAGTTCTCTAGATGAGTGGAGAAACGAAGCTTACGAGAATGCCAGACTTTTCAAAGAGAAGGTCAAGCAATGGCATGATAAGAGAATTCTTAAGAGAGAGTTTCACGTTGGTGAGAAAGTTCTATTGTATAGGTCTCGTCTCAGATTTTTTGCAGGAAAATTACTCTCTAAATGGGAAGGACCATATGTTATTGTGGAAGTGTACCGTTCAGGTGCGATAAAGATTGCCTCATTAAAAGATGACACTACACAAGTGGTGAATGGGCAAAGACTCAAACATTATATTGCTAGAGATTCATATACTCTGGAAGAATTTATCCAGGACAATATGCAGGAACCTGCAGAGTTTGTTTTCGAATAGGTAACAGTTCTAGTCAGAAAATGTTCATGTTAAACTTTTTCAGTTATATTTTTATTATTTTTGCTAAATATGAAAAATCACGAGATGAAAACGGGCGGGAGACGGAGTCCTGAGTGCCCACACACACAGGGGGCACGGGCCCACCCCTGGCTGCGCCGCCCTGGTGTGTGAGCACCTCGGAGCTCGTTTCCGTCCCGATTTCCTCCTGTGACTTGGTTTCGATGTTTAATTTTCGCCTATATAACCCCCAGAGTCCCCGAGGTCTGTATATCATTTTCTCGTTGTATTTTTGTTTCATGTTGTTTCTGTTAGGAGTTGATCTTAGTTTTGAGAGCACCATGGCTCCTTCAAGCGACGACAAGGGCAAGAGGCCTAGGGAAGAAGACCCCAAGCTGAAGGAGGAACAGGAGGCTGGAAAATCAAGGGCGAGAAACTCTACTTTTGTAGGATCAATGAACGCCGGACGTGCCTTTTCTCATGATATGCGGGGACCAACATTTCCAGTCTTGGATCTAAATTTCATGCCTATAATAAAAGAGGGCATGCTGGTCACTGATGAGCTTTGTGCCCAATACCGAGTTCTGGAGAGGGAAATATAGATACTTCAAGGAGAGAATCTCAGGCTTCGCAGGATGCTGGAATATTTCATTAACCCAAGGGTGATCCCACCACCACCGAAGGAGTAATTCATCATTGGTATTTGCATCCCCTTGGCTTGTTCCAAGCTTGGGGGAGTGCCACGGTATCACATCATCACCTTTTACTCATTTACTTTTCAAGTAGAATCATATCATGAATAGAGAAGTTATATTATAGAATAGTTTGCGGTGTGGAAGTATCCTCCTTAGTTGGTTATCTATGTATCCCTTGGTGTGAGTTGCGGTAATGAAATATTAATGAGAAGTTTTATCGTTTACTTTCTGCACACTTTATTTTAGTTGCAATGTTTCTTATACGATTAGTCTTGTTGATTAGTATTGGTATCACTTTGGGAGCATGAGTAAATTTAGTTGGTTTTGGCAAACTTAGCTTGGTCAGTAGCAACATTACCTTGAGGTTTGAGTAGAAAAGAAGAAAGAAGTGCTTGTAGTTACATCACTTCAGTTTTCCTTCATGTTGGGCTTATAAGCATTATTATTCTCAAAGTTAAAATTGTTGTACCTTCAAGGAAGTTTGCATGATTGTTCCTATTATATGTATGTTTGTTTGTTTCATGCAAATATTATGCTTGCTACCCAGCCTTGCTAGCCAAAAACCTGTACTAAGAGGGAATACTTCTCGTGCATCCAACTCCCAAAAACCAAGTTACTTCCAAAGAGTCCACTATAAATTCCTATGCATGTCGTTTCAAGCCATTTCAAGTAAATTTTCATGTGCTACCTTTCAAAAACCTTCAAACACTTCATTTTGTGCCACTGTTTTTAGCTCATGAGGACGTAGTGGATGGGTTTGTTATCTTTCATACTAAATTAAGTACCCCTCGACTAGGCAGCTTCATCTGCTCGTCATTAATTTTGCAACGGAGCTGGTCAGACCATTGTAATCTCGAAAAGAAAAGAAAAAGGCACTCCTCCATGGTATGTGAAAGTTGGTTGGCACCCGATGGAATCGGTTAGCCATGGTTTGAGAAAGGAAAAGGTGGGGAGGAGTGCCAAGCTATAAAAGAGCACAACTGTGCCAACTAATCAAACATCTCGGAACTGCTCTCACTTGTTTAGTATGCAAGGTATCAAGAACTCCGTTGCTAGTCGTTGACAAAAGCAACAACCTCTCAAAACAACTTTTACCTCTGTTTTACAAATGAAAAGCTCTAGCACATGTTTAATCCCTACTTCCCTCTGCGAAGAGCCTGTCTTTTACTTTTATGTTGAGTCAACCTATTCCCTTCTATCTCAAGCAAGCATTTGAGTTGTTATGTTTCACTCATCCATATATTGATCCGTTTAATCATGTTTACTAACTTCTTTTGTTAGTACAATGCTTTTATCTGAAGGAATTTATCTTTGAAAGCTTTCTATGATTGCAAAAGTTTGTTTCATTGAGCATATGGTTTTTGCTATATAAGCTCTGTTTTTAAAAGGATCCATTCAAAAGCTAGTATAGTTTCTTCATTGTTCTCTGACCAAGAACTAAGGTTTGCCATCACCAATTATAGTTTACCTTATGCATCTTTGTTTGTGATTCCCTTTTACTTATTGCAAGTCTATATCATATAAAGGGAAGTTTCTGTCTATTATGATTTGTGTCTTGGTAAATGTGATGCTTCTTGTCCGTATTTTGATTATCGACACTTCACTCCATAAACCTGTGGTCATGTTTACCGAGTTTAGTTTTCGCTTGGGGACAAGCGAGGTCTAAGCTTGGGGGGTTGATACGTCCATTTTGCATCACTATTTTGTATCATAATTTACTGTTATTCATTGATATATTTCATATTTAGAGATGATACTTATGTTGTTTCCTCTGTTTTTACATGTTTGATGATCATTGGAGGATTTGCTGTCGGAGTCAGGATTCTGCTGGAAAAAAGACTATCAAGACACCATATTTTGGAAGATCAGGAAATTCTAGAAAAATACCAGAAAATTATATTTTACCAGAAGACTGAAGAAGCCAGAAGGAGGAGTCGAGAGGAGCCACGGGGCTGACACACACAGGGGGCGCGGCTTGACCCCTGGTTGCGCCGGCCTATTGTGTGGCCACCCTGGCCCACTTTTGCCATCGCCCCTTCACGTATTTCATCGTCCCTGAAAACCTAAGTCAAGGGAGGCTCAAAGATAGACACCACCACCTCTGCAGGGCGGAAAACACCAGAGAGAGAAATGCTCTCCGGCAGGCAGAAATCAGCCAGGGAAATTCCTTCCCGGAGAGGGGAGATTGTCGCCATCGTCATCATCATCGCACCAGACTTCATCGGGATCATCATCCTCATCACCAGCACCTTCATCTCCACCATCACCATGCCATCCCGCTGTAACATCTTGAGTTGAATCTTGTCAAATTCTTAGGGGAAACTTTCCCGGTGTGGATTACTCTTGTGGTTGATGCTATTGAGTGGAACCATTGAATTAAGGTTTATGTTCAGATTATTACTTACCATTATTTCACCTCTGATCATGATCCATATGATGTCTTGTGAGTAGTTCATTTAGTTCTTGAGGACACGGGAGAAGTCAAGTCGTTTGTAGTGGAATTATGTTGAGTAATATTTAATGGTTTGATATTTATTTGTTGTGGTGCTATTTCACTAGTGGTGTCATGTGAACATCGACTACATGATACTTCACAATTTATGGGCCTAGTGAGATGCATTGTGTATTTGGCTACCAATTGTGGGGTTGCTGGAGTGACAGAAACCTAAACCTCCGTTGGGAAACCATTGCACCAGGGAGCGTAGGATCTTAGAGTTTAAGGCTGTGGTTAGATTTATCTTAATTACTTTCTTGTATTTGCGGATGCTTGCAAGGGGTATAATCAAAAGTGTGTATTTATCCTAGTAAGCGTAGTGTGCTAGCACAGGTTCACCCCCATAACACTTATCAAACCAATAAAGATTATTTAGCGGTATGAAGCAAAAGCACTTGACAGAAACTCCCGTGTGTCCTCGAGAATGTTTGGTTATCATAAGTTACACAACCGGCTTGTCCTTTGCTCTAAAAAGGATTGGGCCACTTGCAGCAATTATTACTATTGTCTTTTATTTACTCGTACTTTATTTATTTGCATTACCAAATACCCCTGAAAACCAGTTTGCTAGTATTTACAGTGAATCCTTGATCAAAACCACTTGTCAACACCTTGTGCTCCTCGTTGGGTTCGACACTCTTATTTATCGAAAGTACTACGATACACCCCCTATACTTGTGGGTCATCAATAGCTACTAACAACGGAGAGCATGCAAGATCATAAACAACATAGAGATAACATTAGATAATATTCAGCACATCAACTTAACATAACACCAATATTCATCGGATCCCAACAAACACAACATGTAGAATTACACAAAGATGATCTCCATCATGTAGGGCAGCTCACGAGATCTAAACATGAAGCACATGGTGGAGAATACAACCATCTAGCTACTGCTATGAACCCATAGTCCAAGGTAGACTACTCACTCATCGCATCGGAGGCAAGCATGGCGATGAAGAAGACCTCCGGTGGTGATTCCCCTCTCCGGCAGGGTGCCGGGAAGAGCTTCTAGACCGTCCCAATCTCAGGTCGATGATGGCGGTGGATCGCGATGTGTTTCTGGAAAATTGATTGGGTTTTTAGGTTTTTCCCGTCTGGGGGTCTTTATAGGCGAAGGTGTGGTACCAGAGGTGGGCCAGGGTGGCCTCACCACCAGGGGGCGCGGGCCAGGGGTAGGCCGCGCCGCCCTGTGGTGTAGCTGCCATGTGGCCCCCTCTGTCTCCTCTTCGGACTTCTGGAAGCTTCGTTAAATAATAGGAGGTTCGGCTTTTGTTTCATCCAATTCCGAGAATATTTCCTGTGTAACTTTTCTAAAACACAAAAACAACAGAAAACAGGGACTAAGCAAATGGTGTAAGAACAAGCATGGAGCATCAAAAATTATAGATACGTTTGAGACGTATCAAGTACCATAATTTTTGAAGGTTTATAAAACTCGCAATCACTGCTTCCCTCTCCGAAGGGCCTTTCTTTTACTTTTATGTTGAGTCACCACCTTCTACCTTTATGCACCGTCTAAGAGAGAATATTTGTCATTCTAAGTTTAATTTGCATTGTCCCAAAGTTATCATTGATTGATTCATTATTTTGGTTTCACTTGTTCTTAAATTATTTGTATCTAGTCGCCCTCTTAAACTTGAAGGTGTCCTATGCATTTATGTTTTGCTATTCCATGAAGGACAAGCTGAAAACCATTTGCTATGTTTTTCCATATGATTTGAACACACGTTTGACTTTCATTGTTTTATTATTCATGATCTTTCATTTGTGTTTCTTTTTATGTTATAACATGGTTGCTAAGTTTTTATTGTCAAGATTATATCTTTTATGGCCATGTTTTAAGTTCTTTGATCCCAACACTCAAAGCTTACTTAGATGATCAAGATTGTGATGGTGCATGTCACCTCAAAAATTATTATTTTGTTATCACTTACCTACTCGAGGATGAGCAGGAGTTAAGCTTGGGGATGCTTGATACGTCTCAAACGTATCTATAATTTTTGATGCTCCATGCTTGTTCTTACACCATTTGCTTTATGTTTTGTTTACACTTCATGGCATTTTTATGCGATTTCTAGAACTAACCTATTGACAAGTTGCCACAGTGCCAGTTCCCTGTTTTCTGCTGTTTTGTGTTTCAGAAAAGCTACACGGGAAATATTCTCGGAATTGGACAAACCGAAGACTAAAACTCGTATTTTTCCCGGATGAAGGACGAGGACTGAAAGAGAGCCGGAGGGGGCTAGAGGGTAGGCTCACCACCAGGGGGCGTGGCCCAGCCCCTGGCCACACCCACCCATGGTGAGGCCACCCTGGTGGCCCTCTGATGCCGCCCCTCCACCTATTTTGAGGGACAAAAGTCTCTGTTCCGGCACCCTGCCGGGATGGGGAAGTGCCCCCAGAGCCGTCTCCATCGGTCTCCATCGCCGTCTCCGCCATCTTCATCGACTTTACTGCCATCTCCACCAACCTTGTTGTCTCCTATGATGAGGAGGGAGTAGTTCTCCCCCGGGGCCGAGGGCTCTGCCGGTAGCTATGTGGTTCACCTCTCTCTCCCATGATGTGATCTTTATGTGATCGTCAGCTTTGTATCTAGTTGAATTGGTAGATGCTATTATTCAGATATTATGCTACTCCCATGCTTTATTATTGTAAACTCCGGAGACACCTTGTATCGTAATGTGAAGGTAACTAGTGTGCGCATTATGTGTGTGTTTTTGGTTAATGTATCTATGAATTTTTGGTGTTTGTTGGAACCATCTAGTGCGTTCATGGTGACAGTGTGGGACAATCTTGTTTGGGGAAATACGGACTTTGAGGAGTGCTTCGTAGCCCTACGCATGATTAGTGTTTGTTATCCATTGGGGAATTGTTTTGAGTTGCGTATTGAAGTTAGTATCTATTATTTCAATTATGTTATATTTGTTGGGAGTGTGTCCACTAGTGAAAGTATGATCCCTAGGCCTTGTTTCCAAGCATTGCACACCGTTCCTTTCAGTTTTGTTATATATTTGCTCGCAGCGATATTTATTTTAGATTACCTTTACTACTTATAATCATCACTACTACTTGTATTTCACTATCTCTTCGCCGAACTAGTGCACCTATACATCTACCAAGTGTATTGGTGTGTTGGGGACATAAGAGACTTTTTGTATCGTAATTGAGGGTTGCTTGAGAGGGATAGCTTTGACCTCTTCCTCCCTGAGTTTGATAAACCTTGGGTAATCCACTTAAGGGAAACTTGTTGTTGCTCTACAAACCTCTGCACTTGGAGGCCCAAAACTGTCTACAAGGATAGAAGCGTGCGTAGACATCAGCGAGCAAGTCTGTTTCCAGGTGCAGCTGAATTGACAACTCATCTGTTAAGGCTTATAAATATCTTTTGGCTCCCCTTGTGTTGAATCAATAAATTTGGATTTTACTTCCCTCGAAGACTGTTGCGATCCCTATACTTGTGGGTCATCAATCAGAGGTACTAATATTTTTGCACCAAGAGTCCAAACTTTGAAGTGGTCAAAATCTTCAGGAATTTACTTGAACCTCCTGACATGTTACTTTTTCATGTAATAGTCCAACTTACATCCTTGCCTATGTAAATACATATTTCATTCATTTTCAAGTTTTTAAAGGGAACATGTGAGAGCTGAAGGCTTTGAAGCCCAACCTTTGCACCCTAGTCTTTGTGTCCGAGATTCTTGGTGCTTTGAGTCTTTTCTTTAAATAATTTCTATGCAACAGTTCAGTATCTAAGTGAAGGAATTACCTTTTTGAGGGCGTCATTCTTCTAGGAGGATATGTGTCACTTTAAAGCCTCTTCAGATTTTTGAAGGAGCAAAGAAATTTGTGAAGGTCGTAGATCTCCTACTTTGCATGAAGATCTACTCCTAATGGTTGACTTATGTCCTACAAGGAAAGTGATGCATGTAAAATGTATCCATGATCTTTGTAGTTTATTAGGTCATATTCTTAGTTATTTTGTAGTTTTATAAAGACCTAGGCATGTTTTCCATTGATTCTATGGATTTTTTAAATAATCCCCTTTCATTTGGTTTTAAAACTGTGAAGCTAATTTGCATGTTTTTTACTTTCAGGGACCTTCAGGACGTCAAATGGACCCAAATTTTTGCCACATCATTTTTTTGGGAAATAGAAGATCGTGCGAATAAGAATTTAGCAAGGAACGCCATAAGGAGGAAAAGAGGCCCCACCACGTGGCCAAGAACCTTGCCCATGTGGTGGGTCCCATCTCCTGGCTCGTGGGTCCAATTGCTGCAAAGTTTTGCTCAACAGACTCGTCTTGACCTAAAATCAACTATATATATACCCCCGCTGGCGCGACAGGGCAGCGGAGAAACATGAAATACACAATACGGATCTGCAAACTATGATGATAGGAGGGTAGACGCTAACGGAACTGCTCCCAATTTCCCCTTTGACTCCATTGGCCCCATCTCCTTCAACAACATGATCAAGAGGGAGTAGTTCACCCCCTAGACTGTGGGATTGTGGAAGTAACTTGCATCAAACTCTCTCTTGTACCTTGATGATTAGAGTCACATGAGCTACCTATCATGATTGTGACCATATTTGTATTACCCCTATGGTGGATCTTTTTTTTATGAGATGATTTATGATATGCAAAGATTTATTTGTCTCTGATGTATGAGTAGATGTATATGTTACCCCATTCTTGTGTGATTTTTCTGATCAAACTAGTATGCTAGGGCTTGTGAGGGGGATATGTGCATTAGATGGAGTAATGTGGTGGTGAGTTTTGGGATGTGATGGAAATCTCTGAACTTCTATGATTTTTACCTTTCTTTCATTGCCTCACTAGGGATAATAGTTTACCTTGCATAAAACATCCAGTGACAAAATGGAAGCCTTGTTAGAAAGGATATATAGTGTTTTCAACATCATGTTATAGTTCTTATGCAACACTCTGTTAGTTCTTAAATTTGACTTGAGGTTGATGCACGTGTCAAAGGTGTATTAGGTAGTTGTGAATAACAACTATATATATGTTAGAACGTGATGCCCATGTTCATGCTTATCAGTGACATCTTGTGTGTTTACATGCTCTTAACTTTTTGTTAGTGCTTCATTACCACCATGTTTCTGAGTGAGGGAGATCAGGTGAAACCCATGATCCTTGGTCCTGTTTTAGCCATAAGAAATTTCCTTGTTACTTGTATGTTGTTTCCTTTTAGTTCTTCTACAATCAAAATTCACAAAATACTGGTTACTTACTTGTTTCTTTTTGGTTTTCTAAACTTGTAAGTTGTTGGTGACTGACAACCACCACAGTTAGTTGGGGATGCAAAGCTATTGTTATACTACCAATGAGTGACATTTAAAGAATAGAGTTGATTCCATCAGAATGGTAGATTGGCCTTTGTGACTATGGTACTTTGTGTCCAATCCACCTCCAACTAGGACATATACCCTCGGTTCTACATTATTGTATTGGCAATCTTCTAAACTCAGCCATTTTACTTTGGGCAATATTAGTTTACGCAAGTTTACCCTTTTATAATTTCATGTGTTTTGTGTTTGTAGGAAACAAGTAGAGAAATTGATGAAGGTTATATGCCCTAGAGGAAAATAATAAAGTGTATTTTGTTGTCATATCTCATTTGTTCATAATATTATATGTCATGCTATAACTGTATTAAGTGGAAATGTTAGTACACATCTGGCATATAAACAAATAGGTCCCTGGTTATCTCTAGGTTAACCATCTCATGTGTCATCTGATGATCAAGGTTTCCTGATCACGGGAAAATACATCAATGAACATTGAGATCATGTTTTGACATGATGGACACACACCCAAGCACCGGTATTGCGATGAGATCAGTCACAAGTTTCGACATTGCAATTAACTAAGAAACAAAGTAAACTAATCGTTAGACTGTGAGGTCACATTTAATCACTACATATGGAGGCTACTTTGATTTCATCAACCATCTCTACCATAAAAGGATTGACTGAAAAGGTGTCTCTTGGGTATGCCAATTGGGTAGGTTGAGGCATGTGCACCAAGAGCAGGATTTGTCCATCCGTGTGACAAATAGATACTCTGGGCCCACTCGGTGACAGTTGCATCTACGAAGCTTGCAATCAGGTGACTAGGTCACGAAAGATGCAATGTCATGCACGAGTTAAAAAAACTTGTTGATAACGAGGATGAACACGATATAGAGATATCACTGATCTGTCCTCAGAAAAGATCTAGTATCATGAGACAAAAGGAATGGATACAATGTTTACGGATCAACGAAGAGCTTCGTGGAATGCACAGGGATCATGTAGCGCCCCGCCTTTGGATTAAGGTGGAACATCTGTGTTAAGTGCTATTCCCTGGATCACTGATAGCACCACAGAACAAAATGAAATATTCATTGCATAGTATCAAGATTACAACGTGGATCCAGATACAAAGTATTCAAACCTTACAGATACACAGCGGGAAAACAAGGTGGCAATAAGCCTCCATCTTCATCACGTGCCATAGGCAGGCATGTTGGAGTGTAAGCTCGAGATCCTAATCCTGGTTCTTTACTTGAAGTAAAACCTGCACATTGAATATGCAGCCCCAAAGGGGTCAGTACAATGATGTACTGGCAAATGACACATATTTGGTGCCTGTTGTGAAAAGGCTATCTACATGGTAATTTGGCTGGTGGATCTCATAGACTGATTTGCATAAAGCCAGTTTTGTCCTATAATCCTTTCTCAAAACATTCTTTCAAGGTTTTATATTTTCAAAGGGTCGAAATAACCCCCAAATACTACATACTAGCTAGGCATGTAGCACTGGGCGATATTCAACAAAGTTGGAACATCAGATACCACCACCCCTCGGAGTGCGTGGTTCTTAGCCCCGACCTAGGGGTTTCTAAACAAATTTTATTCATTTAGAAAAGGTGATGAGATTCTTCCGTACATTCCATGTCTAGAGACTCAATTGTCCATAACCGAGGACACGGCTAATCGATTAGTTTTGACACCTTGCAAGGGTTGTGCACTTTCACCTTACGACTCATTTTATGCCCATACATAAAATGAGACGAGACCTTTTAGAAGGAGAGGGCAACTAACTGGCAAGCTCCGTTCCCAACCTACAATTCAACTACCAGCCACTTCTTGCACACAAGTTGCACCCTCACATCTAATCAGTCAAGACAGAGCCCATAATGTCATAAGGCTGCACTGGAAGTACTCTAAGCATGGAAGACATAGTAACCTCTTTGTTCCTGGGTGGCCATCCCGAGCGGTATTCTGAACCCACATCCTCTCGACGAGGCATGTGTCCCAGAACCCACCTACTTCGCCGCCTCTTATCAAACCAATCCACCCAGGTGTTTCATTTTAGTTGAAGTTCTTAATTTGTTCACAAAACACTTTTATCAAGTGATCAAAGCGTGGCATCAATATTTTTCAAAGTATTTAGCATCCTAACATGTGGGGTTTGAGGGGTAGCTACACACTACTAGGATCTAAGCATTTGATAAAACAGTTGAACATTTCACCTATCATGCATACTACTGAAACACACTAATGCAGTAGCAAAAATAGGTAGGGGATATGTGTGTCACTTGCCTTTTGAAGATCACGATGTTTTCACTTCTTTTAACTAAGCACGTAGTTCTTCACACCAACTATAGCACAAGAAAATAACATACTATAAACAATCTATTCAAACACAATCAAGTAAGACAAACAATTGAAAGGTGTTTGTTTAACAATTTAGTTTTATTGAGATGTTATGACAAGAAGGATAAGGCAAAAGATCATGAATTGTGAGATATGAATTTGAGAGTTTAGTTGGAAAGGTCAATATAATTTGAGAGGGCATTGGACTAGGCAAGGCTTTGAGAATGCTTGAATTACTCAATTAGCACATTTGCAAGTTGAATAGTTCAAAACATGTGAACAAAACTAAGTAGGCATTGGATTTGGGTAGGTCAAGGGATTGGGAAAGATTGGTTCTTCAAGATTACAATGTAGTGATATAATTCTTGGGCTTGGCATAAGCAAGGTAGAGTTGAGAGATGATTCATGTGGATGGATTCACCTAGATATAAGATAGTACAACAAAACACTACTAAATAAAGTGTGACAACACTTATTCATAATAGTATAAGTTACACATAGGCTTGGGTAGGAATTTGTGATATAGTGATTTACTCAATTAACTCATTGTTAATTGAATAGTTCTACACAGGAGATCAGGTCAAATGGACAGAGGATGGAGTATGGGTAGAAAACATTTGAGATTATGGTTTAAGGTCTCTATTGGGTACATGGGGTATTGGATAGGTGCTAAAATGTGGATTAGATCAATACCACAAGGATAGCAAGAATAGAATCTATGATTGAGATGTATCACACTTTACTCAAACAACACAGTTGTAATTTGAATATGTGTGGACTAGACATGATAGGTCTAAGTAGATAGGGTCTTGGTCAAGATATTGTTTGGACCACAATGTTGGCTAGGTATGATCATAGGATTCGTTAAAGTAGAAAGAAATAATGCTGAAAAGGTATTGGTTTATTCCTATAGTGGAAATTACTCAAATCCTCATGTTAGAATTTGAATAATTGCGAAATGGTTCAAATAATTATGGGTGTGATATTACTGGGTAGCTTGCAGTAAAACAAAGCTACTGCAATTGGAATCATCCTAAAATTCGTTGTAGAATTCAAACTATGATCAGGATAGTGATTTGGACAGAATTTGAATGCACAAAGTGTGTGCACGTATCAACTTTGGATTTTCTTGATTCTATGATGTTCTACAAGATCAGAGGATTCCAGAGACTACACATTTATAATTTTTGGACACTTGGTTCAAAAGATATGAATTAAACAAGCTAACAGAAGGTTTTTTTCCAATTTGAAAATAGTTTCAAATTGAACCCATGAAATATGACTTTTTATTGTACTACTGAATTCTACAAGTTTCAAGGATTCCAACGGTATATCATTTGCTATTTTTGGACCGACAGATCAAAAGATATGATTTTCTGAAGATTTGGATCAAATCTGGTTTCAAATTCTAAATCGAATTTTTGTTTAAACTGGAAGCCGACACGCGGCGTGATCTGATTGGCCGGTACCGTTTCGGTCAGATCGGCAACGCTGGCCGTTGGATTTAAACGAATCTAAGTGGCCCAGATCTGGTACCCTTTTGATTTTAAGTGATCTAATCTTATGCGTCCGTTTCAGATCCGACGGCTGGGGCTTAAGAGATGAAGAGGCTCACCGTGGATCTAGGGTTCCGTCGTCGCCGGCGAGGTGCGGTGCTGGAATGAATAACGGTGACGTTGCAGATGATCCTAGAGGTGATGGAGAGGTGGACGAGATGCGCCGTGATGCGGGGATGTCGAATGTGAGGTCGGCGTGCTCGCGCTCTTCCTGGAACGGCGACGAGGTTCGGCTGGTGGGGCTCTGGAGACGGCGAGCTTTGGGTTAGCTCCGGTGCATTGGTTCTCTGCGAGAAATCCGAGAAGAAAAGTCAGGGAGGTGCGCCAGGAGGAGAGGAAGAGGATAGGAGAGAAGAGAGAGGGCGGGGCTCACTGACAAGGTCGAAATCGACCGGAGATACCTGCAGATGTGCAGACCTCCGACGAGGAATTTGAGCAGCCTGGCGGCCCGATTCGAGGAGAGAAAGGGAGAGGAGAGAGAGGGGGATGCGTGGTACTTATAGGCATGGTCTTGATGGCCATTACTTGTGAGAAATCAACGGGGGGGTGTTACTCCGGCGACCGTTTCCAGAAACGGAGAGAGAGGGAGAAGATTGCGGGAGGAGGGAGATGACATGCGGGGTCCACCTGTCAGCGTCGGGAGGAGAGGGGTGCCGGTACCCTTTCAGGATGGCGCATTGCTGGGCCTCGGGCTGAATCTGGGGCTGGGCTAAATGGTCTCCCCCGGCCCTTTTATCCTTTTCTTTAATTCCTTTTCATTTTCCTTTTTTTATTTCTTATTTCCTTTATAGAATTTGCAAAATTCCTTCAAATCAAATCGAACAAAAATCTAAATTCTTCTAATATTCCATGCAATGCTCTAAACCAGTAAGAAATATGTTTTCAAGATAAAAGCTAATTTTGAGTATATCTTTACAAACATAGTAAGGGTTTGCTTGCATAAAAGAAATAGGAATAGGGCTTGAAAATAATTCTTTGAAAGAGAATAGGAAAATAGCATTTTATAAAATAATAGTTGAGATTCACCTTCAAACATAGGTTTGCAAAACAATCTTTATAAATACTTTCGTAACTCTTTTCTATGCAAGCAGGCTTGCATAAAGTTGAATAAAAGCAAGAAAATAATATTTTGGTAGTTGGTTTTCCTCATAGGAGTTCCATGAAGGATAGGGAGTTTGAAAAGGTTTTTGAAGTAGAACTTATAAATAAACTCAAAAGTTTTAAATTCTTGTGATTTTTCAATCAAGTCAAACAATTGCAAGCACTAAATTTTAACATTTTTGATTTTCCAAAAATTGGAAAAGTCAGGGATGCTATAGATCAGCATGGTTTTTTTAGAACTGATTGTTGATCATTGATCAGAGAGGAGTCTCAATCATGTCTGGAGTATTCCCCGACCTGTAGGGTGTCACACATAAGGGTATACGACACGTAGGGATCGATTTGGAATTATTGGAAATCACAGGGAGTTAACAAAAAATGTTTCAAGTGATATCGGAAGGGTTCCGGAGACATCGGAAATGTTTTGGACTTTATCGAAAACGTTCCGGTGAGAGAATTTTGCCAAGGGGATTTTTAATTAATGGGTTTAGTATTTAATTAAAGTAATTAAATATTAAAAGAGAATTAATTAATAATTAAATAAAAGGAAAAAATAGGAAAATGCCTAATGGGCTAGGCCCATTAGGGAGGGCCGACGCCCTAGGGTTTCTCCTAGGGGCCGATGGCAGCTTGGTGGGGGTGGTGGTGCCCTAGGGTTTCCCTAGGGACCGGCAGCCACCAAGCCCTCTCCGCCTATATATACCCCCCCTGACCCCTTGGCTCATTCATTCATTCATCCTTCTCTCTTCCTCTCTTCTTCCTGGCATGGTTACCTCATTCGGAACTATGCCAGCGAGTTAGAGGAAACTCCACGTGCCGGACGCCGTCGCGCTGCCGGATTTCCAGTCCAAATCCATCTTCTTCCGCTGCCCTGCTGGACCGAAGCGCGGACGACATCTATACATCGTACATGTGTAATCCCTCGAAGGCGCCGCTCGTGCGGCGACCTTGAGGTTGGCTTCGTCGGTCTTCATCGACAACGTTCATGCGGGAACATTCATGCGCACTTGGTCTTCAAGGGTATGATTACTATCGCTCCTCTGTTACCTTACAGCTGTGTAGAATAGATCATGGGCTATGGGTGCAGTGAAAAGTTTTTTGTTTTCTGCTTCGAATCCCAATAGTGGTATCAGAGCTGATCTATAAATAGTTGTCTTGGTACTGATAGAACGCATCGGGGATGCAGGCATTGATTTTCTTATTGTTACCCTTTTATTTGCATCTGCTCATATCTGCGGCATTGTTTGATTGAAAGCGGCCCGTTACCGACCTTACGCGTACTCTTACGCGAGGCTGGTTCCATAACTGACATACGACTTGCATTGTACATGTTTCTCCTCTTTAGTGGAAATGGTTTTTGTAATGGATGGGCCCTTAGTGGGAGTTAAAGAAATAATTAGCGAATCACCATTGTGGTTGCATGTACGTAGGTAGAGATTTGTTTCTTCCTAGCTTAGCCCTAGCAGCTGCATAAAATTTGCAAAAGGTTAAGTAGAAGGGTCTAACTTCAAATTTGCAAAAAGGCAAGGTAATCTTAAAATTTTCTTATATTAATCAATATAGCAACGGTAGCAATTTTAAGATGATTCCTTTAATAAAATTCCAACAAACATGTTCCCCCTTAGTGGATCAATTGGCACCAAAGTTCTCAGTTATGAAGCCGGCGTGACGATCGGGGGCTAGACATATCTAAGTTCATATAAGGCATGGGTACAAGCAATGTATGTGCCGCACATAGACTAAGGTTGCGTTGGCGATCCCTAGTATATGTAGACATGGCCTCGGAACACAAGTGACCGAAAGATTAAGCATGAGTCACATGTTAATTATGACTCAAAATACCTAGTCTACCTTTGCAGCTATACTATCGACCGTGATGATCGGGGGTGGTCTAGTGAATTGGGATCAGTGTAATCACTAAATAGCTTTGAGTGATGTTAGTTTAAGTGGGAGTTCACCTAGTTTGCATTAATTTGAATTAATAAGAAAAATGAACTCATATTATGAACAACGTCTAAGTGTCTTTGCAAATCCATTTGTAGATGTCTCACCCAACATTCAACTTAGGAGCATTCCTAGAGAAAAAAAACTCAAAACCAATAGTTCAAACTTCACCACTTGGTTTCGCACTTTGAGGATCATCCTCGCTCCCCATAAGATGGGGTATGTCCTTGATGCCGCCATTGGTGCCGCGCCCAGTGTGGACACCTCCAATGATGTGAAGAATGTCTAACAGACCAAGGTGGATGATGCTTCATTTGTCCAGAGTGGCATGATGTTTCCCATGGAGTCTGTTCTGCAAAAGCGCTTTAAAAAGATGAGCGCATTTGAGATAATCACTTATCTCAAAGTCGTTTTTGCACCTCAGATGCGGGCAGAGAGGTATGAGGCTTTCGAGCTGCTCTTCTCCTCCCGTATGGACAAACACAGCTATGTGAGCGAGCATGTAGTTAAAATTTCTAGCTACGTTCAACGCTTGAACGCCCTGGAATGCAAGGTTCTGGACAAGCTTGCTATTGGTAGGGTGCTGCAGTCGCTGGCCCCTAGCTATAAAGGATTTGTCCTGAATTACAACATGCAGGAGATGACTAAGTCCCTTTCAGAGTTGTTTGCTATGCTCAAAACTGTGGAGGTGGAAATCAAGAAGGAGCACAACATGTTGCTTGTCAACAAGACTACGGACTTCAAGAAGTTTGGTGAGTCGACAAAGGGTCCAAAAGGCAAGAAGCCTACAAGGGATAGCAAGCGCATTACCGGTCATCCTAAGGCACCCAAGATGAAGCCCGGAGTCAAGTGCTTCTACTACAAGAGGGATGGTCACTAGAAGCGCAACTGCCCCAAGTACCTTGAAGACAAGAAGGCTGACAAGGTTGTTGCCAGAGAAAAAGGTATATTTGATATACATGTAATTGATATCTATCTTACAAGTGCCCGTAGGAACACGTGGGTATTTGATACCGGTTCTGTTGCTAACATATGTAATTCTCAGCAGGATCTGAGGAATAAGCGGTGCATAGAGAGGAACGAGGTGACTATGCAGGTCAGCAACGGTCAACATGTGGACGTCGTGGCTGTCCGCACTCTGCATCTATGGCTCCCCTCCAGAATGATATTAGTTTTAAATAGATGTTATTAAGTTCTAGCTTTGAATTTGTAACAAACAGTTGTTCTATTTCTAAAGATGGTGTTTTCTATGTTCATGCGCCTGTTTGTGATTGTTTATATATTTTGGATCTTGAATGTAATGTTACATATATCAACGGTGTGGATGCTAAGAGATTTAATCTTAGTGATCATAATGCCACATACATGTGGCATTGCCATCTTGGTGTTGGTGTGAAACGCATGAAGAAGCTCCATAGTGATGGTCTTCTCCGGTCATTGGATTTTGATTCCTATGACACGCGCGAGCCATGCCTTCTAGGCAAAATGACTAGGACTCCATTCACCGGATTTGTTGAACGGGCATCCGACCTCTTGGGAATTATACATACGGATGTGTGTGGATCAATGAGCATCGCTACGCACAATGATTATCGTTACTTTGTGACCTTTACTGATGATTTGAGTAGATATGGGTATATCTATTTGATGAAGCATACGTCTGAAACCTTTGAAAAGTTCAAGGAATTTTAGAATGAGGTCGAAAATCAATTAGATAGGAAAATCAAGCACCTTCGTTCTGATCAAGGGGGCAAGTATTTGAATTTTGAGTTTAAGACACATCTCAAGGCATGTGGAATTGTGCCACAACATACGCCAGCTGGAACACCATAGCGTAACGGTGTGTCTGAGCAACGTAACCGCACCCTGCTCGATGGTGTAAGGTCCATGATGTCTCTTTCTGACTTGTCGGTACTGTTTTGGGGTTATGCGTTAGAAACTGCTACATTCATTCTTAATAGGGCGTCGTCCAAGTCCGTGGAGACAACACCATACGAGCTATGGCATGGCAAGAAGCCTACGTTGTTGTTTCTTAGGGTTTGGGGATGTGAGGCATATGTAAAGAAGTTACAGCCGGACAAACTCAAATCTAAGTTGGAAAAATGCATCTGTGTAGGATATCAAAGGGAGACCCTTGGGTACACCTTCTACCATTCGGCCGAGGGCAAAACTTTTGTTGCCAAGACTGGAATCTTTCTCGAGAAAGAGTTTCTCGCTAAAGGTGTGGGTGGGAGGAAAGTTGAACTTGACGAGATCGTCTACCCCTCACTCAAAATACCAAGTAGCGTAATAGAAGCGGTTCCTAATGTGCCCTCTATTGAAGAGGAAGAAGGGTGGCTGATGTAAATCAGGGTGTTCTCACTAAGCAGACTGAACATAGGTCTACACGACTCCGCAAATACCTTGAGTGGTTTGCAGATCATGTACTGTCGATCATGATGATTGACCAAGACGAGCCTGCAACCTACACGGAAGCGGTGGAAGGCCCCGAGTCTGAGAAATGTCTAGAAGCCATGAAATCCAAAATAAGGTCTATGTATGACAACCAAGTATAGACCTTGATAGATATTTGCAGCGACCGCAAGGCCGTTGAGAATAAATGGATCTTTAAGGAAAAGACTGACGCAGACGGTAATGTAACTGTCTACAAAGCTTGACTTGTCGCAAAAGGTTTCCGACAAATTCAAGGAGTTGACTACGATGAGACATTCTCCCTCGTAGCGATGCTAACGTCAATTTGGATTCTATTAGCTATTGCTGCCTATTTCGATTATGAGATATGGCAGATGGACGTCAAAACCGCCTTTCTATATGGCAACATTGAGGAGGAATTGTACATGGTACAATGATACGTCTCAAACGTATCTATAATTTTTGATGCTCCATGCTTGTTTTTACACCATTTGCCTTGTGTTTCGTTACACTTCGTGGCGTTTTTATGCGATTTCCGGAACTAACCTATTGACAAGATGCCACAGTGCCAGTTCCCTGTTTTCTGCTGTTTCTGTGTTTCAGAAAAGCTACACAGGAAATATTCTCAGAATTGGACAAAACAAGTTCCAGAAGTCTTATTTTTCCCGGAAGCTTCCAGAGAACCGAAGAGGAGTAGGAGTGGGGCCACGAGGGGCCCTCACGCCAGGCCGGCGCGGCCTAGGTCCTGGCCGCGCCGCCTGGGTGTGAGAGTGCCCTGGCAGCCCCCTGACGATGCCCCTTCGCCTATATAAAGCCTCAGGACGGAAAACCCTAAGTGGAGTCGGCGAAATTTCCAGAACAGTTCCGTAGCTCCGCCGCCGCCGTCGATGAATTTCGGGGGACAGAATTCTCTGTTCCGGCACCCTGCCGGGATGGGGAAGTGCCCCCGGAGCCATCTCCATTGGTCTCCATCGCCGTCTCCACCGTCTCCATCGACCTCACCGCCATCTCCATCAACCTTGCTGTCTCCTATGATGAGGAGGGAGTAGTTCTCCCCCGGGGCTGAGGGCTCTACTGGTAGCTATGTGGTTCACCTCTCTCTCCCATGATGTGATCTTTATGTGATCGTGAGCTTTGTATCATGTTGAATAAGTAGATGTTACTCTTCTTCATTATGTGAACTCTAGTGGTGTTATTAAAGTAATCTATTCCTCCTGCCATGGTGTAACGGTGACAGTGCGTGCATCATGGTGGTACTTGGTCTAGGCTACGATTGTGATCTCTTATGGATTATGAGAATAATTATCGCTATGATAGTATTGAAGTGATCTATTCCTCCTTTCATGGTGTAATGTTGACAGTGTGTGCACCGTGTTAGTACTTGGTCTAAGTTGCAATAATATCTATCTTGAGTTGTGATTTGATTTGGATATCTCTATGAGTGGTGTTTGTCAAGTACTTGATGAACTTTGAGGAGTGCTTCGTAGCCCTACGCAATGATTAGTGTTATTCAATAGGAGAGTAATTCAGAGTACCGTAGTGAAGAGAAGTTATGTATTTGTTCAATCATGTTATATTTGTTGGGAGTGTGTCCACTAGTGAAAGTATGATCCCTAGGGCTTGTTTCCAAGCTTTGCACACCGTTTACTTGCTGTTTTGTTACTTGTTTGCTTGCTGCCATTTTTATTCCAGATTGTATTTACTACTTATAATCATCCATACCACTTGTATTTCACTATCTCTTCGCTGAACTAGTGCACCTATACATCTGACAAGTGTATTGGGTGTGTTGGGGACACAAGAGACTTTCTGTATCGTAATTGCAGGGTTGCTTGAGAGGGATAGCTTTGACCTCTTCCTCCCTGAGTTCGATAAACCTTGGTTGATCCACTTAAGGGAAACTTGCTGCTGCTCTACAAACCTCTGCACTTGGAGGCCCAACACTATCTACAAGAACAGAAGCGTGTGTAGACATCAAGCTCTTTTCTGGCACCGTTGCCGGGGAGGTAAGGTAAAAGGTACTCGCATCCTCCTGTGTGAGTGCTCGGAGTTATTTCCTTTAGATTCTGCAATTACTTCTTTTTGTTTCTTGTTTTTATTTTCACTAGTTAGGCTTAATGGAAAACAAAGAGTTCTTTAGTCTTTTTCCTTAGTTTAGATATGAAGTGTTTGAAGAGAAAATTGAAAAACCTTTGGAGCTTAATTTGCATGCTAATAGTGTTGTTAGTATGAATGCTTTGAACACCGTTATTGCTAATGCTATAGAAAAATCTAAGCTTGGGGAAGCTGGTTTTGTTAAGCATGATATTTTTAGTTCCCCAGCTTTAGTGGAGAAAGTTTGCTCTAATGATATTTTACCTCCCCTATGTGATGTTCCTTCTTACGATGATATGTTTGAAGAATATGCTTTGAGAAATAGCTGTTCTCTAGCTTGTGATGATACTAAACCTCTAGTTTATGATGGCTATGATGATGGGTATAATATTTTCAGTTCACCTACTATTGAGGATAAAATTAGTTATGATTACAATATGCCTCCTATTTTTGATGATTATGGTGATGAGAATAATTATTCTGTTGAATCTGCTCCTACTACTATTGTTCCTGTGGTGAGTATTAATTCTTTTATGCATGTGGCTCATGATAGGGATGCTTTATGTGATAGTTATATTGTTAATTCTATTCATGATGCTACTGAAAGTTATTATGAGAGAGGGAAATATGTTTTGAAAGATCTCAACAATATTGAGTTTCCCCTCTTTATGTTGCAATTCTTGAAGTTGTACTTGTTTTGCCTTCCTATGCTTTTTGCTTTGCGCTTTTATGACTTGTCTCTTTACAAGACTATTTTTCATAGGAAGTGGTTTAGATTTAAATGTGTTTCATACTTGCTTTTTGATGCTCTCTATTGCTTTAAGTTCCTATATGGCGCCTTTGCCTCAAGCTCTTATATGGCGCCCACATGAGCATCTTTGTGAATTACTGCGCCCAGCTCAAAGGCGTTAAAGAAAAGCACTCTTGGGAGATAACCCATTGTTTATTTTCAGTACTTTTTCTTTTATTTGAGTCTTGGAAGTTATTACTACTGTAATAACCGCTCCTTGTCCTTTTTATTTCATTGTTGTGCCAAGAGAAGCCTCTAATTTGAGTGAGGTAAGATTTGGGGATGTTGCTGTTCTGAAACAGTTTTTGGTGCTGCACCGTAAAAATTTGTGAAAATTCTCTGTACATCTTTTGGACCTGCGATTTCTTGTGCATATGCCCCAGGTTATATCCAAACTTTCATTAGTTGAACACTTTTTGATTTGAGCAACAGAAAACCCTCTAAAAATTCGACCTTTGTCATCTATTCTGTTTTGACAGATTTCTGCCAATATTTGTGTTTGCCGCTTTATCGCTTTCTTTTTGAGTTCTTTTGATCACGGAACTTTTGGAGAAATTGCTACAGTAGTATATGCTTAATATGTGGTGGTTTTAGGTTGAAACCTGAAGCAAAAAGGGTTGATTATATGTTATGCCTACACTAATGTTGCTAACAGATTTGTGTTTAGTTTTGTATGAAGGAAGTTATCAAGTGTAGGGATTGGAGAATGATGAGATGAGTTGAAGAATGGACAAAAGCTCAAGCTTGGGGATGCCCATACACTCCAAGAAATATCCAAGAAGTACAAGCGTCAAAGCTTGGGGATGCCCCCGAGGCACCCCTTCTTCATCGGCAAAAATCAGGTCACCTTTCAAGACACTATATTTTTATTGCTTCATGCACTATGCGTTTTTCTTGGAGCATCTTTGTTTTAGTTTTTAGTTTTCTTTTGCTTTGTTTGCTGCAATAAATGGTTAGATCACATCATGTTTCTTTTGGAGGAGATGAACTCGCTTTTCATTTGCTAAGAACACTCCGTTTTTCACTCTTATCGTTTCAACGAGTGTTCTCTTTTTCTGCTACTGCATTTAGTTTTTTTTTTGCCTTGATTTTTGTTCAGATCTTGCTTTATCTTTTCATCAAGGTGTATTTTTTCCTCTGGTCTTTATTGGTTTTCATCAAAAGAGGTGTCTATAAAAAGTTTGAATGGTGTTGGAAAAGAGAAAAAGCTTTATGCAAAAAAGTGGTACAAGAAGGAGCTTGTGTAGACTGCGGCTTAGGCTTTTGCATGTCGTGCTTGATGTTATTTTGATAGTATGCTTAGTGGTTTTGCTGTAGCATGACTTGTCTCAAATGACTGAGATTGCTTAATGAGCCTTTGAAAAAATCATGCGTTGTTTTTATTATATGGAAGCATTTATTTGGTTTTCTCCTTTGATGCTTTATTTGGGTTGACTTGGCACATGCTTACACATGCTGACTAGAAAATAAGTCACCTATAGCCTCTATGATCATTTGGTTTTTGACTTTTGATACCATCTTATGCTTCTTTTAATGTTGCTTTGTCGCTTTGCATGATTATGGCCGTTATTGCTCTCTTAGTTGGTCGCTCCCAGTCTTTTGCTAGCCCTCGCCTTGTACTGAGTATGAGCTCTACTCGTGCATCCAACTCCTAAAAACCAAGTTTTGCCAAAGTGTCCACTATAAACTCCTATGCATGGTATTTTTAAGCCATTCCAAAGTAAATTTTCATGTGCTACCTTTCAAAAAACCTTCAAAACACTTCTCATTTTGTGACACTGTTTTCAGCTCATGGGGACGTAGTGGTCGGATTTGCTATCTTCCATATTGCTTATTCCAAAAAGAAAAAAAATGAAAAAAAAGAAAAGAAAAAGGCACTCCTCCATGGAATGTGAATGTTGGTGGGCACCCGATGGAATCGGTTAGCCATGGTTTGTGAAAGGAAAAAAGGTGGGGAGGAGTGCCAAGCTTTATAAAAGAGCACAAATGTGCCAATCTCTCTCTCAAAAACTTGCTTCATTTTTGTATGGAAGATAGTAAGAACCCCATTGCCAGTCGTTGACAAAGACAACCACCTCTCAAAACCAATTTTTATCTCTCTGTTTTACAAATGAAATGCTCTAGCACATGTTTAATCATCGCTTCCCTCTGCGAAGGGCCTTTCTTTTTACTTTTATGTTGAGTCACCACCTTCTATCTTTATGCACTATCTAAGAGAGCATAGTTGTCATTCTGATTATAATGTGCATTGTCCCAATGTTTATCATTGATTGATTCATGACTATGGTTTCACTTGTTCTTAAATTACTTGTATCTAGTCGCCCTCTTAAACTTGAAGGTGTCCTATGCATTTATGTTTTGCTCTCTATGAAGGACAAGCTGAAAACAATTTGTATATTTTTCCTTATGATTTGAACACACGTTTGACTTTCATTGTTTCATTTTCAAGATCTTTTGTTTGTGTTCATTTTCATGTTTATAACATGGTTGCTAAGTTTCTTCTATCAAGATTATGTCTTTCATGCCCATGTTTTAAGTTCTTTTGATCCCAGCTCACAATGCTTACATATATGATCAAGATTGTGTAGGTGCATGTCACCTCAAAAATTATTTCTTTTGTTATCACTTACCTACTCGAGGACGAGCAGGAGTTAAGCTTGGGGATGCTGATACGTCTCAAACGTATCTATAATTTTTGATGCTCCATGCTTCTTTTTACACCATTTGCCTTGTGTTTCGTTACACTTCGTGGCGTTTTTATGCGATTTCTGGAACTAACCTATTGACAAGATGCCACAGTGCCAGTTCCCTATTTTCTGCTGTTTTTGTGTTTCAGAAAAGCTACACAGGAAATATTCTCGGAATTGGACGAAACAAGTTCCAGAAGTCTTATTTTTTCCCGGAAGCTTCCAGAGAACCGAAGAGGAGTAGGAGTGGGGCCACGAGTGGCCCACATGCCAGGCCAGCGCGGCCTAGGTCCTGGCCGCGCCGCCTGGGTGTGAGAGCGCCCTGGCAGCCCCCTGACGATGCCCCTTCGCCTATATAAAGCCTCGGGACGGAAAACCCTAAGTGGAGTCGGCGAAATTTCCAGAATAGTTCCGTAGCTCCGCCGCCGCCGTCGACGAATTTCGAGGGACAGAAGTCTCTGTTCCGGCACCCTACCGGGACGGGGAAGTGCCCCTGGAGCCATCTCCATCGGTCTCCATCGCCGTCTCCACCGTCTCCATCGACCTCACCGCCATCTCCATCAACCTTGCTGTCTCCTATGATGAGGAGGGAGTAGTTCTCCCCGGGGGCTGAGGGCTCTACCGGTAGCTATGTGGTTCACCTCTCTCTCCCATGATGTGATCTTTATGTGATCGTGAGCTTTGTATCATGTTGAATAAGTAGATGTTACTATTCTTCATTATGTGTACTCTAGTTGTGTTATTAAAGTAATCTATTCCTCCTGCCATGGTGTAACGGTGACAGTGCGTGCATCATGGTGGTACTTGGTCTAGGCTACAATTGTGATCTCTTATGGATTATGAGAATAATTATCGCTATGATAGTATTGAAGTGATCTATTCCTCCTTTCATGGTGTAATGTTGACAGTGTGTGCACCGTGTTAGTACTTGGTCTAAGTTGCAATAATATCTATCTTGAGTTGTGATTTGATTTGGATATCTCTATGAGTGGTGTTTGTCAAGTACTTGATGAACTTTGAGGAGTGCTTCGTAGCCCTACGCAATGATTAGTGTTATTCAATAGGAGAGTAATTCAGAGTACCATAGTGAAGAGAAGTTATTTATTTGTTCAATCATGTTATATTTGTTGGGAGTGTGTCCACTAGTGAAAGTATGATCCCTAGGCCATGTTTCCAAGCTTTGCACACCGTTTACTTGCTGTTTTGTTACTTGTTTGCTTGCTGCCATTTTTATTCCAGATTGTATTTACTACTTATAATCATCCATACCACTTGTATTTCACTATCTCTTCGCTGAACTAGTGCACCTATACATCTGACAAGTGTATTGGGTGTGCTGGGGACACAAGAGACTTTCTGTATCGTAATTGCAGGGTTGCTTGAGAGGGATAGTTTTCACCTCTTCCTCCCTGAGTTCGATAAACCTTGGGTGATCCACTTAAGGGAAACTTGCTGCTGCTCTACAAACCTCTGCACTTGGAGGCCCAACACTGTCTATAAGAACAGAAGCGTGTGTAGACATCATACAACCGGAGGATTTCTTTGATCCTAAGGATGCTAATAAAGTATGCAAGCTTCAGAGGTCCATATATGGACGAAAGCAAGCATCTCGAAGCTAGAATCTTTGTTTTGATGAAGTCATCAAAGGTTTTGGATTTTCCAAAATACCGAAGAGTCCTGCATTTATAAGAAGATGAGTGGGAGCTCAGTTTCATTCATGGTACTTGATACGTCTCAAACGTATCTATAATTTTTGATGCTCCATGCTTGTTTTTACACCATTTGTCTATTGTTTCGTTACACTTTGTGGCACTTTTATGCATTTTCTGGAACTAACCTATTAACAAGTTGCCACAGTGTCAGTTCCCTGTTTTCTACTATTTTTGTGTTTCAGAAGTTATACACAGGAAATATTCTCGGAATTGGACGAAACAAGTTCCTGAAGTCTTATTTTACCCGGAAGCTTCCAGAGATCCAAAGGAGAGAAGGAGAGGGGCCACCAGGGGCCCACACGCATAGGTGGTGTGGCCAGCCCCTGGCCCGCGCCACCATGGTGTGAGACCACCTGGGCCCTCCTCTGACATCGTGATCAGATTTCCAGAACATATCGCGATCCGCCGCCGCCGTCGACCCGAAGATTGGGAGGGTCCAGAAGCTCTTCCCGGCACCCTGCCGGAGAGGGGAATCGCCACCGGAGGTCTTCTTCATCGCCATGCTTGCCTCCGGAGCGATGAGTGAGTAGTTGATACGTCTCAAACGTATCTATAATTTTTGATGCTCCATTCTTGTTTTTACACCATTTGCCTATTGTTTCGTTACACTTAGTGGCATTTTTATGCATTTTCCGGAACTAACCTATTAACGAAGTGCCACAGTGCCAGTTTCCTGTTTTCTGTTGTTTTTGTGTTTCAGAAATGATACACAGGAAATATTCTCGGAATTGGACGAAACAAGTTCCTGAAGACTTATATTACGGGGAAGCTTCCAGACATCCGAAAAAGAGACGGAGGAGGGCCACACGGGCCCCACACGCACAGGCGGCGCGGCCAGGCCCCTGGCCGCGCCACCCCTGTGTGAGGGGGCCTGGTCCCTCCTCTGACATCGCCCCTTCGCCTATAAAGACCCCCCGACGAGAAAAACCTAAGAGCCCGATCAGTTTTCCAGAATACATCGCGATCCGCCGTCGCCGTCGACCCGAAGATCGGGAGGGTCCAGAAGCTCTTCCCGGCACCCTGCCGGAGAGGGGAATCGCCACCGGAGGTCTTCTTCATCGCCATGCTTGCCTCCGGAGCGATGAGTGAGTAGTCTACCTTGGACTATGGGTCCATAGCAGTAGCTAGATGGTTGTCTTCTCCACCATGTGCTTCATGTTTAGATCTCATGAGCTGCCCTACATGATTGAGATCACCGTTATGTAATTCTATGATGTTGGTTTGTTGGGATCCGATGAATATTGGTGTTTATGATTAAGTTGATGTACTGAATTATATCTTTTGTTATCTCTATGTTGTTTATGATCTTGCATGCTCTCCGTTGTTAGTAGCTATCTTGGCCGAGTAGTTGCTAGTGACTCCAAGAGGGGGTATTTATGCTCAATAGTGGGTTCATGTCTCTATTTCACCTGGGGGAGTGACAGAAACCTCTAAGGTGGTAGATGTGCTGTTGCTACTAGGGAGAAAACAACATTCATATGCTCAAGGGCATATGCTTTGTTTACATTACACACTTTGCTTAATGCAATTATCTGTTGTTCGCAACTTAATACTTCTAGGTTGTTCGGATGATATCCCCGGGAGTGGATTATTAGTCATAGATGCAGTTGGATGGCGGTCTATGTATTTTGTTGTAATGCCCAGAGTAAATCTCATAGTGATCTTCTTGACATATCACGTTATCTTTATTCTATCAATTGCCCAACTGTAATTTGTTTACCCAGCATGTTATTTTATCTATGGAGAGACACCACTAGTGAACTGTGGACCCTGGTCCTATTTACATCATATTGCAATCACCTGTTTACTTTTCTCGTACTGTTTACTTTACTCGCACATTACTACTGTTTTCCACTCGATACACTCATAACCTTTGTTTCAAGCAAACCGGTGAGATTGACAACCTCATCGCAAGTTGGGAACAAAGTACTTGTTTGTGTGTGTGCAGGTTCCACAACACCTTCAGTCGTCATCGTCTCCCTTCTCCTGTTCGATAAACTTTGGTTTCTTAATTGAGGGAAAACTTGCTTCTGCACTCATCATACCTTTCTCTTGGGGTTCCCAACGGGCTGGTCATTCACCACGCACAAGGACAGTTTGCTCCCACATCAACTTGGAGTAGCAGCTATTGTTCTGGCGCCGTTGCCGGGGAAGAGAGAAGACTTCTGCGAGGGGAGTTCTTCGCACACACATTCTTTACTTTGTTATTTGTTTTGCTTTACTTTATTTTATTTTACCTGCATTGCTTTTTATATCAAAAACCCAAAAAAAATTAGAATCCTTGGTAGCTGTTTTTACTTGTTTACTTTCGTTTTGCTGAAATGGGTACTCCTGAAAACACCAAGTTGTGTGACTTTGCTAGCACGAACAATAGTGATTTTATCTGCACTCCTATTGCACCACCTGTTCCTGCTACCACCTTTTATGAGATCAAGCCTACTTTATTGAACCTTGTTATGAAAGAGCAATTTTCTGGTGCTAGTACTGAAGATGCTGCAGCTCATCTCAACAATTTTGTTGAGCTATGTGAGATGCAGAAATATAAGGATGTTGATAGTGATATTATTAAGCTCAAGTTGTTTCCTTTTTCTTTGAGAGGAAAGGCTAAAGATTGGTTGCTGTCTTTGACTAAGAATAGTATTGATTCATGGGCTAAGTGTAAGGATGCTTTTATTGGTAGATACTATCCTCCTGCTAAGATTATAGCTTTGCGCAGCAATATTATGAAGTTTACTCAGTTTGATAATGAACATGTTGCTCAAGCTTGGGAAAGAATGAAATCTATGGTAAAGAATTGCCCCACTCATGGACTGACTACTTGGATGATTATCCAAACTTTTTATGCAGGACTAAATTTTTCTTCAAGGAACCTACTTGATTCAGCTGCTGGAGGCACTTTTATGTCCCTTACCTTGGGCGCCGCATCAAAGCTACTCGACAACATGATGGTAAATTATTCCGAATGGCACACCGAGAGAGCTCCACAAGGTAAGAAGGTAAATTCTATTGAGGAAACCTCTTCCTTAAGTGATAAGATTGATACCATTATGGCTATGCTTGCTAATGATAGGACTCATGTTGATCCTAATAATGTTCCTTTGGCCTCTCTGGTTGCCCAAGAAGAGCAAGTTGATGTGAATTTCATTAGAAATAACAATTTTAATAACAATGCTTATAGGAACAATTTTGCTAGTAACAATTATAGGCCGTATCCTTCTACCAATGGTAATGGTTATGGTAACACTTATGGTAATTCCTACAACAACACTAGGGCCGCGCTCATGATGTTGAACTTCTGAAATTAAAACTGTTTTTAATAAGTTTGTTGAGGAAAAGTTAGGCAAAATTGATATTCTTGCTTCTAAAGTTGATAGCCTTGCTCATGATGTTGAACTTCTGAAATTAAAAGTGTTTCCTAATGATGTGAATGTGAGCAATGTTGTTGCTGCCGCTAATGCTACCCAAGTTGGAATTGATGAAAATATTAGATTGTTAGCGGAATTGCATGCCAGGTGGGAAAGAGAAGATGAGATGGCTAGAGAGATGAAGGTATGTACTATTACTACCTCTAATGATGTTGCTCCTACTGATAGCAACCCTCTTACTTTGATTGGTGTAGAGAAAACTCCCACTCCTTGTGTTAAAAAGCCTAAAACTGCCAAAACTTTTTCTCAAAAGAGTGCTGAAATTTTTCGGAGTGTGGGAGATGATAGCTCTATTTCTTTTAATGATTTTGATGTTGATGGCTGCAATATATCTGACGTAATTTTGTTCTTGCAAAAGCTTGCTTTGACTCCCAATGCTAGTTCTTTAAATATTGCTTTTACAAAGCATATTACCAATGCTCTCATGAAAATTAGGGATGAAAAGTTGAAGCAAAAAGCTTCTGTTCCCAAGAAGTTAGAAGATGGTTGGGAACCCATCATTGATATGCATGTTAATGGTTATGATTGCCATGCTTTATGTGATCTAGGTGCTAGTATTTCTATCATGCCTAGAAAGATTTATGACATGCTTGATTTACCACCGCTTGAAAAATATTATTTTGATGTTCCTATTGCTGATGTTGCTAAGAAGAAATCTTTGGGAAGGATTAATGATGTTCTTATTGTGGTTAACAATAACCTTGTTCCCCTTGATTTTCTTGTTATGGACGTTGAATGCCAAGCTTCATGTCCTATTATTTTGGGAAGACCCTTTCTTTGAACTGTAGGTGCTATCATTGATATGAGGGAAGGCACTATCAAGTATCAATTCCCATTAAAGAAAGGTATGGAACACTTCCCTAGGAAAAGAAAGAAATTACTTTTTGACTCTATTCTTAGAGCAAATTATGAGCTTGATGCTTCATCACTTGATATTACTTGATTCGCAATTTTCTGCGCCTAGCTCAAAGGCGTTAAAGAAAAGCACTCTTGGGAGATAACCCATTGTTTACTTTTCAGTACTTTTTCTTTTATTTGAGTCTTGGAAGTCATTACTACAGTAATTACCGCTCCTTATCTTGTTTATTTCGTTTTTGAGCCAAGAGAAGCCTCTAATTTGAGCAAGGTAAAGATTTGGGGTTATTGCTGTCCTGAAACTGTTTTCGGTGCTGCACCGTAAAAATTCGTGAAAATTCTCTGTTTATCTTTTGGACCTGCGATTTCTTGTGCATATGCCCCAGGTTATATCCAAACTTTTCTTAGTTGAACACTTTTTGATTTGAGCAACGGAAAATCCCTCAAAAATTCGTCCTTTGTCAGCTGTTCAGTTTTGACAGATTTCTGCCAATATTTGTTTTTGCCACTTTATCGCTTTCTTTTGAGTTCTTTTTGATCATGGAACTCTTGTGGAAGTTGCTACAGTAGTATATACTTTATATGTGGTGGTTTTTGGTTGAAACCTGAAGCTAAAAGAGGTTGAATATATTTTATGCTTACACTAATGTTGCTAATAGAATTGTGTTTAGTTTTGTATGAAGGAAGTTTTCAAGTGTAGGGATTGGAGAATGATGAGATGAGTTGAAGAATGGACAAAAGCTCAAGCTTGGGGATGCCCATGCATCGCCCCAAGAAATATCCAAGAAGTACAAGCGTCAAAGCTTGGGGATGCCCCCGAGGCACCCCTTCTTCATCGGCAAAAATCAGGTCACCTTTCAAGACACTATATTTTTATTGCTTCATGCACTATGTGTTTTTCTTGGAGCGTCAGTTGTTTTAGTTTTCTTAGTTGGTTTAGTTTGTTTGTTTGCTGCAATAAATGGTTGGACCCCAACAAATTTCCTTTGGAGGAGATGTACTCGTTTTCATTTGCAAAGAACGCTCTAGTTTTCACTCTTATCGTTTATCGAGCATTCTACTTTTTCTGCTACTACTTTTGGTTTTCGTTTTCGCCTTGATTTGCGTTCAGATCTTGTCATATCTTTTCATCAAGGTGTATTTTTGCCTCTGATATTTATTGGTTTTCATCAAAAGAGGTGTTTATAAAAATTTCAAATGGTGTTGGAAAAGAGAAAAAGCTTTGTGCAAAATAGTGGTACAAGAAGGAGCTTGTGTAGACTGCGGCTTAGGCTTTTTCATGTCATGCTTGATGTCTTTTTGATAGTATGCTTAGTGGTTTTGCTGTAGCATGACTTGTCTCAAATAACTGAGATTGCTTAATGAGCCTTTGAAAAAATCATGCGTTGTTTTTATTGTATGGAAGCATTATTTTGGTTTTCTCCTTGATGCTTTATTTGGGTTGACTTGGCGCATGCTCACACATGTTAGACTCTTACAAAGTCGCCATAAGCCTTCATGATCATTTAGTTTTTGACTTTTGATGCCATCATATGCTTCTTTTAATGTCGCTTTGCATGATTATGGCCATTATTGCTCTCTTAGTTGGTCGCTCCCAGTCTTTTGCTAGCCCTCGCCTTGTACTGAGTATGAGCTCTACTCGTGCATCCAACTCCTAAAAACCAAGTTTGCCATTGTGTCCACTATAAATTCCTATGCATGGTATTTGTAAGCCATTCCAAAGTAAAATTTTCGTGTGCTACCTTTCAAAAACCTTCAAAACACTTCTCGTTTTGTGACACTGTTTTCAGCTCATGGGGACGTAGTGGTCGGATTTGCTATCTTCCATATTGCTTATTCCAAAAAGAAAAAGAAAGGAAAAAAAGAAAGAAAAAAGGCACTCCTCCAAAGAATGTGAATGTTGGTGGGCACCCGATGGAATCGGTTAGTCATGGTATGTGAAAGGAAAAGGTGGGGAGGAGTGCCAAGTTTTATAAATAGAGCACAAGAGTGCCAATCTCTCTCTCAAAAACTTGCTTCATTTTTGTATGGAAGATAGTAAGAACCCCATTGCCAGTTGTTGACAAAGACAACCACCTCTCAAAATCAAGTTTTATCTCTCTGTTTTACAAATGAAAAGCTCTAGCACATGTTTAAATCACTGCTTCCCTCTGCGAAGGGCCTTTCTTTTACTTTTATGTTGAGTCACCACCTTCTTTCTTTATGCACCATTAAGAGAGCATAGTTGTCATTCTTAGTGTGATATGCATTGTCCCAAAGTTCATTGATTGATTCATATTGTTGGTTTCACTTGTTCTTAAATTATTTGTATCTAGTCGCCCTCTTAAACCTTGAAGGTGTCCTATGCATTTATGTTTTGCTCTCTTTGAAGGACAAGCTGAAAACCATTTGTATGTTTTTCCTTATGATTTGAACACACATTTGACTTTCATTGTTTCATTATCATGATCTTTTGTTTGTGTTCATTTGCATATTTACAACATGGTTGCTAAGTTTCTTATTGTCATGATTATATCTTTCATGCCCATGTTTTAAGTTCTACTGATCCCAGCTCACCAATGCTTGCATATATGATCAAGATTGTGTAGGTGCATGTCACCTCAAAAATTTTCTTTTGTTATCACTTACCTACTCGAGGACGAGCAGGAGTTAAGCTTGGGGATGCTTGATACGTCTCAAACGTATCTATAATTTTTGATGCTCCATGCTTGTTTTTACACCATTTGCCTATTGTTTCGTTACACTTAGTGGCATTTTTATGCATTTTCCGGAACTAACCTATTAACGAAGTACCACAGTGCCAGTTTCCTGTTTTCTGCTGTTTTTGTGTTTCAGAAATGATACACAGGAAATATTCTCGGAATTGGACGAAACAAGTTCCTGAAGACTTATATTACGGGGAAGCTTCCAGACATCCGAAGAAGAGACGGAGGAGGGCCATGTGGGCCCCACACACACAGGCGGCGCGGCCAGGCCCCTGGCCGCGCCACCCCTGTGTGAGGGGGCCTGGTCCCTCCTCTGACATCGCCCCTTCGCCTATAAAGACCCCCCGACGAGAAAAACCTAAGAGCCCGATCAGTTTTCCAGAATACATCGCGATCCGCCGCCGCCGTCGACCCGAAGATCGGGAGGGTCCAGAAGCTCTTCCCGGCACCCTGCCGGAGAGGGGAATCGCCACCGGAGGTCTTCTTCATCGCCATGCTTGCCTCCGGAGCGATGAGTGAGTAGTCTACCTTGGACTATGGGTCCATAGCAGTAGCTAGATGGTTGTCTTCTCCACCATGTGCTTCATGTTTAGATCTCATGAGCTGCCCTACATGATTGAGATCACCGTTATGTAATTCTATGATGTTGGTTTGTTGGGATCCGATGAATATTGGTGTTTATAATTAAGTTGCTGTACTGAATTATATCTTTTGTTATCTCTATGTTGTTTATGATCTTGCATGCTCTCCGTTGTTAGTAGCTATCTTGGCCGAGTAGTTGCTAGTGACTCCAAGAGGGGATATTTATGCTCGATAGTGGGTTCTTGTCTCTATTTCACCTGGGGGAGTGACAGAAACCTCTAAGGTGGTAGATGTGCTGTTGCTACTCGGGAGAAAACAACATTCATATGCTCAAGGGCATATGCTTTGTTTACATTACACACTTGGCTTAATGCAATTATTTGTTGTTCGCAACTTAATACTTCTAGGGTGTTCGGATGATATCCCCGGGAGTGGATTATTAGTCATAGATGCAGTTGGATGGCGGTCTATGTATTTTGTTGTAATGCCCAGAGTAAATCTCATAGTGATCTTCTTGACATATCACGTTATCTTTATTCTATCAATTGCCCAACTGTAATTTGTTTACCCAGCATGTTATTTTATCTATGGAGAGACACCACTAGTGAACTGTGGACCCCGGTCCTATTTACATCATATTGCAATCACCTGTTTACTTTTCTCGTACTGTTTACTTTGCTCGCACATTACTACTGTTTTCCACTCGATACACTCATAACCTTTGTTTCAAGCAAACCGGTGAGATTGACAACCTCATCGCAAGTTGGGAACAAAGTACTTGTTTGTGTGTGTGCAGGTTCCACAACACCTTCAGTCGTCATCGTCTCCCTTCTCCTGTTCGATAAACCTTGGTTTCTTAATTGAGGGAAAACTTGCTGCTGCACTCATCATACCTTCCTCTTGGGGTTCCCAACGGGCTGGTCATTCACCACGCACAAGGACAGTTTGCTCCCGCATCAACTTGGAGTAGCAGTAGTCTACCTTGGACTATGGGTCCATAGCAGTAGCTAGATGGTTGTCTTCTCCACCATGTGCTTCATGTTTAGATCTCATGAGCTGCCCTACATGATTGAGATCACCGTTATGTAATTCTACATGTTTGGTTTGTTGGGATCCGATGAATATTGGTGTTTATGATTAAGTTGTTGTACTGAATATTATCTTTTGTTATCTCTATGTTGTTTATGATCTTGCATGCTCTCCGTTGTTAGTAGCTATCTTGGCCGAGTAGTTGCTAGTGACTCCAAGAGGGGGGTATTTATGCTCGATAGTGGGTTCATGCCTCTATTTAACCTGGGGGAGTGACAGAAACCTCTAAGGTTGTAGATGTGCTGTTGCTACTAGGGAGAAAACAACATTCATATGCTCAAGGGTATATGCTTTGTTTACATTACACACTTTGCTTAATGCAATTATCTGTTGTTCGCAACTTAATACTCATGGGGTGTTCGGATTGATATCCCCGGGAGTGGATTATTAGTCATAGATGCAGTTGGATGGCGGTCTATGTATTTTGTTGTAATGCCCAGAGTAAATCTCATAGTGATCTTCTTGACATGTCACGTTTATCTTTATTCTATCAATTGCCCAACTGTAATTTGTTTACCCAGCATGTGTTATTTATTTATGGAGAGACACCACTAGTGAACTGTGGACCCCGGTCCTATTTCCATCATATTGCTATCACCTGTTTACTTTACTCGCACTGTTTACTTTACTCGCATACTTTACTATTTTCCACTCGATACACTCATAACCTTTGTTTCAAGCAAACCGGTGAGATTGACAACCTCATCGTAAGTTGGGAGCAAAGTACTTGTTTGTGTGTGTGCAGGTTCCATGTTGCAGCTAGCAAGAAAAGCTTGGACGAGGCGCCATATATAAATTGTCCGCAGCTGTCGCAGACTAGCAAGCATCACCTTCAGTCGCCTGTCTCTCCTCTCCAAGAACGATAAACCTTGGTTTCTTAACTGAGGGAAAACCAGCTGCTATACTCATCACACCTTTCTCTTGGGGTTCCCAACGGGCTGGTCATTCACCACGCACAAGGACTGTTGCTGGGGGACGAAGAAGAATAATCTCCCTCGTCAACTAGCCACCAGCTATTTTTCTGGCGCCGTTGCCGAGGAGGAAGTAGAAGACTTCTGCGAGGGGAGTTTTCGCACGCACATCCTTTACTTTGTTATTGCTTTGCTTTACTTTATTTATTTTACCTGCATCGTTTTATATCAAAAACCCAAAAAAATTAGAATCCTTGGTAGCTGTTTTTATTTGTTTGCTTTTAGTTTTGTTAAAATGAGTAATCCTGAAGTAGAAGTTCGTAGTTTTAAGCAACAAGGGGGAGAAAGTTTAAAAGATGCTTGGTACCGTATTAAGAATGCTCATCATAGGTGTACCAAAAAGCACTCTACCACGATCCTCCTTAGAAATTTTTATGTTGGTATGTCTAGTTGGAATAGGTATGTTCTTGATACTCTTACAGGAGGTAATTTTCTGGGTACTCCCGCTGGAGAAGCTTGCACTATAATTGAAAGTTTAGTGGGAATACCACCTATTCATGTTGCTAAAACCGAGACCACCTTGGAGGAGGTGGTAGAAAAGCTCAGCTCTTTAGAGAAAAGTTTGCCAAGTATCCTAGAAAATGCTAGCCGCGTTAGTGAATTAATAGAAGACATTGGTAAGAGAACTGCCATTTTAGAGGCTAGCACTACTCATAACAATCAAAACTTAAGGATTGGTAAACTAGAGGAGTCTATGGAAACTCTTAGCTTAATCTTCTCTTCTCTTAAATTTAAGAAAGAGAAAGTGTTTGTTGGAAAAGAGCAAAAATTTATGTATGTTCCCAAGGTTTCTGCACTTAAATCTCAACATGTTCTTAAAATTGGAAAGACTCTTAGTTCCACTAAGGGTGACTTGCAGGTTGAATCATCTTCGGGAACCTTCAAAGAGCCTACTGAGGTAACTAGCACTTCATCTCTTGATATTACTTGATTCGCAATTTTCTGCGCCTAGCTCAAAGGCGTTAAAGAAAAGCACTCTTGGGAGATAACCCAATGTTTTCTTTTCAGTACTTTTTCTTTTATTTGAGTCTTGGAAGTCATTACTACTGTAATGACCGCTCCTTATCCTTTTTATTTCGTTTTTGTGCCAAGAGAAGCCTCTAATTCGAGTGAGGTAAAGATTTGGGGATGTTGCTGTCCTGAAACTGTTTTCGGTGCTGTACCGTAAAAATTCGTATAAATTCTCTGTACATCTTTTGGACCTGCAATTTCTTCTCCATATGCCCCAGGTTATATCCAAACTTTTGTTAGTTAAACAATTTTTGATTTGAGCAACAGAAAACCCCTCAAAAATTCGGCCTTTGTCAGCTGTTCAGTTTTGACAGATTTCTGCCAATATTTGTTTTTGCCACTTTATCGCTTTCTTTGCGAGTTCTTTTGATCACGGAACTCTTGTGGAAGTTGCTACAGTAGTATTTACTTTATATGTGGTGGTTTTGAGTTGAAACCTGAAGCAAAAAGAGGTTGATTATATGTTATGCCTACACTAATGTTGCTAATAGATTTGTATTTAGTTTTGTATGAAGGAAGTTTTCAAGTGTAGGGATTGGAGAATGATGAGATGAGTTGAAGAATGGACAAAAGCTCAAGCTTGGGGATGCCCATGCATTACCCCAAGAAATATCCAAGAAGTACAAGTGTCAAAGCTTGGGGATGCCCCTGAGGCACCCCTTCTTCATCGGCAAAAATCAGGTCACCTTTCAAAACACTATATTTTTATTGCTTCATGCACTATGTGTTTTTCTTGGAGCGTCAGTTGTTTTAGTTTTCTTAGTTTGTTTGTTTGTTTGTTTGCTGCAATTAATGGTTGGACCCCAACAAATTTCCTTTGAAGGAGATGTACTCGTTTTCATTTGCAAAGAACGCTCTAGTTTTCACTCTTATTAAAAATCGAGTGTTCTTCTTTTTCTGCTACTGCTTTTGGTTTTCATTTTCGCCTTGATTTGCGTTCAGACCTTATCATATCTTTTCATCTAGGTGTATTTTTGCCTCTGATATTTATTGGTTTTCATCAAAAGAGGTGTCTTTAAAATTTCAAATGGTGTTGGAAAAGAGAAAAAGATTTGTGCAAAATAGTGGTACAAGAAGGAGCTTGTGTAGACTGCGGCTTAGGCTTTTTCATGTCATGCTTGATGTCTTTTTGATAGTATGCTTAGTGGTTTTGCTGTAGCATGACTTGTCTCAAATAACTGAGATTGCTTAATGAGCCTTTGAAAAAATCATGCGTTGTTTTTATTGTATGGAAGCATTATTTTGGTTTTCTCCTTTATGCTTTATTTGGGTTGACTTGGCGCATGCTCACACATGTTAGACTCTTACAAAGTCGCCAATAGCCTTCATGATCATTTAGTTTTTGACTTTTGATGCCATCTTATGCTTCTTTTAATGTCGCTTTGTCGCTTTGCATGATTATGGCCATTATTGCTCTCTTAGTTGGTCGCTCCCAGTCTTTTGCTAGCCCTCGCCTTGTACTGAGTATGAGCTCTACTCGTGCATCCAACTCCTAAAAGCCAAAGTTTTCCAAAGTGTCCACCATACATACCTACTAGCAATTTGCTATTCCAAGTAAATTTGACTTGCTTTTATTTTCTCTTCAAATTAAACTCTTACCAGTGTTATGCGAAATTCGGTCAGTAAAGCTCTCATGAACCGGAAGGCACACTTTACTTTTTCCTGTTCTTAAAAATTTGACATTGTGGTCTCTTATGTTGAGTTGTTATGCTTGCAAGTTGTAAGTTGGAGACTAGACCAGCCATGCAGTCATGGGCAAGCTTTCAACATTGCACTTCTTATTTGAGTTGATATCGTGATCTTTTGTTTATGGATGCCCGCGGTGTGAAATGAATTGGGAATCTTGTGGGGATCATGGAGTTTTTATATGTGTTAGGGAAACGCCGGGCCGCCAATCTAAGCCATGCATAATTCATGGTGGAAATTTACAGCATACCCATGGTGAACATACGACGACGCATCTCACAATAAAAAGCTAAACAAATGGCAAATAAAAGAGATGTCGAGGTGTTCATTGTCTGCTTGTCCTGTCATTTTGGTGTGGGCTTGTTCCATGTCATCGGGCATGGAGGTACCCCATTGGAGGTTCTCAATGATATGCATATATTTACAATGACAAGAGCCTTGCTTGGGACTCTAAGTAAAGTAGCATGAGGTTTGGGTACTCGTATTCACGGGACACGAGGTTTTCAACTTATGATTTGTTAAGCATATGCATCATAATTGTTCTTGCATTAACTTTAACCATTCAAGATGCTTATGATGGGGGCAATGAGAGCTCAAAGCCGGTAAGTACCATAATTTTTGAAGGTTATAAAACTTACAATCACTGCTTCCCTCTGCGAAGGGCCTTTCTTCTACTTTTATGTTGAGTCACCACCTTCTATCTTTATGCACCATTAAGAGAGCATAGTTGTCATTCTTAGTATAATATGCATTGTCCCAAAGTTTTCATTGATTGATTCATAATGTTGGTTTCACTTGTTCTTAAATTATTTGTATCTAGTCGCCCTCTTAAACTTGAAGGTGTCCTATGCATTTATGTTTTGCTCTCTTTGAAGGACAAGCTGAAAACCATTTGTATGTTTTTCCTTATGATTTGAACACATGTTTGACTTTCATTGTTTCATTTTCATGATCTTTTGTTTGTGTTCATTTGCATGTTTACAACATGGTTGCTAAGTTTCTTATTGTCAAGATTATATCTTCATGCCCATGTTTTAAGTTCTTATGATCCCAGCTCACCAATGCTTACATATGTGATCAAGATTGTGTAGGTGCATGTCACCTCAAAAATTATTCTTTTGTTATCACTTACCTACTCGAGGACGAGCAGGAGTTAAGCTTGGGGATGCTTGATACGTCTCAAACGTATCTATAATTTTTGATGCTCCATGCCTATTTTTACACCATTTGTCTATTGTTTCGTTACACTTCGTGGCACTTTTATGCATTTTCCGGAACTAACCTATTAACAAGTTGCCACAGTGCCAGTTCCCTGTTTTCTGCTGTTTTTGTGTTTCAGAAGTGATACACAGGAAATATTCTCGGAATTGGACGAAATAAGTTCCTGGAGTCTTATTTTACCCGGAAGCTTCCAGAGATCCGAAGGAGAGAAGGAGAGGGGCCACCAGGGGCCCACACACATAGGTGGCACGGCCAGCCCCTGGCCCGCGCCACCATGGTGTGAGACCACCTGGGCCCTCCTCTGACATCGCCCCTTCGCCTATAAAGACCCCCCGACGGAAAAAAACCTAAGTACCCGATCAGATTTCCAGAACACATCGCGATCCGCCGCCGCCATCGACCCGAAGATCGGGAGGGTCCAGAAGCTCTTCTCGGCACCCTGCCGGAGAGGGGAATCACCACCGGAGGTCTTCTTCATCGCCATGCTTGCCTCCGGAGCGATGAGTGAGTAGTCTACCTTGGACTATGGGTCCATAGCAGTAGCTAGATGGTTGTCTTCTCCACCATGTGCTTCATGTTTATATCTCATGAGCTGCCCTACATGACTGAGATCACCGTTATGTAATTCTACATGTTTGGTTTGTTGGGATCCGATGAATATTGATGTTTATGATTAAGTTGTTGTACTGAATATTATCTTTTGTTATCTCTATGTTGTTTATGATCTTGCATGCTCTCCGTTGTTAGTAGCTATCTTGGCCGAGTAGTTGCTAGTGACTCCAAGAGGGGGTATTTATGCTCGATAGTGGGTTCATGCCTCTATTTAACCTGGGGGAGTGACAGAAACCTCTAAGGTTGTAGATGTGCTGTTGCTACTAGGGAGAAATCAACATTCATATGCTCAAGGGCATATGCTTTGTTTACATTACACACTTTGCTTAATGCAATTATCTGTTGTTCGCAACTTAATACTCATGGGGTGTTCGGATTGATATCCCCGGGAGTGGATTATTAGTCATAGATGCAGTTGGATGGCGGTCTATGTATTTTGTTGTAATGCCCAGAGTAAATCTCATAGTGATCTTCTTGACATATCACGTTTATCTTTATTCTATCAATTGCCCAACTGTAATTTGTTTACCCAGCATGTGTTATTTATTTATGGAGAGACACCACTAGTGAACTGTGGACCCCGGTCCTATTTCCATCATATTGCTATCACCTGTTTACTTTACTCGCACTGTTTACTTTACTCGCATACTTTACTGTTTTCCACTCGATACACTCATAACCTTTGTTTCAAGCAAACCGGTGAGATTGACAACCTCATCGTAAGTTGGGAGCAAAGTACTTGTTTGTGTGTGTGCAGGTTCCACGTTGCAACTAGCAAGCAAAGCTTGGATGAGGCGCCATATATAAATTGTCCGCAGCTGTCGCAAACTAGCAAGCATCACCTTCAGTCGCCTGTCTCTCCTCTCCAAGAACGATAAACCTTGGTTTCTTAACTGAGGGAAAACCAGCTGCTATACTCATCACACCTTCCTCTTGGGGTTCCCAACGGGCTGGTCATTCACCACGCACAAGGACTGTTGCTGGGGGACGAAGAAGAATAATCTCCCTCGTCAACTAGCCACCAGTACTATATGTGGACGACATATTACTGATAGGAAATGATGTGCAAATACTTGAACAATAACTTTTCAATGAAAGATATGGGTGAAGGTGCATACTTATTAGGCATTAAGATCTATAGAGATAGATCAAGGCGCCTACTAGCGTTAAGTCAAAGTACTTACCTTGATAAGGTTCTGAAGAGGTTCAGGATGGAAAATTCCAAGAAGGGAAATTTACCAATTATGAAAGGTGTATTGTTGAGTGTGACTCAATGTCCAGCAACAGAAAAGGAGAAGAGTGTGATGTCAGACATCCCCTATGCCTCTGCCATAGGCTCCATTATGTATGCTATGCTAAGTACTCGACCCGATGTGGCATTGACTCTTAGATTGACAAGTTGTTATCAAAGTAACCTCGGTATGAGTCATTGGAGTGCGGTAATGAGTATCCTAAAGTTCCTTAGAAGAACAAAGGATATGGTCTTAGTCTATGGAGGAAGCGGAGTAGAGCTTGACGTAAAGGGTTACATCAGCACAGGCTACAAGGCTGACTTAGATGATGAGAAGTCTCAGACAGGATATGTGTTCTTGGTGAATGGAGGCGCGGTGAGTTGGAGAAGCTGCAAGCAGTCGCTGAAAGCTAAGTCTACAATGGAGTCAGAGTATATTGCCACTGTTGATGCGGGAAATGAAGCTGTTTGGCTACAGAAGTTCGTCCTCGAGCTTGGAGTATGATACGTCTCAAACGTATCTATAATTTTTGATGCTCCATGCTTGTTTTTACACCATTTGCCTATTGTTTCGTTACACTTAGTGGCACTTTTATGCATTTTCCGGAACTAACCTATTAACAAGTGCCACAGTGCCAGTTTCCTGTTTTCTGCTGTTTTTGTGTTTTAGAGTGATACACAGGAAATATTCTCGGAATTGGACGAAACAAGTTCCTGAAGTCTTATTTTACCCGGAAGCTTCCATAGATCCGAAGAGGAGTAGGAGGTGGGCCACCAGGGGCCCACACACAGGGGTGGCGCGGCCAGCCCCTGGCCCACGCCACCACCGTGTGAGGCCACCTGGCCTCTCCTCTGACGTCGCCCCTTCGCCTATAAAGACCCCCCGACGGAAAAAACCTAAGTACCCGATCAGATTTCCAGAACACATCGCGATCCGCCGCCACCATCGACCCGAACATCGGGAGGGTCCAGAAGCTCTTCCCGGCACCCTGCCGGAGAGGGGAATCGCCACCGGAGGTCTTCTTCATCGCCATGCTTGCCTCCGGAGCGATGAGTGAGTAGTCTACCTTGGACTATGGGTCCATAGCAGTAGCTAGATGGTTGTCTTCTCCACCATGTGCTTCATGTTTAGATCTCATGAGCTGCCCTACATGATTGAGATCACCGTTATGTAATTCTACATGTTTGGTTTGTTGGGATCCGATGAATATTGGTGTTTATGATTAAGTTGCTGTAGTGAATATTATATCTTTTGTTATCTCTATGTTGTTTATGATCTTGCATGCTCTCCGTTGTTAGTGGCTATCTTGGCCGAGTAGTTGCTAGTGACTCCAAGAGGGGGTATTTATGCTCGATAGTGGGTTCATGCCTCTATTTCACCTGGGGGAGTGACAGAAACCTCTAAGGTGGTAGATGTGCTGTTGCTACTATGGAGAAAACAACATTCATATGCTCAAGGGCATATGCTTTGTTTACATTACACACTTTGCTTAATGCAATTATCTGTTGTTCGCAACTTAATACTTTTGGGGTGTTCAGATTGATATCCCCGGGAGTGGATTATTAGTCATAGATGCAGTTGGATGGCGGTCTATGTATTTTGTTGTAATGCCCAGAGTAAATCTCATAGTGATCTTCTTGACATATCACGTTTATCTTTATTCTATCAATTGCCCAACTGTAATTTGTTTACCCAGCATGTGCTATTTTATCTATGGAGAGACACCACTAGTGAACTGTGGACCCCGGTCCTATTTACATCATATTGCTATCACCTGTTTACTTTCTTGCACTGTTTATTTTACTCGCATACTATTACTGTTTTCCACTCGATACACTCATAACCTTTGTTTCAAGCAAACCGGTGAGATTGACAACCTCATCGTAAGTTGGGAGCAAAGTATTTGTTTGTGTGTGTGCAGGTTCCACGTTGCAGCTAGCAAGCAAAGCTTGGACGAGGTGCCATATATAAATTGTCCGCTGCTGTCGCAAACTAGCAAGCATCACCTTCAGTCATCATTGTCTCTCCTCTCCTGAACGATATTAAACCTTGGTTTCTTAACTGAGGGAAAACTAGCTGATATACTCATCACACCTTCCTCTTGGGGTTCCCAACGGGCTGGTCATTCACCACGCATCAAGCTAATTTTCTGGCGCCGTTGCCGGGGAGGAAGAGAAGACTTCTGCGAGGGGAGTTCTTTGCACACACATCCTTTACTTTGTTTTATTGTTTTGCTTTACTTTACCTGCATTGCCTTATATCAAAAACCCAAAAAAATAGAATCCTTGGTAGTTGTTATTTCTTTACTTTTAGTTTATTATGTCTAGTTCAGTTGCTACTACTATGTCCCCCGAGGACATGATCTTTACTTTTAAGCAAAAAGATGAGGAAAGCTTTAAAGAAGCTTGGTCTAGAATTTATGATTGGCATGGAAAAACTGAACCTAAAATGACTTTGAGTTTGCTTCTTAGTAGCTTTTACTTTGGACTTTCTCTTCGTTATAGATATGCTTTGGATGCTACTGCAGAAGGAGATTTCCTTCATTGTGATGGAGATCAAGCCTTCAATATTATAAAAAAGTTGATTACAATTTATAGCATGCCAACCTATTTTGATTCCTCTCTTGTGTGCATTTTTAATAGACTTAATACTCTTGAGACTCAGACTGCTAGTTTGAATTCTTGTTACAATACCTTGCGCCAGCATTTTGATTATGTGCCAACAAATACTGAACCTTCGAGTTGGTATCCTACGATTAAAATCACCATTAGTGGTGAAACTTTTCATGCTCGTTGTGATATTATGTCTGAATTTTGTCTCATGCCAAAGGATGTTTATGAATCTTTGAACCTTTGGAAGCTTTCTGAGGGAGGAGAAGAAATTTCTCTTACTAACAATGCCACTATATTTCCCCTTGGAATAGCTGAAGGAGTCTTTACAAAAGTCCTAGGAAGAATGATATCTACTGATTATCTTGTTATTGAATGTGTAGGAAAAGGACAAATCACACTTGGAAGATCCATTCTGAAGCTCCTGGGCGCCGTCATCGATGTGGGAAAAGGCAATATAACATTTACCTCTCCACCTTGCAATAACCATGTCTTTCCTAGAGTCAAGAGCAAAGGTAAGAAAGGGAGACGTAAAGCACGTGCTGATCCTAGCACTTCATCACTTGATAATACTTGATTCGCAATTTTCTGCGCCTAGCTCAAAGGCGTTAAAGAAAAGCACTCTTGGGAGATAACCCATTGTTTTCTTTTCAGTACTTTTTCTTTTATTTGAGTCTTGGAAGTCATTACTACTGTAACGACCGCTCCTTATCTTGTTTATTTCGTTTTTGTGCCAAGAGAAGCCTCTAATTTGAGTGAGGTAAAGATTTGGGGATGTTGCTGTCCTGAAACTGTTTTCGGTGCTGCACCGTAAAAATTCGTGAAAATACTATGTTTATCTTTTGGACCTGCGATTTCGTGTGCATATGCCCCAGGTTATATACAAACTTTTCTTAGTTGAACACTTTTTGATTTGAGCAACAGAAAATCCCTCAAAAATTCGACCTTTATCAGCTGTTCAGTTTTGACAGATTTCTGCCAATATTTGTGTTTGCCACTTTATCGCTTTCTTTTGAGTTCTTTTGATCATGGAACTTTTGGGGAAGTTGCTACAGTAGTATTTGCTATATATGTGGTGGTTTTGAGTTGAAACCTGAAGCAAATAGAGATTGATTATATGTTATGCTTGCACTAATGTTGCTAATAGAATTGTGTTTAGTTTTGTATGAAGGAAGTTTTCAAGTGTAGGGATTGGAGAATGATGAGATGAGTTGAAGAATGGACAAAAGCTCAAGCTTGGGGATGCCCATGCATCACCCCAAGAAATATCCAAGAAGTACAAGCGTCAAAGCTTGGCGATGCCCCCGAGGCACCCCTTCTTCATCGGCAAAAATCAGGTCACCTTTCAAGACACTATATTTTTATTGCTTCATGCACTATGTGTTTTTCTTGGAGCGTCAGTTGTTTTAGTTTTCTTAGTTAGTTTAGTTTGTTTGTTTGCTGCAATAAATGGTTGGACCCCAACAAATTTCCTTTGGAGGAGATGTACTCGTTTTCATTTGCAAAGAACACTCTGTTTTTCATTCTTACAATTTCACCGGGTGTTCTTCTTTTTCTGCTACTGCTTTTGGTTTTCGTTTTCTCCTTGATTTGCGTTCAGATCTTGTCATATCTTTTCATCAAGGTGTATTTTTGCCTCTGATCTTTATTGGTTTTCATCAAAAGAGGTGTCTTTAAAATTTCAAATGGTGTTGGAAAAGAGAAAAAGCTTTGTGCAAAATAGTGGTACAAGAAGGAGCTTGTGTAGACTGCGGCTTAGGCTTTTTCATGTCATGCTTGATGTCTTTTTGATAGTATGCTTAGTGGTTTTGCTGTAGCATGACTTGTCTCAAATAACTGAGATTGCTTAATGAGCCTTTGAAAAAATCATGCGTTGTTTTTATTGTATGGAAGCATTATTTTGGTTTTCTCCTTGATGCTTTATTTGGGTTGACTTGGCGCATGCTCACACATGTTAGACTCTTACAAAGTTGCCAATAGCCTTCATGATCATTTAGTTTTTGACTTTTGATGCCATAGTATGCATCTTTTAATGTCGCTTTGTCGCTTTGCATGATTATGGCCATTATTACTCTCTTAGTTGGTCGCTCCCAGTCTTTTGCTAGCCCTCGCCTTGTACTGAGTATGAGCTCTACTCGTGCATCCAACTCCTAAAAGCCAAAGTTTTCCAAAGTGTCCACCATACATACCTACTAGCAATTTGCTATTCCAAGTAAATTTGACTTGCTTTTATTTTCTCTTCAAATTAAACTCTTACCAGTGTTATGCGAAATTCGGTCAGTAAAGCTCTCATGAACCGGAAGGCACACTTTACCTTTTCCTGTTCTTAAAATTTTGACATTGTGGTCTCTTATGTTGAGTTGTTATGCTTGCAAGTTGTAAGTTGGATTCTAGCCCATCCATGCTGTCATGGGCAAGCTTTCAACATTGCACTTCTTATTTGAGTTGATATCGTGATCTTTTGTTTATGGATGCCCGCGGTGTGAAATGAATTGGGAATCTTGTAGGGATCATGGAGTTTGTATATGTGTTAGGGAAACGCCGGGCCGCCAATCTAAGCCATGCATAATTCATGGTGGAAATTTGCAGCATACCCATGGTGAACATTCGACGACGCATCTCATAATAAAAAGCTAAACAAAAGGCAAATAAAAGAGATGTCGAGGTGTTCATTGTCTGCTTGTCCTGTCATTTTGGTGTGGGCTTGTTCCATGTCATCGGGCACGGAGGTACCCCATTGGCGGTTCTCAATGATATGCATATACTTACAATGACAAGAGCCTTGCTTGGGACTCTAAGTAAAGTAGCATGAGGTTTGGGTACTCGTATTCACGGGGCACGAGGTTTTCAACTTATGATTTGTCAAGCATATGCATCATAATTGTTCTCGCATTAACTCTAACCATTCAAGATGCTTATGATGGGGGCAATGAGAGCTCAAAGCCGGTAAGTACCATAATTTTTGAAGGTTATAAAACTTGCAATCACTACTTCCCTCTGCGAAGGGCCTTTCTTTTACTTTTATGTTGAGTCACCACCTTCTTTCTTTATGCACCATTAAGAGAGCATAGTTGTCATTCTTAGTGTGATATGCATTGTCCCAAAGTTCATTGATAGATTCATATTGTTGGTTTCACTTGTTCTTAAATTATTTGTATCTAGTCGCCCTCTTAAACTTTGAGGTGTCCTATGCATTTATGTTTTGCTCTCTTTGAAGGACAAGCTGAAAACCATTTGTATGTTTTTCCTTATGATTTGAACACACGTTTGACTTTCATTGTTTCATTATCATGATCTTTTGTTTGTGTTCATTTGCATGTTTACAACATGGTTGCTAAGTTCTTATTGTCATGATTATATCTTCATGCCCATGTTTTAAGTTCTATTGATCCCAGCTCACCAATGCTTACATATATGATCAAGATTGTGTAGGTGCATGTCACCTCAAAAATTATTCTTTTGTTATCACTTACCTACTCGAGGACGAGCAGGAGTTAAGCTTGGGGATGCTTGATATGTCTCAAACGTATCTATAATTTTTGATGCTCCATGCTTGTTTTGACACCATTTGCCTATTGTTTCGTTACACTTAGTGGCACTTTTATGCATTTTCCGGAACTAACCTATTAACAAGTGCCACAGTGCCAGTTTCCTGTTTTCTGCTGTTTTTGTGTTTCAGAGTGATACACAGGAAATATTCTCGGAATTGGACGAAACAAGTTCCTGAAGTCTTATTTTACCCGGAAGCTTCCAGAGATCCGAAGAGGAGTAGGAGGTGGGCCACCAGGGGCCCACACACAGGGGTGGCGCGGCCAGCCCCTGGCCCACGCCACCACCGTGTGAGGCCACCTGGCCCCTCCTCTGACGTCGCCCCTTCGCCTATAAAGATCCCCCGACGGAAAAAACCTAAGTACCCGATCAGATTTCCAGAACACATCGCGATCCGCCGCCACCGTCGACCCGAAGATCGGGAGGGTCCAGAAGTTCTTCCCGGCACCCTGCCGGAGAGGGGAATCGCCACCGGAGGTCTTCTTCATCGCCATGCTTGCCTCCGGAGCGATGAGTGAGTAGTCTACCTTGGACTATGGGTCCATAGCAGTAGCTAGATGGTTGTCTTCTCCACCATGTGCTTCATGTTTAGATCTCATGAGCTGCCCTACATGATTGAGATCACCGTTATGTAATTCTACATGTTTGGTTTGTTGGGATCCGATGAATATTTGTGTTTATGATTAAGTTGTTGTACTGAATATTATATCTTTTGTTATCTCTATGTTGTTTATGATCTTGCATGCTCTCCGTTGTTAGTGGCTATCTTGGCCGAGTAGTTGCTAGTGATTCCAAGAGGGGGTATTTATGCTCGATAGTGGGTTCATGCCTCTATTTCACCTGGGGGAGTGACAGAAACCTCTAAGGTGGTAGATGTGCTGTTGCTACTAGGGAGAAAACAACATTCATATGCTCAAGGGCATATTCTTTGTTTACATTACACACTTTGCTTAATGCAATTATCTGTTGTTCGCAACTTAATACTTTTGGGGTGTTCGGATTGATATCCCCGGGAGTGGATTATTAGTCATAGATGCAGTTGGATGGCGGTCTATGTATTTTGTTGTAATGCCCAGAGTAAATCTCATAGTGATCTTCTTGACATATCACGTTTATCTTTATTCTATCAATTGCCCAACTGTAATTTGTTTACCCAGCATGTGCTATTTTATCTATGGAGAGACACCACTAGTGAACTGTGGACCCCGGTCCTATTTACATCATATTGCTATCACCTGTTTACTTTCTTGCACTGTTTATTTTACTCGCATACTATTACTGTTTTCCACTCGATACACTCATAACCTTTGTTTCAAGCAAACCGGTGAGATTGACAACCTCATCGTAAGTTGGGAGCAAAGTATTTGTTTGTGTGTGTGCAGGTTCCACGTTGCAGCTAGCAAGCAAAGCTTGGACGAGGCGCCATATATAAATTGTCCGCTGCTGTCGCAAACTAGCAAGCATCACCTTCAGTCGTCATTGTCTCTCCTCTCCTGAACGATATTAAACCTTGGTTTCTTAACTGATGGAAAACTAGCTGCTATACTCATCACACCTTCCTTTTGGGGTTCCCAACGGGCTGGTCATTCACCACGCATCAGAGTACTTCTTGGAATGCGTGACCATGTACACATTCATTCTGATGACACGGCTACAAATACCAAAACCAGGGAGCTGAGGGCTCACTCTATAAACAAACCTATACTACAACGATAGCATGTCATAAGAGATTATGTAAAGGATGGTAGAATTAGAATTTGCAAAGTACACATGGATCTGAATGTTGCAGAACCGTTGACAAAGCCTCTTCCACCGGCAAATTTTGATCCACGTCGTTATTCGATGGGTGTTAGATCGTTATCAAATGTAAACTAGATTATTTGTACTCTAGTGCAAGTGGGAGACAGAAGGACATATGCCCTAGAGGCATAATAAAGTATATTTTGTTGTCATATCTCATTTGTTCATAATATTATATGTCATGCTATAACTGTATTAAGCGGAAATATTAGTACACATGTGTCATATAAACAAACAGGTCCCTGGTTATCTCTAGGTTAACCAGCTCATGTGTCATCTGATGATCAAGGTTTCCTGATCATGGGAAAATACGTCAATGAACATTGAGATCATGTTTTGACATGATGGACACACACCCAAGCACCTATATTGCGATGAGATCTGTCACAAGTTTTGACATCGCAATTAACTAAGAAACAAAGTAAACTAATCCTTAAACAGTGAGGTCACATTTAATCACTACATCTGGAGGCAACTTTGATTGCATCAACCGTCTCTACCGTAAAAGGATTGACTGAAAAGGTATCTCTTGGGTATGCCAATGGGGTAGGTTGAGGTGTGTACACCAAGAGCAGGATTTGTCCATCTGCATGACAGATAGATACTCTGGGCCCACTCGGTGACAGTTGCATCTATGAAGCTTGCAAGCGTGTGACTACGTCACGGAGGATGCAATGTCATGCACAAGTCAAAAGACTTGTTGATAACGAGGATGAACACGATATAGAGATATCAATGATCTGACCTTGGACAAGATCTAGTATCATGAGACAAAAGGAATGGGATACGATGTTTACGGATCAACGAAGAGCTTTGTGGAATGCACATGGATCAGCATGGTTTTCCAGAAATGATTGTTGACCATTGATTGGAAAGGAGTCTCGTTCATGTCTGGAGTATTCCCCGACCCGTAGGGTGTCACACTTAAGGGTATACGACGCTTAGGGGTCGATTTGGAATTATCGGAAATCACAGGGATTTAATCGGAAATGTTCCAAGTGATATCGAAAGGGTTCCGGAGACATCGGAAATGTTTTGGACTTTATCGAAAACATTCCGGTGAAAGAATTATGCCAAGGGGATTGTTAATTAATGGTTTCAGTATTTAATTAATGTAATTAAATATTAAAAGACAATTAATTAATAATTAAATAAAAGGAAAAAATGGGAAATGCCTAATGGGCTAGGCCCATTTGGGAGGGCTGGCTAGGCCGGCCATAGGCCAAAGGGCCGGTGTGGGGGCAGTGGCGCCCTAGGGTTTCGCTAAGGGCCAGTGGCCACCACCACCCCCCCCCCTCCGCCTATATATACCCCCCCCCCCATGACCCCTTGGCTCATTCATTCATTCATCCCTCTCTCTTCCTCTCTTCTTTCTGGCTTGGTTCCCTCGTTTGGAACTGTGACAGCGAGTTAGAGGAACCTCCATGTGCCGGACATCGTTGCGCTGCTAGATTTCTAGTCCAAATCCATCTTCTTCCGCTGCTCTGTTGGACCGGAGCCCGGACAACATCTATACACCATACATGTGTAATCCCTCGGAGAGGCCGCTCGTGCGGTGCTGGTCTTCTTTGACTGTAAGACTACACGACCTTGAGGTCGGCTTCGTCGGTCTTCATCGACAATGTTCGTGCGGGAACGTTCCCGCGCACTCGGTCTTCAAGGGTATGAATACTATCGCTGCTCTGTTACCTTACAGCTGCGTAGAATAGATCATGGGCTATGGGTGTAGAGAAAAAATTTGTTTTCTGCTTCGAATCCCAACAATTGATAAAGCTACAAATTTACTAAAACCTTTTAATCGCATATTCACCACCTTATTAGTAGATCTTTCAAAAATAAGACGTGGCACATCATGGCATCGTATGACATCATGCATAATTGGGAATAGACGAAGTCAAGAGGACAAAATTGAGTATGATTGAGTGGAAACAACTAAAAAGCCTAACCAGAATCCTAACATAGTGCGATTATTTCTTGAAGTGCATAGACAGATCGAAGACCGAGTGACATATGAAAACTTGGAGATCTCCTAGTTGAGCATAAGTGGAAGCTCTATGTGCAATGGTTTTCTTTATGTGGATTAATGTTTTATTTTATGTATTTTGTATATTTAGACCCTGACTTATTTTTAATCTACATTTGAATTTCAAAAGTACGGATTTCAAACGTTGTCAAATTTCATATGGTGGAAACATAATATTTTGAAGAAAGTCCGTTTTCACCCTCAAACTTTTCACTTGGCTCACATTTCCCCCCAAAACCTACTTGGCTCATTAAACCCCCCTAAACTATGATTTTTTCCATTTAACCCCCTAGCCCATTTAAAAAGGTTGGGTCAAAATTCCAGGTTAAGGGGGTTAAGTGGACCATTAGTGATAGTTTATGGGGGTTCAATGAGCCAAGTAAAGTTTTTTTTGGGGGTGGGGTTGGGGAGGGAGGATATGAGCCAAGTGAAAAGTTTTGAATTGTTTTCTGTCAATAAGAAATTTAAATTGATCGCAAATGCATTAGATGGGGAGATTATAGAGAAAAACGAATTAGGGGTGGTTTAAGGGGTTCTTCTATAGTAGGTGCACAAAAGATGACCTAAATCAGACTTTAGGTTGGTCTTTCAGGGGATTGATGGAGATGCACTTAGTCGGATTGCATATGTTTGTATTTCCACTAGTTTTAATCTATGGTCTACTCCCTCCGTTTATAAATATAAGATGTTTTAGGTTTTTAAAGCAAATGTATCTAGATAACTTTTAGTGTGTATATTCAAGTGAACCTACACACTAAAACATGTCTAGATACATTTGCTTCATAAAACATCTTATATTTATAAATGGGGGGAGTATATGCATGAAAATGTCTACTAGTCCCTCTGACATTCTAAGTTGAGATGTGTCAATACAATACTTCTATGTTATCAAAGATCGGTACAACCCATATTCCGCACCCGCCTGTTATGGACAAGGAACTAACTGTACTTCACGTGTGCCTTGTTAGCTTTGAGGATGTGCCTTAAAGTATACATGTATTTAGTATTTATATAGGAAAAGGTTTGTGGTCAAAAATGACGGCACATGTATGGACGTATGGTACTTGACTGCCAATTTATAATAGAGAAAACCGCATTAGCGGTTCTAATTCTTTAACCGTGCCTTCATATTATTCCCTATTCTTTAAAATTGCACGTATAGGTCCTAATTTTTTGAGTTTTGCGACGTGCGAGGTCCTAATCAGCTCTGACCAGCTTTGACCGGTGCCACGTCGGCTGGTGGGCACTTGGTGGGAGTTTTCCCGCGGCTGGTGGTTGGGAAATAAACAAATGAACCCTTATATATAGGTTCCTTCTAATTCCCCAGCCCTTAGCTCTTCTCCTCCTTCTCCTCTGGTTTTCCTCGCAGATTTCGCCGCCATGAGTGCCTCGTCAAGCTCGATTGCTGGGAGGAGGAAGCTAGCTTCTACGTCCCAGTCGCTGGCACCGCATCCATCAGCTGCAGTAGCTCTTTTCCCGCCTCCTCTACCGCCCAGGAAGCTGCCATTGGTGCCATGTCCTTGCTGCCAGATTCGCAGGATCGTTCGCCTAGTGTCGCACACATCTTCGAATCCTGGACGTGTCTTCTACAAATGCCCAAACCACCGTGTAAGTTGTTGTTTCAATGTTGTATTGTGGATGTTTTTTTTGCATTTGGTTCCTTATTTATCTTCTTTTTTGTCCATAGGTTTCACCCAATACTTGCAATCACTATGTAACATCCCAATTTTTGGAAGGATTTTAAAATTTGCACATGAAATCATAACCATCATTTCATGCATTCATATCATCACTTTATGCATACAAATTTCCCCAAAGGCTGGACTTACTTTTCCTTCAAATCAAAATCATTCTTTGCAAAGTTTCAAACAAACAGGGGAATTTAATTTACAAACTTCAATAATTGATTTGAATCAATTTGAAGTGTTTTTGCAAAATTTACAAAAAGAAAACAGAAAAGAAAATCAAAAAGAAAAGGGAAAAAGAGAAAAGGGCCCCAGGAGACCTTTCGGCCTGCAGCCCGAAGAGGCCCACGGCCCAATATTTCAAAATCCTGAACCGGTATCCTTCCCCCCCACTTCTTCGCAGACATGTGGGTCCCCCTTGTCATCCCTCTCCTCTGGACGAAAATCACGCCCGCTTGCCGCCGCGGTGATCTCGGCCAATTTAATTCGGCCGATCCTTTCCCTAATCCAGCGCCTCTCCACGCCTATAAAGGTTGCCCAGATCTCCTCTCTCGCCTGCACCATTCTCTTCCCTCTCTGAGCCGCCAGGCTGCAGCATTTCGGCTCGCCGTCTCGCAGATCCTGAAGACCGGCAACGGCGTTTCTGGTAAGCTCCGACCACCCCAAGCAAAAACACCTGCACCATTCTCTCTCCTGGACCTTTGCGCACCTCCCAGACATAACCATTGTTTTTATTTCGCCCCAGATCGATGGGTACTTCCTCGGCCAGATCTCACCGTCCACTGGGCGTAACTCCGGCGTGCAATTGCAGGAGCACCAGAGCCTCCTTGCCCCTCCTATTTCGCCACCACGTTCACCTCGACGTCCCGCATCATCTGGTAAAGTCTCCCTCCCTAGATCCTTCTGCAGCCGCCGTGCACGCCCATGCCCACGACCACACCGCCACATCACGTAACTCCAGCCACGTCCTCTCACCATTACAGGAAGCGATTCTTCACATTCTGCACACGGTCGTCATCGCCTGCTCCAGCTGAATGTCGTCGCGCCCTTCGTTGCCACTAAAGATCGTCAGAACCTCATCGTCGTTGAACTCCTGTGCGCCAGTACCTCGCCGTCGACGCCCTGTGGTGAGCTCCTCTCCTCTTTCTCTCTTAACCGTTGGATCCAGATCTTGCGGGCATGATTAGAACTTAATTGAAGAGATATCAGTGAATCTGGCGCGTCTGTTTTAATTTAGATCCAACGTCCTAGAATGATGATCCAACTGAAACGGTATCGGCAAATCAGGAAGCGCCGCGTGGCAGCCTGAGGATTAACCCGATCTGTTTTCGTTTTAGAATTTCAGAAACATGTTTAAACTTCAGAAATTCATATCTTGAGTTCTACAAATTCAAATTTAGTAAATTTTATGTCCCTGGATTCAGAAAAATGAGAGGAACCTATTTCTAGCATAAAATTTCACTTTTGCCCCTGCTGTAAACATTTTATTTCAGATTGCTCTATTTTAGTATTATAGTCATTAAAATAGTTGCAAATCTTATTTTACAAAAATTCTTTTTGCTTTTGATCTATATATTCTCTCTCTGTACTGTAGCATGTGTAAGATATTTTTAGCACTATTTTACCCTTGCATTTGTAGATTTAACTTGTATGTGTAGTTCTTTGTGTGTTAAAATTGTGTTCTAAGTTTTATAAATAATTCTAAAATTTTGATCATGTCATCATGCATATAGAAACCAACCAGAGAACTTAATAAGTGCCCTTGTTATGTTTAAGACACATATTGCATACATATCTCCTTTTCTTGAGTGTTTATGAATGCTATGTGCTTATGGTTGAATCATTTTATGTGTAGATTGTGTTGAGTACAACGAGTGCTTTTGTGAAGATTGCACCAACTCCTCTCCCCACCAAGGCAAGTGTCACCATATTCCTTATCATACTAAAAACTTTTGTCACTTGTAGCTTTTCTAATAGAAGATGCATGTGTAGGTGATTTCATGAGTTTATGTCTTAGTGGCTAGTTTTTATGCTAAGTCTTAGTCTAGTTTTTGTCTAGCCTTTTGCATCTCCTAGTAGAATTACTGCTGCTATAGGTACTTTGTTTTACACTTGTTATGGGAAGAGTTATCACATGTTTTGGCTAAGTGTTGGAAACCAAGTTTTTGGAAAAACTAAGAAAACAACTAAGTTAATGAATCACCTGGGTGGAAGTGGTAGTTTGAATTTATGTTGAGTGGTTCACCGGAGCCATGTCTATGGCGGTCGTGTGTATCTCATTTGTGGACGGCCACCCAGGAGCAAAGAGATCGGAGACACTCAAGTCATGAAGCTTCCAGTGCAACCACAAGTCAAATGGGCTTTGTCTTGATCAACTAAGCTGCAAGAACTCAACCAGACAGACAGAGGGTGATAGGAGATGATAGGAGGGAGCGCGTCTGGGTTGGTCTGAGGGATTGCTTCTGAAAGATCTCGTCTTGGTCTCCACCTGCCCATTTGATGCAAAATGAGCTTCATGGGAAAAGGGAATGACTAAGTCTTGTGGGGAAAGTGCACCACCTCAGCAGAGTGTTATATAACTAAGTACTTAGCTGTGTCCCCGGTTATAGACAATTTGAGTAATATGATGTTGAAGCTGTTCAAGAATATCCTCATCCCAATTTCTTTAAGTTAAAATTTGATGGGTAAACTTGGGTAGTAAAAGGTTCTTCATGTCAAAAGTTTTGCTAAGGAAAAACTTGAGTTTCAAAAAGATAGGTAGAAAGCTTGCTTTAGCAAAGTGAAACTCCACCTGGCCAAATAGCATATAAGTGTAGGTGCCATTGAGTCCACCAAAGTGACATCTTGCCAATACATTCAAAGTATTGACCCTCTGTGGCTGCAACATATCATGTTGCAGGTTACTACTATGAAGATTGAAGATTGCTATGCTTCGGTCACAAGTCTTCGTCCAACACATCTGCCTGTGGAGCTAAAAAGAAAGAAGACTTGTAGTTCATTTACTTAGTCATTCCTCTCGAGTTGTAATAAGTTGTGGCATTGTGCCACTTGAGTTGTAAGAGAACTATTTTATTTGTGGATCAAGCGTTGTAATAAAGACCTTTGTATTCTTGATATTTCATCTTGTACTGTGTGTGCTAGCAGTTGATCCAGGACTAGCACAAATAAAGCACAGGTACGCTACAGATGGTATCAGAGCAAAGTGTTGCCCTTAGGTTCGTGACCCTAGGATTGGACGAAAACCCTTAGGAAAATTTAGGAGTTGTTCTTTTTCTCCTTGTGTCTAACACTTAGCAATACTTTTGACCTCTCTAAGCTAGAAATCTCTTTTACTTTTGTTTAGCACTTTTATTAAGTTTTCTTATTTTGCTTACTAACTTGTCTTGTTCCAACATAAAGATGTCAACCTTCCGCATCACCAAGCCCGACAGTTTCAAGGACTACAGCTTCGGAAAGCGCCTCATCGACATCGTCACCGCCTTGTCCCTGCCTACCCCATTCATCAATGGGAGCGAGATGACCAAGTTTCACAAGAAGGGCGTCCGGGTCATCCACATCACGCAGCCAGGGCGCGAGACAGAGCCGGAGACTGAAAAGATCAAGTTCAAGACCTTCCACACCGACAAAAAGGCGGGGCCCATCTCCTCATGCAAGAACTGATAGCACGCATCTGCGGACGTCACTTCTCCGAGCTCCAGAACCACTACTCCCACCCCTACGACCGATGTGATGAGGAGGGCTTGGCCATCATGCTACCTGACAGCAAGCAAGACCCCATGCGCATTCACCTCGCCGAGTTAGAGTATCTCGTCAGGGACATCGAGGTTGAGAGGTACAATGAGTTGTTTAACAACGATGAGTTACGTGCCCAGCTTGCCGAGAAGGACAAGCAACACCTGGAGCAGGAGCAGAGGATCAAGGAGATGGAGGTGAAGTTCGAGACTCAAGAGAAGCAGCGGAAGAACCAAGAGAAGAAGATCCAAGCCAAGAACAAAGAAGTTAGAGAGCTAAAGCAGAAGTTAGAGTGCAACGACTTTGAGCTTGAAGTAGACCATGATTTAATCGAGAAGCTACGCACCGACAAGAGGGAGCTTCAAGAGAAGATTGACACCCTAACTGAAGACCTGCAGGACTACAAGAGGCTACTCAAGGAGAATGGCTTCGATATTGAGGAGGAAGTAGGTCATCATGGATGAGTAGAGTAGTTAGAGAGACTACCCCACTTTATCCTTGAGTTTACGTTTATGCCCGTTACCGCTTGTGGTATGGCACTAGACATTGTATCCCTTTAGACATAAAACGCTTGCGTACCTTCAAACTATTTGTGAGTTGCTTATTGCATGCTTGGCTTAAAAGTTCTCTCCTATGCTTGTGTATGCTTATATATGTGTTCATTTTAAGGAGTGTTTTTATGCATGTGTTATGGGTAGGAACTTTATTTCTTTAGAAACTATCTCTAAGTCTAACCCCACCTATTCTTAAACCCAACAGATGCCTCCTCGTCGCGCTCCTGAGGAATAGATGCAATAGATAATGGAAGCCCAAGCTCAACTCATGCAAGTCATGACACAGTTCCTTGCCAATATTCAGAACAACAATAATAACAACCCTCCACCACCACCACCACCACCCCCTCAGGTCGACATGCTTGCAAGGTTCTTAAGGCTTTACCCTGCCAAGTTCTCACGTGCTGCTGAACCATTGGAGGCCATGGATTAGCTCCGTTCTATTAACAAGGACTTGGTGACAACTGGTTGCACTGATGCAGAAAAGGTCAGGTTTGCAGCTCATCTGTTGGAAGCACCAGCAGCAAGCTGGTGGGACACTTACCAGATCACTCACGCCATTGAAGGACTGACATGGGACTCATTCCAGGAAGGATTTAGGGCTGCACCCATTTCCTCTGGTGTGATGGGCCTGAAGAAGAAAGAGTTTTGTGACCTTAGGCAGAAGTACCGCAGCGTGTCTGAGTACATCGATGAGTTCACTAATCTGTCCTGCTATGCACCGGACGACATTGACACTGATGCAAAAAGGAAGGAGAAGTTCCTAGAAGGTCTCAACGATGAATTGTCAATCCCTCTGTCTGTTGCTTATACTCCTACCTTTCAGTCTCTGCTGGATCAAGTTATAACTCTTGAGAGCAAGATGAAGCAGTCTGAAAACAGAAAGAGGAAGCATCATGTTAGCAAGTATCAGGAACCTGTGCATAAGAGGAGCTTCCATAGTGGCTTGTGGTAGTTCTGGATTCCACAAGAGTGGAGGAAGCCACCACAACAATAATGGTGGAAATGGGCACCTAGCATCACAAGGGGAATGGCCACCACCATAATGGCCATAGGAGCCACAATAATCACAACTCCACCAGGACAAATGGCCATAACAATGGCAATAACAACGGCGGAAACAACAATGTCCCCGAGAAGAGGGATATTAGTCAGGTGGAATGCTTTAAGTGCCACAATACTGGGCATTACTGCAAATGATTTCCCCCAGAGGAAGGATGAAGGAAACAAGCCCAACCCATTCCAGAAGGGGCATGTTAATCATGTCAATGTGGAGGAAATTTATGATGAACCTGACGCTATCTATGTTACGTTTCTGCTCAATAATTTTTCAGCACTTGTTCTTTTTGATACTGGTGCATCTCATTCATTCATCTCAAGGGTATTTGTGGATAGACATAAAATACCAACCAGAACCATAGATAAACCAATTAAAGTAAGTTCTCCGGGAGGGGAGTTAGTAGCAGCCTTTGGGTGTCAAGATCTGACCCTAGGAATCAGGAAGTACCAATTTCCCGCTCATCTCATAGTTCTGGAGTCTCAAGGCATGGATGTCATCATAGGCATGGATTGGATGACAGCTTTTGAGGGTGTCATAGATATAGCAAAAAGAACCATCACTCTCACAACCTCTGAAAAGAAACGCATTTGTTTCAAATCAACCTTCGAACTAAAAGGGTCTAAGGTTAATTCTCTTAAGGGGGTTAGTTTGGATGAAGTGCCAGTTGTGAAGGAGTATCCTGATGTGTTTTCGGAAGAGCTACCTATAATGCCACCAGACAGAGATGTTGAGTTTATTATTGACTTGCTGCCTGGAATAGGACCCATAGCTAAGAGGCCATACAAGATGGACATAGAAGAATTATTAGAATTAAAGAAACAGCTCAAGGAGCAGTTGGACAAAGGTTTTATCCAACAAATTTCATCATCATGGGGAGCCCCTGTTTTGTTTGTGGAGAAGAAAGAATCTAGCAAGAGATTGGTTGTGGACTACCATTCGCTCAATGAAGTGACAGTCAAGAACAAATACCCTTTGCCCAACATCAATGACCTGTTTGACCAGCTGAAAGGAGAAAAAGTATTCTCCAAGATTGATCTCCGATCAGGATATTTCCAACTGAAGATCCGAGAACAAGACATACCCAAGATAGCCTTTACCACCAGATATGGTCTATATGAGTATACTATCATGTCCTTTGGACTAACCAATGCCCCGGCATACTTGATGACCATGATGAACAAAGTGTTCATGGAATACTTGGACAAATTCATGGTGGTGTTTATTGACGACATTCTGATTTACTCCAAGGATGAGGAGGAACATGGGAAGTACTTATGCTTGATCATGGAGAAGCTCAGAGAGCATAAGCTATATGCAAAGTTTAGCAAGTGTGAGTTTTGGCTGAACAAGGTGGGTTTTCTTGGACACATAGTTTCCGAAGAAGGAGTCACGGTGGATCCAAGCAAGGTAGCATCTGTTACTGAATGGGAGTCACCCCAAAATGTGGGAGACATCCGGAGCTTCTTAGGCCTTGCGGGATACTATCGGAGATTCATAGAAAATTTCTCCAAGATCGCAAAGCCAATGACTGAACTATTGAAGAAATACAAGAAATTTGAATGGACCGACTCATGTGAAGCTAGTTTCCAAGAGCTGATGAAAAGACTGGTAAGTGCACCAGTTCTATGTCTGCCAGATATACAGAAAGATTTTCAAGTTTACTGCGACGCTTCTCGTCAAGGACTTGGTAACGTTCTAATGCAGAATGGAAAGGTGGTAAGTTATGCCTCACGCCAGCTCAAACATCATGAGAAAAACTACCCCACACATGACTTGGAGCTAGCATCTGTTGTTCATGCTCTAAAAGTGTGGAGACACTATCTGATGGGAAAGCATTGTGATGTGTTCACCGATCACAAGAGCTTGAAGTATATATTCACCCAGAAGGAACTGAATATGAGACAAAGAAGATGGTTGGAACTCATAAAATATTATGATATGAGCTTGCAATACCATCCGGGAAAGGCTAATGTTGTAGTTGATGCCTTAAGCCGTAAAAGCTATGTAAATGGGCTTACCGCAGGAGAGTTGCCTAAAGAATTGTGTGAACAGTTCAAAGAGCTCAGATTGGAAATTGTGCCAGAAGGGTTTTCGGCATCGCTTGAAGTTCAACCTACACTGATGGACAAGATCAAGGAAGCTCAGAAAATAGATAAGGAGATAGAAGAAATAAAGAGTAAAATGCATGAAGGAAACGCGAAAGGATTTCATGAAGATGAGCAAGGAATTGTATGGTTTGAGAAGCGTGTTTGCGTACCACAAGATCCTGAACTCAGAAAGCTAATTCTACAAGAAGCACATGATTCACCCTATTCCATCCATCCTAAAAACACCAAGATGTATATGGATTTAAAGGGTAGATTCTGGTGGAGCAATATGAAAAGGGATGTCGCTGAGTACATTGCCCTATGTGATGTGTGCAACAGAGTCAAGGCAGAGCATCAGAAGCCAGCAGGTTTACTGCAGCCATTGCCTATACCAGAGTGGAAGTGGGATAATGTTGGCATGGATTTTATCACAGGATTACCAAGGACCAAGTCTGGATATGACTCCATCTGGGTAGTAGTTGACTGTTTAACTAAAGTGGCTCATTTTATTCCTGTGAAGACCACCTATACCAGTGCCAGACTAGCCAAAATATATATGAACAGAATAGTATGCTTACATGGGGTACCTAAGAGCATTGTGTCTGACAGAGGTACTCAATTCACCTCTCACTTTTGGCGCCAACTCCATAAATCCTTGGGTACTAGACTAGAGTTCAGCACAGCATTTCATCCTCAGACTGATGGGCAAACAGAAAGGGTGAACCAAATTCTAGAAGACATGTTGAGAGCTTGTGCTTTGGACTACAGGTCTAGCTGGGATGTGATACGTCTCAAACATATCCATAATTTTTGATGCTCCATGCTTGTTTTTACACCATTTGCCTAATGTTTCGTTACACTTTGTGGCACTTTTATGCATTTTCCGGAACTAACCTATTAATAAGTCGCCACAGTGCCAGTTCCCTATTTTCTGCTGTTTTTGTGTTTCAGAAAAGTTACACATGAAATATTCTCAGAATTGGATGAAACCAAAGCCAGTCGCCCAGAATTTCACCGAAGCTTCCAGGGAACCGAAGAGGAGATGGAGTGGGGCCACGAGGGCCCCACACAATAGGGAGGTGTGGCCTGGCCCCTGGCCGCGCCCCCTACGTGTGAGATCACCTCGATCCACTCCTGACGATGCCCCTTCGCCTATAAAGACCCCCCGACGGGAAAAACCTAAAGACCCGATCACTTTTCCAGAACACATCGCGATCCGCTGCCGCCATCGATCCGAAGATCGGGAGGGTCTAGAAGCTCTTCCCGGCACCCTGCCGGAGAGGGGAATCACCACCGGAGGTTTTCTTCATCGCCATGCTTGCCTCCAGCGCGATGAGTGAGTAGTCTACCTTAGACTATGGGTCCATAGCAGTAGCTAGATGGTTGTCTTCTCCACCATGTGCTTCATGTTTAGATCTCATGAGCTGCCCTACATGATTGAGATCACCGTTATGTAATTCTACATGTTTGGTTTGTTGGGATCCGATGAATATTGGTGTTATGCTTGAGTTGAAGTACTAAAATTTATCTTATGTTATCTCTATGTTGTTTAAGATCTTGCATGCTCTCCGTTGTTAGTAGCTATCTTGGCCGAGTAGTTGCTAGTGACTCCAAGAGGGGGTATTTATGCTCGATAGTGGGTTCATGCCTCTATTTAATCTGGGGAGTGACAGAAACCTCTAAGGTTGTAGATGTGTTGTTGCTACTAGGGGGAAAACAACATTCATATGCTCGAGGGTATATGCTTTGTTTACATTACACACTTTGCTAAATGCAATTATCTGTTGTTCGCAACTTAATACTTGTGGAGTTCTCGGATTGATTCACCACAAGTGGATTATTAGTCATAGATGCAGTTGGATGGCGGTCTATGTATCTTGTTGTAATGCCCAGAGTAAATCTCATAGTGATCATCTCATCATATGCAAGTTGTCTTTATTCTATCAATTGCCCAACTGTAATTTGTTTACCCAGCATGTGTTATTTTATCTTATGGAGAGACACCACTAGTGAACTGTGGACCCCGGTCCTATTTCCATTATATTGCTATCACCTGTTTACTTTACTTTACTCGCACTGTTTACTTTACTCGCATACTATTACTATTTTCCACTCGATACGCTCATTCCTTTGTTTACAGCAAACCGGTGAGATTGACAACCTCATCGTAAGTTGGGAGCAAAGTATTTGGTTGTGTTGTGTGCAAGTTCTGCATTGTAGCTAGCAAAGCAAAGCTTGGACGAGGCTCCTTATAAATTGTCCGAAGCTGTCGCAAGCTAGCAAGCATCACCTTCAGTCGTTTGTCTATTCCCCTTCGGATCGATAAACCTTGGTTTCTTACTGAGGGAAAACCTTGCTGCTATATTCATCATACCTTCCTCTTGGGGTTCCCAACTGGACGGTGAAAAACTATCAACACCGCAAGCATCAAGAATTTTCTGGCGCCATTGCCGGGGAGGAAAAAGAAAACTTCTGCGAGGGGAGTTTTCGCACGCATATCCTTTACTTTGTTTTAAGTTTTGCTTTACTTTATTTTTACTTGCATTGTTTTATCAAAAATACAAAAAAAATAGTTCCTACTATAGTTGTTATTTTTGTTGGTTTGTTATTGTCTTACTTTATCATGCTTTCTATCAATGGTTGGTTTCTTTGAAACTAAATCTTTTTGGCAAGGTGGGTTCACGGAAGAGCAACAAAATTATTATGAGAAACACTGCTTGTCACAAAAAGGGAAACACTTATGGGAACAAATTGATAAATTATATATCATTGCTAGAAATGTGTGCTCTACTTATAATGTTACTTATTGCTTTGATAGATCTTGTTGCTGTAGGAGGTATAAACACCTCCCATTTCAATGTGAGTATAATGATGATGTTACCATATCTTCTTATATTAATGGAAATTGTGACTTTTATGATGTGGAACAAATTGAAGAATTTATTGCTTGGAAGGGTGCATTCGAACTTTCTTATTTCCTTGAAAATACTGATGATGCACCTTATAAATATGAGGTTTATGATATACTTAAATTTTGCTTTGATAATTACAAGGAAGAAAATGGCTATATTCTCAAATATCTTAATAGATGCTCTCCAATGGAAGAGAATAATGCCTTGAAGGAGCCTATGGAAGAAGAAATTGCTAAAACTGGAAGCTCATTGGATGAAAAAGAGGAGGAGAGTGACGATCAAGAGGAGGAAGAATGGAGCTACCCATGTCTACCTCCCAATAAGAGTAACTCTTTAACTAATACCTTATTTGATCGCCCTCCATACTTAAAGAAGGGTGAGTGTGATATTTATATTGTTGAGTTTGTTCATGATGCTACTAAAAATTACTATGAGAGAGGAAAATATGGTTGTTGGAATTTTCATGTTACTAAAACACCTCTCTTTATATTGAAAGTTCCAAAGTTTGTTTTATTTTATTTACCCATGCTTCTTTGATTTATTTTCTTACAAGATTTCTATGCATACGAAGTGGGTTAGACTTAAATGTATTTCATATTTTCTCATTGATGCTCTCTTTTGCTTCAATTCATATTTCTTATGTGAGCATCTTCTCAAATTACTGAGCCTAGCTCAAAGGCGTTAAAGAAAAGCACTCTTGGGAGATAACTCAATGTTTTTACTTTTAGTTATTTTTCTTTTATTTGAGTCTTGGAAGTTATTACTACTGTAATAACCTCTCTTTATCCTTTTTATTTTGTTGTTGTGCCAAGAGAAGCCCCTAATTTGAGCGAGGTAAGATTTGGGGATGTTGCTGTCCTAAAACAGTTTTTGGAGCTGCACCGTAAAAATTCGTGAAAATTCTCTGTATATCCTTTGGACCTGAGATTTCTTGTGCATATGCCCCAGGTTATATCCAAACTTTCATTAGTTGAACACTTTTTGATTTGAGCAACAGAAAACTCTCTAAAAATTCGACCTTTGTCAGCTGTTCTGTTTTGACAGATTTCTGCCAATATTTGTGTTTGCCGCTTTATCGCTTTCTTTTTGAGTTCTTTTGATCACAGAACTTTTGGGGAAGTTTCTACAGTAGTATATGCTTTATATGTGGTGGTTTTTAGGTTGAAACCTGAAGCAAAAATGGTTGATTCTATGTTATGCTTACACTAATGTTGCTAATAGATTTGTGTTTAGTTTTGTATGAAGAAAGTTTTCAAGTGTAGGGATCGGAGAGTGATGAGATGAGTTGAAGAATGGACAAAAGCTCAAGCTTGGGGATGCCCATGCATCACCCCAAGAAATATCCAAGAAGTACAAGCGTTAAAGCTTGGGGATGCCCCCGAGGCACCCCTTCTTCATCGGCAAAAATCAGGTCACCTTTCAATACGCTATATTTTTATTGCTTCATGCATTATGCGTTTTTCTTGGAGCGTCAGTTTTTTTTAGTTTTCAGTTTTGTTTTGTTTTGTTTTCTGCAATAAATGGTTGGACCCCAACAAATTTCTTTTGGGAAGTTGCCTTGCTTTTCATTTGCCAAGAACACTCCGTTTTTCATTCTTATAGTTTCAACAAGTGTTCTCTTTTTCTAGAACTGCGTTTAGCTTTCGATTTTCACCTTGATTTGTGTTCAGATCTTGTTATATCTTTTCATCAAGGTGTGTTTTTTTCCTCTGGTATATATTGGTTTTCATCAAAAGAGGTTTTTATAAAAAGTTTGAATGGTGTTGGAAAAGAGAAAAAACTTTATGCAAAAAAGTGGTACAAGAAGGAGCTTGTGTAGACTGCGGCCTAGGCTTTTGCATGTCGTGCTTGATGTCTTTTTGATAGTATGCTTAGTGGTTTTGCTGTAGCACGACTTGTCTCAAATAACTGAGATTGCTTAATGAGCCTTTGAAAAGAATCATGCGTTCTTTTAATTATTTGGAAGCATTATTTTGGTTTTCTCCTTGATGCTTTATTTGGGTTGACTTGGCGCATGCTCACACATGTTAGACTCATGAAAAGTCACCAATAGCCTCTATGATCATTTAGTTTTTGACTTTTGATGCCATCTTATGCTTCTTTTAATGTTGCTTTGTCGCTTTGCATGATTATGGCAGTTATCCCTCTCTTAGTTGGTCGCTCCCAGTCTTTTGCTAGCCCTCGCCTTGTACTGAGTATGAGCCCTACTCAGTGCATCCAACTCCTAAAAACCAAGTTTTGCCAAAGTGTCCACCATACATACCTACTAGAAATTTGCTATTCCAAAGTAAATTTGACTTGCTTTTATCTACTCTTCAAATTAAACTCTTACCAGTGTTATGCGAAAATTGGTCAGTAAAGCTCTCACGAACCGGAAGGCACACTTTATTTTTCTCGTTCTTAAAAATTTGACATTGTGGTCTCTTATGTTGAGTTGTTATGCTTGCAAGTTGTAAGTTGGGAATTAGCCCAGCCATGCCGTCATGGATCAAGCATTCAACATTGCACTTCTTATTTGAGTTGATATCGTGATCTTTTGTTTATGGATACTCGCGGTGTGAAATGAATTGGGAATCTTGTGGGATCATGGAATTTGTATATGTGTTAGAGAAACGCCTGGGCCGCCAATCTAAGCCATGCATAATTCATGGTGGAAATTTGCAGCATGCCCATAGTGGACATTCGACGACGCATCTCAAAATAAAAAGCTATACAAATGGTAAATAAAAGAGATGTCGAGGTGTTCATTGTCTGCTTGTCCTGTCATTTTGATGCGGGCTTGTTCCATGTCATCGGGCACGGAGGTACCCATTGGCGGTTCTCGATGATACGTGTATACTTACAATGACAAGAGCTTGCTTGGGACTCTAAGTAAAGTAGCATGAGGTTTGGGTACTCATATTCACGGGACATGAGGTTTTTAACTTATGATTTGTCAAGCATATGCAGCGTAAGTGTTCTCGCATTAACTTTAACCATTCAAGATGCTTATGATGGGGGCAATGAGAGCTCAAAGCCAGTAAGTACCATAATTTTTGAAGGTTATAAAACTTGCAATCACTGCTTCCCTCTGCGAAGGGCCTTTCTTTTACTTTTATGTTGAGTCACCACCTTCTACCTTTATGCACCATTAAGAGAGCATAGTTGTCATTCTGAGTATAATGTGCATTGTCCCAAAGTTTTCATTGATTGGTTCATGATCATGGTTTCACTTGTTCTTAAATTATTTGTATCTAGTCGCCCTCTTAAACTTGAAGGTGTCCTATGCATTTATGTTTTGCTCTCTCATTAAGGACAAGTTGAAAACCATTTGTATGTTTTTCCTTATGATTTGAACACATGTTTGACTTTCATTGTTTCATTTTCATGATCTTTTATTTGTGTTCATTTTCATGTTATAACATGGTTGCTAAGTTTCTTCTATCAAGATTATGTCTTTCATGCCCATGTTTTAAGTTCTTTTGATCCCAGCTGACAACGCTTACATATATGATCAAGATTGTGTAGGTGCATGTCACCTCAAAAATTATTTCTTTTGTTATCACTTACCTAATCGAGGACGAGCAAGAGTTAAGCTTGGGGATGCTGATACGTCTCAAACGTATCCATAATTATTGATGCTCCATGCTTGTTTTTACACTATTTGCCTAATGTTTCGTTACACTTCGTGGCACTTTTATGCATTTTCCGGAACTAACCTATTAACAAGTCGCCACAGTGCCAGTTCCCTATTTTTTGCTGTTTTTGTGTTTCAGAAAAGTTACACAGGAAATATTCTCGGAATTGGACAAAACCAAAGCCAGTCGCCCAGAATTTCATGGAAGCTTCCAGAGAACCGAAGAGCAGACGGAGTGGGGCTACGAGGGCCCCACACAACAGGGCGGCGCGGCCTGGCCCCTGGCCGCGTCCCCTACGTGTGAGATCGCCTCGGTCCACTCCTGACGATGCCCCTTCGCCTATAAAGACCCCCCGACGGGAAAAACCTAAAGACCCGATCACTTTTCCAGAACACATCGCGATCCACCGCCGCCGTCGACCCGAAGATCGGGAGGGTCCAGAAGCTCTTCCCGGCACCCTGCCGGAGAAGGGAATCGCCACCGGAGGTTTTCTTCATCGCCATGCTTGCCTTCGGCGCGATGAGTGAGTAGTCTACCTTGGACTATGGGTCCATAGCAGTAGCTAGATGGTTGTCTTCTCCACCATGTGCTTCATGTTTAGATCTCATGAGCTGCCCTACATGATTGAGATCACCGTTATGTAATTCTACATGTTTGGTTTGTTGGGATCCGATGAATATTGGTGTTATGCTTGAGTTGAAGTACTGAAATTTATCTTATGTTATCTCTATGTTGTTTATGATCTTGCATGCTCTCCGTTGTTAGTAGCTATCTTGGCCGAGTAGTTGCTAGTGACTCCAAGAGGGGGTATTTATGCTCGATAGTGGGTTCATGCCTCTATTTAATCTGGGGGAGTGACAGAAACCTCTAAGGTTGTAGATGTGCTGTTGCTACTAGGGGGAAAACAACATTCATATGCTCGAGGGTATATGCTTTGTTTACATTACACACTTTGCTTAATGCAATTATCTGTTGTTCGCAACTTAATACTTGTGGAGTTCTCGGATTGATTCGCCACAAGTGGATTATTAGTCATAGATGCAGTTGGATGGCGGTCTATGTATCTTGTTGTAATGCCCAGAGTAAATCTCATAGTGATCCTCTCATCGTATGCATGTTGTCTTTATTCTATCAATTGCCCAACTGTAATTTGTTTACCCAGCATGTGTTATTCTATATTATGGAGAGACACCACTGGTGAACTGTGGACCTCGGTCCTATTTCCATTATATTGCTATCACCTGTTTACTTTACTCGCACCGTTTAATTTACTCGCATACTATTACTATTTTCCACTCGATACGCTCATGCCTTTGTTTACAGCAAACAGGTGAGATTGACAACCTCATCGTAAGTTGGGAGCAAAGTATTTGGTTGTGTTGTGTGCAGGTTCCGTGTTGCAGCTAGCAAAGCAAAGCTTGGACGAGGCGCCTTATAAATTGTCCGGAGCTATCGCAAGCTAGCAAGCATCACCTTCAGTCGTTTGTCTATTCCCCTTCGGATCGATAAACCTTGGTTTCTTACTGAGGGAAAACCTTGCTGCTATATTCATCATACCTTCCTCTTGGGGTTCCCAACTGGACGGTGAAAAACTATCAACACCGCAAGCATCAGGATGATAATTTGCCATATGCAGAATTTTCTTACAACAATATCCATCAAGCTAGCATTGAGATGGCACCATTTGAAGCTCTATATGGAAGAAAGTGCACTACACCATTGCTTCGGAGTGGTGTTGGAGAACGAAGTCTTTTCGGGCCAGATATAATAAAGGATGCCAAGGAAAAGGTTCGTTTGATCAGAGATAGACTCAAGATAGTTCAATCCAGACAGAAGAGCTACGCTGATTCAAAGCGTAGAGAGTTGACCTATGAGGTAGGCGATAGAGCATACCTTAGGGTATCGCCACTTCGTGGAGTGAAAAGGTTTGGAGTCAAAGGAAAGCTAGCACCTCGCTTTGTAGGGCCATTCAAAGTTTTGGCTAGCAAAGGAGAAGTTGCATATGAGCTAGAACTGCCAGAATCTTTGTTTGCGGTGCACAATGTGTTTCATGTGAGTCAATTGAAGAAGTGTCATCCAGAGATAGCAGATACCCCACTAAGAGACACAATACCATTGGAAGAGGTTCCATTGGAAAGTGATCTCACATATGAGGACAAGCCCATCAAAATCTTGGAGACGTCAGAAAGAGTTACTCGTACCAAGACAATTAAGTTTTGCAAAGTTCAGTGGAGTCACCATACTGAAGAAGAAGCAACTTGGGAACGAGAAGATGAACTCCGAGAAGACCATCCGCACCTATTTGCTAGCCAACCCGAATCTCGAGGGCGAGATTCATCTTAAGGGGGTTAGACTTGCAACATCCCAATTTTTGGAAGGATTTTAAAATTTTGCACATGAAATCATAACCATCATTTCATGCATTCATATCATCACTTTATGCATACAAATTTCCCCAAAGGCTGGACTTACTTTTCCTTCAAATCAAAATCCTTCTTTGCAAAGTTTCAAACAAACAGGGGAATTTAATTTACAAACTTCAAAATTGATTTGAATCAATTTGAAGTGTTTTTGCAAAATTTACAAAAAGAAAACAGAAAAGAAAATCAAAAAGAAAAGGGAAAAAGAGAAAAGGGCCACGGGAGACCTTTCGGCCTGCAGCCCGAAGAGGCCCATGGCCCAATATTTCAAAATCCCAAACCGGTATCCTTTCCCCCTCCCCCCCCCCCTCTCTTTGCTGACATGTGGGTCCCCCTTATCATCCCTCTACTCTGGACGAAAATCACGCCCGCGTTGATTGCCGCCGCGGTGATCTCGGGCGATTTAATTTGGCCGATCCTTTCCCTAATTCAGCGCCTCTCCGCACCTATAAAGGTCGCCCAAATCTCCTCTCTCGCCTGCACCATTCTCTTCCCTCTCTGAGTCGCTAGGCTGCAGCATTTCGGCTCGCCGTCTCGCAGATCCCAAAGAGCGGCGACGGCGAATCTGGTAAGCTCCGACCACCCCAAGCAAAAACACCTGCACCGTTCTCTCTCCTGGACCTTTGCGCATCTCCCAGACATAACCATTGTTTTTATTTTGCCCTAGATCGACAGGTACTTCCTCGGCCAGATCTCACCGTCCGCGGGCGTAACTCCGGCGTGGAATTGCAGGAGCACCAGAGCCTCCTTGCCCCCTCCTATTTGACCACCACGTTCGCCTCGATGTCCCGCATCATCTGGTAAATTCTCCGTCCCTAGATCCTTCTGCAGCCGCCGTGCACGCCCGTGCCCACGACCACACCGCCACATCACGTAACTCTAGCCACCTCCTCTCGCCGTTAGAGGAAGCGGTTCTTCACGTGCTGCACACGGTCGTCATCGCCTGCTCCAGCTGAACATCGTCGCGCCCTTCGTTGCCACTAAAGATCGTCAAAACCTCATCGTCGTCGAACTCCAGTGCGCCAGTACCTCACCGTCGACGCCCCGCGGTGAGCTCCTCTCCTCTTTCTCTCTTAACTGTTGGATCTAGATCTTGCGGGCACGATTAGAACTTAATCGAAGAGGTATCAGTGAATCTGGCGCATCTGTTTTAATTTAGATCCAACGTCCTAGAATCATGATCCAACCGAAACGATATCGGCAAATCAGGAAGCACCGCGTGGCAGCCTGAGGATTAACCCGATCTGTTTTCGTTTTAGAATTTTAGAAACATGTTTAAATTTCAGAAATTCATATCTTGAGTTCTACAAATTCAAATTTAGTAAATTTTATGTCCCTGGATTCAGAAAAATGAGAGGAACCTATTTCTAGCATAAAATTTCACTTTTGCCCCTGCTGTAAACATTTTATTTCAGATTGCTCTATTTTAGTATTATAGTCATTAAAATAGTTGCAAATCTTATTTTACAGAAATTCTTTTTGCTTTTGATTTATATATTCTCCCTCTGTACTTTAGCATGTGTAAGATATTTTTAGCACTATTTTTCCCTTGCATTTGTAGATTTAACTTGTATGTGTAGTTCTTTGTGTGTTAAAATTTTGTTCTAAGTTTTATAAATAATTCTAAAATTTTGATCATGTCATCATGCTTATAGAAACCAACCAGAGAACTTAATAAGTGCCCTTGTGATGTTTGAGACACATATTGCATACATATCTCCTTTTCTTGAGTGTTTATGAATGCTATGTGCTTATGGTTGCATCATTTTATGTGTAGATTGTGCTGAGTGCAACGAGTGCTTTTGTGAAGAGTGCACCAACTCCTCTCCCCACCAAGGCAAGTGTCACCATATTCCTTGTCCTACTAAAAGCTTTTGTCACTTGTAGCTTTTCTAATAGAAGATGCATGTGTAGGTGATTTTATGAGTTTATGTCTTAGTGGCTAATTTTTATGCTAAGTCTTAGTCTAGTTTTTGTCTAGCCTTTTGCATCTCCTAGTAGAATTGCTGCTGCTATAGGACTTTTTTTACACTTGTTATGGGAAGGGTTATCACATATTTTGGCTAAGTGTTGAAAACTAAGTTTTTGGAAAAAACTAAGAAAACAACTAAGTTAATGAATCACCTGGGTGGAAGTGGTAGTTTGGATTTATGTTGAGTGGTTCACCGGAGCCATGTCTATGGCGGTCGTGTGTATCTCACTTGTGGATAGCCACCCAGGAGCAAAGATATTAGAGACACTCAAGTCATGAAGCTTCCAGTGCAACCACAAGTCAAATGGGCTCTGTCTTGATCAACTAAGCTGCAAGAACTCAACCAGATGGACAGAGGGTGGTAGGAGATGATAGGAGGGAGCGCGTCCGGGTTGGTCTGAGGGATGCTTCTGAAAGATCTTGTCTTGGTCTCCACCTGCCCATTTGATGCAAAATGAGCTTCATGGGAAATGGGAATGACTAAGTCTTGTGGGGAAAGTGCACCTCCTCTGCAGAGTGTTATAGAACTAAGTACTTAGCCGTGTCCCTGGTTACAGACAATTTGAGTAACATGATGTTGAAGATATTCAAGAATCTCCTCATCCCAATTTCTTTAAGTTAAAATTTGATGGGTAAACTTGGGTAGTAAAAGGTTCTTCATGTCAAAAGTTTTGCTAAGGAAAAACTTGAGTTTCAAAAAGATAGGTAGAAAGCTTGCTTTAGCAAAGTCGATCAAACTCCACCTGGCCAAATAGCATATAAGTGTAGGTGCCATTGAGTCCACCAAAGTGACATCTTGCCAATACATTCAAAGTATTGACCCTCTGTGGCTGCAACATATCATGTTGCAGGTTACTACTATGAAGATTGAAGATTGCTACGCTTCGATCATGAGTCTTCGTCCAACACATCTGCCTGTGGAGCTAAAAAGAAAGAAGACTTGTAGTTCATTTACTTAGTCATTCCTCTCGAGTTGTAATAAGTTGTGGCATTGTGCCACTTGAGTTGTAAGAGAACTATTTTATTTGTGGATCAGGCATTGTAATAAAGACCTTTGTATTCTTGATATTTCATCTTGTACTGTGTGTGCTAGCAGTTGATCCGGGACTAGCACAAATAAAGCACAGGTACGCTACACACTACTACTGGGAAAATGGGGAAAATAACTATGTGGATTTTCTTGTTAGCAATGGATACTTAGCATCTGATGAAACAGAGGAGAAATTTGTTGAAGATGGAGTGCTAAGTATTAAAGATGTGATGAAGAAGCTAGATCTTGTAGTGACAAAGATGGACCAGCTAATTGAGGTCGGCAGGAATGTGTTTGCTGCAATCGTGTTTCTAATTGCAGTGATGCTCTATGTAGCTGTAGCTAAGTAGTGTTTGTTTGATGTAATCGTGTTAAGAATATGGAAGTTGAGATGGAAGTTTGTTTGATGTAATTGTGTTAAAAATGTGTTTGTTTGATGTAATATTGTTAAGTTATGCAACATAATAGCTAGCTCGACTCGAGATCAACTCGAATAAATGCAAAGCAACATAATAGCTAGCTCGACTCGAGATCGACTCGAATAAATGCAAAGAAACATCATAGCTAGCTCAACTCGAGATTGACTCGAATTAATGTAAGAGATGCAACATAATAGCTAGCTCGACTCGAGATCGACTCAAATAAAGATAGAGATCTCATAAAGGTACTTCAACACACATGATCATCATGTATCATTACAAAAGCTAGCCAAATGTAACAACTGGCAAATTTAAAGTGCACTCAGAACAAGTTTGCACTTACACGGTTTGTGTGAAACCATAGCTACATCTAAGCTTCAGGTTTCAGTACAAACCTAGCCAAAATATCAACATGTTTCTCTAGTTCTGTCCAAAATATGCAAACATTTGCAGTTTCTTTTCTAAACTTTGGGGACTAAGTTCTCCTTCTTCTTAAGCTTGATCTCCGGCTTCTTCTGTTGAACCTGCTTTCTTCTTTTTAAACCTAGGGTTGCAGTACATGCTCTTGGAGGGGGAAGATCATCTCTGTAGTTAGCTATGAACTGGCTTTCAGGCAGAGGACTTAGTGGTGCTGTTTGGGATTGTTGACTGGCAAGAGCTTGTTCTTGCAGAACATTGATCACAATAGTTGCTGTGATATCATAGCTCATGGAAGATTCAACAACACTTGTTGTAGCACTGACAGACATCTGGGGCAATATCTTCTTCTAAAAATTCACACAAGTGCTACAAATTAGAAATCTGTGCAGTAAAAATAGAGGTAAATTCAAGCAATGTACCTTGGATGTATTTCTTTTCACTAGAATTTTCTATGGAGGCTGTGTATGAAATTCAGGCTCATCAGGTACCACAACCTGTATTGGAACAGGTTCTGCTTGCACTCTTGGTTGTGCTTGCTCTGCTGCAGCTTGCTCTCCTTGCTCTGCTGCAGCTGGCCCTTGCTTTCCTTGCTCTGCTGCAGCTGGACCTTGCTCTCATTGCTCTGCTGCAGTTGGCTCTGCTTGCTCTGCTGCAGCTAGACCTCTACCAAGTTCTGGGCATTTCCTTTTTGTGTGCCCAGCAACATTGCACACACTACAGTGTCCAACTATACCATGCCTACTTATTCTAGTGCCACCATCCTCTTCAAGAGGGTCTTTCCTTCACTTCTTGCTAGGCCTGCCAACCTTCTTGTCATACTTGGGTGGTCTCAGTGATGGGCCATTCAATTTCTTCCACACTCTTGGATCAGCACCTGGCATTATAGTATGGTTGTAAACAGCTCTGAATGCATCAATGTTGTAGCACTTGTGTACAGCAGTTTCTGGCTTGATTCTTTCATGCCTAAAAGCAGCACATGCATGTCTACAGGGAATTTCAGAGAGCTGCCACTGCCTACATGAGCATTCCATCCTATCTATTCTTACCTCATACTCACCATGTAGACCAGCAATCTTGAAGAGGTGTTCTGCAGCAGGCATTGCTTCATAATTTTTGGCAAAATCAATATTCTTGTCCAGCTTTTTCCTTATTTTTGGGCAAATAGTACCACACATTTCAGGTTTTTCTTTCCTCTTATTAAAATACCTGATCATTAACTGATCCTTGATTTTCTTTAGACTTGTCACTATGGGAAGTTCTCTAGCATCATTTATGTACCTACAACAATTATTAGGTAAAAGTAGTCACAATCATGTCAAAGGTAGTCACAATTATGTAACAGGGCATCAGAATTATGTAACAGGTAGTCACAATTACTCACTTGTTGAAAACTTCACATATGTTGTTCAAAAGCAAGTCACATTTAGGAAGTTCTTCAAAATATGCCTTGCACCACTGCCTTGGATCAATTGCATCCAAATAATCAAATGCTCCTTGGTCAAGTGCCTTCATTTCATCCATGTACCTCTGCCAATATTCCTGTCTTGTTGCTCTTGCAATCTGCCATAGTTTGTTCTTGAATATATCACCTCTCCACCCTTTCTTAGCAAAATTCTGATGCAGGTGCCTTACATAGAATCTGTGTTGAGCATTAGGCCATAATGCATTAACAGCATTGATCAATCCTTTTTGCCTATCACTCATGAATGTCCATGGCCTTGTGTTTTCTATGCCTAGATCATCTTTCAATGTCCTAAGAAACCACTTCCATGTATTGGTATCTTCCACTTCTACTATAGCAAGAGCAATTGGGAAAATGCTATCATTTGGGTCAACTCCAACAGCTGCTAGCATCACTCCACCAAACCTGTTCTTGATATGGCACCCATCAATACCTATGATGGGCCTACAACCTTCCAAAAATCCTCTTTTACATGCATCTAATGCCATGTAATAGTTCTAGAAGACTCCATTGACAGCATTAACAAACATGGTACAACCTGGATTAGATCTTCTTATCTCTGCTGCAAAATCCCAAAGCAAGTTGTACTGTGCCAATTCATCACCATTTATTTGCTTTAGTGCTATCCTTCTTGCCCTTTCTAGTTTGCTTCTACTAGCACTCATGTTGAAGTCTTGTTCAATAATCCTAGCAAAGTTCTTCAAGGTCATCTTATCATCAGCTCTTAATTTTTCCAAGTATTTATCTGCTAGGTACTTTGCTGTGAACTGCTTTATCTTGAAATCCCTCTCACACTTGTGATTTGCCACATATTTCTTCACTGTCCATGCTTTTGTCCTACTGTCAGGTGCAGCACAAAGAAACCATGGACATCTGTCCTCACAATATGCCCTAACCCTCTGCAGATCATTCTTCTTATAATGCACTCCCACTCTCTGTTGCACAATATATTCTTGTATTGCAACTCTTAGTTCAACAACTGACAGAAACACCATGCCAATCCACTTTCTTCATGTTAGCTGGCCTCCACCTCTTCAGCTTCACTTTCTTCTTAATTGTCTTCCTCCCTTGCTTGTCAATTACTTCAACTTCTTCAGCTGAATTAGCAGGCTCAACGTCTGAATCTTGCAGCTCCTCTAAATCATCTTCAGTATCATAGTCACTATCATCCACCCATTTGCATTTGTTCTTCTTTGCTTCCTCAAATTTCTCATCCACCCATTCATCATATAAATCATCAGCTGAGAAATCATTGTCAGAGTCAACATAATCTGCATCTAGCTCACTGTCATCACTGTCATCACTCTCAACATCCAGCTTCCTCCTACTTCTTCTCACCTCATGACCCAAATCTACTTCTTGCCTTTGTGGTACACTGCTACTGCTGCACCTTGCATTGCTCCTGCCTGCATTGTTCCTGCCTGCTTCTGCTTTTCCCATCCTCTTCACAGGGCTGAAAACTTTAGGCAGAACAGGGGATCCAGAAATGACAACATCGTCCAATGAAACACTACCAAAGTTCATATCTTTGTGGTCACAAACAGCTGAAAATATTGAAACTTTGGAACTACAGCAATCATGCTCAAAGTATCAGTATCACAGTCCACAATCCTTAGACCACTGTCCATATTCATTCCAGGAAGCAACCAGTAGATTACATAACTAGCTGCATCAGAATAACCTAGCTGCTGCATGAAATCAGTGAGCCACAGAGGAGACCATGTGTCAGCTTCACACCCATCAAACCTAGCTTGCCTGCCATCGACATAGCTCTTCGCAGCACCAAATCCACACAAAAAAGCCACCATAATTGATCTCTACTGTGAATTCCCCCTCAAGTGGTCCTAAATAGCAAGCAAATCATTAAGCTTCTAGCGCGGATTCAACCTAGGAATCTACCGCACGGCCGCTGCAAAGAATCCGGGATTTAGGGTTAGGGTTACTCACCGTATCGGGCTGGAGGATCTCCGGGTTGCCGCAGCTTTGGCCCCTTGGTCGCGGGCTCCATCCTGGCGTGCTCCATCTCCGCGGCCTCCGCCTCCGGTCATCACCGGAGCAGCGCTGCCGCTCGTGCCAGGTCGCCGGTCGAGAGGAGAGAAGTGGAACAGAGGAACAGGCCCGAGATATGAGACGGCAGGAACAGAAGGGGCTACTTGCAAATTTCCTCCTCTGCCGGTTACCCCTCTGGGACCCACCGGCTGACGTGGCACCGGTCAAAGCTGGTCAGAGCTGATTAGGACCTCGCGCGCCGCAAAACTCTAAGGATTAGGACCTACACGTGCAATTTTAAAGAATAAGGACCAATGTGAAGGCACGGTTAAAGAATTAGGACCGCTGATGCGGTTTTCTCTTTATAATATAAAGAATTTGATCAACTTCCGGGAAAAATAAATCCTAGGGAATTTAACTGGCTACCTCGACAAAAATGAATCTGAAAGACTCACATCATCAATCTATATATAAAAGGTGTAGCTTTTTTTAGCGTGACAAAGATAAACATTCATGGAAGTGCTGAAGTAAACAAAACTGCGCTCATGACCTTTTCTGATTCCATGCACTCTCTCTCTCTCTCTCTCTCTCTCTCTCTCTCTCTCTATCTATCTATCTATCTATCTATCTATCTCTAATCTTCATAGCATTCTACTGTTTGGGAAAAAGATTCCATGGAGCTTTTAAAATTTCTAGGGAATGGGAATTGGGAACGATCGGATTTTCTTCTATGTAAATTTTGTATTGCACTGAGCCTAATCGTACGAAAATTTCCCTTTTCAGATGAAGATTTTCAACAAAATTGCGATGTCAATCGATATCATATCATATGAGCAAAATCACCAGTCAAAAATGCACACAGTAAATAAGAATGACAAAAATGTTAGTCTTATTTAAGGGAAAAAAAAGGGACTTTGGAGAATATGCACGATTGGTGCTTGCACTACCTTTTTTTTGTTAAACTCAACAATAATGGGAACAAACAAAAGTGAACTAGTGCTTTTTAAATTTTACATAAGAGTAAGAATGTGAAAACCCTAGACATATTTATTTCCTAAATAAAAAACAGCCCCGTGAGCAAATTCACAGCGATATATATCAGGTAGAGCGGATATACATGACATGCCCATGATTTAGTTAATTATTTATGTTTAGGTATAATTGTTCTACCGAACAAGAAAATCACGAGGAGGCGACACATCATATATGACTACTCCCACATGAAACCACTCACAGTGCATCAATATGCACAAAGCAACCAAAACTCGCTTTTGCGTTATGATTATAGACTTAGTTTTGCATATGCACAAAATTAGAGAAATGACAACAGTCATTCAAAAGCATCTCCTTAAGCATACCACCTCGGAAAAATGAAGCATTCCAAGAACAAGATAAGTTGAGATGGCAGCTTGTATAACTGATTCCTCGTAGCAACTAAAGTGAAATGAAATATTCCTCTCTTCCAAGGAGTCAAATGAGTTACACATGATATATATGTACTAGTACATGTACAAGGTGTCTACAGTATGACATATAAATTAAGTTGTAACTGCTCAGTTGTAAAAAGCAGCTTCAATTCCATTTATCATTCAGTTTGCCCGTGGAAGACAAATGCAAGAGAATTGAAGCAATGTAAGCACGAATTCAAGCTGAAAGTTTACGGCTACAAATTAATCATTAATACCAATACGGCACCACATGCATAGACCGATTCTCAAGGGTACCCTGGCGATCACATCTGGCGGAACTCCAGCATTTAGAATACATAATATCTACTAAGTCTAGCTAGCTAATTAAAAAGTGTATCTGCAGGAGTTACTTAGTCATGGGTTGTTGTTTGGCATTGTTGAGGGGAAGAAGTCCTGCAATAGCGCGTAGTCAGTAATGTGGTGCTGCTGAAGAGCAGCAGGAGGTGTTGCCAGTGGAGGAGGCAAGTACATGCCAGGGCTGGTGTACTGCATGTGCATCATGCTCATCAGGTCCGGATGGAACGTCCCCGGCGGCATGAGGTGTGGCGGCGGCATCCCGTGAAGGCCAGGCGGCATGAAGAGGTGGGCGGCGCTTCCTCGGAGACTGGCGGGGCTATGGTGCGTGTGCTGCCCCTCGTACGTTGTGATCACCGTCGACGGGTCCTGGTACGATCGCTCCACCCGCTTCTTCACCCCACACTTGGGAGTCGTGCACCGGTAGTAGCTCCTACGCATACGTAGCTAGCGATTAATTACATTGCAAGTAGTCCTAGCTACTTGATCGAACAAATTTGTACCTTGGGTATGGGCTGTTCTTGACGGCCTTCTGGCCATACTTGCGCCAGCGGTAGCCGTCCTCGAGGTGATCCACCTCGCTCTTGGTGAGGAAGGAGACGCGGGGTAGCCGCTGCCTCTTCTCTGCTCTCTTCTTGGCCGCTTTGTTATTCCTGCAGCAGCAAATTAAATCATGCATTACTAGCAGCTAGCAAGGTTATATATATCTAAAAACTTCTAGATATATACGATAGGAGTACTATATATAGCTATACTCGTATAGATCATGTGTCATGGAAGGATCAGCCTGATGTAATGTAAATGCACTTGATGCTTATTTTTGGATCTTTTCTAAAAGCAGCAAAATCTGTAACTGGATCTACAAAGACGAAGCTATCTACTTGGTCAAAGTTTGAAGTTAGCGCACGCGCAGCAATTGATTAATTCTAAGGAAGATCTCTTCTAGAGTGTACGAGTAGATCGTCTTTTAAGTTGAATATATATGTGAGTACCACATGATCTATAAAGTCATCTTGACTAAAAACAAAATAAGGAGAAGAAAAGGGAGATACTAAGAGGAAAGTATGCATCATCCTGGGTCTACCGGGATCCTAATTCAAGGTGAACCACAAGAACCCTAAAGAAGCAAATCATAGCAAACCCTAATGCTCACTTCACGTAGTAAAGAAGGCAAGAGCATAAACTCAATGGAGTAAACAGAAAGTAAATTCGATTAATTAATCAACAGTGCGACCAGATCTAGCACCAGACCAAGGCATCGGACCAGAAATTCACAACACAAGGATTCAATTAAGCAAGAAATCAAGCCGATTCACATAGAGCAGCACTGAATTGACGAGAACCTACACTTTCTTGACATTTTCCTCATCGTCCTTCTGATCTTTTGCATCCTCCTCGTCCGCCTCCTTTGCCGGGCCCTTCATGCACCGGCGAGACTTTCCCTCTCCCTCCCCGCCGCTGGACGAGAAAGACACAGACGATTTGGGCGTGAGCAGCGCCGCGCCCTCTCCTGCAGCGCTGCCTGTACCCTGGCTGTCGCGATCGTGGCTCCTCACGTCGACCGACAGCTCGTGCTTGGTCGGCACGTCCTGGGACGGCAGGTCGAGGTGCCGAACTAGCCCAGCGGGATCCAAGAACCCCTGCAGGTAGTCCGTCATGCTCGAGTATGGCACGATCTCGTCGGCGGAGCCCCCACTGCCACCGATGCCCACAGGCTGCTGGCTGAAGAAGAAGCTCTCCATGTCGTTGCTGCTGAACTGGTAGCCAGTGGAGGCATCATCACTGCGAGTGAGATGGCCGTGGCCGTGCTGGTGGTAGAGTCCATGAAGGTCTTGATCCCCTCCTCCGCCACCACCAGAAGACATGAAGGAGTGTGTGGGAGGTAGCTAAGTGTGGAAAGGGAGGGGAGGCGTGGAAGTGAGGAGGGTTTCAGCTAGCGGTCTCGCCTTCCCCTCTTGATTTGTTTTTTTCTTTATATTGCAAAAGCGTGCAAGGATGATAGGCGCAAGATACGACTTTTATGGAATGGAATATATAATTTTTCAGTGCGTGCGAGGGCTTGTCAGGCGATCTAGTACAGTACTACTGCGTATTCCTATCTCTACTAATAATATTGCAATCGGACTGGTCCGTGTCCATAAAATACGCTTTTAACCAACAAAATACGTTTTCTTTGCCTATGCAACCGAAACGTTTTCTTTGTCCGGCTGGCTGCCACACGGAATCCACTCAAATTCAATCGATCGGCTGGCGTAGGGTCGGCTGGCGTTCCGGCGTAAAGACCGCCGACGGCCTTCTCGCAACTACAGGAGCGACGAGACGGCGCATAGATCAATCAATCCCGGCATGAGCGAGGAGGAGGCCCGAAGGTATGACGACGGCGGAATCAAGGGCGTTGTACATGGATCTTCTGTGCCGCTGGTTCTCGCCCTCTCTGTGGCTGCTCTATACAAGGGCGGAGCACGTGGTTGTTCTATACAAGGGCGGAGCATGGGCAGCGCAATCGATAATAGGTAAACATCTTCCGGATTAGTTGCCACAAATTTATTGCCTGTAAAGCAGCTTGATCGTGCTACTGAGCGTAGCTTTCCCCCAAAAGGCTTGATCCATCTTGAAATCTCCTACAAAGATGTTCATGGCTTGCATCCTGCACACGTTCTCCAGAATCTGCAGCACTAGGCAGTGCGATTAGCTAAGGTCCTCAAGAGAAGGCATGCTCGATATCTTAACCAGATTGGGGGTGTTCAGAATGCCTAATTCACTCAATTTGGTAATGTCCTCCACAGGCATGAAGCTCACCATGTACAGCATGCGCGGCTCCATCAGGGATGGCAGCATGCGGACATCGCAAGTCGGGGCAGCTGTGTAAAGCATGAAGTAATTGATCTAGCTGATACACTCTTAATATGGTAAGAATTTTGAAGGATAATTTTTTATTTTGGTGTCTACAAAATTCTACAATTATTATATTGTAATCGGACCGGTCCGTGTCCATAAAATATGCTTTCAACCAACAAAATACGTTTTCTTTGCCTATGCAACCGAAACGTTTTCTTTGTCCGGCTGGCTGCCACACGGAATCCACTCAAATTCAATCGATCGGCTGGCAGTAGGGTCGGCTGGCGTTCCGGCGTAAAGACCGCTGACGGCCTTCTCGCAACTACACGAGCGACGAGACGGCGCATAGATCAATCAATCCCGGCATGAGCGAGGAGGAGGCCCGAAGGTATGACGACGGCGGAATCAAGGGCGTTGTACATGGATCTTCTGTGCCGCTGGTTCTCGCCCTCTCTGTGGCTGCTCTATACAAGGGCAGAGCACGTGGTTGTTCTATACAAGGGCGGAGCATGGGCAGCTGCAATCGATAATAGGTAAACATCTTTCGGATTAGTTGCCACAAATTTATTGCCTATAAAGCAGCTTGATCGTGCTACTGAGCGTAGCTTTCCCCCAAAAGGCTTGATCCATCTTGAAATCTCCTGCAAAGATGTTCATGGCTTGCATCCTGCACACGTTCTCCAGAATCTGCAGCACTAGGCAGTGCGATTAGCTAAGGTCCTCAAGAGAAGGCATGCTCGATATCTTAACCAGATTGGGGGTGTTCAGAATGCCTAATTCACTCAATTTGGTAATGTCCTCCACAGGCATGAAGCTCACCATGTACAGTATGCGCGGCTCCATCAGGGATGGCAGCATGCGGACATCGCAAGTCGGGGCAGCTGTCTAAAGCACGAAGTAATTGATCTAGCTGATACACTCTTAATATGGTAAGAATTTTGAAGGATAATTTTTTATTTTGGTGTCTACAAAATTCTACAATTATTATATTGCAATCGGACTGGTCCGTGTCCATAAAATACGCTTTCAACCAACAAAATACGTTTTCTTTGCCTATGCAACCGAAACGTTTTCTTTGTCCAGCTGGCTGCCACACGGAATCCACTCAAATTCAATCGATCGGCTGGCGTTCCGGCGTAAAGACCGCCGACGGCCTTCTCGCAACTACACGAGCGACGAGACGGCGCATAGATCAATCAATCCCGGCATGAGCGAGGAGGAGGCCCGAAGGTATGACGACGGCGGAATCAAGGGCGTTGTACATGGATCTTCTGTGCCGCTGGTTCTCGCCCTCTCTGTGGCTGCTCTATACAAGGGCGGAGCACGTGGTTGTTCTATACAAGGGCGGAGCATGGGCAGCGCAATCGATAATAGGTAAACATCTTCCGGATTAGTTGCCACAAATTTATTGCCTGTAAAACAGCTTGATCGTGCTACTGAGCGTAGCTTTCCCCCAAAAGGCTTGATCCATCTTGAAATCTCCTGCAAAGATGTTCATGGCTTGCATCCTGCACACGTTCTCCAGAATCTGTAGCACTAGGCAGTGCGATTAGCTAAGGTCCTCAAGAGGAGGCATGCTCGATATCTTAACCAGATTGGGGGTGTTCAGAATGCCTAATTCACTCAATTTGGTAATGTCCTCCACAGGCATGAAGCTCACCATGTACAGTATGCGCGGCTCCATCAGGGATGGCAGCATGCGGACATCGCAAGTCGGGGCAGCTGTCTAAAGCATGAAGTAATTGATCTAGCTGATACACTCTTAATATGGTAAGAATTTTGAAGGATAATTTTTTATTTTGGTGTCTACAAAATTCTACAATTACATACTGAGCTTGGAAGGAAACGAACATATAAGATGTTTTAGCCTTCTTATGATAGACATGTATCTAGATGCATTTTAGTGTGTAGGTTCACTTATTTTATTTTTAACCTACACACTAAAAAATGTCTAGATACATAGTATATAAAAAAGGCTGAAATTTCTTATATTTTAGAACAGAGGGAGTATTATTTAAGCTCAAGTCTTGCATGCCAAATATACACGGCATTTGGTACTTGCTTGGGCATTTTCATATATTTATTTTGTTTGTCACAAAAAATTAGTAATGGTGATTTAATGAAACATATCTATTCTAGAAATATTTCTTAAGGTGTTTCTGTTATATAAGTCTTTTTTTTGTGGGTTCTGCTATATAATTCTATGAAGGCACTAATTCTTTTTTAAGGATACGTTTTAAATAGACGTATCGATTTTATAGAAGAAAGTTCAAGAGGCCAAAATACAACGCGATCGACACAGATATCAAGAACGTGACTCTATGCTGCCTAATTTTCCCGCAAATGACATAGATTTTTCTAAGGGGCATATATCATGTAGCAACGCACGGACACAAAAATTAATTTTCTATAAATCGATATTTTGTATATGCTCCGTAGCAACGCACGGGCACTTTCCTATCTAATCTAAACTAATAAGATTGCTAGAGGTCGTGATGGTTCAAAAACCGTGGTACGTAAAAAAACCATCTGGTCCACTTTGGTACGTTAAAAAAACGGTTCGTCCGTCCCTGCGTTTCTCCGTCGCCCGTCGCTCTTCCTGGCTTCGTCCGTGGCCTTTCGTACGTCTGACCAACTCCTGGTGTCCTGGTCGTGATCGTGTAACACCGCAATATAAGGTTGATCCCCTCGAGGTGAGATGTCGTGATACCGGACGGACGCCTTCCTGTACAGATGTAATTCACCCTATTCCGCGCTGCAGCAGCTACCTAGGATTCGCGGTGAGAAATTGGATTTCGACGTCCAAGAGATCGATTAACTCCGTGCCCTAATTGGCTGCTGGCGTCGTCGTCTATCTGTTCCCCAATCGATGCAAAAGCCGGCCCCCATGGCGCCGGCCGTCCCTGCTCGCCGCCGGCCGGGCGAGAGGCCGGAGGTTCCTTCCGCACGCCGCGATGAGTGACGCCTCCCCTCAGATCTCGCTGTCTCCCGACGGGGGCACCTCTGTACACCGCTACATGCCACCAGTCAGTGGGGACGCCAACTTAATATATCCTGCACGCTGCAAGTAGGAGGCGGTGGGCGGAGTTCGAGCTCGCGCTGCCGGAGTCGGTGGAGGCGCGCACCGTGTGAGGTCGACGTCGGGCCGACCAAGAACGGCAGGAGGCGGTGGAACTCGTCTGTCACGGTCAGCGGCAGAGCACGGCTTCGGCATGCGGGCGGCAACGCTGAAGATCGGCCAAGCAAGAGTCCCTCCCGTCCCGACCGCTGAAGGGCCGCTGCCGCGATGTCAAAAAAACGAGCCGTTCCAAATTTGAGGCGGCTGTCAGTTTCCGCTTCATCGTCAGCTGGCCTCTCTTGATGATGTGCTCGTCGAACTTTTGCTCAGCACGCACCGGTCACGGAGGATTCGACTTGATCAAGCTGCAGACCAGAGTCATCTCGGGTGGTTGCGTGCTTGGTTTGGTTCTGAAAGCCAGCTCCTATTTTTCTCCTGTGCTATGCGTATGAATGTACTGTTCAAAGAAGTATGTGAGATTAGTTCAGAGGATTCGGGAAGTGGATGTAAGCCAGCCAGTATTGCACTTCCCTGCATCTAAAGTACAAACATCACGCCCTCCTTCTGTTTACTTAATTTCTGAACAATATTTTGAGGGCCAGCTGGTTTCTCATTGACGTCTACCTTCTAGAGCTATTTCACTGTTATTTTGTTAGCTACTATTTTTTGATGAAATAGATTTTTCTTTGGGAACTTGGCCTGTCTCTAACAAATAATTCTATGGATATCTAGAAAACAAATAATAGAATGGAAGTGACGAATAATAATCTTCTCAACTAATAAGATTGGGATCGGACATGATGGTAGTGGTACGTAAAAAAAACATCTGTACGTCTAAAAAACCAGATCTCTATCATTCATACGTCAGAAAAACAAAAAAACAGGTAGGTTTTCTGATAATTCTCCCGCATTCCACCTCTTTTCTCCGGCATCGTCACCGCCGCCGTGCTCCCGTAAGCTCCATTGCGCTCCGCCATTGCGCTGGGAGAGAGGGACGGACATAGGAAAGGGGAGGAAGAGAGGTGATAGGGTGGAGCACCGCCAGTCTGATGAGGGGCTAGAGGAGAGGTCCCTCCCCAACCTCCTCATCGGCTGCGAGGGTAGAGGAGTGGCCTGGGGTCCTCGGGGGAGAGAAAGGAGCGATGGGGATTAGCTGATGTGGAGATTGATGCAGAGAGGAGAGAGGAGAGAGGGCAATGGGCTAGGCTTGGTACACGATGTTGTTGTTGCTTTGGAGAGAGGTGGGAGAAGATTGGAGGAGGATACCGGGTAGAGAAAAATGAGAGTCGGTGATGCGGGTCAACAAACGGGGATCGACTTAGCCGGCTGGAATTCACTTGTTAGAAATATTGCCGCAATGCATAAACAAAATTTTATATTATTATTTATTTATTATTAGTATATTTTTATAATTTCGTAGCAACGCACGAGCATTCAGCTAGTATTACATATAATTGGTCAATCCCTTTTTTTTGTTATCAGTGAAATAACCATGTTTTATCTTGGTGAACCGGTCAGAATAAAATTGTCAGCATATATGTTGCATATTAGATCACTGATTTCCGAACTGGACATGTTTGAACGGATATTTACTTGCAGAGAGAGAGAGAGTGGAGAGATATTGCATGACTAGAGGGGCAAACCCTAACCCTCCTCCTCCCCCGTGTGGCAGTGCCGCACCACATCGGGGAGATCTCCACGCCCTGCCCTGGTCCTCTTCCTCTATCCTACCTACTCCCATCCTCTCACCGTGGCTCCCGCTGGTTGCAACCACGGGGTGAGGAGGCGGCACTCGCTCTCTCTCATACGGCTACGGTGGTGCATGGCGGAGGCAGCCGAAGAGGTTGCGCCAGTGAGAGGTGAGACGGCGGCTGAGGCGGTGCGAGGCTCGACTTGGCTCTCAGTCGCATGTGCCTGCTCCTGTGCGACGGGCGCCGAGATAGTGGCCTCGGGCATGGCGGTGGCGACCTCCTCCTTCTTTCGGAGGTGGGCAGCGAGATATGGTGAATCTTGGGATCCTATATCTTGCAGAATAAATGGCCAGGCGGTGGTCCTAGGGTTCCTCTCGCACCGTGATGAAGATCTAATTGATGTCTGCCCTCATTGATCGATCTGGCCGGAGTGTTGAGTTTCGGAAGGCTCCACCAGCAAACTCCACTAGACGCCTCATGCCTAGAGATTGCTGGATCGGATGGGATCTGGTCATGCGAACCCATGTTTTTTTAACCGTTTAGTTTTAGAGGAGCGTTGGGAAGCTCTGTTATCTGTTGTCATCATGATACACGTCTTTTACCATCTATGGTGAAGTTAGAGGTAGCAGCAACATCGGCAAGTGAGGCGATAGCATAGAAGAAATTCATAGTCCTACCTTACAGGTTAAAAATCCAAGGTCTAGCCTTAATTGGTTGTGTGTTGCAATGATGTTGGTGAAGACATTGTTTTGTGAGCAGGACTTTTTCCAGGATAAAAATCTATGATTTATGATAAGACGATGACGATGTGTGCACTATTTCCATCTTGGAGACATTGCAATTGGAGAAGCTAGACTTCTCGTGATGTTTGTACTACTGCTACAAGTAATAGATCACTCTAGCGAGAGTTTATGTAATTTTTCTTTTTTTTTAAAGATTTCATCCTTTAAACTATTGGGACACTTTGTTGTTGCAAATGCTAAGTATCTTTGCAGAAAAGCAGTCCTATACGGTCTAGCTAGCTGGTGGGAGCCAAAGAATTTCGCATACAGCGTGCGCTTTGTGCAGTACAGTACGGCGGCACTTTCATAGTCTTATTTTACGTTCCACGTGGGTACAATTTTGACTAATGGTCGCATGCCGCATGCGGACGTGTAGCTGTGCAGTTTTGAGTATATGGACGTACGTACGACATTCACATTACCGCGTCTGCTGTACAGTAGCTGCCCAACTATCACAACATGTTAATTCAGAAATTAATCTCAGGTGGAAAAAGAAAGAACCTCAATTTGGCAGCAAATCTCTCCTTTCGTGATGGTTTTTTTTTAATGAAAATCGACAAGAGAAACTCGTTGGCTCAAAATAAAAACTCTCCTTCCGTTTTCTGTCTTGAGTTCATACATGTAATATATTTGAGCTGCTTCTTTTGAGCTCGCTGGGTGCGTCGTAAAGGAAATACGTATTTGGACAACACATACAGTGTGAGACTGAGAGAGTATCAGTAAATCCAAGTAGTACTCCCTCCATACCGGATTATAGGACAAGAACTTTTTAATGGTATAATTTTTATGTCAAATATCTCATATTTTCTTAATTAAAATTAATTAATAATTAAAGTTTGTCTTAAAATACATATCTGCCCAATAATTCAGTATAGAGAGAGTAGTACTTTTCAACTGATCAACTTAATGCACGAACGTGTTTCGTCTTTTTTTTTTGAAATAATACCACATATATTTATAATAATAAATAGTACACGGTAGAGCTGACTCCAACTATTACAAAATAAAGTCTAAAAGAAAACGAGCTAATCTTCGAGATCTTCAAACTCTTCTTCTTCCATGACACAATCTCGTATTTTTCTGAAGGCAGCCACAAAATAATGGCATAGATATCATACCATATACCTGCAAATACCAATAGAGGTGCTCCCATATTTTTATATTTGAGCCGCAATGCCAAGGCTACGTGCACGCACGCAGCCATTAAAACAATCAACCAACATCGGCAAGAGTACCAACACCAGTATTCCAGGGAAAAGAGACCGAACAGCCTGGTCGACACCGCTGGAGAGCCGAGTGTACGAATCACCATTGTCGAGGACGTAGCAGCCGGGATAAATATTGCGAGGATAATCTTCCTCGCGGCAACCATGAGAAAACTCCAAAATCGACTTGGAGAAGTAAGATCTGAAAGACCATACCTATAGAACTGTAATCTAACAACACCACCATTGACGCCGAGAAGAAGATCTCGTCGTTGAACGAAGGCCTGAAGATCACTTATTGTAGACGATGACATCTTCATTGGCGTAGAAGCTAGGAGAAGATGGCTACCAAACCCTAATCTAATCTTGTAAAAATACTATATTTATTGAAAACTCCATCCATAGATCGGGTTCCCCACCCCTCCTGACGCCGGCAAGGCCGACCGGAGGAGGGGGAACCAAGCTATGGAGGAGGAGGAGTAGAGGCGGCGGCTAGGTCAAAGACGTGGCTGGAGAGAAAAATCTGAATTGTACGAACGTGTTTCGTCTTAATTAAACCTGCGAACGGGGGGTAAGAGAATGCACGTATGCAGCGGAGCTTTTTTAAGATCTCATCGAAAAGTTGATTGCACACTGAGCCTGAGCCCATCCAAAATGATGGAAAAGACCGATCCTCGGTCAACAAAACAAGGAGCCCTCTTCTTATAAAACGGCCGGCGCCCCGGCCCACAGTTGGAGGATCTCCCCCACGACTCCACCGTCCCGAGCTACCCGAGCCACCAACCTGGCGGGACCGGTCCCCGGCGAGGAGCACGTATGACGGTGACCCGTCACGCGGCGATTTAGACAAAATTAACCCAAACTTGAAACGATTTCAAAAAATAAACCATCGGCGAAACTATTTTACGCGAATAACCCCTTTTTGCTTCGCCATCCACGGTGGCGACGCAGATGATGGTGCGTCGCCACTGCCAGTGGCGCGGCAGTGACTGCCACGTAAGGTAAGCGGGTCCCGCCCTGGAAGTGCTTCGCCACTGAGGGTGGCGAAGCACAAGTGCCTGCTTCGCCACTGAGGGTGGCGAAGCACTTTAGGTTTAGGGTTTCCCGCCCAGCCCCGAGCTGGCCTCCTCCCTCACTTCCTCCCTCATCTCCAGCAAAGGCGGCTGCTCTCTCTAGACTTGTGTCTTGCTTTCCGCAGCGCCAACCAGCAAATATTAGTCAATCGTCAATCATGCATGCAGGTCATTTTGAATTCATATGTTGTCCTGACATGGGTAGACCTAGACCATTCATGCATGTGTGCACGTACTACGTACTTTCCAAGTAGTCTCAAATGAATTGGTCAGCTGCCATCTACCGATCAATGCCCATGTAGCTATCTTTTTGTCGTGCGAGAAGGAAAGTCACATTTTTGCTGACCATCTCTTGTCCAAAATTAAAGGGCTGGTGGTTGGGAGAAACTAGCCGTCGGCAAATCAATCTACTCTAGATAGTTTCCATGCATGTATTTAGACTGAAAAAAGTAACAGTATGCTTGCTATGCTTTAGGGACAACAAATATACTTAGTGTCTTACAAAGGCACTGTAAACATCCATGGTGAGTATAGGCATGCCAATGATCGAGTAGAAGCGATGGGGATGGAAGGAACCAGAGCCGCACCGCCTCACTATCATGCTAGTGTACGTGATACCATGATGAAAATGATAATCTTTCAAGTTAACCATATCAACAACAATGCCCTAAATACAGCCGACTGAATAGATCTGTCGGGAAATTCTTGCTAGACCGTTTTCTCTCCTTTGCTAAACTTAAGACTTTGCTTTCTTTTTTATGTCTCCAAATATCAAGAAGTTCGACAAACAGGTGCTCTATCCCGGCAAAATTATGACATTAATAATCTTCTGTCAGCAAATCCTATTGCCGACAAACTACGAGTTAATGAAGCTGGGCTTTGCCCACGGAGGGCAGTTTGGGCATAAGCGCATAGGGCCATATGTTATCTGGTTTTAACCACTTATTTTTCACGAGAATGTTTTTCACCTCGACCTGCTGCGAACATGCATGCAGGTGATCAACTGATCATGGCGGCCCACGATCTGCGCAGTCACGACACGATGGAAGGAGCGCTAGCTACATGCCAGTATCCCACCGATCGCCGCCACAAGATGTATTCTATACAGCTTGCATACATGTTCATGTACAACTGTACAGTATACATACACTGCACATACCATGTTAGGCTTAGTTAAATCGCTTATCCCCATCGGATCCTTCCAATCGAGGAAAATTATGGCATCCATGCACGTAGTCGCATGTGCATGGGATCACGGCCTGGCCACATGGCCCACATGATTGGCGCATGAGGTGTCTCGAGAGAATGCATGCATGCTTCCAAGACACCATCGACATTCCATCCTGATTTTTCCTTTTGGTACAATCCATCCTGTTGCAGTTGCTGTCTGCAGATGTATATACGCTTCGTAGATATTTTACTGCTATATATTGCGCAGGGGCGACTTTGTGGATCCGATGATATCCATGCGTATCTAGCTAGTGGCAATACATTAAATTGTGTTACAATCCTTGTTTCAAAACAAAAAATTTGCAAATTCCAATGGGTCAAATGAATGGCAAATGAGGGAGAGTACCTTAGGAGACTTGGGGAAGGAGAAATCCACGGAGAAAAGCTTCGATTTGAGTGGTTTTGGGTGGAAAGATTGAGAGGGGGAGAGAGAGCAGCCGCCTTTGCTGGAGATGAGGGGGGAAGTGAGGGAGGAGGCCAGCTCGGGGCTGGGCGGGAAACCCTAAACCTAAAGTGCTTCGCCACCCTCAGTGGCGAAGCAGGCACTTGTGCTTCGCCACTACCAGTGGCGAAGCAGGCACTTGTGCTTCGCCACCCTCAGTGGCGAAGCACTTCCAGGGCGGGACCCGCTTACCTTACGTGGCAGCCACTGCCGCGCCACTGGCAGTGGCGACGCACCATCATCTGCGTCGCCACCGTGGATGGCGAAGCAAAAAGGGGTTATTCGCGTAAAATAGTTTCGCCGATGGTTTATTTTTTGAAATCGTTTCAAGTTTGGGTTAATTTTGTCTAAATCGCCCCGTCCGGTCGGGCGGCACAAGCAGCCGTGGCCGCGCACAGCGTCACCGCGGTCAAGCAAGCAAGCCAGGCCACCGCGACGGACGACGTCTCACCCAGCAGCCTCGGCGTCGGTAGCACCACAGCCTCGGTCAAACTTTCACGCTCCGGATCTCCGCCGCTTTCCCTCTCCCTCCACCCGTGCGGCCGTGCACGTGCGCCATTGCTCCTGTCGCCAACCCCTGATCCAGTGGAGCTACCTTGGAGGAGAGGGACGTGGTGTCGTGCGCTCCTGCTGAATTCGTACGGGGAGGAATCATCGGCATCGTCACCGGCGGTGTGAACGGGCGAGCGCTTTGTGGCGCCGGCCGGGATATAGTACGTACGGTGCGCGGCGAGGATCCGCGGGGAGATTTGGCGATTGGTGCCCATGGGAATGCGACGGCTAGCGCGGGGCGGTGGGCGTCGGCAGACGACTGCAGGTGGACGAACCAAGAGCGGTGTCGTGCGCCGATGCGATGCGGTGGTGCGGTGACCGGCGGCGTGATGTTCCGTGCGCGTGCGCTTATAGTATTTTATTTCTCTCCCGCGATTTTGCTTCTTGTGCCTGTTCCCGATGTGTCGATCGCCTGTCGGTTCTACCGAGGACAGCGTGGTTGGGCAGTGACTCGGACGGGCGGGTGCATGCTTCATTCGTCTGAATGAATTCTGAAAGGTGGAGTGTGAGACCGAATATGTGCTGCCCCCACTGAGCTGATTTGCGCACGGACGGTTCCTAGGTTCAGGTGCATGCATGCCAGCATGTGGTCAGGCACGTCACTACGTCAACACAGGATGATGGTCCTTCAGGCCTCACTTCACAAATTAGCCCGAGTTCAGTTTACATGCTAGTCCCTTGTAAGGGTAAAGATGAGGTAAATATGAAGGTAATCAAATCAGATACTAAACTAATGTGGACAGTTTAAAAGATGATTAAGATAAAGCACGAAACAAATTATTACAAAATATTATTTAAAATATGAAATTCCTTCAAATATGATGCAGAAGATGATTAGAATCCATGCCATATGAAAAAAAAAGTAGAAAATGAAAATCATCCAAAGATGAAAAGGGAATAAGAAAAGTGCAGCTTATCCTCGACCTCGTGCTCACATTCTCACCCTAAACACCCAAAGCAATAACCTATGTATATCGATCATGTACCTTGTACGTTCTTCTTTTTAGAGAGTGCGCATAAACTTCACATGGAGCTGATTGTTCAGCAAGTCAGAAAGAACTAGTAGATCTAGTAGCCATTTCTTTTCATCTATGCGCCACTTCACTTTCTCAAGCTGGAAGGATTGTTAAAGCGTAGCTCTCCCCACCCCCGGTCGCCCAACCCTAGGCGACACGGGGGGCGGCCGCGCCGCCGCCGCCAAGGGCCTCCTCCCGACCTTCCCTCCACTCCCTCGCCGCCGCCAAGGGCCACTGCCGGGCAAAGCCCGGGCATGGCCGGCGCCGGGGGGGGGGGCGTCTCCCGGGTGGCGTCCTCGTCCTCATCTCTTGGCGGCGGGGTCGAATCGGCGATGGAGCCCAGCCGCATGGTGTGGCGGACCTCCAGCGGTGGCTCGGCTCGACGGCGATGGAGCGGTGGCTGGACTCCGGTCCGGAAGGTTGCCCCTGCTGCGGCGGCCTGGGGCCCTGGCATGCCCGTCCGGGCGGGCCGGCGGTGCTGGGCCTGCAGTGGTGGGTGGCGTGGCCGCGTCTGGCTGCAGTGGCGGCCTGGCATCGTGGTGATGCCGGCAGCAGCGGCGCGCTGGGCTGCGGGGCTGAGGCTCCCTGCGACATGGTGGCTTCGTCGGGGAACCGCAGCTGTCGTTGTGGCGCGCTGAGCTCTTGGCATGGATGCCTACCTGCTGTTGTTGTTGGGCACCGTCGTGGTGTCGACGGCGGCACAGGCTCATGGCGGCAATTTGGCGGTCTGGACCTCCGCCGTCCAGCCCGTTGATGGTGGACTGGTTGTCGATGTCTCTTGCCCCGCTGACGCAAGATCCGGCTTGTCTCTCGTCGTTGGTGGCCTAAAGGCGGCTCCTTTCTGTGTGCACTTGTCGGATCTTGGGGTCGAGCGGCAGGGCCAGGGCAAAATCCCTGCATGGCGCTGACAACGGCGACGCCTGTGGGCGCCGTCACCTTCTTGAAGGCGTTGTCATGGCCCTGCTCTATGTCCCACATCGAACACCAGGGGCGGCATGACAGTGTCGTTCCTTCCTTGGAGGCGTTGCTTATGTTGTTCGTGGTATCCTTGGTGCATCAGTTGGAGTTGGTGGTGGCCGCCATCAGAGCTTGAGCTTCTGGGGCGCAATGTACACCATTGATGGCACATCTTGGTCGACGTCTCATCCGGTTTTGGTTCGGTCCTGCCGTTCACTCGCCATCTCTTTGGCACTATAGGGTGGGCGGTGCGTTGACTTGGGTCAGCTTGGAGTCGGAGTTGATCTTCTGAAGCTTCCATCTTTGGTCGTCACGCTGTCTAGGAGCTCGATGTGTCGCCGTCTCCTCGCCATTCATGCCAGGAGATGGTGCAAGATGAGTCCTTGTTGTTGAGTGTGGTGGGTTGCGTTGTGAGCCGAGTGGTGTCGTGTTCGTATCGTGTAGCCAGTTTGGCGTTGTACCGGCCGTCTTGGCCTTCTTCTTCTATGAAACAGATACACCTGCCAGAGTTGTATCCTTGAATCTATGCGCCAAGGACAAGTCTATAGGATCAATAGAAGAAATAGTAGATCTCTTATTCCCAACCAAGAGCAAAGAATAAGAGATACACCTTAAGGATTAGTCCACCGTGCCATCATGGCTCCTCTCCGGTGGCCTCGCTAGCCAGAGACGATGGGAGTCGAGATGCGACTTTTCAAAAAAATAACACCCCCTCACGTCGCCCCTCCAAGCGACCGGGGGGCTGTCAGGATCCCGATGGATCTGACATGAAGAGGATCGGGAAGAAGAGAGATTTGAGGGGAATTCGAGATAAAAGTAGTAAATTGCTGGAAATAAATCTAAGATAAATTGCAGAAAAATGGAGATAATTTAGGGTTCATATTTCTTGATTCATATGACAGGATACATGATAGCCTTATATGGAGTGCGGCTAGGTACATGATGATGACTACTTGGAATTACCAAACTACCCTTGAGCTAATAACCCAAACTACCCATTAGCTATAACTAGCTATTACATCCCATTACTAGTCCCTGACATTACTCCCCCCTCGAGACCATTGCTCAGCAATGGACAAGTTTCTACAGAAACTTTATCATTGTCAATCATCTTCAGAGTTCAGTCACCATATCAAGGAGGTAGATATGTAATGAATATAATATCCATTTCCCAGCGTGAAGATAATAGATTCTTTGCATTGTATTTCTGGACAACTTGTTGATGGAGGAACTCACATTGCCAATTAGAACAACCCATGTTGTATCCATATTCAAATGGTCCGATGACAGTGGATGTTGTACTAGTCCAGTTGGTAATCTGGTGTAGATGAAAAACCACACATCTTGAAGTAAGCTCAGCAGCTTCAATATTGCTGGACTCATAGGCTGGCATCTCCTAGGAGCACCAAGCTCCCTGGAATTAACAAGCCCTGAGCACTCCACGTCAGATCTTTGGTTTCGATGCGATCCCACTGCCACCGCCTTTGCCCACCTGTCGGGTTTCTATGTCGGTTTTACCGCTGCGGGATAGACCAGTGGAAAGAGGAAAATCCAATCACGAGTCAACCTCCTCCCCGTTCCTCTATCTCTCGCTCAGGAAATCCCTGATGCCGCTGCGATTATGGCCGCCTCCACTGCCGATTGGCGCTCTCTCTCCAACATCCAGCGGCCACGCGGAGGAGATCCAGTCCAGCGTCGAATATGCTCGATTTCTGGATGGTCACGAAGGAGTGCTGGAGTCTGGAGAGGTGAGGCTCTCCCACCGTGAAGAATGCCATGGGCGGTGCTGGTTACACGCTTGGAGACCGGACTCCGACGACGGCCGCAACCAGAAAAATTGCAGCGGCTCCTCCTCCGACTCTCCTTTTCAAGTGCCCATGTCTGTCTAGATTCTGATGAGTTCGACACAGTGCAAGGTCGCCGTCCGCCTGTCACTACGAGGAGCACGACTTCGAGTCCAAGGCCAACTCCGGCGTCTTCAAGCCTCCAAGACCCCCATAGAAGGCCAGAGCCATCCTCGAGGGCGGACACATCTTCATCAAGAGTTTTCTTTACAAGGTCTGCGCCTTTGGATCTTTTCTTCGGATAGAAAGGTCGTAGTTGATTGTACTGTTTTCTGTTCAGGTATTTGATTGATGCATCTGGGAATCTGCTGCCATCATTTGTTCAGTTTTTAGGAGTTTCTGCCGAGTTTACTCTACAAGTCAAAGTAATTTTGCCTCTCATATTCCACGGTCATGCATTAGGATCTTTACCTAGGTATCCATCTCCATATTTCAGTAAATCTTGGAGTGGCAGGATTTATCACGGTTATGAATTAGGATTTTTACCGAGGTATCGATGTTTCAGTAAATCTTAACATGGCGGAATTTGGCAAAGTTAGCTGTAAGGGATGTCTAGGAATTTAACACTAGCCTGTTTAATCCAAATATTTATAGCTGGTCATAGTTAAGTGATATATTATATTATATTTCAGTTTGTAGACTCTTATTGAAAGTGTAAATATTGCCGAGGAGCTGAAGGCTGGCCTACGTCTCCTACTGTGTGGAGTTGTGTCACAACTGAAACCACCACCGCCCGCCAGCACCTCCCCAAACTTAAGCCCAGCTCCGTGTGGCCACAAGGGGGATTGGCAACGCCTCTTCCCCTCGCAACAGAGATGCTGATAATACTCGAAGGTCTGCTTGCATGTTTTGTGTATATGGAAGTGTCAGTTTTACCGCAAAATGTATTCATCCGAGACTGAAACTTATTCCTTATGCTGATATCATGTCAAGGAGGGAATGCACAGCACGGTTGGTTCTTTCATTCTTTTTATAGCCTGTGAAGGCTATACGTATTCTGGATATAAAATCACATGGTATTTGTGAGTGTAGTCACACCTTCTACAAATATATTGCAATTCTTCATTTTTTCATCTTTGTACTGACACATCTGAAAATTCATTTATTGTTTATTGTCTATTACCTAAGATGCTACTACATCGAGTTTTGTGATCAGGTAGTTGTATGCGGTTCATTATTTCACCATATTTCTGATGGTAGATAGTATTGGCCAATAGTCTTTCCCTTCATCTGATTTCCCCAAAATTCTATGGTTTGACCTTTGTATGTCTGCATTCACTACAACAAATTGAAATATTGTATACTCCCATTGCTAGCGGATCGTTTCTTGCGGCATTAACTGATTATATGCACATACTCTATGATGTTTTAATTCAGTGAATTACCTTTAATGAAAAAATTGGTTTTATGTTAGCACCTTCTGTTCATTTGGATCGGATGTTGGAGATTCTTTGCTTCCACATTAAGGTTATTCGAATCAAAATGTCAGTTTTGTGTTGGAAGGGTAGTCACTTTTTGCATCTTCGTCTCATGTATGTTTGGTAGCACCAAGGTGAACATGATACCAGGAAACCGTAGAAGTAGACACATTGAACTACAAGATATATATCTTCATTATGGATGAATTTAATGCGTGCCGTTAAATTTTTAGTTACTAGTGTATTATACATTTGTTTCACCATTGTGTTATGCAGGAGCTGCCTGGTGCCATTATGTGATTCATGCTACACGTTATAGTGAGACAGATGAATTATCTTTGCAGCTTTTTTATTGTTCTATGCTCACTTGAATATCCGTTGTGTATATTTCTAGATAATTGTATCTCTCCCTAGCTTTGAGCGTATTTGGTTGATGGAGATGCCGCTTTCGATGCACCTACATGCAGGCGAGTATGCAATTTTTCTTATTTGAGAACTCGGTGAGCCCCAAAATTTTTCTTTTTTTGAGAACTCGGTGAGCCAGCGATTGGTTTCCTGTGGAATTGAGCGCCTCTGGTTTATCGGGATGTTGCTTTCATTGGGCCAACCTATAGGGAAGTGAGATGGATGGGTGGCAAGTGGGCCAGGCTGAACACGGGATGGATAAACGGATGCGCAGACCGTGTCCATCTCACCCTATTTTTAGCCCAAATTTTGATTGAAAATTGGATGATCCGGGCAACGGTTCTTTTGGGGTGCCCCCTTGGCTGCAAGCGTTTATCCGTGAGGACTGCCACTAGAGGTGCCCTTAGAACCAACAATGGCACAGGTCTGATTAGGCCTGCCACTAGAGGTGCCCTTAGAACCAACAATGGCACAGGTCTGATTAGGCCTGCCACTAGAGGTGCCCTCAGAACCAACAATGGCACAACCAGTCAGCTCAGCAGCTACATACCTAACATGGCACTCCACTCTAACATAGAAGCACCCGCCAATAGAACGACACGTCGCGTGCACGTGCAACGACACATAGATGACATATCGTTTTACAAAATGTACCAGCCCCACTGTATTGTACCCAAAGCCAAAACTCAAGAAGACAGAAACAAAATCGTATACGTGTTGATAAAAGAACAATCATACCAATTAAACGCGGGTATTAGAGGATGGCGCGGCAGAGCGCGCAGGGTCCATCTAGTTGGAGTGGGAGGCAAGAGAGCAGTACGCAAGAAGTAGCATGCATGGGTAGCAGTTCTAGTACGATCCACTAGCTGAATCATGTCTATGCGTGTGTGCTTGTATAAAAACATGATTGATTCAATACCGGGATCCCAAATGCAAGTGGTGTTGCTCATTGGTGACTGAAGTTTGAAGACCTTGAGAAAATCATTGGGAGTATTGCACCGGAAGTGACACTGGGCCCATAACTGCTTCAGGTTAACTGGGCTCTCACTCTGTTCAGTGTTGAACTGAAAACTGTATTGTCTCTCAGATCCCATTCTTTTCTTCTCTCATTAGTTAACAACGTCTTCCAATGCTGGTCTCGAAGCTTCTGTACATAGGAGCCAACTTGAGTGTATAAAGTCACTACTCCAGGGAGCATAATTTCCACATAACTGAGTTCTCCGGGCGGCTTAGCGTTGCTGGAGTGAAGAGGTGTTGAAGATCCTGGATCCCAGAGTTCTCTTCCTTCTTCAGTTAGTAACATATTCAACTTATAGTCTTTAGGTAGTTGTACATCTCCCGTTGCACAACCAGATGTGAAGACAGATTTTAATACTTGTTGGATGCACTGCACGTGTCTGCCCAAGTAGTTTTCACCATCATTCAGTGTCTCTGAATAACAGATTGACTGCTCATTTGTCAAACTAAATACACCGAACGTACCAACAGTAGGTTTCTCAACACTGATTGCTGGCTTGCTGAAGCACTTTGAAGCCTGAAGATTTTTATCTTGCTCTTCTTTATCTGTCAGCTGCTCAGGAGTAGTAGTGAGCATATCCACAAACTCAGTTGAACAGCCATCCATGTCGTCATCATAGACATCAAATACTGGTTCGGGACTAGCTAGCTCTAAGGGGTAATTTTCTGGTAGCCTATAGTAGCTATGCTCAGTACCATCTGCTCGGAACACTGTTTGGCGACTGAGATTGTGAAAGCCATATTGTTTTGGCATTTGACTGAACACATTGGATGCATCTTGCATAGTAGTTAGTACCTGCAAGTTTCCGAAATGGATAGGTTGGGCTTCTGGGTGTTGTATGTTCCCAGCCATAGCAGCGCTGCCAGACGACGTGACGGCGTTGTTCAACACAGAAACATGCGAGATTGATCCAAACGAGGCTGAACCAGGGAAGAGAACCGTGCTTGTCACAGTGGATGAGGTGGCACCTGAGAAGAAGCTCGGGGTAGTGCTGGTGCTTGACTCGGACGTGGGCACCATGTCAACCAATTTGGGTATCCCACTTTTCATGGATGCAATTGAACGCTTTGATTGAGCGAGGTGCTCATCCAATCGTCGACTCATGTCGACAAGCGACCTGTGAGCAAGCTCGAGCTGCAATGCGAAGTCGTTGAGGAGTTTCGAGGCATACGCAGGTGAGGACGATCCCATGAAGCTGCGGTTGTCGGAGGCGGCCTGGGTGGATAGAATATCGCAGTTTTGCTTCGCCCATGTATCAGGTTCTGCACTTGGCGCGGACACAACCCACTTCTGGGCGCTGGTTGGTGTTGGGGAAAAGATGGAGGTAGTCGAGTCCGGAGCAGGCGGTGGCCACTTTGGGGAGAAGCTTGGCGTGGGCGTGTACACAGAGGTGGGAGTCGGGTCGGGGTAGGCGGCGGCATGGGGGAAAGCGGGCGGGGAGCTGTAGCAGGAGTGGTAACCGCCAGAAAAAGGAGGAGCTTGGTAGGTGGCTGGAGCAGCAGGGGAGTAGCCGCACGCGGAATTGAGAGCAATAGGTGGTCGGAGGTCGGACGGGCAGGGGTAGGTGGCGGCGTACGGGAAGACATGGGGGTCACCATGGATTAGAGGAGGAGGTGGTGGTGGTCGATTTGGGTCAGTTTGGGTGGGGAATGGGTGGTTGTAGGTGGCAGCGGAAGGGGAGGCGGGTGGGTTGTTGTAGAAGAAGGGGAAAGGGGAAACCGATGCGGTGGAGAAGCCGGTGTACGGGGGTGTGGTCGCCATGGATGCGGATCCGTAGCTGGCTGTGGTCGATGTGGGGAAGGGAGGATGGGGATGCGAATCGAATCGCAAGAGAAGAAGTCGCCGGTGCGACGGGAAGCAAGACGAGGCAGAAATCTTCACGAAATCGAGGGAATCGATGACGAAGAATAGGGAGGGAAGGGAGGGAGCAGGTCCGATCGATCGACCGCTCTGATACCACTTTGTCAGGATCCCGATGGATCTAACATGAAGAGGATCGGGAAGAAGAGAGATTTGAGGGGAATTCGAGATAAAAGTAGTAAATTGCTGGAAATAAATCTAAGATAAATTGCAGAAAAATGGAGATAATTTAGGGTTCATATTTCTTGATTCATATGACAGGATACATGATAGCCTTATATGGAGTGCGGCTAGGTACATGATGATGACTACTTGGAATTACCAAACTACCCTTGAGCTAATAACCCAAACTACCCATTAGCTATAACTAGCTATTACATCCCATTACTAGTCCCTGACAGGGGCGAAACCCTAGCACCCCGCCGCCGGCCTCCCCTCCCCCCTTCCTCCTCACCTCGCCTCCCCCAGCGGTGGCTTCCGGACAAGTCCACGACGCCGGTGAAGGGGGCGGTGGGGATCTCGCGCCGCTTGGCCCTATGCGGGGTAGCAGGGAGGACTCTGCCATGTAGGGGTGGCGCTGGCCGGCCTTCTCCACGCCGCCATCGGGTCATGTAGCCACCGGAGTTGGGGGTGGTGGACGGCTATGGTTTTCCATGGCCAGAACTGACCAAGCAGGGGCTTGGTCGCTCGAGTGCCTTCCTCTCGTGGCTGGCGGCGGTAGGTAGGGTTGTGGGGCGTGGCCCTTGGATGCCGGGGCGGCGGCCCCGGGCAGTGTGGGCGACATCGCCTCTGGGGCGGGTGGCGCTCGTAGGTGCCTGCCGGTTCTTTGCTGTGGTTGCCTGGGCGATGCGGTGATGTCGATGGTGGCACCCCTCTTTCTGACCGCCGCCTCGTCATGCTCTTGGCGGGGTGCTGGTTGATGCTGCTGATAGGGACGCATGTGGGTGCCTCTAGCGCCCTCTCTTCGTCCTCTGCCCAGGCTTGATGTGTACACAACTATCTTGGCCGATCTGGGGTGGCATGGTCAGACCAATGGGTGGTGCCAGTGTTGAGTTCGAGGTAGGTGTTCCAGGGTCTTGGTCACCTCGTCCCCCTGGAGCTGGCAAAACTTGGTGGAGTGCTGTCGGCGGTGTCTGCTTCTGCTACCTTTCTATGGTCTCGCGCTAGTTGGGACATCGGCAAAAGTCGTGCAAGGCCTTGGCCGCTGTGGGTGATGATGACGTCTTCGACGTCGTTCTTCTTCTTGGAGGCATCACCAAAAGGTCCCCTCTTTCCTATGTGGCTGGACACCACCTCCTACACAATTAGCAGGCCTCTCCGGTTGGGGCAAGGTTTTCCTTAGTGACCCAGGCTCACTCCTCAACCTTCTTTGAGCTTATCGACACCATTGTTACCCTGGCTGCTATTACACGGTCTATCTCTTGGTTTGGGCGGCCACCTACAAACCCAAGGGTGGTTAGTTAGGTTGGCGTCATGCCACAGGAGATACCGGTGATTTCTCCCTCATGACGAGGGTCCAATTGAGTAGGCGAGTGTCAAGGTCATGTTTTGGGGAGTGGTTGGGCTCGTGCGAAAGCTCTGCAAGGCCGATGCCAGTGCAGGAGACGATGACGCTCTTGGGTGCCATTACCCTCCTTGGAGGCGTCTCCATTAAGCTCTCCCCCTTCACAATCTGTTGTCCTAATGATTTCTACACTCCTTCAAACATATGTCTGCTCGATCTGTGTAGGGGAGTCTTGCTGATCGGTGGTCAGTTCTAGCGCTGCGCCCTTTCAATAGAAGTCTATGCCTTCATCGACGGGATCAAGCTAGCTGCCTAGTTCTCTAGTTAGTGTAGCTTGTTCCTCTATTTATTTTGTCTCCTGTTTTTTGATCTTTTGCTGCACTCTCAAGCTGGAATCCTTAGTAGCTCGTTGTAAGTGTCGTTGTACTGATTGGTCGTGTTGGCTTTGTTAATTCAAAGTTGGGCTCTTTGAGCCTTCCCTATAAAAAAAGCCATAGACGATGCAGGAGAGGAGCAGCGACGGGGGCAGGATTGAACTTCAGAGGGGGCAAACCTTATAATTTTGAGTTAGGGGGGCAACTAAGCTAAATCCCTCTAAATTTTTGGTTTAAATTAGGCTTAAAAAAATTCTTCATGTTTTGTACTGCCATAGGGGGGCCAGGCCCTGCTAGTCCCCTAGCTCCGCCACTGGGGAGGAGATCAGCTTCCTCATGTACTTTTATATAGTTCTGCCTCTATGGCGTTTGGTATTATGCCGAAGGGGATTTGTCACTGGTGGATAGTGGTGATGATCCTGTTGTCCATGGCACTCCAGAGGACTAAGCCAGAGATGTATGGTGGCGACTCCTCTACAGACCCCCCCCCCCATCTAATAAGCTCGGTGGTGATCTTTGATTCCTACATGAAGTTCTTCTTTCTCCGACCAGCCATGAGGATGAGGGGTGAAGAAGATGTCACAGTCTGCTGGGGGCCGAGGCTTCGCAATAGCGAAGAAAATCTACTGCACATGAGAGCTATACTACGATGGTCCACTATAAACCATTGATCCTTTATGCCAAAGCTTGGATTCTATCTACGGCATTGGCGGGGCATCTGTTCAACCTCTGAATGGGGAATCCCAACATTAATGGTTCTGTGGCGGTGCTCCACACCTCCTTGATCCCAATTGGCTCGGTCTCAGGTGAATCCATCACATGAATACGGCGGTGAGGCATAAGGACTCGATTGTGTATCAAGTTTTATATCCAGGGTCTTCTATGTGAAATATCAGGGCTAGGTTTTCATTTTTGAGTTTCTTAGGGTCTTTGACGTGACTTATACACCCACCACTTGGAATTAGTGCAGTGCTCTCGGTCCTTCAAGACCCTTCCCCTTCCAACAAAAGGATGCTGGCAGGTTAAATTGTTTATTATTGCTTTATTTTTTTATGGTTTCCTTTATTTTTATTTCCTTTCCACTTTAATTTTATACTTGTTTTTATTTAATTATTCTACTTATTTTGTATTAAAAATGAGCATGCATCATATAAAATGAATATGTGTATAAAAAATCTTCATGGATCACTTAAAGTGTTTATGTATATATTAATTGTTGAAACAAAGTAGTTTTTGTAGAAATGCACATTAAAATATTAAATAAAAGTATAATTTAATGAAATTTAAAATTTATGTAGATTAATAAAGCATAAAAATGAAATTGAAAATAAAGAAAGAAGTTTATGAATATATAAAAATATCAACAAAAAATAGAAAAAGAACAATAATGGAAAATACTAAACTTTAATCCTAAAAAAGGAAAATTTGTTGAAATTGTTTGCGCATCATACCGTGGGTGTTGCAGGCGTGGAGTTAATTTTATCGGGTGTATGACCATTAATAAATTTTGTTTGCTTACTTTCTTTTGTTGATATCCTTTGTCACTCATATAATGATTTTTTTTCTCATCACATATGAGATATTCATTTTTTTCAAAAAAAAAGGTGCATGACCATCAAGAACTAATATCCATGGAGATGTTCATGCATTCAAAACACAATGTCCATGACTCAACATAAATGTTTGTGTATCTCAGAATATGTATTCATGATATTTATTTTTTTCACAAAAGCAAGAGGAAAAAATAAAAGTGAAAAACATATTCTGTGCAACCACAGAAAACCAGACAGGAAACTGCAAAACCCTTAGACAGGGAAAAAAACTAAAGAGAAAACCGTCTAGTCACGGGCCGGCCCATCTCACGCGCTTCTGCGGGCGTGCATTGTTGTACGCTACTGGCGGGATATTAGGAAATACGCGGCCCAATTCCAATAGAAACTCGGCTCAAATTTGTAATACAGTACTAATTACTTTAGCTCGATACCACAAAGGCCTTTTACGACCAATTAGGTCTCCCAGAGAAACATGTTCGAACACGAAAAGGACAGGCCCACCAACCAGGCAATATTAACCCGAAAGAGCGCATCAGATCAAACATCAGACCAAACACTTCCCCAACCCTAGGGTTCTCGTCCGGCGAATCGAAAAATCAAGAAGACTCGCCATGGCGTCGCGGCCGTCGCTGAAGCCGAAGCCGAAGGGCAAGGGCGCGAAGAGGGGATCGGCCGCGGCCGAAGACGCCGAGTCCACCTCGGCGGTGGCGGTGCGGCTCGCCAAGGAGTGGTCCACGCTGACGATGAAGGCGGCGAAAGTGGCGGCGCACTGGGGCTTCATCCCCCTCATCATCGTCGTCGGCATGAGATCGGGGAACCCCAAGCCCACTTTGTTCCAGCTTCTTTCCCCCGTCTGATCCGGCCTCCGGCGGGGTCTAGATTGGATCGATCCATCTGCGTTTAGTAGATTATTATATAAGTAGATGTTCTTGCTGTTTCTTGGATCGTGGTTGTTGAGTTATTGATCCCCGGATGGGGATCTTTGGATGTTCTGCGGTGTTCGTCTAATAATGTCATAGGATCGGATCGATCCTGGATTGGAGGCTACAAAACTCTTTATGGATCTGCTATTAATATTATGGTGTGTTGAACTATCTGTGTTATTATTATCTTTTCTACTTATTATTTGTGCAAGCTACTCTGCTTTGGTGCGTGTTCCTCATGTCTTGAATTATGCAATGTTACTTGCGGAAAAATTAATTATCGCTGTGCGCTATGTCTCATTGAGAGTATGCAATGCTACTTACAGAACAATTCATTATTGATGTACTGTGTTTATTGCATGGCTCGTTGTACATCTGTAGCGGTTGGTTGGAATCTGCCTTGTAAGATAGCATGTCTTCTGTGCTTAAGCTCGTTGAGTCGGTCTACAATGCTAGCCCTAGATTGCTGCCCGTCGAGGCTTTGGCAAATCACTTAATTTTGTTTGACAGGACACCAGTTTCTATACCTTGTAATAAAATTGTCTATCTATATGCCTAATAACAGATCCATCGTCGTCTATATAGACAGATTTTTTGGTCAGGAAATTAGAATGAATCACCGAGTGAAAAAGAAGCAAAAAATGACAAAAGACAACTCTATTAGTCTTTACTCTTGTGGTTTCCTCGGTTTCTATTTTCTTATTTGGGATCTTGCTTTTCATGGTTCTCATCTTTGCGACTCACGATTGGCTTACTTGCGAACATCAGGAAACCATCGTCTTTTGAATATTTATAAACTTTGCAAAACTTAACTTGCAGCAAATATCAATGTGGTTTGCGTATGACTTTGAATTCCAATTTGCATGTGTAAACAAGTTAAATGAACTCTTTATTGCTCTCTGCATATAGAATACAAAAAGTAGCTGTTCATCTATTCTCTCCCCATCCACAGAAGGTGATATTCACCTACAGTCCGGTAAAAGGCAGCACACCATCTAAACAACTATACCCCCATGCCCCATATCCCTCTCATCAGACGACCAGATGAAATGCAGTAATGTACAATGTTTAGTTTCCTCACCCACGAAAACCACAAGAATCAGTGTCCCCCTGCAGAATCTGATAGTACTTGCATGTCACTGGAAGTTGAATGGCCAATTTCATCTGCTCCAAAGTTCTGATAGAAAAATGTACCAGAAAGGCTCTTCTTGGAGTCCAAGGATTGTGGATTACAGAAGCAAATGCTCATGATCAAGAAAGCCCAAATTTGGACAACACTGATTGAAATAAAGCAGAAAATGCCTCAGCAGTAGTCCCATCATCAGCCTTAATTTTGAGCTGGGCCTTCGCTGAAGCTGTGTTGACAATACATTCTACAAGGTAGAAAGCAGTAGCCCCATCTTTCTGACCGTAGAAATAGAACTTGTAGTTTGGAGGTTGACCGCCTGAAGCAATGCATTGAATATAGTTGCTTTGCATATGACGAATGAGTGATTGGGGATTCATTAAAGATGCTGCTCCTTGTGGACTTAAAGAGCATTCCTATTAAACACAAAACTGTATTAGACAAGAAATTTGCAAAAGATAAGGAGGGTAAAATGATAGCTCAAGAACATGCACTACTTATGTCGGACTTAAGAATATGATGAATTTCAAGGGATATACACACAACAGGAGAATAGCAGCACCCAGAATTTTCAAGCGCTAGAGTAAAATCATACCAATCCCGATCCAAGAAAAATCATTAACCGGAACATATAACATCACTACAACAGAACTGCTAAATTTGAACTCCTCATCTAAGATGAGCTTCACGGAAAGACAAAAATTAAACAATGAAGCACACACGATTTTCATCCAGCAAGTGACTTGATAAAATCACAAGAAACTTACCAGGCAATGGGAGAAAAAGGACACATGAGTATGTTGCACTGCCTGTAATCAGGAAATGAAGTAGGGACGAAAACTTGAAAGCAACATACCTGAGAGAAGGATAATGCCAGTTGGCTCCATTTCTTCTGGAACGTCCCAGGATCAAGCACAGGCTTTGAGTTGAGGGTTAGTGCGGGGGGTGGTGGAGGTGCTGGGGCATCAGGAACACCGAGTCCAAGAAGGTCATCAAGACTGAAGTTTGTTTGTGATGGATATGACGAACCACCAGGATTTATTAGTGCAGTTTCAGCTGGTTGCAAACTTAGCAAATCGGAAGGAGCATTGTATGTAGAGGTGTAAGAACCATTGCTGGCTCTTGTACCATTATCCTCTTTATCTGAAGTACTTAGCAGAAGATCATTATCGTTTTCTTGGTATCTTTGGGCAGAAATGACTGTTTCTGGAGCCTCTGCCCCAACAGTTAAATTTGTAAGGTCTTCTGAATACTCAAATGTTCCACGATGTTCCTTATCAGTAAACATGTAAGAGGGCTGCAGAGCATCAAAGATGTCAATAAGTGCAGATAAATAGCTGGTTACATGTGCTCAAAAGTTATCTAGCAGTTGTAAATTAAAATAAATGCACATCACATGATAGAAAAAAAAAGTGGTGCATTTCTAATCAAATAAGTATATGAACAAATACATATCTTGAAGCTCAAGAAACACAAAACTGGCGTATGACATGGTGTGTACTCTTTTGGTGCAATAACTCAACTTGCCTAAAGCAGGAGTTCAGACAATTGATTACTACTGTTCTAACTAGCTTTACAGTTGAAGACTGCTGCCAAAGCATTTTAGTAAAGGGCAGTGCTTAATCCCTGCTATGCTGAGATGCAATGAATTGGCAAATTGCAATCTTAACCAAGTTCCACATGGTTCTTTCTTCTTTCTATGAACTAATTATTTCATTTTACTTGTTTTAAAAGCTGAAGCATCTGGGAGACATGCTGATTTTGCTTGGCATTGCAGGTGATTACAACCGACAAGTGACCAAAACCCATGAACTAATTATTAGTCTAATTGTAATATCAGATTACCGCGTCCAAATGCCTACACTGACAGTTATTGGCTATTGGTAAAAGGAAATGTCTTTCTGTTGGAGCAACTGCATTATTTGACATTCATGCTTTGCTATGGAACAACATGATCAGCACCTTCATCACTGACAGATCGTCAGATTTTCTGAATATATAGAACCCCAATATGCACTCAGTGCTGCAACATACAACACGAGCCACATTTGACTTGTCTTGGGAATCATAACACCCAAACTTTGATACGAATATAACTGAATGGAGTTATCAGTTTTAAGAGTTTAATCACGATTATTAGTAAGAATGTCAAGAGCTATGTACCTTCTGATATACAACTGATAGACTGTTAAATTCATCAAATATCCGATCTTTGATTTCACTGCTCTGTGTATCTGCAAATACAGAGACAGCTTGCTTGGGAGGGTTTACTACACGCTCGGCTACAGCAGGCTCATATTGTAAAAGCCTGTAGTAGAAAAGTGCTCGATCATGAACATCCTGCAATGCAGTAGCAGTTTAGCAGGAGCAATAACCTTTTTTATGATTTCATAGAGATGATATTAATAGTCCCACTATTATCATAGAAAATATCCTAACCTGGTGAGTATCAGCTAGACCAGCAGCTAACGTAGCCCCCAATGCCTTTTGTGTCTCTGGTGGTCTCTTAAAGAAACATTTCATCACCGCAGTCAAAAGATGCAAGCGAACCTGAAAATAAGATACCACTGGAAGAATGACTTGAAGCTCAATATCAAGTAACTACTTGCCAGGTTCGTGACAATGGGCCATGGCATAACTATCTGAAAAATGGAATAGAGTAATAACTTATATGACTATATCTAATGGCCTACCAGGTTCAAGACTCAATTATAAGGACAAGAAAATTGTCCTTGATGTTAATGTGCAGAAGGATATGAATTGAACTGATGAAACCACTGTTTGTTACACTAACTCAATGATCGCACTCTCAACCGTACAATTTTCATTTCGAACTAATTTAATGCTTTAGCTTTTCTCTTAGACATGTATGCTAACAAAAAAAAACATTATATGCTACAAGACACAAATTCATGAGCACATCGTATGGACAGACCATTACTTCTTTTAGCATACTTAGTACATGCATAAGGATGACTTATATTCTGTCAACTGTGAGTAAACCTTTAGAAAACATATAGGGCATGCATAAGAGTAAATTATATTCTGTAAAGGAAGATAAGTAAAAGTTTAGCCAGTCATTTAATTTCGTACAGAAATTAATACAGCAATGAATACCATACCTACTATGACACAAAATATGGCCTAATGCATCTTAAACTACCGACAAAATAACAACAAAATTAAGAAAGCATTAATACCTCAGGAGACAGCTCCTCATCCCAGTTATCAACAAGACTTTCAAGAATGTACGGAGCATCATGCATGTCTTGTGAATATTCACCCAGCATCCATATGAGAGCTGCTTTGCCTTTTGGCTCCTGAATATTTTGGCTACTAATATTTCCGACAACAGCTATACAATCATGGCTCCATTGAGGATATTTTCTCAGAAGATCTTTCACCAAGACCTACATTTTAATTTCTACTCAGCCACAAAATGATGCAGAGTTGAATGTAATCCTGCAAAATTACCCTCCTCAAAGATCAATTGAATAGCACTGGAGAACTTACAAGAGTCTCTGCAGTCACATAATCCTTGTCCATTTCAAGAAATTGTAGAAGCCTGTCCACGATAGCATTCACATCATACTGCTGTAGAGCTATTTTTCCAACTGCCCTGATAGACTCTCTTGCAATTGGCACATCCACATTTCCAGCATATTCACACAGCTCGGTTACTAGCAGGAAGAGAAATATCACATGAACATTTCAAAAAAGGCAACTGGACTAACAATATATCAACTACTACTTTGCAAGATACAAATATCAGATATCTGGTATTACCAATTTCGTAGGTGTTGCTCTCATTGGCTATAGCAGTCAACATTTCCAGTTTCAGCTTCTTCACATACGAAGGATCACTAAACTGGCAGTAGAAACTTTTGTAGTCGGTGGAAAATAACATCGGAGCACGCATCACCAAAAGATGCAGATGACATAGCACTGAATATGATTGTTCAGGACTCCCGGCACCTACCAAAGTAAGCAAAGGTGCCTTTATTCGCTCATAAACCTAAAATGGAGGTGTAAACAGGGGTTAGCAAGATTTTCAATCAAGATCTCTATTTACTTAAGAAGTGAACAATAGTGACATAGAAAGGAGAAACCGCACAGTATACTCCCTCCGACAACTATTACTTGTCCCTATATGGATGTATTGAGACACTAAAATGTGTCCGGATACATCCATATTAGGAACAAGTAATAGTGGCCGGAGGGAGTAGTTGAAATGTCCGCAATATGATAAAAATTGAAGACCATATTAACTTAATAATATAATTTTGTGTTTATATTATATAAGTTCAATGGTTACGTAGAGTCATATTTTCAGCTTATTTGATAAATAACAATAAGACAAAAACTGCAAGACTTCCAACATTTAGTTTAAGTAGAACTATTGTACTGCATGTGTAAGATCGCATAATTTGGGACTATAGTAGGTGCTACAATGTGTGCACCTGCTGGTGGACATCAGTCATTGACATCGTCAAGTGGAGAAAAACTTTGATCGTTGCTAAAACAACAGCTCCATTGGCATGCTGAAGTCGATCCTCAAGCAGGTTCATTATGTCGAAAATTTCGTTATTATCAGACGGCAGGAACTTTGACGCCAACTCAAGAATATGACACTGTGCCCACTCGCTGAACTCTTTGATTCTGCAATTCAAAATAAAACAATTCGAGTAAATGAATACAGAATGTATTGCTTACAAAAACTCCAAAGCTGGAAACTCACTTGTTTAGCAAGTAAAACACCACGGGCTTGCTATATAGTGTCTCAATTTCCCTTGCTGCTTCCTCCGAATTAGCAGCTTCTAAGGTCCATATCTCCAGCAGTGAATGCAAGCAATTCGCAACCACCTAAAGATTCGACAATGTAATTAGGCAACCTAAAGGTACGAAAACTGTATTTACACAATATAAACTACTATAATTAGTCGGTTCAACCAAATACCAGTTAAATAAACATATCCAATGAAACAGGTCAGGTTAATTCATAACTTCCTCAAGACAGGACCCCTTAATGGGCAAGCTGACATTCCAACCCTTTCTATAAGACTCTAACTGGAATTCACAGGTAAAAATTTCACAATGGCCCCTGTTAGTAGGCAGAGTCCTAGAAAGCATTAAGTCAAACTTTTCAAACTTTGACTATTAAAATATAAATGCTATTCATATCGGTAAGGCGAAATAACATTTAAGACTTTCCAATGGAAAGTACTACTATAATATATTTTTTATAATACTTTCTACTATCACATCAATACAAAAGGTAACGGTTAGAGGTGTATACTAAAGACCATGTCAATGTCTAAAATGACATGTATTTACGAATGGAGTATTTTAAATACCGCAATTTCAAAGTTGTAGGCATGAAATACACAGATTACGAATACATTATTTTTTATAGAATTCATAGGAACCAAGACATGCCTGCCAATTCCAGTACTTAGCTCTGTATTTTGTTTTGAAACCTACAAGCTACTAGTCGATGAAAGATTTGCACCAGTGTCTTCCCATTGATTCAGTATGTTCACACATTCGTACAAGGGCAATGGACCCACGGTATAAATCATTCATCCTTGCCAATGTGCATGTAGACTAGCCGGAGGATTGACAACAAACAGTGGAAGCAATATACATTAAGTGGGCTACCCATGAAGAAGGATGCAGTATTGTGGAAGATCTCTAAGGAAGAAATGGGCATCTCCAGGCAAGAAACGGATGAACGGGAGGATGAGTGAGTCTTTTATCAGTTTTAAAATTAGCAGAACGGACTGCTGCCATCTGGCCCCTCCACACCGCCGTCCATGGACAGATCGTCGTCCCTCTCGTTGGGATTAAATTGGAGATGGAATCTTCTATGGCCTTGTCGAGGGAGGGGGTGGGGTAGCCAGCCATTGCGAGCTGGAGATGTGAGGGCGCCACTGGAGATGGGAAGTAGCCGTAAGGAAGATGAAGGATGATGCTCAAGTGATACGTAGCAAAGTTGACAACTATTTAAGCATCATTGCACCTAAAATGACCAGCGTATGTGGCAATTTCTTCCTTATTATGTAAGAACTAAAGTCTTTGCAGCAACCTAACAACTCTGGACACTATGTAAACCCAATACACTATCTTATATTGTCAGGCTACCTGCTGTTCCAAACAGGACCAACTGAGCAAACTGCAGGGTTTGTATTTATTAGATATCGATAAGTCGAGGCTAATCTGAAGTCAATTCAAGTAATTACAACATCTACTGAAGTTTCTTAGCCCATTTTATACAACAATAACTTATATCATCTTATTCAGAACAAATAACATAAAGAAGGACAATATCTAAAACACAGAACAGAACTTTAAGCACAAACACATGGGTAATATTCTAAAAACTGTGTGCAGATATATTGTTTTGAGTTGGCGAAAGATATTTCAAAGTTTAGAAGGCACATAAAAGAGGCAACAGGCAAAGCTGGGTTGCCTGGCACAAACAGTCAATCTGCCTCTATTAAACCAACACTGATGTACCAACTTCGGATCGCAGCAATATTGGCGTGGTGTGTCAGGATATCAAGCTTCTTCGCTCAGGCTTCACCGCGTTTTCGCTTAGTCATGTTAATCGTCGCAGTAATGTTTCGGCACATATTCTTGCCCGCTCAGCGGAGCAGTTTGTATCTTATTTGGTCAGGAACTCTATCCTGGATTGCATCCGGAATACTCTCTGTAATGTTGCTATCTAAGTTATAAAGTGTCGTCGTCTCAAAAAAACACTGATGTACCAGAATTCGTCACAAGCTCTGCTAACAAGGTGACTCACGACAGTGACAGATAAGGCAACTATCTCCTCTTTTTTATCCTTAAGTCAAATCCAGATGTAGATATTAATAAGGTCTGTTAATAGAATGGTGGCTCTTCCATGAATCCATACCAAACATCCAATAAAATATTTCTAAACGCGACTCCTGATCACAATATCTAATGCAGAATTGAATCGAGATAGATTCAGTGTCAGAACAACTGGATATGATAGGATCTGTTGGCACGACAAAACAATACGGTGTGTTTAGGTCTATTATTATCCTGTAATGTTGGAACTGTAAATTTGCTAAAAGCTACCAAAGCTGGTTCTGAAAGTTGTACCTTCAATCACAGAATCGTTTGGAGACAAGTTACGGTAACCAATTACTTGTAAGCAGTAAAGTTACTAGCATTGGTTATATCGACTGGTTCGAATTTCCTATGTGATGGGTCTGTCAGACATCCCAGGACAAACGATCATGTTAACTAAATCCATATCACATAATCTTAGGAAGTTCAACTAACAAGGCACAATTACCGGCAAGCTATTAAATATATGATCGATCAAGTAACATCAAACCAGAGCTTAGTTCAGTTCCACATAACAGCTAAGATTACATGCATCTTCAGCATTCAATTACTGGCGAGATTAACTTCCAGTTTCAGGTTTAATAAACACGATGCGGAGTGAGAATATATTTAGGCGGCATAGCTGATCAACCATTGCAAGTAACCATTGGCATTATCTAACAAAACGTTGATTTGATTAAACAGTTTGTGGCACGAACGCTGACCTGCGCATCAGGGTCCGAGAGCATGAGCGCCTTGAGCGCAGCAGGCAGGTCAGCATCGATGCAGGTGGTGGCAGATATGTGGTAGAGCTTCGCAGCACCCACGGCAGCCACCATCCGAACGTAGGCGCTGGGGTCCTTGAGCCCCGTGGTGAGCGGCGCGACCAGGTACTCGACGAGGTTGGGAACGCGGAGGGAGCAGAGGCTGCGGAGCGCGAGGCCGCGGATGGTGGGGTCCTGATCGCGGCAGTCGCGCTGGAGGAAGTTGATTGTGAGGAGTGCGAGGTCCGGGTGCGCGCGCGCGTGGACGCCGACGTAGAGGTAGCACATCTTCTTGAGCACGATGTCGGAGGTGGCGGAGCAGAGCACCATCTCCCCGAACGCCGCCGACACGTCGATGCCCGCGGTCATGCAGGAGATCACCCGCTTGAAGACGTCCCGGCGCTGGTCGTCGGCGCCGGGCGCCCGGCTGCCCGCCAGCTGCCGCAGCTGCTGCTTCAGATCCGACACCTCGCTCTTCCTGCACGCTCGACTCAAATTTGCCCGAGAATTGGTCAGCTAGGATTCGGGAGGCGAGAGGTTTTGGGAGGAGAAAGAAGGACAGTGGCGTACCCGGACGGTTGGGACGGGGAGGCGGACTTCGCCGCCGACGGCGCCGTGGGAACCATGGCGGGGGGCGGCAACGGCGGAGGGCTTGGATCTGGGCGCGCGTGGGGAAGACGACTGCAAGTGGTGGTTCTGTCCGGTGGGTACTTGGATCTGGGCTAGGATGAGTAGGAGACACTGACAAGCGGGCCACCATGTAAAAATACGTTTTGCCAGCTGTGTTTACGAAGGGGGATTTTATTTTTTGCCCCGTTTTACTTGGCTACTCTACAATTTGCCCTCTTTTACTTTGACTTCATTTTTTTGCCACTCTTTACTTTGCCAATTGATTATTTGCCCTTTTGAGTTATTTTATTCTCTTTTGAGGATTTAGGAATAATACCATGACAAAACTGCCCCTCTTTAGAAAAGCAGGGAGGAACCCTAGCTAGCCGTCGCAGCTCACCACGAACTGCTTACTCGAGAAAAAAGAAGGGGAAAATAAGGGCAGTTTTGGGGCTCGACGGAGGGAGAACAAGGGATGGACGGAGGCGGCCGGCCAACGAGCAGGGAGTTTAGAGGAACGAGCGTCGGTTGAACTAGACGGCGAGCTTCTGGAGGTCGCGCCACCGGTAGGGAGGAGATGCGGGAGGAGAAGGTGTCAGGGAAGATAGACGAACACCCGGGTATACGTAGGGGCGCTGCCTGCCGAGTAGGGGAATGGAATCAAGGGCTCGAGGCATCGCTCCGGCGTCCCTCCCTGCCATGGCGCAAAATCGATGGGCAGGATACCTCGGTCTAGCGGAGGAGAAGAGGAGCAGAACGAGGACTCCGTCAATGGGGAACTGTGGATCTCGCTCGAGTACGAGCGGACTCGTCCGGCCCAACTCACACAGGTACGGGGGGGCATTTTCGTATTTGAGTGCGGGCCTTGCTTGTAAGGGGCAAATAATCAATTGGCAAAGTAAAGAGTGGCAAAAAAGTGAAGTCAAAGTAAAAGAGGGCAAATTGTAGACTACCTAAGTAAAACGGGGCAAAAAATAAAATCCCCCGTTTATGAATTAGGAGAAAACGGCTGGACTATTTAGAGCGAAAGGCGTCCTCTCTCCCGTCAGACGCCGCCGCTGGCCATGGAGACGGTAAAGGCGACGAGCGGCGGCGCCGGTGGCTGACGCAGAGGCTGCGCGTACGGCCTCTCCGGGGAGTGACGGATCTGATTCGTCATGTTCGACTTCGGCCTTAATTTCTTGGTGATCGGTGAGCCCCCAACTGTATCTGTTGCTATTTCTGCCCTCCAAATTTTGTACCCGTTGCTATTTCTGCGTTGTCGGTAGGAGTTGGATGTTTTTGCTACGGAAATTGAGAACTTGACTTAGCTGTTGTAATCAATTGGCTTGTCGAGTGGTATTATGAGATGACGCGATTGCGGCCTCGTTATGTGTAATGTTCGTAGATGGTTTTTTCTGCATCCGCATGAAATGTCTTACTCCCTCCGACTCATATTACTCTTCGCTAATACGGACGTATCTATCACTAAAATGTGTCTAGATACATCTAGATTAGCGAAGAGTATTATGGGTCGGAGGGAGTATGTTTGAGGTTAGGTTATGCATGTGTAATGAAGTACTTTAGTTCTTAACCATCAGCAACACAATCGTGATAACCCGAACTGGATGCAATGTATAGCCAAGGGGCGAAGCTAGGAAAAATGGTCGCCGGGGTCAATATAGGGGTCAGTACAATCGTGCCGATTTTTTTTCATTCTGAAGAAAACTAAAAGAATGATGTTGTTCAAATAAACATTTTGCAACCAAAATTAAATAGTGTGATTCTTAATGTATCCAGTTGCTATATGAAAAATTATGACATATACATAATAACTAATGAATAGTTTAAATTTTCTAGTGAGATAGGACCCTATTTAAGGGGTTCGCACAGGACCCCGGATTTTGCTGGATCGGCTCTGCCGAAAACACGCCTCCTAGTATATGGGGCAAAAAAAACATAGTCTAACAGATACAATAAAATCTCGCCATACAAAATTGTATTCACCATACTTAAAAGCATGGTTTTTAAGGCGCCCGTAAAGCGGCGACGCCTAGGCGTCAAAGCGCCCTCCCTCCGCTTTGGAAAAACTGCCGCTTTGGGCGCCTAGGCGCCTAAAGCGTCCGCTTAGGCGTCGCCTAGGCATCAAAGCGTCCATGTTTCGCCTTAGGACGCCTTACCGCTTTAAAAACCATGCTTAAAAGACATGCGTTTGTGCTATAAATTCACAGTACAATAGGCAATTTATCTAGTCTAGTGAACCGGTGGGAAAGTACCACACTCGCAACCGAGGAGATGGCGCTCATGCAGGCACTGCATTTCATGGCGAGGAGCCCCAATTCCAACGTTTATTTTCGATTTTTGGAAATTTCGCGGTCATGGAGACGTGGCACTGGCAGGAGAGCACCTCGCCGTGCTGCTACTATGGCATTCACTCGTGGCATGAGAGCAGCAAGCGGCCGGTGGCTGGAGGTCGATCTATTGGGTTTATTCTTGGGTCACTATTGGAGATTAGTCAATAACTCAATATCATCGAGCGATCATTTCCAAAATCAGTTGATCTATATTGGGTTTACTTTTATTAGACAAATCTATTGACTTCACTACAGTCTAAACTTGTGTTGTTGAACCTTGACAAAGCCTAATTGGGTCTTAGTTGTTTGCACTTATGAATGGATGCTGGTGGGGTCAAATCGGCTTCTTCACTGGGGTCATTTTGTTCAGCTGGACTTTATCGTATAGGGGGTTGGACGACAGTCGTCGGTGTCAATTGACACCGGCCGAACAGTGTAGCTCAGCTAATCACATGATTGCAATATCACATTCTCCACAAGTGGAAGTTCAAAGTTACCTGTAAGAAACTGTTTACCAATTCATACTTAATATGAACAAGTGTCTACTAAATTAATTTCCCTTTTCAACAATTTGATGATGCCTCGTACCAATGCGATTCCAAAATGTGCCAATGCACTATAAAGTTTAGCACGAGCTGCATAGACACATAATTTGCATATGGCCCAATACTCTGCCACATCACCATCTGGTCCTGTATGTGTACCCACAAACCCGGTGAAGTGCTCCCAGACCCCAGTTCTCCTACAAAGATGAGGTTGATTGTCCATCCCAGAGATCAAACTAGTAGGCAACAAAAAAACTAGAAGGTAGTACTATATGTAGACAAAATACTGGACAACTTCAACCCTAGAGAACAAAAGATCCTCCCGAATCAGCCATCATCTGGAGCTGGGAGTGAAGAAGGAAATGAAACATTTCTTCATAATTTTTAGACCTATCCTTTTTTGCACCTTATAAATTGTCTTTACCTATTGGTAGAAACTTTAGGATGGACAGTCAAATCATCTTGACACGAGGTGTCGGTTTTGAGAGCACTTCACTGTGTTTGTGTGGACTCGTACAAGACCCAATGGTGAAGTAGTGATAGGGTGTTGGGCAAGATGCAGTTTATGTGTCTACATAACTCGAGTTGAACCTTGTAGGGACATTAGCATGTTTAGGAATCACAATTGTCCGAGGCACCCTGAAATTGTTGAAAGGGAAAATTAATTTGGTAGACACTTGGCCAGTTAAGTATGAATTAGTGAAAAAAAAATATCTATTGTCCTGGTACTATGAATTTCTCTTGCCGTCAATTTATAGCTCCAACTCGTTGAGCCTGTGCTATTGCAATAAGGTGGTTAATTGATCGATGGCAAGTTGGTTAATATGATGTGTGTTATATACGAGTCATATTTTTGATGGGACATGTCCGCTTCTATTTGGGACCGATAGGCTCTGATTCTGTATTCATATCCGAACACTATCGGCTTCGACTTTGTGTCCAAGAAAAATATGGTTGTGGACATGGGTTCACTATTCTTTGGTCGTATATATTCTGACTTCACCCTAGCCTCGAACACAAGAAGGCAAGGAGCAATACCTCAACATGCTATTTTCTCTAGTTCTCTTCATAATCTTCAAATCTATTCGTTATTTACCTTGTACATTCTATATTGCCCACTGGTAGAAAGTTTTAGGGTGGACAGTCAACCTCATCAAGGCAGAAGGTCTAGGGTTTGTGAATCGATGCGAGCATGGACACTAGACATGACTAGATAATGAAGAGGTTGACAGAGCGTTGACAAGATGCAAGTTTGTGTGAATGCGGCTCAAACTAAACCTTGTAGGGGCATTAGCATGTTTCAGAATAACATGCATATGATGCACCCTCAATTTATTCAAGTGTAAAATCCATTTAATAGTTACTTGGCCAAGAAAGTGACGAGGGACAGCAGAGAAAATAAAATAAAATAAAGCATGAGTAAAATCTAGTACTAGTTTCTACACACTTCTACTATACTCTAGGTAATATGGTCCTTTAGTCACATGTGTGTAGTAGTTTCCAGAGTGTTCTACTATAAGTTGTATCTAGATATTTGTATTTCTTTCCTAGTTCTGAGTAGTATTCTCTAGAGCCTTCTAGTTATGAGTAGAGCTAAGTAGTAAAGGCTTATGTAGCCTATAAATAGAGGTCCTCGCCTCTAACTATGAACCAGACTATGTACCCACTACCTATCAATAAGAACTTTGTGTTCTTGTCTATAAGATCTTGGAATAGATCTTGTGTTGAGAGCTTTGGACTAAGCTCTTGACAGCCCCGCCCCTAGAGCGATATCTAGCACAACGCCCCTAGAGCGATATCTAGAGCAGCACGTTGAGGCGGTTCCCTCAACATTTGTGATGTCCGCATTGTAGCAGCAAGGTGGAGTTGTTCCTCCACAACCTTGCGCTGCATCAGGTGGTATCAGAGCCTTGCTGATCCATTCCAACTATTGGTGTTCTCTTTGAGAGGAAGCTGCACCAAACAATGGAAGAATTGGAAAAGAGAATGGATGCTACAGAACAACAAATCCAAGCACTACGTGAGGATCTTAATCGGAGATTTGATCAACTGGTTGGGATGATAAGAAAAGGTGTTCCTCCTGCTACCAATGAAGAATCGTCAAAGGAGGAAGATGATCGACGACGAAGAATGGGAGGTCGTCTTGAAGCAAAAACACCTTATCCCCATGTTGTTCAGCGTACTTCAAGGAGGCCAATGTATGTTGAAGCTTCTAAAGGTGACGGATATGATGAGGGCCTTGAAGAACCTGATCTCTATGCACATCCTAGAGTACCCAGTGCTACATATGGGAGAGATACATACAAGGTGAAGGCTGAAATTCCTACTTTCAATGGAAATGTTGATATTGAAGGGTGCCTTGATTGGTTGTATGAGGTAGAGACTTTCTTTGAGGTCATGAATATTCCGGAAGACCGTAAAGTCTCTTTGGTCGCATACAAGCTGAAAGGAGGAGCCGGTGCATGGTGGAATCGTCTTCAAGAAGACCGCAGACTAAGAGGAGAACCTCGTGTGAGATCTTGGCAGCAGATGAAGAATCTTTTGAAAGGAAGATTTTTGCCTGCAGATTATGATCAAATCCTATTTACCCAGTTTCAGAATTGTGTCCAAGAAGATAGGACTATTTCAGAATACACCGAAGAGTTTTTAAGGCTACAAGTGAGGTGCAACCTTGCTGAAACTGAAGATCAACAAGTTGCAAGGTATGTCAATGGTCTCAATGATGTTATCCAGGATCGTTTGATGATGCAGCAAATTTGGTCCATTGATCAAGCACAAGCTCTAGCCTTAAAGGCTGAGAGGTTGGTGAGGACAAGAAGGGCAAGTAAGAATCCATATCCTCATACAGAAGGTTCATCCAGCAATTACTCCCATAGAGTTGAAGAAAATGTCGTTCAACCTAAGGGAAAACAACTTGTCCCAAAGCAAACCGGAGTAAAGAGTAGGGCAGAGCCAGTTATAAAATGCTACAAATGTGGTGAGGATGGACATGTATCTAGCAACTGCCCATTAAGAAAACTTGCCAACACAACTATCCATGATGGTGAAGATGACAAAGAATATGAATCTGAAGAAATAGAAGCACAAGATGTTTGTGAAGAAGAGGGCGAAGAGGTGGTATGCATGACTCAGCGTCTCTTGTGCTCAACACCACAGGCCGACAACACACAACGAAAGAAGATATTTGAGGGCAAATGCACATTGAATGGCAAGGTATGCAAATTAATGATTGATAGTTGCAGTTGTGAGAATCTTATCTCTCAGAATTTGGTGAACCATTTAAAGCTTGAGACACATGATCATCCAAATCCCTACACTATAGGATGGATCAAGAAAGGGGTAAATATAAGGATCACCAAACAATGCAACCTACCACTCTCTTTGGGCAAATACTATCGCTCAAATGTGCTATGTGATGTTGTTGATATGGATGCCAGCCATGTTCTCCTTGGAAGACCTTGGCAATTTGATGTGGATACTACACACAAAGGGAAGGAAAATTCTTACTCTTTCACTTGGAACAAGCGGAAGATCACCATTCTACCCAACCAATCAAATCGTAATAGCTCCAAGGAGAAGGGGAAAAGTGACTCCAAACGGAGGATAAAATCATTCCAAGATGGTGATAAGACTTGACACTTTATCATCCCGAACAAGCACTCTACGAAGATAACTCGAGGTCGAGTTCTAAACAACCAGGGGAGGATGATGAGGGACAGCAGAGAAAATAAAATAAAATAAAATAAAGCATGAGTAAAATCTAGTACTAGTTTCTACACACTTCTACTATACTCTAGGTAATATGGTCCTTTAGTCACATGTGTGTAGTAGTTTCCAGAGTGTTCTACTATAAGTTGTATCTAGATATTTGTATTTATTTCCTAGTTCTGAGTAGTATTCTCTAGAGCCTTCTAGTTATGAGTAGAGCTAAGTAGTAAAGGCTTATGTAGCCTATAAATAGAGGTCCTCACCTCTAACTATGAACCAGACTATGTACCCACTACCTATCAATAAGAACTTTGTGTTCTTGTCTATAAGATCTTGGAATAGATCTTGTGTTGAGAGCTTTGGACTAAGCTCTTGACAGCCCCGCCCCTAGAGCGATATCTAGCACAACGCCCCTAGAGTGATATCTAGAGCAGCACGTTGAGGCGGTTCCCTCAACATTTGTGCTGTCCGCATTGTAGCAGCAAGGTGGAGTTGTTCCTCCACAACCTTGTGCTGCATCAGAAAGTGCTCCTGTTTGTATTTATTAGACTAGCACACATTTTAAGATTTGTTTTGGCCATCCATTAGACTAATAATATATAGGTTATGTATCATATAAATTATTGGTGGAAACTAAATTCGAATGCGAATGCAATTACTTTCCAATGTTAAACTTGGAATTCGAGGTAGCCTAATGAACCCAAACGAAAAGAGTAGGAACTACTGAAGAATTTGTTGTGTATCATACTATTGTGAATTTCTCTTGCCATTAATTCCAAGATTGAGTTGTTAAGCATGTGCCTTTGAATTACGTGTTTGGTTAATCGCTGCAAGTTGGTCCATAATGTGTGCTATATTAGTCCTATTTTGAATAACCAAGCGTATTTGCTTCATATTCATGACATATAAGCTTTAATTTTGTATTCGTAACTATCCACTCTGACTCTGAGTTCGAGAAAATTATGGTTGCGGACATGGGTTCACTACTATGAAATCTCACTAGTAGTTATATAATAGTCCTATTTCACGCAACATCCAACATAATGCATTTGACCGAGCCGCATGTGGTCATCAGTTGGATGTCAAAAATGCATTTTTACATGATTTACAGAAGGAGGTATACACGGAGATCCCACCTGGTTTCTCCACTCCTGAAACATCAGGAAAGGTATGTAGGCTAAGAAAATCTTTGTATGGCCTCAAGCAATCTCCACGAGCATGGTTTGATAGATTTTGACGTGTTGGATGTGGTATGGGATATAAGCAGTGTAATGGGGATCATATGGTGTTCTATCGGCACTCAAAAGGGCAGATCACAATACTTACTGTCTATGTTGATGATATCATAGTCACAGGAGATGATGAGATGGAGATATCGCGGTTGAAAGAGAAAGACAACCTACCCAAGGAATTTGAGGTAAAGGATCTTGGCCAACTCAAGTACTTTTTTGGTATAAAAATTGCTAGATCCCCCAAAGGGGTTGTTCTGTCCCAACAAAGTATGTATTGGACTTGCTTAGTGACACATGCATGCTTGGGTGTCAGGTTGCACCAACACCTATTGACCAAACCACAAATTATGTGCCGATGGGGAACAAGTTGATAAGGAGAAGTATCAAAAGCTTTTTGGAAGGCACATCCATCTATGTCATACCAGACCTGATATCTCATATGCAGTGAGTGTAGTGAGTAGATACATGCATGATCCCAGGAGCGGACACTTGGATGTGGTGAATTGAATCCTCCGATATTTGAAGGGTAGTCTAGGAATGGGACTATGGTTCAAAAGGAATGGTCATCTGAATGTGGATGGGCATCGTGATGTTGATTGGGCAAGTTGCCTGGATGATATGAGATCAACATCTGGTTATTGTGTGTTTGTCGGGGGAAATTTGGTGTCATGGCGAAGTAAGAAGCATTCGGTAGTGTCAAAGTCAAAAGAAGCTGAATATAGAGCTATGTCACAAGGTTTGAGTGAGATGTTATGGGTGAGGAATCTTCTTTTAGAACTGAAGGTGTTGATGAAACGCCCTTTAACTTTATGGTGTGACAACAAGTCGGCAATCAACATTGCAAACAACCCAGTTCAACATGATAGAACCAAACATGTGGAGATTGATCGCTTCTTCATAAAGGAGAAGTTAGATGAGGATATAATTAAGATAAGTCATGTAACCTCTAGTGGGCAAATTGCAGACTGTCTAACTAAAGGATCAGAAAATAAAGAGTGTAGTTCAGTTTGTAACATGATGGGAATGATAATGTCTATCACCCATCTTTAAGGGGATTGTTGTGCTATGGCCTGTATGTGAGAGAGAGAGAGAGAGAGAGAGAGAGAGAGAGAGAGAGAGTATGTGTGAGTGCTAGCCCAAGTGGCCCATATACTTGCCTGTATATCCTCTATACCATCCAATGGCAATAGAGTAGATTCCAGATTCCCTCCCCAACCCACCAGACTTCAGCAATTTCTGTACTTTAAAAGATCATGACGAAGGCTGCTACCTATTTATATAACAGATACTACAATCTGCATAGGCACACTTGTGATGGGTGACTGTCATGAACTCCTCTGGCATTGGAATTTGGGCTTCCTCGAGGACTGTGGGCTCACAGGGATGGTCGGGGGCCTTGTGGCCATGTTGATCATTTTGTAAGTATTAGGCAGGAACTTAAGTACTTGACACTGACTGAGTATTTGCGAAATTCTAGCTAGACAGCAGATGGTCATCACTTCTAGTTAGCTTGATGAACAATTAAGTTGCGTATATCTGGGCCAAAGTGAGCATCATCAAGAGGCTCTTTATATTCTTTTTCTTGATAGAACAACCTACTTGAACTTCAGGGTTTGAATGATGCCTCGCACTTTAGAGGTTCTCCCTTTGTTTATATGGGGAGTATTTTATTAGTTTATATAGAAAAATAAAGATTGTCAACAAGACCGCAATTTCCTTTGTATTACTGAAAAGCGAACTGCTTACCATCTTCAACTCTGTGATGAGACCATGGCACCGCTGCTTACCCAATGTACGTCTGTGCAGCATGTGTTGGCCTGATTAACTTTCATGACAGGAAGATCCAATTGTAAAATGACAAATCATGTAATTCTGAGAACAATGACATGGCCAGGAAGATTCTTGTGCAAGATTCTCCTTGAATTGACGATTGGTGGTCTTTATTTTGATCTTTTGTTTGACCAATTCACTTTCATTTGTTTTGTTTGTTCTGATGACAATAGAGGTTCTCCCTTTGTAGCAAAGAAGTGGCGGCAATGCTGTGAGAATGCTTCTTAACATCCTTTCTTCCACAGAGTGCTTGCTTCTCCAGTAGTACGCCTAATGCAATAGATCTGCTCCGGATGATTTTCTTTTCCATAACTGATGAGTTTATCAAACAGTAAGTTCCCTTTCATCGTACGGTTCTGTTGAATGGCCTGGAAGGCTTAACTGAAATTGGCGTATGCCCTGTTTAAGAGCTCGTGCCCTGTATTTGTGTTCAGTGTGGAGTTTTTCCAGAAAAAGAAACAATCACGTTGAAATTGGAATAGCGTCTCAGTTGATCCAGTGTACTGCCTAATTTTCTAACTAGCTATTAGCATACGTGGTTGAGGGGTACATGTGATGGTTTATCTTTTCCAGATCGCACATGCGATGGTTGTTGATGTGCTTATCCATTTTAACTCATGATCTGGTATACATCAATCAATATATAGATCTGGAATCCCTGCAGACTAGGGCGTGTATCGACGGCGGCCGTTGGTTTCAGGACCTTTGGTCGCGCTCGCTCATTGATTTCAGTTAGCATATGCAGAGCCCGCGAGATCACAACACTTGCCTGAAATAAGATTTGGAACCAGATCGGGGCACACCGCAGCTGTAGCCTGCCATTTTTGCAGCAGCTGGACCGTGCCGACTATGCCTACGTGACGGCAGCATGCGCCCAGGAATTCCAAGTTACAGTCCAGACATGGCCGAGTTCAGGAAGGCGTACGGTGGCATACAGCAATCAGACAGTCCGATACTGCTGCTGGGACGCAGATCCACGTCCCCGGTACGACCGGCCCGTACGTGCATGGTACAGAGCATACTATGCTAGATCCAAAAGGTACTATGAGGCGAGGTCCCCGGCCATGGCAGGTTCTCGATCGCTGTTCCCCCTTCTCCGCTCATGCATTCGCCGTATCTGGATATGTTCCTTGACTGATTTGGTCGGGTTCGTTTGGAGACTCTCCGTCTCCGCATGTACAAGTACAGTACACTGAGCGGAGTGCTACTACTGTTTTACCCGTGCACCTTACATGAAATTGCGAGACTTTTCTGCATCACATTTTGCTGAATCGGATCCATACGTAATACTAACATTTTGGCTCGTGACAGGACACATTGCAAATTTGCAACATTCACCCAACGTCAATTAATGGCCTTCCAGCACGCAGTCGGCGATGCCATTTATTTAGTTCTTACATTATTAGACACTTCGTCTAATTCACTGAAAGTGTGGATGACTTAGTCGTACTAAATTAGCCGAGACTTACTTAGTCGGAGGGAATATATTTCTCTAGCCCTTAGTATAATTTCATACTTAGTTGTACTAAATTAGCCGACACTTTTTATAGATTGGTGGGAATACTTTCTCTGGCCAATAATGGGAGGACTCTCTAATGCAAGCAATGTGATAGGAAATGCTGAAGGACGATGAGAGTGAAAAACGAAGAGTGTGCTTACGAGTTTGCTCGCAATCATGTCAGCTGTGCTCACGTGCCGCGTCAGAAGTTAAAACACAACGTCATGGCAAGTTGAAAGTCGGAGAGTGGGTTGCAGGTCGAGATGCCCCGGAAAGGCATCTCCCACTGCGCCTAAATTCAGCCTGTGACATAACAAGACAAGCCAGAACGCAACAAAGGCAACGTCATAATTAAACCGATGTTAATCTTCCTCCAAGTAAAAATATTGATGTCAATGGCCGTCCAGACCGGCTTTCTCCTCTTTGGACCTAGCCCTGTACTATGAGATTACATGGATATGCTTACAAAGTAGTAGTACAAGACACGCCCAAACCTTTTCGGCATGATACCGCGAAAAGTCGCTGAGACCACATGCACAGCCCCTACTGGCTACCGCATTGCAATGACAAAATATTCCTTCGTGCATGGTGGAAGGATCACCTACCTCTACATTTGTTTGAAATCAAAGTGAGGGACGATGAACATGCTAGCTAGCTACCGGAGTAGATTGTAAAGAAAATCATTGCTTCTGATTTATCCTTTTGAATATCATTCACATTGGCAGCATGCGAATCACAGAGAACAAGCCGTGAATGTTGCATTCTGGACAACTTGGGCTATTTGGCTTGAATTTTGGTGAAATCATTTTATTATCTAAGGTTTATGAAGCAGAAAGGATCCAACAATAGAGGCCTATCTGTCTCCTTAATATTACTTTTAAAATATTCACTAAGGTTGCTACACAATCAGGCTTAATACAGTGGCTGGCCATGTAGTTTGTCCCTCACAGACCCCTTTTATGCAAGGAAGGAACATCCTGGATGGGGTGACCATTTTGCATGAAACAGTCCAGAATTGCGTAGTAAAAAGTTGAATGAGATTATTTTAAAAATTGATTTTGAGAAGGTCTATGACAAAATCAAATGGTCTTTTCTCCAACAAACACTTAGAATAAAAGGTTTTTCTCCTAAGTGGCGTGCTCTCATCTATAGCTTTGTGTCTGGAGGTAGTGTGGCCATTAAAGTTAATGATGACACAGGCCGCTACTTCCGGACCAAGAAAGGGCTAAGGCCATACACTATGTAGCGCCGGTTCAAGGCAAAAGGTTGTCAGGATTCGATTCGGTTCCAAACACCTGCTATGTATCAAACCGATTTAAGCTGTAGCGATGGGGCCCATCAAGAAAACTCTCTCTCGGCCCTATCTCTTTGCGCGCGGGGGGGAAGTTTCTGATCCAGAAAATTCCCCAATTCTCCACCAAGCCCCCCGCAGTTCTCTCAGCTATCTCCCACAAAATCCGGCGGTGGATGACTGGCAACCCCTTCGGCAGGCCTGTGCGGAGCAGGACCTGGAGCTTGACGTGCTTGAACGCGCCAGCCGCCCTCATGGAGACCACGACGGCCGCCCTGCTGCAAGTGGCGCTGACGGGAGAAGTGAAGACGACGACCCGATGCCCGCCCCGGCGATGATGCGCGCCAGAGCAGCCAGAACGTCGACGCCCAGGTGGGGGATGGCGGCAACATCGACGCCTAGGCGGGACGGCGACTACATCGACACCATGGCGCCGGCCTATTGACCTGTAGGTAGTATTTTTCTTGCAAGTTTTGTTCTTTCAGAGTGATGTTGCTGGTTGTGATTTGCTTCAAGTTTCCAGGATCGATGCTCGTCAATCTTACTGCATAGATATGGCTGGAAATTTGTTGTTTGCTGCTGCATAGAGAGAAGGAGAAGCAAACGGTTGTCAACTGCTTGTTTGTGTTTCAGCGGAAGAAATAAGGAATAGCAATATTTTATTTGTATGAGCCAAACCAACTTGTTGGTGCGCTCCTTTTGTTAGAGCTGATGGTGCGATGCCCCACTATGTATAGAACCGGTTCAATACTCTCTATGAGTCGCTTTGCTGCAACATAGTGGATGGTCTAAGGCAAGGCGATCCATTATCACCCATGCTATTTAATATAGTTGCTGATATGCTAGCCATTATGATTGAGCGTGCAAAATCTGAGGGCCAAATTGAGGGTGTGATTCCACATCTTGTTGATGTGGGTATATCAATCCTTCAATATGCTGATGACACGATTATATTTATGGAACATGACTTGAAAAAAGCAAAAAATCTGAAACTAATCCTTTCGGCTTTTGAGCAACTTTCAGGTCTTAAAATGAATTTCCATACAAGCGAATTGTTTTGCTTCGGTGAGGCTCAAGATCATACCCAATTGTACGCCGAGTTATTTGGATGCAATCAGGGTTAATTTTCAATTAGGTATTTGGGTATTTCAATTCATTTTTGGAGACTCACTAATGCTGAATGGAAAATTGTGGAGGAAAGATTACAAATCCGTTTAAGTAGTTGAAAAGGCAAACTGTTGTCCATTGAACGAAGACTGGTTCTCATATTTTCAGTCATGTCTAACATGGTACTGTACATGTTATCCTTCTTCCTCTTGCCAAAAGGAATCTTGAATAGATTGGATTACTTCCGATCAAGATTCTTTTGGCAGGGTGATAGTAAAAAAAATAGACTGGCTAATTGGAGTATTCTTTTTCGTCCCAAAGACCAAGGGGGACTAGGTATTCAGGACCTTGAGGTTAAGAATACATCCCTCCTTAGAAAATGGCTCTTCAGGTTGCTAACTGAGGAGGGGATTTGGCAAACACTTCTTAAACAAAAATATATGGGTTCCAAAGTGTTATTATAGGTTTTTTGGAAACTAGGTGATTCACACTTTTGGGACAGACTTATGGCAACGAAAAAGCAATTCTTTGGCCATGGATCATTTTCGATTAGGGATGGATCTGAGATACGTTTTTGGGAGGATAAGTTGCTAGGAAATGCTACACTCCGAGAACAGTATCCGACTTTGTATGGTATGTGTGTCATAAGGGTGATACAATTGCCCATGTATTGGGATCCAATCCTCCAAATATGACGTTCAGGAAAAATTTATTTAGCTCTAGGCTCGTATCTTGGGAGGCCTTTATTTAGCGCTTGGCTCATGTCCAATTAAATAATGGAAAAAAAAATATTTCATTAGAACCTTCATGAGAATGGAAAATTCTCGGTGGCTTCCATATACAATGCTTTAATTTTACTGGACTTACCAGTCTATGATAATAAGAAAATCTGAAAGTTGAAAATACCACTTAAAAAAATTGCATGGTATTTACGTCGAGGGGTTATTCTTACTAAAGATAATCTTATTAAGCGAAATTGGCATGGAGTAAAACATGTGTGTTTTGTCCACAAGATGAGATAATTAAATACCTGTTTTTCCAATGCAACATTGCACGTTCTATATGGTCAGTCATCTAAGTAGCTTCAGGATTATATACACCTACTAGTATTGCCAATGTCTTTGGGAATTGACTACATGGTATTGATTATAAGTACAAGATTCTTCTTAGGGTGGGTGCGATGGCTTTAACTTGGTCGCTCTGTCTATGTAGGAATGACAAAGTTTTAATAATAAAAGCTTCTCTCTTGCAGGTGATCTACCGATGCACTGGAACACTCTGTTTATGAGCTTCATCACACGGAGGATCACGACCTCTTTACGGAGGTGTGTACGAGTCTCGAGGATACTACGAGGGACCCCTTTTCTTGGCATGGATGACAGCATAATCTACTTATTGGCCCTCCACCTACTTAGGCGCCTTACAATTTCTCATAATGATATGTAATTCGCTTATTATTATTATTTTTGTTACTCGAACTACGGTGTAGAGCGGCTGTGTACATCTTGTTATGCAGAGGCCGGATGTAATACTGCTTAAAAGCCCATTATATAAAAAAGGCGTGAATTTTGTACCCATGCCACTTAAATATGCCTTGTGAGTCGTCTGCTATTTACCTATTTGGCAGCCTCACCCTAATACAAGCTCTCTATATATCTGTAATGAAATTTCCTTGAGTTTGAATTTTAGTACGGCCGTCGTAGCCCTCTATAGACATCATTACTGGCTCCTCTGTGAATAATACTCTTCTGAAAATCTATAAATCTCCACATGGCAACAGATTATCTTTCAAATGGTTACATGTGCGCCTGTTCTAGTGGGAATCGCATTGGTCTACTCCAGCAGAAGGATATACTTTGTCCTAGTCGATATCACTTGTCGTTAGTATAGATATATCTAAAATATACCTGCAAAAAAAAGATATATCTAAAATAAAAATATCAATACGGATTTGCTACCACCGGTGGTAGCTACACACCCATAACTAGCCATTGGATCAGCTCTATAGGGCAATCTCCACCACGTGCCTACTTAACGGAGGAAATCCAATAGTGACGGCGTTACTTCAAAAAAATCCACGTCAAGACCTACCTCCACACTCCCTTCTCTCTCGTCCTTCCCACGCCCTACTTTATCCAGAGATCCAGCCACCACCACCCACCACGATCCGCATTCCTCACCTCCACCAAGCTTGCCTTCTACCGGCGTTAGCCACCCAGCCCCCAGCTCCCTCCAGTGCGTGGCAGCCATGGTTCTCCCCCAGCGCGTCTCCCCTCACCGGATCCCATCGGCTGCATCCCCGCGTCCGTCCTCCTCCGGAGTTCCTTTCCCAACATGCCCTCCTCTGGTTTTCCTGCCTTGCCCGCAACAAGGTCTGCTTCCGGCACGGCGAATCAGCGACAGATGGACAGAGGTGGTCGTGCGGGACTGTAATAGCTAAATCGGGACGGATCTTGTCACATCCCAAAAATTTGGAATGTGAAAATAAATAAAAATAAGAACAATGTATGTTTGAATTGATTGAAATTTCACAAGGAATTAAAACTTTTGATTTATCTTAAAGACTTATTAGAAAAACCATTTCAAACTTTCTATCATTCCTTGAAGAAACTATTTTGAGGAAAAGAATTTCAAAATACTATTTGGAATTATTTCAAATCCTATGCAACCATAACTGCAAAGGAAATATTTTACAAAACCATTTATGACAAATAAAGTTGCAATGCCAAGGGCATGTTTGAATTAAATTTCAAATACTATTTTTAATAAATTTCATGCCTTGATTCTAAAGATTATTTTCAAACCCATTTTTGTTATGCAATAAAGCCCTTAAGTCAATTTATAGAATTTTTTATTAAAAATCTTGTTTTATTCTGAAAACATGTTTCTTGTTGTCTTAAGTTGAATTTTAGAAAATTTCACAAATTGGTTTGAAGTCATTTGGATAGCAAATGCAAAAGTTATGATTAAATAAAGAAAATAGAAAAAGAAAAGAAGAAAAAAAAAGAAAAAAACACATATGAAATGGACCCCGGGAAACCGTCCGGCCCAAAGCCAGAAGAGGCCCACGGCCCGTTTACCCCACATCCCGAACCGGTACCTGCTTCCTCCTTCTCCCTCTGACGAGCGGGACCCACCGGTCAGGTTCTTCTTCCTTCGGCGAAAATTCCGCGGAGACCGAGCCCGCGCGCGTGATTCCCTCCCCTCTTTAATTCCCATTCAATCCCTGCCTGATCTGACGCCTCCCCGCGGCTATAAGAAGCCCGCGGCCTCCTCTCCATTTCCCCTCTGCTCCCTCGCCAAATAGCGCCGCCAGGCCGGCGAAATTCCTCACCGGAGCCGCAGGTGCCTGCGGCCTCTTCCGCTCGTTTCCGACGGTTCTAGGTAATCCCGCACTCCCTCTCCTGTCGTATCCTTCTCCTCCTTCTTCGGTGCACACGTTTATGCCCCTGATTTCTTCTAATCCGCAGCGCAACGATCAAGCCACCAACGCCCGAAGCTCGCCGTCGCCCACAGCACCTCCGGCCACGCCTCCTCGACGCTCCTGGAAGCAATTGACTTCGCCGTTCACACACCCGAGATCTCCTCGCCATTCTGCACGTCGTCCTGGTCTCCATCACCACCGAGGACCTCCAGAACGCCGACAACGTCCACCCCAAGCCGCACCTCACCGTCGGCACGCCGGAACCCTAACCAGGGTAAGCTCTCCCCTCTCTCTTTTCCCTGGCACCGTTAGATCTCAATCGCATGTTCCAGATCGAATCACTTAAAACGAATCGGTACCAGATCCAGGCCGCTCAGATCAGTTATATCCAACGGTCGTAAGGCCCGATCCGGCCGAACCGGTATTGTCCAATGAAACGGCACCACGTGGCAGGCCCTCTGCTAAATAAGAAATTCGAATTAGATTCAAAACAGAAATAACTTGAAACTTTGGAAAATCATATCTATTGTTCTGTTTATCCAAAAATTGCAAATAATATGTCTATGGATTCCTAAAAATGTGTATAACACTATTATGTAATAAAATTTGACTTTTGAACTAGTTAAAAACATTCAAATTTAAATATGTGAGTTTGAGTATTTTTAATATAGTTCAAATTCTATAAATCCTTTTTAATTGATTCTTTTTGCAAATGAATCATATTGTTATCCTCTATCCAGTAGAACCACTGCAAAAATCATTTGAACTAATTTCATCAAGTATTCAAATTCAAATGGGGATTTGAGTATTTTCTTCATAGATTTAATTCTACAAATATTTTAGGCATAATTCCTTTTGCAAAATTGAATACCTTGATAATATAAAACCACCAGAACACTTCACACACATATCTTAGGTATTCAAAGTCAAACTCCTTTAGCACATCCTTTTTGCAAGATTGTGTTATTTGAAACACCTTGCAAATATCAAATCTCTAATTCCTATATTGCACTTTGTGCTATTGTTTTGTTCCACTAAAACCAAAAAGTGTGAAATAGCCTAGTCCTAATGACCACATAAAATCTACCATGACTTAGTGGAAAATTATATTCTCTATCCTTGCCCAAGTGCAAAACTATCAATCCCCTCTTACCCAAAATTCTTCTAAGTACTTTGACCACCCCATCCAACACCATGACATAGAAGTTTTCTCATAGCCAAGACCATGGAGAAGAAGATGAAGAGAAGACAAGGAAATGAAGCAAAACAAGAAGATTCAAGAGAAGAGAACCAAGTCAAGAAGATGAAAGTGATAAACCTCAAGACTTAGAATTTATCCATCCAACTTTTCAAACCAAGCCTAAAATTATCCTTAAAGCTATTTTTGCTAAGTGTTCAACACTTCCTAGCAATTTAGAAAACCCCCATCAATCTTTAAGTCCTTGACTTAGCCAATCTCTCCATCAAGTCAACTTCAGGGCACAATCTTCTATCCAAATTGTCACTAAGACTTTGAAGACTAAACTAAAACAAATAAACACTTTTGTTGTCTTGTTTGTTTATGTTGTTTTGAATGGTGTGTTTATATTGTCTTACTTTCTATCTTATAGTTGTACGGAGAGCTACATGTGTTGATTAAGAGAAGTACAATCTTCAGAAATTTCTAAGGCAAGTGTCACCCTTGTTCATATAATTCCCAATGTTTTACTATGCATGTAGTGTTTCTTTTCTTTTAAAGTATGCATGTGTAGATAGTTGTGCTTGCTATCTCCTATTTAGGATATCCCTGGTTACCCTGTTAGAAGAAACATCGTAAGTGTAGATTGCTTAGTTGTGCTATAGAATTCGTGGTTGGGATTCCACATGTTCTTTTATTAAGTTTGAAAACTCTGTTTTGCAAAAACTAATAAAAAAACTAAGTTAATGAAACACCTAGGTGTAAATTGGTAAGATGGATTTATGTTGAGTGGTTACACCGGAGCCATCTCTATGGCGGTCGTGTGTATCTCACTTGTGGACGGACACCCAGGAACAAAGAGATTGGAGACGTTCAAGTCGTGAAGCTTCCAGTGCAACCACGAGTCATATGGGCTCTGTCTTGACTAACTAAGTTGCGAGAACTTAGCTAGACGGATAGAGGGTGGTAGTGATTTGTAGGAGGGAACGCGTCCGGGTTGGTCTGAGGGATTGCTTCTGAAAGGTCTCGTCTTAGTCTTCACTTGGCCATTTGAGCAAAATGAGCATCATGGCAAAAGAGGTTGACTGAGTCTTGTGGGAAAGGTGCACCACCTCTGCAGAGGGTTAAAACTAAGTACTTAGCCGTGTCCCCAGTTACGGACAATTTTGAGCGACATGATTTTGAAGTTGTTCAAGGATCTCCTCATCCCAACTTCTTTAAATTAAAACTTGATGGGTTAACAAGGGATTTGTTGTGCGATCATAATTATGTACACCTGGTGGATTCCTGTGTGTGCATAATTAACTAGGAGCACCTGGTGGATTCTAGTGTGTCCAATAGTGTTTTAAAAAGAAAATGAGATCTTTTGAAAAGTAGGATAAACAATTGCTTTTCTGCAAGCTTAGCCTGAAGATCCACTTAGCCAAATATTCATTTAAGTGTTAGGATCCATTTGTGTCCACCAAAAAGTGGCATCTTGCCAATACAATTCAAATGTATTGACCCTTTGTGGCTGCAATGTTTCATGTTGCAGGTTTTGACGATAAGAAAGGTACGACAGGGTTACGAGTCTATCCGCAGCATGTTCGCCTGTGGCACATGAAGAAGAAGGACTCCATGCTATTTTTGATTTCGTTGTAAACTCTGATAGCTCTACTCTATGAGCATTGTAAAGTTTCTTTATGTAATTGCTGGATCATGCGATGTAATAAAATGACCTTTGTTTCTTGATATTACATCTTAAACTGTGTGTGCTAGCGTTTGATCTAGGGACTAGCAATGAAAAGCACAGGGATCGTCATCTTTAAAGGTGAGGTCACTACAGATCTCCTGTGGTGACCCAGCATACCACTGCATGTTGTAGTATACAAGTCGTTGACATAACACTTGTGAAGTAGCAATTCACAAATATTACATCCCTCAGAGTGGTACAACAGAAACATAGCGGTCTTTATTCAAGCACTGAATATTACAAGCCATAATGTTACAAAGGACTCCAGTTCCTCCTCGGTCCAAAGAGGAACACTAGATCGTTCTAAGTTGATACTACAAACCTTAGCTGCAAATGAAAGTAGTAAACTAAACATGATGCCCAACTCTAGTCACTTTATTCTAGGTGTTCGATGCGACCAAAGCTTCTATCCTACGACTCTAGGTGTCGGCCTCCTCCTCGAGTCGTTCGTCGGGACCATAGGAGATGGTGTAGTCGATGCCTTCGACTCCTCCTGATAGATCCGGTTCTTTATAGTAGACCTCCTCGTAGTCCTCCGGGCTTCCTTCAGTTTCTTCAAACTGGCCCTCCGAGTCTAAGCAAGGGTTAAAAGGGAGTGGGGTGAGTAACGAGCGTTACCCAGCAAGTTCATTTAATAGCATAGAGGTGTTTGATGCACTAGCTACGACCATAGACTAGAAAGTCTTAGGCCAAATGTAGTTTTTATAAGCATTTCTTCAAAGATTGATTTTATTCAAAGAGCTATGTCCGTCAGTCTTCACAGGTTGATTAGAGCTTTGATGGGCTCCTTTCCTGCCGTGTTCGTAGCTCCTTCCCGGCACAGGTAGTATCTTGATACTTTTTGTACACTCTGCAGAGGTGGTCACTTGTACCTATAGGAGATCAACGCTTTGTTGCATGACCGGGTGTACTTTCCTGTCCATACTTCCTTGGTATGTGGCCCAGCCGTTGATCCGAGCCAATCACTGTTCCTTCCCACGATCTTGCATACCCACCCTTTTGCGGCTCCAACTTCGGTTTGCTACCCTCACCGGTCTACACTTTGGTAGTTGCCGACCTCGGCATACTTGTCCTTCGTGACAATGAGTTACCCCCACCGGTTTGGTTACGCACTTTGGGTAACACCGGCCTCGGCACTCTACCCCCGTCGTTGCCGCAATCCATCATAGACTGCCAGAATCGTGGAATCATTAGGGGGATTCCACCCACCCCGAAGCTCCGCGCAGGGAGACAACTGCTCCAAAATGGCGCGTCCGTTGATATGCAAGAGGGAAAAGATACAGCTGACTCTTCCATCCCATTCCAGACCCTATGGTTGACCATATTTTACGGCACAAGAATCACTGGCGACGTTGGTTATTAATCCTAGGTGAACATTCTAGTTACAGTGGGACCTCCACCATACTCTTACCATGGTCCCACTGCCCACCTTCCTAGGTTGACAACCACCGTGGTTGCTAACCACTAGTCATATTCATTCAACAAAAGCAGAACCTTTGCTTTTAAATGCAATCATAATAATAATATCACCGGTATATTTGCAAGTACTTTGTTAAAGATAAACAAGAGATATGAGCAAGAGTGAACTTGCCTGCAAACTGCAAGGTAGTGCAGTTGGATTTGTTGAAGTGACCCGGGACCTCGGGTTCTGGAAAACAGCATCATTGTCCGTTAAGGGCAATGGTTAAAGATTCAAATAATGCATGCCTTTCAGGTGTGTGTGTTCCCTTTATACCCCCAGAAGTGTTTTATTCTTATCCTAGGATTTATATACTCCTTTTATGATTTTAAAGAGTATGTGTTATCAATTGCTTCATTCAAGAATATTCTTCAATATTCTAGAATGGAGTTCAATTTTGATAATGGTTTATATTCTAATTAGATTTTTCTTAGATATCTCACAACTAGAGAAAAAGTCTTTTAAAGTCCTCTTTCCTATTTATTGTTATAGGGTGATTTATTAAAAGTGTATATACCCTAATTATGAATTTACCAGAGTATATATTAGGTGAAATTCATTCAAGAATACTAAGGACAGATTCTTGAATGAATTTACTTGATTTTATTTCAAGAATGTTATTTCCCTTTTACTTTTTCATTTAATCATTTCTAGAGGTTTTTCCTTTAAAAGAAAACTTCATAACTCAATTATGAATAAATCCTCTCTTACTCACAAAAATCACTATTTATGTGATTAAAAGGTCAAAAATCATTTAAAGTTATTTTTGCAAAATCAAGTTTATTTTTCTGCCTTTAATTGGGTGTTAAAAGTTTTTTCTAAAAACCTCTTTATTTTTATTCCAATTTTCTGTTTTAAAATCTGATTAAAACCTTTCTCTCCCTCTCTCTCTGCCAGACCTGGCCCACCTATCGGGCCGGGCCCACCTGTCGGCACCAGCCTACCTGGTCGAACCCGACCAGGTGGCCTCGGCCAGCCCGACCGGTCGCACCCCCTCGCTCGCTCCCATCTTCTTCCTCGCGCTCGCTCTGGCGACTGCATCGCCCCGCCGCCGCCGCGCTCGATTCCGATGAGTTCCGCCGAAGTTCGCCGCTGAGATGGTTACCAATCGATAGATCAAGCAACGGTGCTCCTGCCTGTCCGTGAGATCTTGTCGATTGCCCCATTTGGCGCCCTCGTCTCTATCGCCCCCCTCGCTCTGGATCTTGGCCATGGCGACCTCGAGCTTGATCTCGAGCTGCTTGGCCTTGTCCTCGGCGAGATCTGGCACTTTGCGAGCTAGATGATACACAGACATGTCGTCGGCGACTTCCCCTGGCTTGATGTCGTCGTGGCCGCGTGGGCACTGCCTCGCCATGCCACGGTGGTATCTCCTGGGCGTCGAGTAAGTGTTCCCCCCTCCTCTATTCTTCTCTGTGTCTTCCTGGAACTTGCTATGTGCTCTCCTGGAGCTTGCTCTGCCCATGCTCACCTAGAGCTTGTGCTAGCTAAGCTCACCTGGAGCTTGCTCTGGCCATGCTCACCTGGAGCTTGCTCTGCTCTGGCCATGCCCACCTCTCTCTGCTGCACTGGGGTTCCTCCGTAAGCTTGCACTTGTGCTGTGAAGTTAAGCTGGCTGTGATGAGTGTTCCTAGGCTCCATGATCACTCCTTGTCCATTAAGCTTGCTGTTAAAACTTGAGCATGCTTGTGTTAGCTGCTACTGTTAGTTTCAGTCACAACTTTAGTTAACTCTGTTAACTGAAGCTTGCTGGTTTCAGTTAACTGAAAGACATGGTGATCCTTTACTGTTTAATTATTCAGTTACTGCTGTTGCTTGATTAGTTAAGATCTTGCTAGTAGCTGGTCTTGATTAATCTGATCAAGTGCATGGATAACTATGTGTTAGTTATCTCTGAATGTTGCTGTTAATTGAGCTGTGCTGTTAACAGTCTCACTGCACTTTCTTGCACTGTTGTGTTGATATAGTGATGCAAACTTGTTCTATTGAGCTTGGTTATTCCTAGCTGTGATGCTATATTCCATGTCTGCTGTTGTGGCTCTTGCAGTAGCTTCTGGCTAACTGCTTCACTGTGATGCCTCCTTGAGGTGTTCACAGTTACTGTGGGTGTTGGCTGCTTAATTAAGTGTTCTTGAGAGTGGATCACTCTCTGTGGTGGTCTGCTGGTGGCTTATTTGATTAAAAGTGTCCCTATCCACTTTTCCCAGATGCTTAATTAAACTTGATCAGTTTCTATTGACAAAGTTGATGGTTTTCTAGGTTTAGGCCCGAGTCTTGTTAGCTAGGCAACCCATGTGCCACTCCTGGCCTTGCTCTTATTTCTGTGAGTATTTCCTTTGAGAAATTCCTAGGTAAGATTATGTGTTAGGGAGTAGGTGCTGTGGATGGCCTGGTCTTTAAGATCATGGCCTCCTGGACATCCAAATGATGACCAAAGCCCTTGTTTGATCAAGCTTTGCTTGATTATTGTGTGGCTGTGCTCTGTGCAGTCTGCCTGGGAGAATAACTTGTAAGTTTTCTCCCAGCACTTATGTGTGCTGTGGTTTAATAATAACCTGCTGCTGAAGAGTAGCTTGTTCTTCTGGAATAATTCTGATTTCCCGCTTCTTGTGGCAAGCCTGCTCCTCCTACCTGCTTGACCTAGTTCCTAGTTGAACTATGTGACCATGTTGGTCTTTGGCTTTGATGGATGGTTTGTTTTGATGGTGTGCTGGGGTGTGAATCTCCCTTGTTGCTCAACATATGAGCAGGGTTGATTGTGTGATGGTGATTCAGTGATGGTGATGTGGTCTTGACTGTGGTGGTGTTTTTGGTGTGGTGATGTGCTGGTGTGGTGGTGTTGTTCTTGGTCGGCTGTGTTCTTGGCCGAGCAATTTTCACCCTCTGTGATGCTTTTATACTGGCCTTTGTTACCTGGGGGCTTGACACCTTGGTGCATGCACTTGGTGACTGTGCTGTTGTGGGCTGGCTTGCCCATCTCGGCTGCCTTGAGATATTTCACTCGAGAGCTTGGTGATAAGCTCAACATCTTGATGATTATCTACAGTGGCCTTGTTATTATTGAGTGCCACTTGGTAATTACCATCCTTGGCGATTTGCTATTTATATTTTTGGTTGCAGGTGCCAAGAAAAGAAAAGAAGAAAAGAAAGAAAGAAAGAAAGAAGACATATAGTTTTCTTTTTAGAATTTGTAACTTGTAATCTTTCTTTTCTTCTGTTGTAATGTTCTTAGATTCATTCCAATTTGTAATATTCTTTCATTCTGGAATTATGTAAAGACAATGTAATATGTGTTGATGATCAATAAAGTTCAAGTTTTCTCTCTCTTTATTGATGTTTATACTTCTATCTATTCTTTCTTTATTAATGTTTATCCTTTCTAAATGTGTCTTTTAATTCTAAATTCAATCATTCCAAATTCAAATTCAAACTTGATTCAAATCTCAGTTCAAGTTCCAAAGCTTATAACTAGGGTTTAGTTATCTAATTCATCACCTCCTCACAACAATAGATCAAAAGAGATCATGTCCAAACCTTTCGCACTTCGAGAGTTTACCATTCCCCCTCGAAGAGATATTCGATCACTCTTAGGTTTTAGTGACAAAAGCGTGAAAAAATCCCGTAATTTCAGATGCAATGCACAAAACCCTTCTAATCTACCCCGGAGTTGTCCAACGTTCTGGGATGTTACATCTCCTCCGCTCGATGCCATCCCAGTGGAGGGTAGTGATACGTCTCTAACGTATCGCTAATTTTTTATTCTCCATGCTTGTTTTTACACCATTTGCTTAGTGTTTCGTTACACTTCGTGGCATTTTTATGCATTTTCCGGAACTAACCTATTAACGAGATGCCACAGTGCCAGTTCCTTGTTTTCTGCTGTTTTTCTGTTTCAGAAAAGTTACACAGGAAATATTCTCAGAATTGGATGAAACAAAAGCCGAACATCCAGAAATTTACCGAAGCTTCCAGAGAACCGAAGAGGAGACGAAAAGGAGCAAGGAGACAGCCTCACCACCAAGGGTGCGGCCCAGGGCCTGGCCGCGCCGCCCTATGGTGAGGGCCCCCTGGTCCACTTCTGACGCTGCCCCTTCGCCTATAAAGACCCCCCGACGGGAAAAACCTAAAAACCCGATCACTTTTCCAGAATACATCGCGATCCGCCGCCGCCGTTGACCCGAGATCGGGAGGGTCCAGAAGATCTTCCTGGCACCCTTCCGGAGAGGGGAATCGCCACCGGAGGTCTTCTTCATCGCCATGCTTGCCTCCGGCGCGATGAGTGAGTAGTCTACCTTGGACTATGGGTCCATAGCAGTAGCTAGTTGGTTGTCTTCTCCACCATGTGCTTCATGTTTAGATCTCGTGAGCTGCCTTACATGATCGAGATCACCGTTATGTAATTCTACATGTTGTGTTTGTTGGGATCCGATGAATATTGGTGTTATGATTGAGTTGATGTGCTGAATATTATCTTATGTTATCTCTATGTTGTTTATGATCTTGCATGCTCTCCGTTGTTAGTAGCTATCTTGGCCGAGTAGTTGCTAGTGACTCCAAGAGGGGGTATTTATGCTCGATAGTTGGGTTCATGCCTCTATTTAATTTGGGGGAGTGACAGAAACCTCTAAGGTTGTAGATGTGTTGTTGCCACTAGGGAGAAAATAACATTCATATGCTCAAGGGCATATGCTTTGTTTACATTACACACTTTGCTTAATGCAGTTATCTGTTGTTCGCAACTTAATACTTGTGGAGTTCTCGGATTGATTCACCACAAGTGGATTATTAGTCATAGATGCAGTTGGATGACGGTCTATATATCTTGTTGTAATGCCCAGAGTAAATCTCATAGTGATCCTCTTGACATATGCACGTTGTCTTTATTCTATCAATTGCCCAACTGTAATTTGTTTACCCAGGATGTGTTATTTTATCTTATGGAGAGACACCACTAGTGAACTGTGGACCCCGGTCTAATTTCCTTTATATTGCTATCACCTGTTCACTTTACTTGCACTGTTTACTTTACTCGCATATTACTATCACTTTCCACTCGATACGCTCATACCCTTTGTTTCAAGCAAACCGGTGAGATTGACAACCTCGTCGTAAGTTGGGAACAAAGTATTTAGTTGTGTTGTGTGCAGGTTCCGCGTTGCTACTAGTTGAAGACGCGCTAACACGTTATCGTTAACGGCGCCCTTGTTGGAGTGTCACTAGGCTAGCAAGCATCACCTTCTGGAGTTTGGCTTTTTCCTAGACTGACAAACCTTGGTTTCTTACTGAGGGAAAATTTGCTTCTGTACTCATCATACCTTCCTCTTGGGGTTCCCAACTGGACGGTGAAAAACCATCAACACCGTGCCGGATCAAGCTAATTTTCTGGCGCCGCTGCCGAGGAAAAAGAAGACTTCTGCAAGGGGAGTTTCGCACGCACTTCCTTTACTTTGTTTAAGTTTTGCTTTTACTTTATTTTTACTTGCATCGTTTTATCAAAAACACAAAAAAATTAGTTTCCTTTATAGTTGTTTATTATGTCTAGTTCAGTTGCTAATACTATGTCGCCTGAGGATATGATTTTCACTTTCAAACAAAAGGATGAGGAAAGTTTCAAAGAAGCTTGGTCTAGAATTTATGATTGACATGGAAAAACTGAACCGAAAATGACTTTGAGTTTGCTTCTTAGTTGCTTTTACTTTGGATTTGCTCTTCGTTATAGATATGCTTTGGATGCTACTGCAGAAGGGGATTTCCTTCATTGTGATGGAGATCAAGCTTTCAATATTATAAAAAAGTTGATTACAATTTATAGCATGCCAACTTATTTTGATTCCTCTCTTGTCAGCATTTTTAATAGACTTAATACTCTTGAGACTCGCACTGCTAGTTTGAATACTTGCTATAATACTTTGCGCCAGCATTTTGATTATGTGCCATCAAATTCTGAACCTTCGAGTTGGTACCCTACGGTAAAAATCACCATTAATGGTGAAACTTTTCATGCTCGTTGTGATATTATGTCTGAATTTTGTCTTATGCCAAAGGATGTTTATGAATCTTTGAGTCTTTGGAAACTTTCTGAGGGGGGAGAAGAAATTTCTCTTATTAATAATGCCACTATATTTCCTGTTGGAATAGCTGAAGGAATTTATACAAAAGTCCTAGGAAGAATGGTATCTACTGATTATCTTGTTATTGAATGTGTAGGAAAAGGACAAATCACACTTGGAAGATCCCTACTGAAGCTCCTGGGCGCCGTTATAGATGTGGGAAAAGGCAATATAAGATTCATCTCTCCACCTTGCAATAGTCACGTCTTTCCTAGAGTTAAGAGCAAAGGTAAGAAAGGAAGACGTAAGACACCCGTTGACCCTAGCATTCATCACTTGATATTACTTGATTCGCACTTTCTGCGCCTAGCTCAAAGGCGTTAAAGAAAAGCACTCTTGGGAGATAACCCAATGTTTTTACTTTCAGTACTTTTTCTTTTATTTGAGTCTTGGAAGTTATTACTACTGTAATAACCTCTCCTTATCATTTTTATTTCGTTTTTGTGCCAAGAGAAGCCTCTAATTTGAGTGAGGTAAGATTTGGGGATGTTGCTGTCCTGAAAAAGTTTTCGGTGCTTCACCGTAAAAATTCGTGAAAATTCTCTGTATATCTTTTGGACCTGCGATTTCTTGTGCATATGCCCTAGGTTATATCCAAACTTTCATTAGTTGAACACTTTTTGATTTGAGCAACAGAAAACCCTCTAAAAATTCGACCTTTGTCAGCTGTTTTGTTTTGACAGATTTCTGCCAATATTTTTGTTTGCCGCTTAATCGTTTTCTTTTTTAGTTCTTTTGATCACGGAACTTTTGGGGAAGTTGCTACAGTAGTATATGCTTTATATGTGGTGGTTTTGAGATGAAACCTGAAGCAAAAAGGGTTGATTCAATGTTATGCTTACACTAATGTTGCTAATAGAATTGTGTTTAGTTTTGTATGAAGGAAGTTTTCAAGTGTAGGGATTGGAGAATGATGAGATGAGTTGAAGAATGGACAAAAGCTCAAGCTTGGGGATGCCCACGCACCCCAAGAAATATCCAAGAGGTACAAGCGTCAAAGCTTGGGGATGCCCCCGAGGCACCCCTTCTTCATCGGCAAAAATCAGGTCACCTTTCAACACACTATATTTTTATTGCTTCATGTATTATGCGTTTTTCTTGGAGCGTCAGTTGTTTTTAGTTTTTAGTTTTGTTTAGTTTTGTTTTCTGCAATAAATGGTTGGACCCCAACAAATTCCTTTTGGAGAAGTTGCCTTGCTTTTCATTTGCCAAGAACACTCCGTTTTTCACTCTTATTGTTTCAACGAGTGTTCTCCTTTTCTAGAACTACGTTTAGTTTTCGTTTTTTGCCTTGATTTGTGTTCAGATCTTGTTACATCTTTTTATCAAGGTGTATTTTGACCTCTGGTCCATGTTGGTTTTCATCAAAAGAGTTGTTTCAAAAAAGTTCGAATGGTGTTGGAAAAGAGAAAAAGCTTTATGCAAAAAAGTGGTACAAGAAGGAGCTTGTGTAGACTGCGGCCTAGGCTTTTGCATGTCGTGCTTGATGTCTTTTTGATAGTATGCTTAGTGGTTTTGCTGTAGCATGACTTGTCTCAAATGAATGAGATTGCTTAATGTGCCTTTGAAAGAATCATGCGTTGTTTTAATTATTTGGAAGCATTATTTTGGTTTTCTCCTTTGATGCTTTATTTGGGTTGACTTGGCGCATGATCACACATGTTAGACTCATACAAAGTCACCATTGCCTCTATGATCATTTAGTTTTTGACTTTTGATGCCATCTTATGCTTTTTTTAATGTCGCTTTGTCGCTATGCATGATTATGGCCGTTATTGCTCTCTTAGTTGGTCGCTCCCAGTCTTTTGCTAGCCCTCATTTTGTACTGAGTATAAGCTCTACTCGTGCATCCAACTCCTGAAAACCAAGTTTGCCATTGTGTCCACTATAAATTCCTATGCATGGTATTTCTAAGCCATTCCAAGTAAATTTTCATGTGCTACCTTTCAAAACTTTCAACTACTTCTCGTTTTGTGCCACTGTTTTTAGCTCATGGGGACGTAGTGGTCAGAATTGCTATCTTCCATATTAAATTAAGTACCCCTCGACTAGGCAGCTTCATCTGCTCGTCATTAATTTTGAAAGGGAGCTGGTCAGACCATTGCAATCTAATTCTAAAAAAAGAAAAAAAGGCACTCCTCCATGGTATGTGAATGTTGGTGGGCACCCGATGGAATCGGTTAGCCATGGTTTGAGAAAGGAAAAAAGGTGGGGAGGAGTGCCAAAGCTTTATAAAAGAGCACCAATGTGCCAAATTTTCAAAGAACTCGGAACCACTCTCACTTGTTTATTATGGAAGATAGTAAGACCCCATTGCCAGTCGTTGACATGAAACAACCACCTCTCAAAACCCAATTTTTATCTCTATTTTACAAATGAAAAGCTCTAGCACATGTTTAATCACTGCTTCCCTCCGCGAAGGGCCTTTCTTTTACTTTTATGTTGAGTCACCACCTTCTACCTTTATGCACCGTCTAAGAGAGCATAGTTGTCATTCTGAGTATAATGTGCATTGTCCCAAAGTTTTCATTGATTGATTCATGATATTGGTTTCACTTGTTCTTAAATTACTTGTATCTAGTCGCCCTCTTAAACTTGAAGGTGTCCTATGCATTTATGTTTTGCTCTCTCATGAAGAACAAGCTGAAAACCATTTGTATGTTTTTCCTTATGATTTGAACACACGTTTGACTTTCATTGTTTCATTTTCATGATCTTTTGTTTGTGTTCTTTTTCATGTTATAACATGGTTGCTAAGTTTCTTCTATCAAGATTATATCTTTCATGCCCATGTTTTAAGTTCTTTTGATCCCAGTGCACAACGCTTACATAGATGATCAAGATTGTGTAGGTGCATGTCACCTCAAAAATTATTATTTTTGTTACCACTTACCTACTCGAGGACGAGCAGGAGTTAAGCTTGGGGATGCTGATACGTCTCTAACGTATCTATAATTTTTGATGCTCCATGCTTGTTTTTACACCATTTGCTTAGTGTTTCGTTACACTTCGTGGCATTTTTATGCAATTTCCGAAACTAACCTATTAACGAGATGCCATAGTGCCAGTTCCCTGTTTTCTGCTATTTTTGTGTTTCAGAAAAGTTACACAGGAAATATTCTCGGAAGCTTCCAGAGAATAGAAGAGGAGACGGAAAGGAGCCAGGAGGCGGCCTCTCCACCAGGGGGCGCGGCCCAGGGCCTGGCCACGCCGCCCTATGGTGAGGGCCTCCTGGTCCACTTCTAACGCTGCCCCTTTGCCTATAAAGACCCCCCGACGGGAAAAACCTAAAAACCCGATCACTTTTCCAGAATACATCGCGATTCGCTGCCGCCATCGACCCGAGATCGGGAGGGTCCAGAAGCTCTTCCCGGCACCCTGCCGGAGAGGGGAATCGCCACCAGAGGTCTTCTTCATCGCCATGCTTGCCTCCGGGGCGATGAGTGAGTAGTCTACCTTGGACTATGGGTCCATAGCAGTAGCTAGTTGGTTGTCTTCTCCACCATGTGCTTCATGTTTAGATCTCGTGAGCTGCCTTACATGATCGAGATCACCGTTATGTAATTCTACATGTTGTGTTTGTTGGGATCCGATGAATATTGGTGTTATGATTGAGTTGATGTGCTTAATATTATCTTATGTTATCTCTATGTTGTTTATGATCTTGCATGCTCTCTGTTGTTAGTAGCTATCTTGGCCGAGTAGTTGCTAGTGACTCCAAGAGGGGGTATTTATGCTCGATAGTTGGGTTCATGCCTCTATTTAATCTGGGGGAGTGACAGAAACCTCTAAGGTTGTAGATGTGTTGTTGCCACCAGGGAGAAAACAACATTCATATGCTCAAGGGCATATGCTTTGTTTACATTACACACTTTGCTTAATGCAGTTATCTGTTGTTCGCAACTTAATACTTGTGGAGTTCTCGGATTGATTCGCCACAAGTGGATTATTAGTCATAGATGCAGTTGGATGACGGTCTATGTATCTTGTTGTAATGCCCAGAGTAAATCTCATAGTGATCCTCTCGACATATGCACGTTGTCTTTATTCTATCAATTGCCCAACTGTAATTTGTTTACCCAGGATGTGTTATTTTATCTTATGGAGAGACACCACTAGTGAACTGTGGACCCCGGTCTAATTTTCTTTATATTGCTATCACCTGTTCACTTTACTCGTACTGTTTACTTTACTCGCATATTACTATCACTTTCCACTCGATACGCCTCATACCCTTTGTTTCAAGCAAACCGATGAGATTGACAACCTCATCGTAAGTTGGGAACAAAGTATTTGGTTGTGTTGTGTGCAGGTTCCGCGTTGCTACTAGTTGAAGACGCGCTAACACGTTATCATTAACGGCGCCCTTGTTGGAGTGTCACTAGGCTATCAAGCATCACCTTCTGGAGTTTGGCTTTTTCTTGGACTGACAAACCTTGGTTTCTTACTGAGGGAAAATTTGCTGCTGTACTCATCATACCTTCCTCTTGGGGTTCCCAACTGGACGATGAAAAACCATCAACACCGTGCCGCATCAGGCAGTGGCCGCCGACAACGACCGCTACGAGAGAGCGGCTGGAGGTGCAGGGGAGACACGATGTCCCCTTTGGCCCGTCCCTGTTCTCCACCGCACGGCCCCCAACCATTGTTGTGGTGCTCCCCGAATCTGCACCGACCTGGTCATGGTAGGTTTCTTGGTCTAGGACGTGTCGAATTTGAGCCAGGAAGGGGATTATCTCCGCCTTCCTGAATTTGTCGGAGGTGTGTATCTCCGCCGCCGGGCCTGGTTCCTGCCCCGCTGCCAGGCCCTGCACCTCCTGCTCTAGGTCGCACCACTGGATTTGGGACGCGGCAATCCAGGGCGGTCACGCTGGTGGACGTGACAATTTCCTATCGGCCTCCATCGATGCTTCCCGATTGGGCAATGCGGTCAACAAACATGCACCTCCTCCTCTCGGTGGTAGACCAAGTCCCCGACGCCACCACCTTCCCCTGATTCCCGATGGTCTATTGCACTGCGAGCCACCGGCGCCACGTGATCCCATCCTCTGCCGCTACTGGACGGGCGACTCGTCGACGCCCCGATCCCCTCCTCTGCTCGTGTCGTGGCCTGCTCGCGCAGCAGGTACGAGGCTGACACCGCCGAACGTGCTACACGGCCCCGACAGGCGGTGGATTTGGTGTGGGATGCCTGCGCGGCGAGGCCTATGGGCGACGGTTTTTTTTCACCTGGGACTGGAAAGGTTGGTTGAGAGGGAAGGACCGAGTACTAACAGACACCAAACGATGTTACCATGCATAGCTACCACCGGTGATAGCAGACTATTTTCAATAAAAATATATCTAAATAAGATATATATATATATATAGGGTAGGTATATACTACAACCGGTTGTAGAATTTTAATCTACAACCGGCCCATCCTATAAGCCCGGATCCTATAAGAAAAAACAACCCGTACCAATTCCCACCCGATAGAGAAAAAAAGCCCACCCACCGTTCGTCCCCAACCTTCCGACATCTCTGCCTCTCAATCCCCCATGGCGCTGGCGCGCTCCTCCCCCGCCAGCCACGAGGCCCCGGTCCCTCGCCGGCCACCGTGCCCCTTATCCCCCTCCGGCCACCGGAACAGATCCTCCCCGCCGGACACAGCACCCCCGTTCTTCCCCCTGCCACCGAACGCCCGTCCCACGCGCCGGCCACCGAGCTCCCGTCCCACCCGCCGGCGGCGCCCCGTCGTCCACCCAGCCACCGCGCCCCATCATCCTCCTCCGTCCACCACTCCCATCATCCCTGCCGGCGGTCCACCAGCGACAGGTCCGCCGCCGTGTCTTCCTGCTAAACCTGGGGTACCGTGTCGCCGCCCCAGACCCCACCGGCGTCAGCTCCTGCTGCCAGCACAGGCCGGTAACCGGTAGGAAGCTTCCCACGCTGTCCGTAGCTCCAACGCCGGCGTGCAACTCCAATCCATTGTTCTCTCTGAATTTTTCGATCAGGTGTTCAGCAGTGTAAACAGAACAGGGGAGAAGTGCAAATGCACAATGAGGGGCAGTGCGTTGTGCGCATTCGTTTTCCTTTTTCTTTTCTCACAGGCTCGATTGAAGCTTTACTTCCGATTTAGAATTTGTTTCCTCTTTTTCTAAAATTTTGTCAGCTACTGTATATTCTAAGACATGCGGTCACATGAAAAGTATGGACAAGTTTAATTCGCCGAAAGTACAACAGTTCAACCACGACACTTTAGGCACAAAAAGATTGTTTTGTATGTTTGCAAAAAAATAGCCAACAAATACCTAAGCAGTTCAGTGACCGGTTACGGAAGAAGTACACGCATAGTTAACACATAGTTAAAAAAAGACTCATGACTTTGGTAAGTTCAGCCGCACTAACGCGGTAGTTTAAGAACGCAACTCCGAAAAGTTTAGGAATGCAATTCTAGAAAGTTCACCTCGAAAACACTACAAATTGTTTTACCTATGAGCGAGTAACGAGGAAGTTTAGCTGCGCTTCCGAATAAGTTCAGGCGCTTACAAGGGAAATACACACATTCATTCGGAAAATATAGTACATCGGGCAGTTCAGTTGCGCTTGCGAGGGAAGTACATGCAGTAAATCTAGGCAGTACAGGCGGTGACACTGGGCAGTTCAAGTACTTTGTTTTTTTTCGAGCGGATATCTTACCAAATCGTTCTTCTAGTTCTGGATAGTTCAATACTCGGCAGTTCAGGTGCGCTTGTGAGAGAAGTTCAGAGGGGTAACTCTAGGCAGTTCAGTTTTTCAGATGCACTAACCCGACAGTTCAGAGAAAGTGACATATAGGCATAACTCAGGGCAGTTCAGGCGCACTGACGAGACAGTTTAGGAACACAACTCTAAGAAGTTCGGATGCACTAAACGCATCAATTCATCTTATACCACCACCGACAGTTTAGGACTTAACTTTTACCACCACCGGCAGTTTAGGAGCACGAGTGGGGAAAGTTCAGGCGCACCAAACGCGGCAGTTCACCTCCAACGTGCTAGAATTTTTATTTAAATAGTATTTAATTTTACCACTACAAGGTGTTCAAGAGCGCGAGTGGGAGAAGTTCAGACGCACCAAACGCGGCAGTTCACCTCGAACATGCTATAATTTTTATTTAAATTGTATTTAATTTTTATCACTACGGGAAGTTCAAGAGTGCGAGTGGTATAAGTTCAGGCGCACCAAACGCGGCAGTTCAGCTTGAACATGCTACAATTTTTATTTAAATTAGAATTATTTTTTATGACTACGGGCAGTTCAAGAGCGCTAACCAAAGCAATTCAAGTGCGCTACTCGAGGCAGTTGAGGTGGGCTTATGAGGGAAGTGCAGGTGGTGGCTAGAGGTAGTTCAGGTGTACTAGCAAGGCATTTTAGAAAACTCGACCATGATACACGACTCAAAGCAGTTCAGGTGCACTAGCGTGGGAAGTTCAGGAACGCTACTGTGGAAAGTTCAGGCGTACTAACAAGGGAAGTACAGGTGGGCGAAACTTCGGGAAGTTCAAGTGCACTAACAAGACAGTTTAGAAAACTTGACCGCGGTGCGCGACTCCAAGCAGTTCAGCTGCACTAGCTCGAAAAGTTCAGGACCGAAACTCCGGGAAGTTCAGGCGTACAAACGAGGGAAGTACAGGCTAGCGAAACTTCAAGAAGTTCAGCCGCACCAACGATGCAGTTCAGCAACTTGACTCGGGCAGTTCAGGTGCACTAACGCGGCAGTTCAGAGAAAGTGACCTATAGGCATGACTCAGGGCAGTTCAGGCGCACTGACGAGACAGTTCAGGAACGCAACTCTGAGAAGTTCGGGTGCACTAAACGCATCAATTCACCTTGAACACGCTAGAATTTTCACTTTTGTCGAATTTCTTTTTTACCACTATGGAAATTTCTACTTATACTAAGCGTAAGTTTACTTTGAACAAGAGGAAAGTTCGATTGCTAGAAATTAAAAAGTTAAATTTTGTCAACATTCAATTTAATCACAAAATAAGTTCAGTTACACATCCAGAGCAGTTCAACCGCATGTGAGAAGCAGTTCAAGTACTCTGTTTTTTTTCGAGCGGAAATCCTACCCATTAAAATCGTTTCTATATGTCCCTGTTGCACAAGTAAACCATATAAATACTTCATATACAATGATATGAGTCTAATTTCACTTGTACATGGCGTCATGCCCCCACTTAACCACCATAGCCATGCCAAATTTAAATCGCTCGCATATGGGCGTCATTCCTATTATTTACTATTTTGAAAATGATTTCTAAACCTTGCAAAATTTGGAAACATCACCTTGACAAAAAAGTTGCGCAATTTTAATATCTTTCGAACGGTATATCATTTACTTCATTCCGATTGGTCGTTTAGAAGTAATTGCAAAAACAGTTCATGCAAAATTGAGAAATCCGGAAATCCGAATCACCTATATTCAAAACTGCTCTTAAATGGTAGGAAATCCGCAAAAATGATCAAAACGAAAAAGTTGCGCCTAATCCATAGCTTTCTAATGCCATATCATTTGCATCAATCGGATAAACGGTTTGAAAATGAAGAGCAAAATACTGCTCGATATGAAAAAATCCGCGAAACAAATGTTTCGTATATTTAAAATTACTTCTAAACTGTTCCGAATTTCAAAAAACACTTAAGATCAATAAGTTGTGCAATTTTCTTGCGAATCCAACGGTATATTGTATGCGTTATTCCATTAAACGATGTGAAAACCGTGGCCAAATTACTGTCCGCCCATACAAAATGACGCGAAAATCCGATTATTCTTTTTTAAAAATAACCTGAAAAATATTTAAAATTTCAAAAAACTGTTAAAACATAAAAGTTTTGGAATTTGATAAGCTTTTTAACGGTATATCATTTGCTCAAATCTGATGAATGGTTAGGAAACTATAATCAAAACATTGTAGTCTCATGTATTATAGTGAGAAGTTCAACAATGTTCATCTAAACAAAAAGCGAGAAGTTCAACCGTGTTTACCATGGAAGTTCAAAACTGGTTGTAGATTCTTAATCTACAACCGGTTGTAGAATAGCTGGGCTATATATATATATATATATATCCATACGACATGTAATATAAATAAAATCGGAAAAAATAATAAAAGATCAAGCGGAAGTGATGTCACGTAAAGAAAGTTACCACCTCACTCTTGGAAGATCGCGAGAGACACCCAAGCCCCCGACACACTCCGAGAGTACGTCCGTCTGTCCGTAGTCCGACACGGTGCGCGCCACTTGCTCGACCAGGCGCTAGCTACTGAGCCAGCTACAATATCAATGGTTTCGTGATTATTCTCTGCAAAAAACATGGCAGATTGGCAGCGCTGCGGCGCTGGACTGACAGCCAATGTGGCCAACGACCAAGTACTAGTCCTTAGCATGGGTTCGAAATCGTGCAGCTGGTGTGGGAAGCATGCGTTGCCCCACAAGGCACACACATGTACCGGACATTGCTGTAACAATGATGCAATGTGTAATGGGGAGGCTAAGGACATCTCCAAATTGAATGGACATGAACGAATCGAGACGTCTAAAATTATCCACGCGTATTCATTTCAGTTTTAAATTTGGATCGAAAATACGATCTTCCGGACATCAACGTGTCCGAGCACGCACCCCTCTTGTCCATCCCAGGCCTACCTGTCAACGCCTCAAAGGACCTATTCTCCACCTGTCAACGCCTCAAAGGACCTATTCTCCATCTTACGTTCAGTTTGCCCATTGTACTCGCCCTTACCCTGCACCTGCCATCCTACTCGCCGCCGTAGGTTCCCACCTATTTGTGGCGCTCGTCGGGCGCGTGGGCTTTGCGAGGTGGAATGGGGTTGGTAGTCTAGTCGGTCCAAACTCCGACAGTGGTTGCTTCTAGGTAAAGGATTGTTGCTCTAGCCAACTCAACTAGAAGTTTGAATTGATAAAAAGAGATTACGTACATAATATATTTACACTTAACACTCTCCCTCATGTTTAGGCTATTGTAGTCCTTAGCATGGGTTCGGTGCAGATCGCATCATATTTTTTCTTCTGTTTTTAAAACTCAAGACCTCTTTGCTCTGATACCATAAAGGATTGTTTCACTAGTACTCAACCAAAAGTCCAAACTGATAAAAAAAGACTATGCAGTTTATTTATACTTAACACAAGCATGTGGCCGGGTTGGACGACGGCGGTGCTTGTTGGCACCCCTACCATCTTCAAGGTGTTGTTGTATTTTTCTTCTTCTTTTATTATGATGATGTCTTGAGGGTAAACATAAATGTTCACTCAATCCTATTATTCGATGCATACTTGCAATAGGCTCAAATCTCATATTTCCATTCTTCGGATCACACTTAAAACAACTTTGTCATCACTTAATCTTCTTCTTTATCATATCAAGTATGTGTATTCAAATTAATGATCTTGATACCAAATACCCACTCCATGGAGGTGCAAAGTTGGATATGTAGTACTAGTATTCATCTGTTTAATCTTGATAGACTGTTTTCATGTTATACATACATAGTTTATTTCGAAATCAAATATAATGAACAAGGCAACCCTCCCTTCGTCACCTAACCGCCCGTGCTCTCCGTCCCCTACGGCCTACAACTTTCATATGGCAAATGTCGCCAGATTCCTTCTTTCTAAATTCTACTCACTTGCTTCCGTTAACCCTCTCGTCTGACTCGCTTCACACTCAACGCCGCGGCTCGAGATTATAAACCAAAAGCCACTGCCCGAGAACCAGACACTCCTCACTTTCGTCTCCTTGATTTTATTTATCCCGGAGATCAGCATACACCGTTCATGGACAAAACACCCCACCACCGCACCGGCGTTGGCGCCGCCGGCCGGCTGAAGCAGAGGCTCGCGCTGCTCCTTGTGCGTTCTTCTTGCACCACGAACACGAACACGACCAAGACCACAACCACATCGCCCACCGCCTTCGTCAGCCTCGATAAGGCCACCGCCAACCCCCGCCAAGACCCACGACATGCCCCTGACTGTTACTGGCGCACCGACCAGAGGCCCAAGCTCGAGGAAGGCAGCCGTTCACGCCGCCACCGCCGCCGCAGCGCGTCAGCAGTCCATGCCTCCACCGACTGCGCCGGTACGGCCTCCGGTCGCCGTTCGGTCCGCTCCGACGCCCCCAGCCTGTCGTCGTCGTCGTTGCCGACGAACGATGCCAAGAAGCAGAGCAAGAGCAGGGGCAAGCCGCGCTCGCCGTCGGTGCCAAGGCGGCATTGCTCGTACTACTCCCGTGGGCGTGGGCGGCGACCGCCGAGGACCTCCACGCTGTACAGCTGGTCCTCGTCCACCCTGACCGACGGCGAGAGCGGCGAGGAGGCTTCCGAGACGCGGACGCTCTTCTCCTCCCTCAGCTTCTCCTCCGACTCCACCTCCGAGTTTTACCACACCAACAGCAGCACTGCCTCCAGGAAGAGCCAAAGGAACGCGCCTCGCCGCGCGCGGCGGCACGCTTCCGTGGCGGCTAAGCAGCACCACCAGTGGAACAGCAGGAAGGAGGAGGTTGGCACCGTCGGCGAGGGAACAGCGGTGGTGAAGCGGTCGAGCAACCCGTACGCGGACTTCCGGAGCTCGATGGTGGAGATGGTCGTGGAGCGCCGCCTCGCCAGCGTGGGGAAAATGGAGGAGCTCCTGGTGTCGTACCTGTCGCTCAACTCAACGGAGCACCACCCGGCAATCCTCGCCGCCTTCGAGGACGTCTGGGAGGCCGTCTTCGGTCAAGCGTGAGAAAGAGAGAGTGACAAGCTAAAGATGTTCATTGTAGTTTATTTAGTTCTGGATCAATGGTGCGCATGTACGTGTAGATGCAGCGATCGCGCGTGCGCCATTGTTCTGGTTTTCAGTTCGTCCTAGATTGCGCATGTACATGCCAATGTAGAGCTGGTGGCATTAGCTCGCCTCTAGTTGAGCACTTTGAATTATTATATGAATAATTTGAGTTAGTTTTTGTGTCACCTAGCGCTGAATGTTGTTGATGCTCGGATCTGAATGCGTCCAAGGACATGCATGCCATTGCTCTTTGTTGGCTGACGCTTTCCTGCCAACTATGACATCACCACGTTCCTGCGTCCAAGGTGACAACTACTAGATGTCTAGCCATATAAAACAGGTTTCAACTCCTTGCTTAGCACACTAACAAGTACTCCATTCCCTTAGAAATATAAGATGTTTTAGCTTTATGAAGCTAATGTATCTAAATATTTTTTATTTCCTCCGATCAGAAATAACTGTCAGTGACTTAGTACAAACTTTGTACTAAGTTAGTATAAAATCACCGACACTTATTTCCGATCGGAGGAAGTAGTATATAGGTTCGCTCTTACTTACTTCAAAAAGCTAAAACATCTTTTATTTCTAAACAGAGGGAGTACACTAAAGTATGACCGATGGATCAGACAAGACATCCTGAACTCGTCCGTAGCATCAGTGCGTAGCAGCAGCCTGTAGATGTAGAATTTTTTGTTATTGACTCGATCAATGCGCACAAATTGTGTACTCACTCCGTTCTGTAATTTTCTTAGCGTGACGCTAGTTTAAATTTTAGAATATATGCATGTTAACTTGCTTCTAGAGGGTGGGCATTATTTGCAACTTCTCGAACACCCTGCCATGCACCGGTTAATGCAGTCATGTACACACATCAATCCTACAGTGCAAATTTTATTGAAACATATACAGTACAATCTTTGCAGTGAAACTCGTAGCTCGTAGATTTGGATTCATAGACTAAAGGGCACCTGCACCGGGAAGCTGTAACATCACATCAAAGTTCAAACGGTTTTTTCCTTTGCTGTACAAAGAGGGGATGCATGGTCGACGCTAGCTGGTTCCTATATATGGCCAATCCGGGCCAATCAACTCGGTTCCGGGGGTACAACACCAAAGTTCGTCCCATGCATTCCGATATTGAACAGCCCAGCTCGTGGAGGATTTGAACCGAGCCTTTGACCTTGAAAGCTGCTTTTCATTGCGGTCATAGATAGGAACAACCGCAACGAAACATCACTATTATTGGCGGCATCAGACGTATATTATAGAAAAACTAGTTGAATGCCCGTGCATTGTCACGGGCTTTCGAATTCTTGCACTGCATTCTTATGAAATAAATATAATAGTGACATCAAAGCTAAATCCATTGGCAACATGAGTGTCAATGCAGAGACATCACAAGAATAATGTCAACAATGGTATTTCTTAATGCCAAATGTCAAGAATGATATTTCTAAGGCTTGTCAATGTGGAGGCAATGGCTCTAATACAGCTCCAGATACATTAGAATATGCCTTAAACATCAGGCAAGGAGGGATTCCGCTGCGGCGGCAACACCAAATTCGGCATCCTAGGCATCGTCCGCGTCGCGCCGCCCATCCCATGAACGGCCGCCTCCCTATCAGCGTTGATTTGCAAGGTGGCAGCGGAACAAAGTTGAGGAGAAATTAAAGCTTTACCTTTGGTCTCGGTGGAGGAGTCGAGCAGGCGATGCGGATCCCTCCAGGCGCGCACGGGAGCGAGGCGACAACGCGGACGTCCCATTGGCGCACGTAGGATCAAGGCGTCTAGTTGTGCCGCGCGCCGGCAAGGTCAGCCTCTGCTCCATCCGAGTAAGGCGTGCGTGCCTGCGTGCTTTGTTACCGATGGTTTTCTGCAGGGATGAAGCTTCGACCGGGCTTTTTTGACGTACGAAGGATTTATCTGGTTTTTTTACGTACCACACCATCATGTCCTCAGTCAATATTATTGTAGTAGAGATTTATGATTAAGAAAGGAAACACATTGAAATAAAATAAAAACTAAAGGTCTATTCTTACGACTTATGAATAAAAACACCATCATGTCCTCTCCTGTCCGGATCCCGGAGCAAAGCCGTCGAGCAGAACCGGATAGGGACGGTGAAGGCAACGGTGGAGACCGAGTGGAGACCGAGTGGAGAGAGACGTAGGAGTAGAACCAAAACATCACAAAGAGTTGGAAGATCCTTTTTGTGTGGCCTGACTAGTGACTAGCTTCCCAGGGAGGATGCGGCAGGGTACGACTTGTCTGCTCGGACGTAAACTGAACACCAAATTTGGAATGGGATTTGGTCACGTATAGAAACAGGAACAAAGAGCAAAATGAGTTATCATGTTGGATCGTGCCTAGTGTCCATGCGGAATGAACTGATCGGGGTTATTTGGGAGAAGCACTATAAGATGATGTCGAAGGCATCTATTGAGAACAAGATCCTTGTTTTGTTTCTTCATCATCTTGATGACAATGAACACCAGGTGAAGGAAGAACTCTCCCATGATGCAGGCCCTAGGACCTCTGATGGTGAAATTTTAGAAGATTCAGAACAAGAATTAGATTTTCAGTGTGACTCGGATGGGGATTCTGCTTGGCATGACAGTGACTATGACATGAAGGAAGATGATGCTATGTTCGTAGATAATGTGGATGATTCCGAGTCCGATGAAATGGTTGAGAAGGGCAAGAAATTTGCCACACAACATGCACATGTACCTAGCTCAGATGATGTGAATGAAACGATCTGGAGTTACCAGTGGAAGATGATAGTGGGAGGACACAGAAGACTGATTCTTATGATGAGGAGTATAAGAAGAAGAAAAAGAAAAAAATGTGTACAAGTTCAAGCCTTTTAATTCTGCTGGTGACATGGATGATCCCCTTTTTAAAGCTGGTATGGTTTTTGACTATGTCGAAATACTCAGGAAAGCTAAGTCACGATGTGCAATTAAAGAGAGAATTCAAATTAGGAATAAAAGGAACAACAAGAAAAGGCTTGAGGCTCATTGTGAAGGAAATAGAGGCAGTGAGGAAGGGTGTACATAGAAACTCATTGTTGTGAGGGATAATAGAATGGTATCTTTTCTTGTGAAGTGTTATGTTGCAAAGCACAGTTGTGAGAGAGTTTGGGTAGTAAAAGAACTATCGGCACCTTTCTTGGCCAACCAGTATATTGATATGATCGGAGACAATGACAGAATGTCACTGAAAACCTTTGCGAGGGAAGTGCGGAAGAAATACAACATGGAGCCTAGCAGGTACAAACTTGGGAGAGCTAGGAAAGCAACATTGGCAGTGGTCCATGGGGATGAGATCAAGCAATTTTCATTGCTTTGGCAGTATGGGTGATGGTGCGGTGTTGATGATGTAAATGACCGACCAGTTGGGAACCCCAAGAGAAGGTGTGATGAGCACAGCAGCAAGTTTTCCCTCAGTTATGAAACCAAGGTAATCAATCCAGTAGGAGAGAGCCAAACTTAAGAAGGTGATGCTTGCTAGCTTCGCGACACTCCGGACAATGGCACCAGACAACTTGTTGGTGTGTCTTCACCTAGCAGCAACGTGAAACCTGCACACAACACAAACAAATACTTTGCTCCCAACTTACGATGAGGTTGTCAATCTCACCGGTTTGCTGTAAACAAAGGAATGAGCGTATCGAGTGGTAAAAGGATAATAGTTTGCAAGTAAAGTAAACAGTGCGAGTAAAGTAAACGATAAAGCAATATAAAGGAAATTGGACCGGGGTGCACAGTTCACTAGTGGTGTCTCTCCATAAGATAAATAAAGCAGGCTGGGTAAACAAATTACAGTTGGGCAATTGATAGAGTGTAATATCCCAGGATTAGAGGTCACAAAATAGTGGCAACAGAGGTGTGCATTGCATTCATGCATAAGAAAATCCGGGTAATTTTTGCGCTTTTAAATAAAATATATCAAAGTGATTGGAGTTTCACTTGAGTTGATGGAACTGAAGTAGCTCATCAACTGGAGCGCGATAAACTTCAACATGACCTTTGCTAAAACCTTGTTTTGGGTAGAGGTACAACATTAGTTAAGAGAAAGTAAAGTGACGTACAACAATATTATTACCACATCATCTTATGAACCCATACTTATTTCTACCATGGTCATCATGGCATTCATTAAACATAAATCCATGAGCTTTATATATCACAAAGAATTCAGTACAAGTCTTATCTTCAAATACTTATCTATCTTTTATTCTCAACTATTCAAATCTATTCTTCTTGTGAACCAGAAGAGAGAAATCATATTCATTTGGTGTTATTCTCATTTCATTGGATAGTAAATTATTATATCATTTAGAACTCAGAAGTAGGAGAGGTTAACCTGATACCAAATTGAGTAGAAGAGAAATAACAACTTTAGGTGAGATGTCAACCACAAGGATATTAGAACCATCCTTAGGAAGCATACCCTTTACCTAGACTTATGGAGGTATGAAGTGGAGTAGCTCATATGTGTATTTCATAAAGGGGATATTATATCTTTAATCTTAGAAGGAGTTACAACCAAGAGTTAATCTTTGGATAAAGGGGAGTAGATTAAAGAAAATGATAAACCATTAGGTGGAACATGTAATATAACTAGTGCAGTACTTATCCCTAGGAGTCAACCTCTAGGGTAAAACACTGATTAAATCAGTTAGACCTCAAGAAAGAGTATTGGTGGTAGTATTGATCTTAAAGGCCTGAGAAGGAGTTGATAAAGGAAATAAAATTGATTCATATAGGAGCTGATGAAGGAAATCAGATGATCATGTCAAGTACATGATTATTCTTGTTGGAGGAATACAGTAGGTTACCCATGAAGCCTATTATGATAAGCATATATCATCCTAAAACTAAAGGTGGATTAGTAACCCCAACTTGAACATATGTCACTTAGTAGATACCTATCTTAGGAAAACCATCTCGAAACCTGATCTGTGCACAAGTTTCCATTAAGTAAAGTAGTTAGATATAGGTGGTGGAGACCACAAGCCTAAAACCCTAGATTCATATTTAGGCTAAAGCCTATATCTTATTGATCAAACCTAGGGGTGACAACTATCTTCTTGAATGAGGGTGATACCATTTCATCAGATGCCATATCCTCTTGTCCTTTTACTTGGAGATCTATTCCAAAGTATCATTCCAACTGATGCATCATTTCATGATCATAAAGAATTTTCCTATTCTAAGATCTAATCTTGAATCCAATAATAAGTCTAAATCACACTTCTTATAAGTCCAAGCTAAATCCATACTTTAGTGATCAACTCACTTAAAAGCATGTGTACCTTGATTCCTATCTCAAATCTTATTTAACACTAAGGAAATGAGAAAACATCCTTAGGAAATCAGAGTAAAGAACCAAGATACTCATAGTGCCTTGGAATGGTCCATGGGTAATTTTCATATTGTAAGAAAAACCTGTTGAGCTTAAAATTTAGGTCTCTGGCAACATACACCTAAATGTCTAAATTGATTCATGTGATAATACACTTGAAATACGATTATTAAAAAGACAAATAATAGTAATTATATTGAGAAATTTAGAAGAAGCCCAAGTTCAATACCTGCAAAACAAAGTAGCACATTTGAGTTAAAAATGAAAACAGAAACAGAAAATAGAAAAGAATTAAACAGAAGAAAAAAAATAGGAGGAGAGGTCACCGGACTGGAGCCCAGCCGCACGACCCAGCTAACCGGCCCAACCAACGAAGCCAGGCCGCTTACCGTTTCGGGAGGGAGTCGTCGTCTTCCTCGAGACGACAAGCAGCTCGGTGGAGCTCGCTCTGTCGCTCGATCCACCGCCGCCCCTCGACGCATCAGATGATGGCCGCCGCCCACGTCGGCCTGTAAAAAGGCCTCTGCCGCCGCCGAAGATCCCTAGCCTGCTTTATCTTATTCCTAGTTTGCTCTCTCCCAAAATCACTGGAAACCCTAGCTCCGGCCGACGCTTCTCGCCGTTGCTAGAGGCCACCCGAAGACTGGCCGTGCATCTCTGGAGATCCGCCTCGTTGAGTTGTGCATCCTTGCCGAAGGAATTGGGTTCGTTCGTCCTAAATACCCAGATATTTGCCGTTCCCTTTCGCCGGAGTTCACCGGAAATCGTGATGATACTCTCATCTCCGACCTTCCCCGTCTTCATCGAGCAGCCCATAAGGTTCGTGGTGATCTCGCGCACCTCTAGGTATTTCATTTACCTCGTTTAGTCGCTCGTAGCTTCAGTTCATGTGTTAGCCGGAGTTGGCCGCCGCGGAGGTGCTCGCCGGAGCTCGCTTCGGTGACCATACTTTGGCGGCGCTTGCACCATCGGACTCACCGTCGTTTCCCGGTTCTAACTAGACCATCCAATCGTTCTGGGAATCCTTCAAACGTCGCCGCCATCGTCGACAACCTCGCCGGCGGTGAAGTCCACTCCCCAATCAACGTCTTGACTTGGTCTCTGCCGAGGTGGCATCTGACCTGGCACTGGTCCACCAGTCAGCCTCTGCAGCTGGCAGCTGTGTAGGTTAGAAAAGTAATTCCAGTTAGATAAGATTCTAGAAAATAATAGAAACTTAGCAAATTCATATCTATTCCATTTTAAATCAGAAAAATGCAAATAAGCTATCAAATTGATCACAAAAAGAAGATCTACCTGTTTATACTATAATCTTGCATACTTATGTGAAGTAATTTTGAAATAAACTTGAACACTTGCTTAAGTAGTATTTGAACTTTCAATTCAAATCCAACTATGAAAATTTAATCAAAATTTTCAAATACCAAATAAAACTTTGACAACTTAAATAATGTTATTCGAATTAATTTTGTCTTATTATTAATTATTAATTCTAAAACTATACTATTAGGATTTTAATTCCTAAAATGATTTTCCTAAAAACAAATTCAAAATAGTAGAATTTTGGAAAAATCATAAAAGTGAATAAGAATTATTTCCTAACTCTAACATTGTTATTTCAACAATTGTTTCATTAAAAGTTAATTTGAAAGTCTCTAGGACAATTTGAAATCATTTCAAATTTGATTTAACTCTTAAAAATACCTGTTTAAATTATAAGAAATTAGGGTAACTCTTAAATAAGCATCAACCTGAGTTTAGAGAATACGACGAGGAGAAAGACCCTCTTTAACCTGAATTCTAATTGATTGGATATCCCGCATAAGGAATTGAAGGAAGACGCGACGTTTTATTCCAGGAAATCCCCAACGAAAAATGCACACTATTCCCTCTTTTCTATCGAATCGGTCATAACCACTACCTACATTCCACAAAATAGTACACCACAAGTAGGAGCTAATGAATAGGCCCGCGATTCCGTAGAAAGACATTACGACCCCCTGTGGAAAAAAAAGAATTTGTTGAGATGGAAGTATAGATATAATATTCTTACTAAGATAACTGGACGTTGTGTATCTATCCCTAATATTTTAAAATATTATGGAATTAGATAAATTTGCACGCTTTCTCATTTCATTCGCGAGGAGCTGGATGAGAAGAAACTCTCATGTCCAGTTTTGCAGTAGAGATGGAACTAAGAAAGAACCATCGACTATAACCCTTTATTCCCTAACTTATAGTATTTATCCTCTTTTTTTCTTTTTATCAATGGGTTTAAGATTCATTAGCTTTCTCATTCTACTCTTTCACAAAGGAGTGCGAAGAGAACTCAATGGATCTTATCCAAGAATATATTTCTTTTTTATTAGAGTATCGGGAAGGAATCCCGGTTATTTACTCTATTTTTCAGTATTATTAAGTAAGCCTTGTACAATGCATAGGACTACCCCCCCCCCTCATTTTCCAATTTAGAATTTGAAATACTTTATTTAATATTTAATTGATTTTTTAGTCCCGCTAAGTGGTGATTCAACATGGATTCTACATCTTGGAACCAGGCCAATTTGGGAGCGGCTTTGTGATAATGGAACCAACCAGCAAAAAGCATTAACGCTGCAAAAATCAATGCACCAATTGCAGTACAATAGAGTTGTAATTCACTAGTTATTCATATGAATCGGAGACTTAATCTTGATATACCTCAGAACAATACATTCTTGTTACCACGAGATGTATTGGCTGCTACAGATCATTTGATTGGGATGAAATTTGGAACGGGTATACTTGACGATGACGATATGAATCACTTGAAAAATAAACGTATTCGTTCGGTTGCCGATCTGTTACAAGATCAATTCGGACTGGCTCTTGGTCGTTTACAGCATGCCGGTTTAGACCTTATTTTCAATTATAATCCACTAATTGAATATTGTTTACTTAAGATTCATATTCCTTTGTAAGTAGTACTTAATTCAAAGTGGTAACCATTTGTAGCTATGCTTCAAACCCTAGCAACTAAAATAAAGGGATTCATGTTTTCTTAATTACTCTAATACTCCTAGAATGAACAGGACCACTAAATGGTATTGTGTACCAAATATCCATTAAAGTATATGTTCTTCAAAACTTATTCTTTTAGAGAACATATCAAACAAGCATCACACCCATTCTTATGCCTTGCTCTAAGTAACTACCTATGCTTGATTAGAATGTTGTGTCAACTATAGAAACAACTATATATGGTAACAGCAATATCAAACTACTTTGAATGATCATGCTCAACTAATACCCTACTAGTACTAGATGAATTTTAACTTGTTTCCTTAATATGTTTCACCTAATACCTACTCCATGAGTAATGGCCAAATATGCTAAACCTTAGAACACTAAACCTTATGTGTAGTACTTCTATTCAATAGGAATTATGTTCTTCAAATGTTATTCTTTCAAGATACCTTGAAAGTAAGTAACAAACCAGTCCATTAAGCTTGATCATAAATAACTCTACTTTATGTTAAGATTGTTGTCAATCCTAAAACTAACTAGGTATTTTTATCAAATATGAATTACTTCAACTTTGCTTATCCATAATCAACTACTTAAGTGCTAATAACAAGATACCACTTAAAAGTGTTACTTTCAAGTCTTCACTTATTGCTATACCAATATTTTGCAACAAATCTTGTTTGAAACTTTATTCTATTGCTTAAGAAGAATTGTCAGCTAACCTAAAAGCATTAACAACCTAGTGTGTGAACTTAAAGTGCAACACATCACAAAGAAGTCACCACAAATCAATAATAACAAATCATCAGGGTTAGGTTACGCTTAGAGCGATGCATAGCATATATGATGCATATCATGCTGCAATTCTTTTAACATCATCTCTACCAGATGATGGTGCTATTTTAGAATTTGGATTTCTTTCGTATCGAAGACCTTGACTTGCATAATCTTGCAGTCAAAAAGGCAAGTTCACTCTTGCTCATATCTCTTGATTATATTTATCAAATTACTTGCAAATATACCTGTGGTATTACTACTTCATTACAAAGCAAAAGGTTCTCTTTTATAATTAATATGACTAGTGGTTATCGACTCGAGTGGTGATAACCTAGGAAGGCTGGCAGGTGGAACCATGGTAAGATTGTTGTGGTGGAGGTTCCACTTGCACGGGAAAGTAAACCTAGGAGTAATAACCAATGCCGCAGTTATTCTTGCACCGTAAAAACCGTGTCGTCCAAGAGACTTGGAATGGGACGAGAAAGTCATCTGTATCTTCTCTCGTTCGCATGTCAACGGACACTCAGCTACCATTCGCTGTATGTCTTGTGGGAATACGTGCACATGGGTGGGACCCCTTAGTGCCCACGGCAACTGGTGTCTATGATGGTCCGCGAGAGGCGCCTAGGTACTTCATCGTTGGGGTGAATATCAGGGGCTAAACCTGCTTTGCGTGAATTGGGTGGGCATGCGTTGTGCAGAGAAGGCAGTGAATGGCTTGGATCAATGACTGGGCCCCACACCAAGGAAGTGTGGATGAGCAAGCTACTCGGTTGTGCAACAAGGCTTTGATCTCTTTTGGAAGGACACACCTCTGCAGAGTGTAAAAGGATGTGACATGTTACCCCTTGTTCCGGGAAGGAGCTGCGAACGCTGCAGGAAAGGTGCTCTCAAGGCACTAGTACCCTGTGTTGGCTGTCGGGCATAGTTTTCAGAATAAAAGCAACCTCCTGAAGAAATGTTTACAAAAACTTGCATTGCCAAATGACTCTTGGGTCTAAGGTTGTAGTTAGTGCATCAAACACATTATACTCTATATGAACTTGCTGGGTAACGCTCGTTACTCACCCCACTCCCTCGTAACCCTTGCTTAGATTGAAGGCAACTCAAGGAGGCAACCTCAAGACACTAAAGATGAAGATGAAGTATTCTACCAACATCAGAATTATCATTGGAGTCTTCAACTATACCAAAGCTTGGTGGAAAACTAGCATATGAATAGTAGGGAATCAATTCCCTAATCCTAGAACCTAGATAGCTAGGTTATCTCTATAGCTAACCAACTGCATTAGAGGTAGTCGTAGTCTTCTTTTAGTTTTCATTGTATTCTTTCTCGATTGTAGTCGCCAGGACTAAACCTCTACCTGTTGAGGAGGTTCTGAAGATCTTCTGTATGCTGAATATTGTAATCCTATGGACATACCGTGGACCTGCGATGTTTCTGTTGTACCACTCTGATGGATGTAATACTAGTGAGACGGTGTTTCATTGGTGTTATGTCAACGACTTGCATACTACACATGCAGTGGTATGCTGGGTCACCACATAGAGTAAAGATAACGTACATACATCACGAGGATCACTATGAGGCTTACTCTGGGCATTACGACAAAATACATAGACCGTCATCCAACTGCATCTATGACTAACAATCCACTCGCGGGGAATCATCCGAGGACCCCTTGAGTATTAAGTTGCGAACAACAGATAATTGCATTAAGCAAAGTGTGTAATGTAAACAAAGCAAATGTCCTTGGACACAAGAATGTTGTTTTCTCCCTAGTGGCAACAGCACATCTACAACCTTAGAGGTATCTGTCACTCCCCCAGATTAAATGGAGGCATGAACCCAACTATCGAGCATAAATACTCCATCTTGGAGTTACTAGCATCTACTCGGCCAAGATAGCTACTAGCAACGGAAAGCATGCAAGATCATAAACAACATAGAGATAACATAAGATATAATTCAGCACATCAACTTAACATAGTACCAATACTCATCGGATCCCAACAAACACAACATGTATGATTACATAAAGATGATCTTGATCATGTAGGGCAGCTCACAAGATCTAAATATGAAGCACATGGTGGAGAAGACAACCATCTAGCTACTGCTATGGACTCATAGTCCAAGGTAGACTACTCACACATCACTCCGGAGGCGACCATGGTGGTGTAGAAGGCCTCCGGTAGGGATTCCCCTCTCCGGCAGGGTGCCGGGAAGAGCTCCTGGATCCTCCCGATCTCGTTTCGATGACGGCGGCGGCTTGCAGTATGTTTCTGGGAAAAGCGATCCTTCCCTTAAGTTTTTCCCGTCGAGGGGACTTTATAGGCGAAGGGGCGTCGTCAGGAGGTGGGCTAGGCGGCCTCACCATGGGTGGGCGTGGCCAGGGGCTGGGCCGTGCCCCCTGTGGTGTGGCTGGCCTCTGGTCCCCCTCCGTCTCATCTTTGGTCTTTGTGAAGCTTCGGTAAAAATAGGAGGTTTGGCTTTTGTTTCGTCCAATTCTGAGAATATTTCCTGTGTAACTTTTCTGAAACACAAAAACATCAGAAAACAGGGAACTGGCACTGTGGCATCTTGTTAATAGGTTAGTTCCGGAAAATGCATAAAAACGCCACGAAGTGTAACAAAGCTCAAAGCAAATGGTGTATAAACAAGCATGGAGCATAAAAAATTATAGATACGTTTGAGACGTATCAAGTATCCCCAAGCTTAACTCCTGCTCATCCTCGAGTAGGTAAGTGATAACAAAAGAATAATTTTTGAGGTGACATGCACCATCACAATCTTGATCATCAAAGTAAGCATTGAGTGCTGGGATCAAAGAACTTAAAACATGGGCATAAAAGACATAATCTTGACAATAAGAACTTAGCAACCATGTTATAACATGAAAAGAAACATAAATGAAAGATCATGAATAATGAAACACTAAAAGTCAAACATGTGTTCAAATCATATGGAAAAACATAGAAAATGGTTTTCAGCTTGTCCTTCATGGAATAGCAAAACATAAATGCATAGGACACCTTCAAGTTTAAGAGGGCGACTAGATACAAATAATTTAAGAACAACTGAAACCATAATCATGAATCAATCAATGATAAACTTTGGGACTATGCACATCAAAGTCAGAATGGCAACTATGCTCTCTTAGACGGTGCATAAAGGTAGAAGGTGGTGACTCAACATAAAAGTAAAAGAAAGGCCCTTCGCAGAGGGAAGCAGTGATTGCAAGTTTTATAAACCTTAAAAAATTATGGTACTTACTAGCTTTGAGCTCTCATTGCCCCCATCATAGGCATCTTGAATGGTTAAAGGAAATGCAAGAATGTTTATGAGCATATGCTTGACAAATCATAAGTTGAAAACCTCGTGTCCCATGTAGTACGAATACCCAAACCTCATGCTACTCGACTTAGGGTCCCAAGCAAGCTCTTGTCATAGTAAGTATACATGTATCATCGTGAACCGCCAACGGGGTACCTCCTTGCCCGATGAGATGAAACAAGCCCACATCAAAATGATAGGACAAACAGACAATGAACACCTCGGCATCTCTTTTATTTACCATTGGTATAGCTTTTTATTTTGAGATGCGTCGTCGAATGTCTACTATGGGCATGCTGTAAATTTCCACCATGAATGATGCATGGCTTAGATTAGCGGCCCAGGCGTTTCTCTAACACGTATACAAACTCCATGATCCCGCAATATTCCCAACTTATTTCACATCGCGAGTATCCATAAACAAAAGATCACGATATCAACTCAAATAAGAGAAGTGCAATGTTGAAAGCTTACCCCATGACGGCATGGTTTGGCTAATTTCCAACTTACAACTTGGAAGCATAACGTCAACATAAAAGAGCCACAATGTCAAAATTTTGAAAGCGAGAAAAGTAAAGTGTGCCATCAGGTTCGTGAGAGCTTTACTGACTAATTTTCACATAACACCAAAAGAGTTTAATTTGAAGGATAGATAAAAGCAAGTCAAATGTACTTTGGAATAGCAAATTGCTAATAGGTATGTATGGTGGACACATTGGAATAACTTTGTTTTTGGGAGTTGGATGCACGAGTAGAGCTCATACTCAGTACAAAATAAGGGCTAGCAAAAGACTGGGAGCGACCAACTAAGAAAGCAATAACGGCCATAATCATGCATAGCGACAAAACATCATTAAGAGAAGCATAAAATGGCATCAAAAGTCAAAAAATAAATGATCATACAGGCTTATGGCGACTTTGTATGAGTCAAACATGTTGTAAGCATGCGCCAAGTCAACCCAAATAAAGCATCAAGGAGAAAACCAAATTTATGCTTCCAAATAATAAAAACAACGCATGATTTTTTCAAAGGCTCATTAAGCAATCTCAGTCATTTGAGACAAGTCATGCTACAGCAAAAATCACTAATCATACTATCAAAATGACATCAAGCATGGCATGAAAAAGTCTACGCCGCAGTCTAAACAAGCTCCTTTTTGTACCACTTTTTTGCATGAAACTTTTTTTCTTTTCTAACACCATTCAAACCTTTTTGAAACAACTCTTTTGATAAATACCAACATAGACCAGTAGTCCAAATACACCTTGATGCAAAGATAAAACAAGATCTGAACAAAAATCAAGGCAAAAAACGAAAGCTAAACGCAGTTCTAGAAAAATAGAACACTCGTTGAACGATAAGAGTGAAAAATAGAGTGTTTTGGCAAATGAAAAGCGAGTAAATCTCCTCCAAAAGAAATTTGTTGGGGTCCAACCATTTATTGAAGCAAACAAAAGAAAATAAAACTAAAAACAAAAGTAAAGACGCTCCAAGAAAAACGCATAATGCATGAAGCAATAAAAATATAGTTGTTGAAAGGTGACCTGATTTTTGCCAATGAAGAAGAGGTGCCTCGGGGGCATCCCCAAGCTTTGACGCTTGTACCTCTTGGATATTTCTTGGGGTGCATGGGCATCCCCAAGCTTGAGCTTTTGTCCATTCTTCACCTCACCTCATCATTCTCTAATCCCTACACTTGAAAACTTTCTTCATACAATTCTATTAGCAACGTTAGCATAAACATAATAATGAATCAACCCTTTTCGGTTCAGGTTTCAACTCAAAAACACCACATATAAATCATATACTACTGTAGCAACTTCCCCAAAAATTCTGTGATCAAAAGAACTCAAAAAGAAAGCGATCGAGAGGCAAACACAAATAGTGGCAGAAATCTGTCAAAACAGAACAGCTGACAAAGGTCGATTTTTTCGAGGACCTTCTGTTGCTCAAATCAAAAAGTGCAAAACTAATTAAAGTTTGGATATAACCTGGGGCATATGTGCAAGAAATCTCAGGTCATAAAGATATTCTGAGAATTTTCACAAATTTTTACGGTGCAGCATCGAAATCTGCTTCAGGACAGCAACTTCCCCAAATCTTACCTCCCTCAAATTAGAGGTTCTTCTTGGCACAACAACAAAATAAAAAAAATATAAGGAGCGGTTATTACAGTAGTAATAACTTCCAAGACTCAAATAAAAGAAAAAGAACTGAAAATAAAACAATGGGTTATCTCCCAAGAGTACTTTTCTTTAACGCCTTTGAGCTAGGCGCAGAAAGTGCGAATCAAGTAATATCAAGCGATGAAGCATCAAGTTCATAATTTGCTCTAAGAATAGAGTCAAAAAGTAATTTCTTCCTCCTTCTAGGGAAGTGTTCCATACCTTTCTTGAGTGAGAATTGATATTTGATGGTGCCTTCCTTCATATCAATGATGGCACCTACAGTTTGAAGAAAAGGTCTTCCCAAAATAATAGGACATGAAGCATTGCATTCAACATCCATAATAAGAAAGTCAACAGGAACAAGGTTATTGTTAACCATAATAAGAACATCATTAATCCTTCCCAAAGGTTTCTTTTTAGCAACATCAGCAAGAGGAACATCAAAATAACACTTTTCAAGTGGTGGTAAACCAAGCATATCATAAATCTTTCTAGGCATAGCAGAAATACTAGCACCTAGATCACATAAAGCATGGCAATCAAAACCATTAACATGCATATCAATGATGGTGTTCCAACCATCTTCTAACTTCTTGGGAATAGAAGCTTTTTGCTTCAACTTTTCATCCCTAATTTTCATGAGAGCATTTGTAATATGATTTGTAAAAGCAATATTCAAAGAACTAGCATTAGGACTCAAAGCAAGCTTTTGTAAGAACAAAATAACTTCAGATATATTGCAGCCATCAACATCAAAATCATTAAAGGAAATAGAGCTATCATCTCCTACACTCTGGAAAATTTTAGCACTCTTTTGAGAAAAAGTTTTTGCAGTTTTGGGCTTTTTAGCACAAGGAGTGGGAGTTTTCTCTACACCAATCAAAGTAAGAGGATTGCTAGCATTTGGAACAACATCATTAGAGGTAGTAATAGTATATACCTTCATCTTTCTAGCCATCTCATCTTCTCTTTCCCACCTGGCATGCAATTCTGCTAACATCCTAACATTTTCATCAATCTTAACTTGAATAGCATTAGTAGCAGCAAAAGTATTATTTTCCTTCACATCATTAGGCAACACTTTTAGTTTTAGAAGTTCAACATCAAGAGCAAGGCTATCAACTTTAGAATCAAGAATATCAATTTTACCCAACTTTTCCTCAACAGATTTGTTAAAAGCAGTTTGCTTACCGATGAAGTCCTTGAGCATGACTTCAAGCTTAGAGGGTGCGCCCCTAGTGTTGTTGGAGGAATTACCATAAGAGTTACCATAACCATTACCATTGGTAGAAGGATACGGCCTATAATTGTTGCTAGGAAAAAAAATTTACAAGCACTGTTGTTGAAATTATTATTTCTAATGAAGTTCACATCAACATGCTCTTCTTGAGCAACCAAAGAGGCCAAAGGAATATTATTAGGATCAACAAGAGCTCTATCATTAGAAAGCATAAGCATAATAGCATCAATCTTATCACTCAAGGAAGAGGTTTCCTCAACAGAATTTACCTTCTTACCTTGTGGAGCTCTCTCGGTGTGCCACTCAGAATAATTTACCATCATGTTGTCAAGAAGCTTTGTTGCGGCGCCCAAGGTAAGGGACATAAAAGTGCCTCCAGCAGCTGAGTCCAATAGATTTCTTGAAGAAAAATTCATTCCTGCATAAAAAGTTTGGACAATCATCAAAGTAGTCAGTCCATGAGTAGGGCAATTCTTTATCATAGATTTCATTCTTTCCCAAGCTTGAGCAACATGTTCATTATCAAACTGTCTAAACTTCATGATATCACTACGCAAAGCTATAATCTTAGCAGGAGGATAGTATTTTCCAATAAAAGCATCCTTACACTTATCCCAAGAATCAATACTATTTCTAGGCAAAGATAGCAACCAATCCTTAGCTCTTCCTCTTAATGAGTAAGGAAACAACTTAAGCTTAATAATATTAACATCTACATCCTTATACTTTTGCATCTCACATAGCTCAACAAAATTGTTGAGATGAGCTGCAGCATCATCAGAACTGGCACCTGAAAATTGCTCTTTCATAACAAGATTTATTAAAGCAGGTTTGATCTCATAAAAATTTGCCCCAGGAGCAGGTGGCGCAATAGGAGTGCAGATAAAATCATTTTTTTTGTGCTAGTAAAGTCACACAACTTGGTGTTTTCAGGAGTACCCATTCTAGCAAAACTAAAAGCAAGTAAATAAAAGCAACTATAAAGGAAACTAATTTTTTTGTATTTTTGATTAAAACGATGCAAGCAAAAATAAAATAAAGCAAAACTAAAAACAAGTAAAAGATTGTGCGTGCGAGACTCCCCTTGCAGAAGTCTTCTTTCTCCCTGGCAACGGCGCCGGAAAACTTGTCGATGGTGCGGTGTTGATGATGTAAATGACCGACCAGTTGGGAACCCCAAGAGAAGGTGTGATGAGCACAGTAGAAAGTTTTCCCTCAGTTATGAAACCAAGGTAATTAATCCAGTAGGAGAGAGCCAAACTTAAGAAGGTGATGCTTGCTAGCTTCGCGACACTCCGGACAATGGCGCCAGACAACTTGTTGGTGTGTCTTCACCTAGCAGCAACATGAAACCTGCACACAACACAAACAAATACTTTGCTCCCAACTTACGATGAGGTTGTCAATCTCACCGGTTTGCTGTAAACAAAGGAATGAGCATGTAACATCCCTCTTTTAGCGAAACCTAATTAGGAACTATTTGTGCATCATGAGCATCATATTTATGCATTAAAGGAAATAAATTTCCAAACCCCTAATTTGGTTAATTCTTCCTATTTGAAGTGCTCTCAAAATGGTTTAAAAAGTTTGCAAACAATATCTATGGAGCTTCTATATGTAAAGAAGGTCCCTGGTTAATTTCAGAAGTTTCATGAAAGTATTGAAACTCCAAATATTTCAAACAGCAACTAAGTTGCGAGTTTCAAAAATAAAATAGAAAAGATTTTATAAAAAAAGGAAAGCTTTTCCCTCTCTCTCTCTCCCCACGGCTTGGGCCATTTCTGGACCCTCCTTTCTTTCCGGAAGCCCAACTCGGCCCAGCCCAACTTCCAGGGAGTCATCCCCTACCTCCGTCCAGGGAAACAGCTCGCTGTCAACACCCCCTGCTCCGGCCGCGCAGCGATTCGTGCCACCGCCCTTCAACGTCTACAAGTATCCGACCGCCGCCGACGAAGAACCCTAGCCGGCCACTTCTTCTTCCCCTCTCTCTGGCTCGCTCCCTTTCTCGTGAACACACCTGCAGGACTGAGCATGGCTGCCATGGCCGACGCCTAGGGTCGCCGTTCCGCGCCCTCCCCTGCTTCCCCGACGAGCCGAGAAGCTACGCCTCGCCGTCCTCTTCCACCCCGCCGAATGAAGCGCTGTCGGCATCGCCGTTTCCTCGTCGGAATCCGAGCTCCGCCGCCACCAAATTGGTTGCCGCCGGCCCTCCTCCGGCCACGCTGACCTCACCGGAGGACTCCTGGTGAGCTCCCGGTTCCGTTGGTCCCCTCCCCAGCCTCGCTCGTGCCTCGCCGACGCCGCCGGTGAGCCGGCCGGCTCTCAGCACGCCCTGACCGTGGTCATTTGACCCGGCCAACGTGGCCTGCCCGCGTGGAGGCCGGGCCTCACTTGGCAGTGGCCGTGGGTCAAGTTGACCCCGGTATCAAAAGTTCATGCGCCCTGTTTTTAAATCCAGGAATTTCAAAAAAGTGTCAAACCTTGTACAATTCATAGGAAATTATCTGTTTGTCAGAAAAATGCAAATGACCTATCAAAATGTTCAGAAAAATGAGATCTACATTTTGGTATCAAAATCATGCATTGATAATAAACTTTGAACCCTGCCTAATTAGAAGAACAAAATACCACATTCATAATGTGTGGGGTTCATGGAATTGCAATGTATTATGCATTCCAACCCCATTTAGATTGATGATCCTTTCATAGGGCTTAATTTCAATCCCTTTAATATGTCATGCCATCATTCCAATTTGTGCATCAATGCATGTGTTGATTGTTGTTCTTTGTTTCTGGTGTTTGCTTCTTCGCGATAGAACACGAGTCCGAGATCGAGTGGACAACATTGAGGACCAATACTTGTCCATCGATGTATGATTCAAGAAGAAGAATCCCGAAGATCTATTTATATTCTTGGTTATCAACGAGCAAGGCAAGCATCATATCTAATCCTATGTTTTCAAAGTATTTCAATGCTTGCTAAGTATCGCATACAATTCAAATGTCTTTTATCGGTAGTTAGAGTTATCCTATCTTATGCATGCTCTTGTCGCCTAAATTCCCTGATCCACAGCTCCTAGCATAACTAGGTCTCGCTTGTGTGCATTGCTAGAGCCTTTATATCTGTTATGCTTAGCCATGCTTAGTTGGTAAACTCTGATCCATCCGGTTGATGAATCCGAGATGTGAATAAACCTAGTATGACAGGTTAACGTGGTATGATCAGGGAGTTGTGTGATTAAACATGCTAAAGGCTTGGATGAGCCGCCACATGGGATGTGGTTATTTGAATCATTCTTGCCAACCCTAGGACCCGAGTTCTTGACTCTTGAACCAAGATTGAGCGTACAACCACATGAGGCCCTATAATGGCACCCTCTCGACTAACTAACTTGCCTAGTCTATTCTAGGAGTCGCATAGATCAGGATTTCCATTTGGCATACACATTGAAAAGGCGTGGAAAAGGTTTTCAAAGGTGCATCATACAGGACGTGGCCGGGGTGAAGGATACTGCGGGCATTGAACTGGATCCCCTGCGCACAACCTTAAGGACCGACTTCGGGACTTGACCTGTTATGGCGGAACAATCCTTAGGGCGTGACTCGTGGTCTAGGCGAAAGTAAGGTAAAGGTCGTGGTCAACCACCCTCTGTCGGCCCTCCTTGGAAGAGAGCTTTACCGGTGGCATTAAGAGTCGGTTGGCACGTGTGGGTAAAGTTGTGCATCCCTGCAGGGTTAAATCTTTTCAAAAAGTCGTGTCCACGGTTACGGATGACTTGGGAACGGATTCTGTGATCATAGAGAACATTAACCTAATCGTAAAACTTGGCAAATAAAGTGTGCTTAGGATGCTTCCTCTCGGGTTGAAAGAGGGGGTGATCCTTGTGGATAGGTTCAGTTGAGGTTGATTCGGTGGATTTGAAATATCAAGTTGATCGGTGGATTTGAAAGATGATACAATTGCTCGGTGGATCTAAATAGTAGTGATTGTTCGGTGGATATAAGAATGATTATTCGGTGGATGTCACAATGATGATCAAAGATATCGCTCTCTTATCCCCTTTTAAATCATCTAAATAGACGAGCTTCTCTTCTTCCTTGTTTATGCAAATAAAACTTGCTTTATGCAAAGAAACTCCAAAGAAGGCCTTTCTAACCAAGCATGTAGCTAATAGGTAGTTAATAGGTTAGTAAGTCTTGCTGAGTACCTTTTGTACGCAACCTTGCCTCGTTGATATTTTTGCAGCAGAGTAAGTTTCCCTTCAAAGGTTTTGGATGGACATCAACTACGATGAGTAGCTTGGGGTTCCCAGGCGGCAGCCTGGAATCTATGGATTGGGACATCGCCGTTATGCTCCAGCCCTCTTAGGCCATTTGGTCTTGCTATGTCTAATAGCATAACTTCGCTTTTGTTGATTGATGATTGGCAGGTCAGTGACCTCTGCTTGTAATTTGCTTCTTGCTCTTTAAAGAGCGTGCTATATTACTTTTGAGTCATAGAGTCACTGTTGTTTTACCGATTCCCTCACTGTAAGGCTCTCGAGCTCTCGGTTAGGCTTATGTCAGATGAAGGTCTCGATTTGTCTAGCCTTGATCCCGGGGGTCCCCACAGGCTTTGGTATCAGAGCAGGACCGTCTGTAGGAAAACCTTGCTATTGGTCGATGTTGAGTCTAGTGTTTGTGAAAACTATTTCAAAGCTAAAAAGTATCTATGAAAACTCTAAGTAGGCTTCTTTTTACTCCTTATCTGGTATCGCTCTAATTCTGAGTCACCTTACCTCATGTTGATTTGAAAAGTTTTTCTATCTCTTCTCATCTTTCCAAAGATAGGTGCATTTTTGGCAGGCCGTTTAACCATTTGACCTAGGGTTGAGTTCTCTAGAGTTTGTTGTGTGCTCTTTGCTCCGTCAATCTCTTGTTATAGTTGAGAGATTTCTTTCCATCATGATCTTTCTACTTTGTGGATTCCACCTCATTCTGTTCTATGCTTCGAGGTTTCCTTTCGCCTTGTATACCTTCTTCTTCTTTGTTTGCCTACTTCAGAATCCATACCTTGTTCTAGAATCTACCTTTTTGACTACTACATTATAGTGTCCTTTGTGTCACTCAATTAGTAGTTATTTCTTTCTCTTTGTTTTAACCCTTGGACTTGAACCGAAGGTTCCGGATTGTGCTGGATTCCAGTACATGAAGCTGGCCTTTAACCCAAGATCCATTCCGTTGAACCCTTCGTGTTAATGATCCTACATTAACTCAAAATGTCTAATTCCAAGCTTGTGGTTGTCGTCGTGATCGAATCGCGGCTGTCGGTGTTCTGGATACCGGGGTATCCCGGTCCACCTGCTCCTGGGCCCCGTCATCGGCCCATCGTCAGCCCAGGGGAGAATCAACAATCTTCGCTACGGAGAAGACCCTCACGAGGAGGCGCCTCGTGAGGAGAACGACGACAGAAACCGCTAAGGACCAGAAGACCTCCTCACGAGCCCCTGCTGGTGAGGAGAGGACACACGCCTACGCCAGCTCAGCACGATTGGCGTGCAGAGCAAGAAGCTGGCGGGCAGAAGACCGCGTACCGCCCACGCTACCCCCGATAGGGAGGAGACCAACTTTCTCTGTGCCTGCCCAAAGCGGCACAGTGGCAGTTGGCCACCCCCCTAAATATAGCATGGACGGTGCAGGGCGCCAGAGGAGGACGTCAGCCTCCTCCACCCACTCCTGTGGACCGGCGCCGCTACCCTACGAAGACCAAGTCTACAGAAGAACATAGTCTACAGCTGTCCTCCCTCCTTGGCCGTGTGTGGCAACCCCTTCCCCAAGAAGATAAGGGGAAGGAGGACCTTGGCGCTATAAAGGGAGGGAGAGGCCACCCCTTAGAGGAGGCCGGTCTAATCTGATCTTCATCTTCTTCGAGCTGCTAGTTGGGCACGCAGGTTCTTCAACCTCTGGCCAACTAGAGCTTTGTAACCAAGGCCTTGTACTCCTCGCGAGGTGTCGCGTCGCAATACAAGAAGGCAGGAAGTAGGGGTTTTACCTCACCACGAGGGCCCTGAACCTGGGTAAAGCTCGGTCTCCCTCTCTGCAGTGCGTTGCGCATCCGACAATCGAGGCTTCCGTCGCCGTGTTTCGTTGCGATCCAAGATCTCACACGTTCAGCCCCCTGCGTTCGAATCCTTGGGTCCGTCGTGTGGTACCCCGTGTTCTTGCGACACGAAATCCATCGACATTTGGCGCGCCAGGTAGGGGGCTGTGGTGTGTTTTCTTCTAGATCTGCTTCGACATGGCCGACGCCAACGCAAGGCTCGAGCGTCTTCGCCGTCGCAACGCTGTTCGGGGGCAAACCGAGCCCATCTTCCGTCGTCATGAAGCTTCGGCCGAGGAGGAAGAGGAGGAAGATCTGGAGTCTTCCTACCTCCCGTCCGGGCGGACAGAGCCTTCGCTCTCCTTCACCGCCACCGCCCCTTCTCGTGCTCGTTCTGGGAGTCAGCTGTCTCTTGCGCAGGCACTCGCCATGGCGCAGGAGCTGCTGCGCTATCAACCCACCGACGACGGGCGTGAGGGGTGGCGCGCTCGAATCGCCGAGCTCGTCACCATCGCCAACGAAGACCCGGCCTTGGGAGGAGCCCAGGGCGCGGGGAGCCCGGATCCGGCGGCGGGGCATCGCGCCCCGGGCGCCGGAGATGGGATGGCCAACAAGGCCAAGAGGGTGGTTTCCCGCGCCGCATCTTCGCCGCGCGGGGAGCCCAGCTGCCAAATCGTCCAACGCGCTCCGGAAGACGCACGCGTCTCCCTTGAGCGCCGCCGCGAAAATCATGACCGCGCCATCGATGACATCGGCGAAGCTGGCAAGAACGTCAGGACCCCCGGCGTCCCGATCTACAACCTCGGGTGTCTTGCCCTCACTCGCCAGCAGCGCTACGTCGTCTGGCCTGACAAGTTCAAGCCAGACATCAGCGCGCGTTACGACGGGACCACAAATCCTGTCGAATTCCTCCAACTCTACGTCGTCGCCGTCCAGGCTGCGCGCCATGGCCAATTGGTTCCCCATGGCCCTCAAGGACGCTCCGCGAACTTGGCTCATGAATCTTCCTCACGAATCCGTGACGTCGTGGAAGGATTTATGTCGTCAGTTCGTTGCCAACTTCATGCCCATGTACGAGCGCCCCGCAACTAAGAATGATCTTAAAGCGGTGCGTCAGTACAAGGGCGAGACGCTTCGTCAATACATCCAGCGCTTCAGTCAGATGAGGAACAAGATTCCCAGGATCTCCAACGAGGAGGTCATCTCCGCATTCTCCACGGGCGTCTCCGACGTCAAGATGCGGGAGAAGCTGTCTGTGAATGATGAGCTGACTTCCGTCGTCAGGCTCTTCGAGATCGCCGACCGCTGCGCCAAGGCTGAGGAGGGGAGGCTCTTCGTGCACAATCTGCCGGAGGCGCCTCCCCCAAAGCCGAAGTCCAAGGACCCCAAGCGAAAGGAGGCTGCAGCCCTCGCGGCGGAGCCAGATCATAAGCAACGCCGCGGGGACCGCTCCGATCGCGATAAAGGTCGACGTCGCCGCTACTGCATTATCCACAAGAAGGACACCCACAATACCGAAGATTGCTGGATTGTCCGGAAGTTTCACGAGGAAAACGGCGTCGCCAAGCGTCGCGGGGGTGGCCGCAGCAACGGCAAGAGTGGATCCCGGGGCGATCGCCGCGACGACGACCGCGAGGAAGGTCACCGCCGTGGGGGTCTGTCTCGAGACGATCCCGAGCCGCTGCCGCTGCCCCCACCAGCAAACGATCGTTGGGAGGAGAACCAGGGGGGCTATCAAGAGCCGCGAGACTTCGTCGCTTGCCTCCTGGGTGGAGCTCAGGCTCCTCTGTCAAATCGGCACTTCAAGCAGCTGTCGCGAGAGATCGCGGCGGCACAACCCAACTTCGGCAATCGCCTGATGAAGTGGTCGACGTGCAAGATTGGCTTCGACGAGGAGGATCATCTGGCTTCCACAAGGGGCGTGGGCACAATCCCCCTCTTGTGCACGCCAACCATCAACAACGTCGCCGTCAATCGCACTCTCATCGACGGAGGGGCGGGCCTCAACATCATCTCTGTCGAGATCTTCGAAAAGATGCAGGTGCCGTACCACCGGCTCATGCCAACTCGGCCGTTCTTCGGGATAACCGAGGGATCTACAACGCCAATTGGGCAGGTAAGCCTGCCCGTCACCTTCGGCACCCGGGACAACTACAGGACGGAAAGCCTCGACTTCGACGTCGCCTACATCGCCCTGCCATACAATGCCATCCTCGGCTACCCAGCCTTGGCAAGGTTTATGTTAGCAACGCACCATGGCTTCAACATCCTCAAGATTCCGGGCACCAACGGCATGATCACCGTGCGCTGCAATGAGAAGGATGCTCTCCGATCAGTTGAGCATGTCTACCGCGAGGCCGCCACCATGTTCCCCGCCGACGAAGATCTACTGGAACACTCCGGCGACCTCGTGAGGAAGAAGCAGCTCGTATCCCAAGAGCGAGCTGCTGCGAAGAAGGCCTCTCTCGAGCCCCACCTTCTGGGTTCGACAGGGAAGAAGTTCGCTGCCTCAGCATCGCCTACTCCAAGCGAGGACCTGGACCATCCAATGATGGACATGAGCATTGGGGAAGCTGCGGCTCCCTCAGGCAGGAGGCCCCAGTTTACCCAAGAGCGCTCGGCAACCAAGAAGGTCCCGCTGCAGGCTGGGGGCTGCGAAAACTTTGTCATCATCGGGGCAGGGCTTTCCCCCAAATAGGAAAGCGCGCTCGTCACCTTCCTGCGGGCAAATTCTGACATGTTCGCTTGGACTCCGTCGGATATGCCTGGTGTTCCCAGGGAGGTGATTGAGCACCACTTAGCCGTGTGCCCTCAGGCACACCCCGTGAAGCAGAAGACTAGGAAGCAAGCGCAAGAGAAGCAAGACTTCATCGTCAAGGAGATAGAGAAGCTGAAGAAGGCCAAGTTGATACGCAAGGTGGCCCACCCCACCTGGATTGCTAATCCGGTGGTCGTCCCGAAGGCTAACGACAGTGGGCGCCTCTGCGTGGACTTCACAAGTCTCAACAAGGCCTGTCCCAAGGATCCTTACCCTCTCCCGAGGATAGATCAAATCGTCGACTCCACCGCCGGCTGCGACCTCCTTTGCTTCTTGGATGCTTTCTCCGGCTATCATCAGATCAAGATGGCAAAGGAGGACGAAGAGAAGACCGCCTTCATCACGCCCTGTGGGGTGTACTGCTACGTCTGCATGCCCTTCGGCCTGAAGAACGCAGGAGCTACATTCCAAAGGCTCATGCGTAAGGCCCTGGGGGCTCAGATGGGAAGGAATGCGGAAGCCTACGTCGACGACATCGTCGTCAAGACTCGCGAGGGTCACACCTTCATCGAGGATCTGGAGGAAACATTCGTCAACCTGAGGAAGGTAAACATCAAGCTCAACCCCGCCAAGTGCGCCTTCGGCGTACCGTCGGGAAAACTGTTGGGGTTCCTCGTGTCCAATCGCGGGATAGAGGCGAACCCCGACAAGGTCAAGGCCATCGAAGAAATGCGTCCTCCGCGCAATCTCAAGGAAATGCAACGCCTCGCGGGGTGCATGGTAGCCCTGGGGCGCTTCATCGCGAGGAGTGGGGAAAAAGCTTTGCCCTTCTTCAAGCTCATGAAGCGCACCGGGAAGTTCGAGTGGACTCCGGAAGCCGACAAGGCCTTCGCCGAGTTAAAAAGGTACCTCACGAGCCCACCGATCATGGTTGCCCCAACCCCCCGCGAGCCCTTGCTACTCTACATCGCGGCAACTCCAAGGACTGCAAGTGCCGTTCTCAGTCGCGGAGCAGGACGTTAAGGTAATCGCGAAGGAGGAGGTCACTCCTCCAAGCTCGGGGGCTCCTCGCGAGGAAGAGGCCGCTTCACCTCCCGCCCCTCGAGAGGAGCCGCCCGAGGGATCTTCACCGACGAAGCCGCTCTCTCAGAGCAACGCTCAAAAGCCTCCTGAGGAGGAACCCGAGGGTGTCGTCAAGGTGCAAAAGCCTGTGTACTTCGTCAGCACGGTACTGCGCGACGCGCGGGAGCGCTACACAATGCAGCAAAAGTTGCTCTACACCTTGCTCATCGCCTCGCGGAAGCTACGCCACTACTTCCAGGGTCACCCGATTAAGGTGGTAACCGATCGGCCCCTGGAAACCGTCCTCCGCAACCCCAATGTCACCGGGCGGGTGGCTGAGTGGGCTGTGGAGCTTCAGCCTTTCGAGATCTCCTTTGAAACTACAAAGGTAATCAAGAGCAAGGCTTTGGCCGAGTTCACTGCAGAATGGACTGATCCGTTCGTAGACGAGCCTCCAGAGGTGGAGTCAACTCTCCCTGGAGAGGAGGCCCCAGGCCTCTGGGTCATGCACTTCGACGGCGCCTTCAACCTCCCCGGCGCGGGAGCCGGTGCTGTCCTAACCTCTCCCTCTGGAGACAAGCTTTTCTACGCTGTGCAGCTCTGCTTCGCGCCTGAGAACAAGGTCTCCAACAACATCGCGGAGTACGAAGGACTACTTGCTGGCCTAAGGGCAGCAAACGCTTTGGGAATCAAGCGCCTCATCGTCAAGGGAGATTCACAGCTGGTTGTGAACTTCTCGAACAAGAGCTACACTCCAAGGGATGAGCACATGGCGGCTTATCTCGAGGAGCATCGAAAGATGGAAAAACGCTTCCAAGGCTTGGAGCTGAAGCACATCCCGAGGGGAGAGAACGTGGAAGCCGACGAGATTGCCAAGTGATACGTCTCAAACGTATCTATAATTTTTGATGCTCCATGCTTGTTTTTACACCATTTGCCTATTGTTTCGTTACACTTAGTGGCACTTTTATGCATTTTCTGGAACTAACCTATTAACAAGTGCCACAGTGCCAGTTCCCTGTTTTCTGCTGTTTTTGTGTTTCAGAAGTGATACACAGGAAATATTCTCGGAATTGGACGAAACAAGTTCCTGAAGTCTTAAATCAAGGGGAAGCTTCCAGACATCCGAAGAGGTGTCAGAGGGGGGCCACCAGGGCCCCAGACACATGCCTGGCGCGGCCACCCCCTTGGCCGCGCGGGGCCTGTGTGTGGGCGCCTGGTCCACCCCCTGACATCGCCCCTTCGCCTATAAGAAGCCTCGGGACGGAAAAACCTAAGCCCCCGATCAGATTTCCAGAAAGAGTTCCGTAGCTCCGCCGCCGCCACCGACGAATTTCGGGGGACAGAAGTCTCTGTTCCGGCACCCTGCCGGGACGGGGAAGTGCCCCCGGAGCCATCTCCATCGGTCTCCATCGCCGTCTCCGCTGTCTCCATCGACCTCACCGCCATCTCCATCAACCTTGCTGTCTCCTATGATGAGGAGGGAGTAGTTCATCCCCGGGGCTGAGGGCTCTACCGGTAGCTATGTGGTTCACCTCTCTCTCCCATGATGTGATCTTTATGTGATCGTGAGCTTTGTATCATGTTGAACAAGTACATGTTATTATTCAGATATTTTGTGTACTCTAGTGATATTATTAAAGTAATCTATTCCTCCTGCTATGGTGTAACGGTGACAGTGCGTGCATCATGGTAGTACTTGGTTTAGGCTATGATTGTGATCTCTTGTGGATTATGAGAATAATTATTGCTATGATAGTTTGAGTGATCTATTCCTCCTTTCATGGTGTAAAGTTGACAGTGTGTGCACCGTGTTAGTACTTGGTCTAAGTTGCAATGATTTCTATCTTGAGTTGTGATCTGATTTGGGTATCTCTATGAGTGGTGTTTGTCAAGTACTTGATGAACTTTAAGGGGTGCTTCTGTAGCCACTACACAATGATTAGTGTTATTCAATAGGAGAGTAATTCAGAGTACCTTAGCAAAGAGAAGTTATTTGTTCAGTCATGTTATATTGTTGGGAGTGTGTCCACTAGTGAAAGTATGATCCCTAGGCCTTGTTTCCAAGCATTGCACACCGTTTACTTGCTATTTTGTTACTTGGTTGCTCGCAGCGATATTTATTTCATATCCCGTTTGCTACTTATAATCATCTATACCACTTGTATTTCACTATCTCTTCGCCGAACTAGTGCACCTATACATCTGACAAGTGTATTGGGTGTGTTGGGGACACAAGAGACTTTCTGTATCGTAATTGCAGGGTTGCTTGAGAGGGATAGCTTTGACCTCTAACCTCCCTGAGTTCGATAAACCTTGGGTGATCCACTTAAGGGAAACTTGCTGCTGTTCTACAAACCTCTGCACTTGGAGGCCCAACAAGTGTCTACAAGAATAGAAGTGCATAGACATCAAGCTCTTTTCTGGCGCCGTTGCCGGGGAGGTAAGGTAAAAGGTACTCGCATCCTCCTGTGTGAGTGCTCGAAGTTATTTCCTTTAGATTCTGCAATTACATCTTTTTGTTTCTTGTTTTTATTTTCACTAGTTAGGCTTAATGGAAAACAAAGAGTTCTTTAGTCTTTTTCCTGATTTTAGATTTGAAGAGAAAATTGAAAATCCTTTGGAGCTTATTTCGCATAGCAATGTTATTAGTACGAATGCTTTGAATAATGTTAATGCTAATGCTATAGAAAAGTCTAAGCTTGGGGAAGCTGGTTTTGTTAAGCATGATATTTTTAGTTCCCCAGCTTTAGTGGAGAAAGTTTGTTCTGATAATATTTTATCTCCCATATGTGATGTTCCTTCTTATGATGATATGTTTGAAGAATATGCTTTGCGAAATAGTTGCTCTCTAGCTTGTGATGATACTAAACCTCTAGTTTATGATGGTTATGATGATGGGTATAATATTTTCAGTTCACCTACTATTGAGGATAAAATTAGTTATGATTACAATATGCCTCCTATTTATGATGATTATGGTGATGAGAATAATTATTCTGTTGAATCTGCTCCTATTACTATTGTTCCTGTGGTGAGTATTAATTCTTTTATGCATGTGGCTCATGATAGAGATGCTTTATGTGATAGTTATATTGTTAGTTCTATTCATGATGCTACTGAAAGTTATTATGAGAGAGGGAAACATGGTATGATGGATCTCAACAATATTAATTTTCCCCTCTTTATGTTGCAAATCTTGAAGTGGCACTTGTTTTATCTATCCATGCTTGCTACTATGTGCCTCGTTGATTTATTTTCTTACAAGATTCCTATGCATAGGAAGTGGTTCAGATATAAATGTGTTTCATACATGCTTTTTGATGCTCTCTATTGCTTTAAGTTCTTATATGGCGCCTTTGCCTCAAGCTCTTATATGGCGCCCACGTGAGCATCTTTGCAAATTTCTGCGCCTAGCTCAAAGGCGTTAAAGAAAAGCACTCTTGGGAGATAACCCATTGTTTATTTTCAGTACTTTTTCTTTTATTTGAGTCTTGGAAGTTATTACTACTGTAATAACCGCTCCTTATCTTGTTTATTTCGTTTTTGTGCCAAGAGAAGCCTCTAATTTGAGTGAGGTAAAGATTTGGGGATGTTGCTGTCCTGAAACTGTTTTCGGTGCTGCACCGTAAAAATTCGTGAAAATTCTCTGTATATCTTTTGGACCTGCGATTTCTTGTGCATATGCCCCAGGTTATATCCAAACTTTTCTTAGTTGAACACTTTTTGATTTGAGCAACAGAAAATCTCTCAAAAATTCGTCCTTTGTCAGCTGTTCAGTTTTGACAGATTTCTGCCAATATTTGTTTTTGCCACTTTATCGCTTTCTTTTGAGTTCTTTTTTATCATGGAACTCTTGTGGAAGTTGCTACAGTAGTATATACTTTATATGTGGTGGTTTTGGGTTGAAACCTGAAGCTAAAAGAGGTTGAATATATTTTATGCTTACACTAATGTTGCTAATAGAATTGTGTTTAGTTTTGTATGAAGGAAGTTTTCAAGTGTAGGGATTGGAGAATGATGAGATGAGTTGAAGAATGGACAAAAGCTCAAGCTTGGGGATGCCCATGCATCACCCCAAGAAATATCCAAGAAGTACAAGCGTCAAAGCTTGGGGATGCCCCCGAGGCACCCCTTCTTCATCGGCAAAAATCAGGTCACCTTTCAAAACACTATATTTTTATTGCTTCATGCACTATGTGTTTTTCTTGGAGCGTCAGTTGTTTTAGTTTTCTTAGTTGGTTAGGTTTGTTTGTTTGCTGCAATAAATGGTTAGATCACATCATGTTTCTTTTGGAGGAGATGAACTCGTTTTCATTTGCTAAGAACACTCAGTTTTTCACTCTTATCGTTCACCAAGTGTTCTTCTTTTTCTGCTACTGCTTTTGGTTTTTGTTTTCGCCTTGATTTGCGTTCAGATCTTGTCATATCTTTTCATCAAGGTGTATTTTTTTTTGCCTCTGATCTTTATTGGTTTTCATCAAAACAGGTGTCTTAAAAAATTTCAAATGGTGTTGGAAAAGAGAAAAAGCTTTGTGCAAAATAGTGGTACAAGAAGGAGCTTGTATAGACTGCGGCTTAGGCTTTTTCATGTCATGCTTGATGTCTTTTTGATAGTATGCTTAGTGGTTTTGCTGTAGCATGACTTGTCTCAAATAACTGAGATTGATTAATGAGCCTTTGAAAAAATCATGCGTTGTTTTTTATTGTATGGAAGCATTATTTTGGTTTTCTCCTTGATGCTTTATTTGGGTTGACTTGGCGCATGCTCACACATGTTAGACTCTTACAAAGTCGCCAATAGCCTTCATGATCATTTAGTTTTTGACTTTTGATGCCATCGTATGCTTTTTTTAATGTCGCTTTGTCGCTTTGCATGATTATGGCCATTATTGCTCTCTTAGTTGGTCGCTCCCAGTCTTTTGCTAGCCCTCGCCTTGTACTGAGTATGAGCTCTACTCGTGCATCCAACTCCTAAAAGCCAAAGTTTTCCAAAGTGTCCACCATACATACCTACTAGCAATTTGCTATTCCAAGTACATTTGACTTGCTTTTATATTCTCTTCAAATTAAACTCTTACCAGTGTTATGCGAAATTCGGTCAGTAAAGCTCTCACGAACCGGAAGGCACACTTTACTTTTTCCTGTTCTAAAAATTTGACATTGTGGTCTTTTATGTTGAGTTGTTATGCTTGCAAGTTGTAAGTTGGATTCTAGCCCAACCATGCCGTCATGGGGCAAGCTTTCAACATTGCACTTCCTATTTGAGTTGATATCGTGATCTTTTGTTTATGGATGCCCGCTGTGTGAAATGAATTGGGAATCTTGTAGGGATCATGGAGTTTTTATATGTGTTAGGGAAACGCCGGGCCGCCAATCTAAGCCATGCATAATTCATGGTGGAAATTTGCAGCATACCCATGGTGAACATTCGACGACGCATCTCACAATAAAAAGCTAAACAATATAGCAAATAAAAGAGATGTCAAGGTGTTCATTGTCTGCTTGTCCTGTCATTTTGGTGTGGGCTTGTTCCATGTCATCGGGCACGGAGGTACCCCATTGGCGGTTCTCAATGATATGCATATACTTACAATGACAAGAGCCTTGCTTGGGACTCTAAGTAAATTAGCATGGTTTGGGTACTTGTATTCACGGGACACGAGGTTTTCAACTTATGATTTGTTAAGCATATGCATCATAATTGTTCTCGCATTAACTTTAACCATTCAAGATGCTTATGATGGGGGCAATGAGAGCTCAAAGCCGGTAAGTACTATAATTTTTGAAGGTTATAAAACTTGCAATCACTGCTTCCCTCTGCGAAGGGCCTTTCTTTTACTTTTATGTTGAGTCACCACCTTCTTTCTTTATGCACCGTTAAGAGAGCATAGTTGTCATTCTTAGTGTGATATGCATTGTCCCAAAGTTCATTGATTGACTCATATTGTTGGTTTCACTTGTTCTTAAATTATTTGTATCTAGTCGCCCTCTTAAACTTTGAGGTGTCCTATGCATTTATGTTTTGCTCTCTTTGAAGGACAAGCTGAAAACCTTTTGTATGTTTTTCCTTATGATTTGAACACACGTTTGACTTTCATTGTTTCATTTTCATGATCTTTTGTTTGTGTTCATTTGCATGTTTACAACATGGTTGCTAAGTTTCTTATTGTCATGATTATATCTTCATGCCCATGTTTTAAGTTCTATTGATCCCAGCTCACCAATGCTTGCATATATGATCAAGATTGTGTAGGTGCATGTCACCTCAAAAATTATTCTTTGTTATCACTTACCTACTCGAGGACGAGCAGGAGTTAAGCTTGGGGATGCTTGATACGTCTCAAACGTATCTATAATTTTTGATGCTCCATGCTTGTTTTTACACCATTTGCCTATTGTTTCGTTACACTTAGTGGCACTTTTATGCATTTTCCGGAACTAACCTATTAACAAGTGCCACAGTGCCAGTTCCCTGTTTTCTGCTGTTTTTGTGTTTCAGAAGTGATACACAGGAAATATTCTCGGAATTGGACGAAACAAGTTCCTGAAGTCTTAAATCAAGGGGAAGCTTCCAGACATCCGAAGAGGTGTCAGAGGGGGGCCACCAGGGCCCCAGACACATGCCTGGCGCGGCCACCCCCTTGGCCGCGCGGGGCCTGTGTGTGGGCGCCTGGTCCACCCCCTGACATCGCCCCTTCGCCTATAAGAAGCCTCGGGACGGAAAAACCTAAGCCCCCGATCAGATTTCCAGAAAGAGTTCCGTAGCTCCGCCGCCGCCACCGACGAATTTCGGGGGACAGAAGTCTCTGTTCCGGCACCCTGCCGGGACGGGGAAGTGCCCCCGGAGCCATCTCCATCGGTCTCCATCGCCGTCTCCGCTGTCTCCATCGACCTCACCTCCATCTCCATCAACCTTGCTGTCTCCTATGATGAGGAGGGAGTAGTTCATCCCTGGGGCTGAGGGCTCTACCGGTAGCTATGTGGTTCACCTCTCTCTCCCATGATGTGATCTTTATGTGATCGTGAGCTTTGTATCATGTTGAACAAGTACATGTTATTATTCAGATATTTTGTGTACTCTAGTGATATTATTAAAGTAATCTATTCCTCCTGCTATGGTGTAACGGTGACAGTGCGTGCATCATGGTAGTACTTGGTTTAGGCTATGATTGTGATCTCTTGTGGATTATGAGAATAATTATTGCTATGATAGTTTGAGTGATCTATTCCTCCTTTTATGGTGTAAAGTTGACAGTGTGTGCACCGTGTTAGTACTTGGTCTAAGTTGCAATGATTTCTATCTTGAGTTGTGATCTGATTTGGGTATCTCTATGAGTGGTGTTTGTCAAGTACTTGATGAACTTTAAGGGGTGCTTCTGTAGCCACTACACAATGATTAGTGTTATTCAATAGGAGAGTAATTCAGAGTACCTTAGCAAAGAGAAGTTATTTGTTCAGTCATGTTATATTGTTGGGAGTGTGTCCACTAGTGAAAGTATGATCCCTAGGCCTTGTTTCCAAGCATTGCACACCGTTTACTTGCTATTTTGTTACTTGGTTGCTCGCAGCGATATTTATTTCACATCCCGTTTGCTACTTATAATCATCTATACCACTTGTATTTCACTATCTCTTCGCCGAACTAGTGCACCTATACATCTGACAAGTGTATTGGGTGTGTTGGGGACACAAGAGACTTTCTGTATCGTAATTGCAGGGTTGCTTGAGAGGGATAGCTTTGACCTCTAACCTCCCTGAGTTCGATAAACCTTGGGTGATCCACTTAAGGGAAACTTGCTGCTGTTCTACAAACCTCTACACTTGGAGGCCCAACAAGTGTCTACAAGAATAGAAGTGCGTAGACATCACCAAGCGCGCCTCTCATCGCCTGGCGCAGCCCGCTGGCGTCTTCGAGGAGCGTCTCTTCAAGCCGTCCGCCTCTCCGTCAACATCCAATTCCCCTCCTCCTTCTGCTTTGCCGCCACCGCCGGAGCAGGGGGCTCCGGATTGCGGGCCTCCTTCGGGTGACCGTGTCCTTCTGGCATTGGCGCGACAGGAGGGAGTGGATTGGATCATCGAGCTCAAGGCCTACCTCACCAGCAGCAGGCTTCCTGAGGATGAAGAGGAGGCCGAGAGGATTGTGCGGCAAGCTTCGGGCTACTGCGTCAAGGACGGTGACTTGTACCGGCGTCGCCCAAATGGCGTCGCTCTGAAGTGCATATCTACTCACCAAGGCCAAGAGCTTCTAAGGGACATCCATGCCGGCGAGTGCGGCCATCATGCCTCTGCTGCAACTCTAGCCGCAAAGGCATATCGAAGTGGCTTCTACTGGCCTTCGGCGCTCGGGGATGCGGCGGAGATGGTCAAGAGGTGCGAGGCGTGCCAATTCCACGCCAAGCAGATACATCAGCCGGCGCAAGAGCTGCGAACCATCCCACTCACTTGGCCCTTTGCCGTTTGGGGGCTGGACATCCTCGGTCCATTCCCCAGAGCGCAAGGGGGCTATCGCTACCTCTACGTCGCCATCGACAAGTTCACCAAGTGGGTGGAGGTGGAACCGGTGTGCACGATCCCGGCGAGGTCCGCAGTCAAGTTCATCCGTGGGCTGGTCTGTCGTTTTGGAGTGCCTAACCGCATCATCACCGACAACGGCAGCCAGTTCACCAGCGGACTGTTCCGGGAGTACTGCGCATCGACCGGCATCAAGATTTGCTTCGCCTCCGTCGCCTACCCCCGGAGCAATGGCCAAGCCGAGCGTGCCAACGCAGAAGTACTCAAAGGACTCAAGACGAAAAGCTTCAACGCCAAGCTCGAGGCCTGCGGCAAAAAATGGTTAGACAACCTCCAATCCATCTTGTGGTCCATCAGGACTACCGCCGCCAAACCCACTGGAGAGACCCCTTTCTTCCTGGTCTACGGGGCGGAGGCTGTTCTTCCCACCGACATCAAGTTCGGGTCGCCAAGAGTGCTCGCCTTCGACGAAATTCGCCAAGAGGACCTCATCAAGGATCGCCTCCTCCTGCTTGAGGAAGCTCGGTGCCAAGCCGCGCTCCGCGCCGCGAGGTACCAGCAAGGACTACGCCGCTACCATAGCCGCCATGTTCGAGCAAGGACTCTGGAGGTCAGCGACCTGGTGCTGAGGAGAATACTCTCTCGCGAGGGCCTGCACAAGCTGTCTCCAATGTGGGAAGGGCCCTTCAAGGTGACGCACGTCGCCAGGCCAGGCTCGGCGCGGCTGGAAACCGCAGAAGGCGTGCCAGTGGGGAACCCGTGGAACATAGCTCATCTGCGAAAGTTCTACCCTTAGGTTCCTCACGAGGAGAAAAAGACCGTTTTCACGGCACTTGTATCAGCTCAATCTGCTCTTAAGCACTGATATTAAGTTATCGCGCAATGTAGCGCCTCTGCTTCGGCATGACATCAAAATGGCATGAAGTCCATTTATTTTCTGTTGTGCTCCTCGCGGAAGGGGGCTAGGCACGGTGTCTACGCTGGGGCCTTCGCCCGGAAAACAGCAAGCCCGAAAAACCCGAAGGGAGCGAGCTCTGGTCGGGGGCGACGGCCCCGTTAACTATCACCTCTGGATGCCCATGGTGCTTAGTTCCTCGCGAAGTACGCCAGAAAATAAAAAATCTTCGAGGAAAAGTCCAAGGTGTGCCCATGGCACCCGCTAAGGACCTACCCCTCGTGAGCAACCCTCACGAGGGAGCAAAGACGCGTCGATGCACTAGCATCCGCAGGAGGATTCCCTCTCTCGAGGAAGGCCTAACGTGGCAGGATTATTGAAGACCAAGGCCGCTCCGATAAATCTTGCGAAGGAGACGCAGATCCGGAGGTCCGCGCCAGGCCCTTCACCTCATGAGCAATCCTTGTGAGGTGTCGACGGTCTCTGGGCTCTCTTAAGCGTCGACGTTTTCACGTCCGTGAGGGTCCAGCTTCCCTCAACGACGAGGAAGGCCCCGTGAATCGCCACGCGCGGCAATTTGCTCTTAGCTGCTGGCACAGATAGTGCCGCGCTCCTCCACGACGGAGAAGGTCCCTGTGCCGGTCACAGGGGCATCTTATTTGCCTTCTTTTTTCGTTTGTTTTACCGACTTGTTTTTCCGTTTTCGGGGATTTGGGGTTTTTTCTTTTCCAACTCTTTCTTCAACTTCTTGTCTCAGGAATCGTCCACTGTGTCATCGACGCCGAACCCGTCCCGAGCTCTGAGGTGGAGGGAGGCTTCCCGTCGATGCCTACAGCTCACCAGGGCTCTCGAGCAAGCGAATGGCCAGGACAGTGGAGGACAGCAAGATGATCAACAAAAGGATTTCATTAAATTGCCCCCAGTGGGGGAAGGAGCGAAGCACGGCGGGGCATTCCCCGCCGGCAAGGACTACAAGGCAAAAGAGGGGAGGAGACTAGCTCCCCTCCCCAGAAGACTACTGCGCCATGGCCTCCTCTTCACTGCGCCGCGAGCTGGGGGTAGGTGCGGCGGACGCCGTCGGCGGTGAAGATCCGCACCGTAGCCTCCAGGGTCCCCAGCTTGAAGCGGAAGACGAGGCGGTCGCCGACGCGGAGGCGACAGCCGAGGGCGAAGGGCCTCCAGCGGCCGGAGAGGACGACGTTGCCGTTCGCCCCGAAGAGGATGTCCACAGGCCAGAAGAGATCTGGCCTGCTTTGCTCCCCCAGGGCGATCTCCCCGGCGGCCGGGCCATGGGCGTGAATCGCCCTCCGGATGGCGTCGGGCAGCCGGAGGGAGTTGAAGCCCGGGGCGTCGACGACGACGAGGAGCTCCAGGAAGCGGGACCCCGGGGCGATGAGGGGTCCCAGAAGCGCCGCCGCCAGGTGGCGCGGAGTGGCAACCACTCCATTCACCGGCAGGGCCGGAGGATCTGCAGCAGCGGGAGGAGGGCCCAGGGCGGCCTCCACCTCCCGGAGAGCCCGATCGACGCTCCCCGAGGCGCGGGGAGCAGGCGCCGCCGCTAGCGGCGACGGCGAGGTCAGGGCGCCTCCACGCGCAGGACCCCTGAGGGTCAGGGCGCCGGAGGTCCCCGCGGCGGCACGGCTCGCCTCGCCCTGCCGCGGCGCGCCGATGCGGAGGGGGCCGCCGGCGCCGGGCGTCCACTGGGCCGGCACCTTCGTCTTCTTCCCGCTGCCCAGGGGACGTCCGCGGCGCTTCGCCCCGGAGCTTGATCCCACGGCGGCGGAGGAGTTGGAGGGATCCATGAGCTTGGGGGCGAGGAAGCAGAAGTGGCACAGGAGGAAGGAGGTGAAGTGCCGGAGGTCTCAAGGAGGATCTATTTAAGGGAGGCGTCCGGCGTCGATGCGTCAAATCCTTGCGCGGGAATCGAAGCGTTGGCGCGGCGCTCTGCAGTCAAGCGACACATCATTATGGCAGGTTGACGCCTCGGAGGCCGTAGCGTCGCCCGCCGTTTCGTCTCGCCAGCTCCGGCCGCGCCACGTGTCCGGAGTCTCTGCTTCTTCACATGGTCCTCTGATCGCGCAGTTGACGCGTGCCGTTGGAGGGCCCAGCAGCTTCGGGGGCCCCCGACCCTTCGCTTCCTCAAGAGGGCGCGTCATGGGCCGGGCTCCCGGGGGCTACTGTCGGTGTTCTGGATACCGGGGTATCCCGGTCCACCTGCTCCTGGGCCCCGTCATCGGCCCATCGTCAGCCCAGGGGAGAATGAACAATCTTCGCTACGGAGAAGACCCTCACGAGGAGGCGCCTCGTGAGGAGAACGACGACAGAAACCGCTAAGGACCAGAAGACCTCCTCACGAGCCCCTGCTGGTGAGGAGAGGACGCACGCCTACGCCAGCTCAGCACGATTGGCGTGCAGAGCAAGAAGCTGGCGGGCAGAAGACCGCGTACCGCCCACGCTACCCCCGACAGGGAGGAGACCAACTTTCTCTGTGCCTGCCCAAAGCGGCACAGTGGCAGTTGGCCACCCCCCTAAATATAGCATGGACGGTGCAGGGCGCCAGAGGAGGACGTCAGCCTCCTCCACCCACTCCTGTGGACCGGCGCCGCTACCCTACGAAGACCAAGTCTACAGAAGAACATAGTCTACAGCTGTCCTCCCTCCTTGGCCGTGTGTGGCAACCCCTTCCCCAAGAAGATAAGGGGAAGGAGGACCTTGGCGCTATAAAGGGAGGGAGAGGCCACCCCTTAGAGGAGGCCGGTCTAATCTGATCTTCATCTTCTTCGAGCTGCTAGTTGGGCACGCAGGTTCTTCAACCTCTGGCCAACTAGAGCTTTGTAACCAAGGCCTTGTACTCCTCGCGAGGTGTCGCGTCGCAATACAAGAAGGCAGGAAGTAGGGGTTTTACCTCACCACGAGGGCCCTGAACCTGGGTAAAGCTCGGTCTCCCTCTCTGCAGTGCGTTGCGCGTCCGACAATCGAGACTTCCGTCGCCGTGTTTCGTTGCGATCCAAGATCTCACACGTTCAGCCCCCTGCGTTCGAATCCTTGGGTCCGTCGTGTGGTACCCCGTGTTCTTGCGACACGAAATCCATCGACAGCGGCAATAAGGGACTTCCTACCACTAGCTATGGCAGAGGTTCTCTCATGGAACCAAATGGATCACGACAAGAGTTCTCTTAAACCTTCTCTATTTTGCAATGATTTCCGGAAGAGTGTTAACTTGTGCATCTACATATCAGGATCTTCCTAAAGGTGTTCCTTCTCTTTAGTTACTTTCCAACCTTTGTCTGCTAGTTAATTAGCAGCCAAGTTATAGTTGTGCTTTGGATTCTTCCGATGTATTATACTCTTGTGGTTCATCAAGATATTTCTCTTCGAAATGTTTGGAGAAACAAACTCCCGTACCTTGTCCATTTCGAGGACCAGGTCGAAGTGTTGTACTCCATAGAATATGAGGTATGCAAAACTTATGTTCTATTCTACCTTAGAGTATCACAATATTTTACACCAAATGGTCGTGTTGAGTCTCATGGCCTTATTAATGAAGTGATGCTCTTACACATTTTTAGTCACCCTTCCTCTGAGCTGGTCGTGTGCTACTCCAAGTTGATGTGGGAGCAAACTGTCCTTGTGCGTGGTGAATAACCAGCCCGTTGGGAACCCCAAGAGGAAGGTATGATGAGTGCAGCAGCAAGTTTTCCCTCAATTAAGAAACCAAGGTTTATCGAACAGGAGAAGGGAGACGATGACGACTGAAGGTGTTGTGGAACCTGCACACACACAAACAAGTACTTTGTTCCCAACTTGCGATAAGGTTGTCAATCTCACCGGTTTGCTTGAAACAAAGGTTATGAGTGTATCGAGTGGAAAACAGTAGTAATGTGCGAGTAAAGTAAACAGTGCGGGAAAAGTAAACAGGTGATTGCAATATGATTAAAATAGGACCGGGGTCCACAGTTCACTAGTGGTGTCTCTCCATAGATAAAATAACATGCTGGGTAAACAAATTATAGTTGGGCAATTGATAGAATAAAGATAACGTGATATGTCAAGAAGATCACTATGAGATTTACTCTGGGCATTACAACAAAATACATAGACCGCCATCCAACTGCATCTATGACTAATAATCCACTCCCAGGGATATCATCCGAACACCCTAGAAGTATTAAGTTGCGAACAACAGATAATTGCATTAAGCAAAGTGTGTAATGTAAACAAAGCATATGCCCTTGAGCATATGAATGTTGTTTTCTCCCTAGTAGCAACAGCACATCTACCACCTTAGAGGTTTCTGTCACTCCCCCAGGTGAAATAGAGACATGAACCCACTATCGAGCATAAATACCCCCTCTTGGAGTCACTAGCAACTACTCGGCCAAGATAGCTACTAACAACGGAGAGCATGCAAGATCATAAACAACATAGAGATAACAAAAGATATAATTCAGTACAGCAACTTAATCATAAACACCAATATTCATCGGATCCCAACAAACCAACATCATAGAATTACATAACGGTGATCTCAATCATGTAGGGCAGCTCATGAGATCTAAACATGAAGCACATGGTGGAGAAGACAACCATCTAGCTACTGCTATGGACCCATAGTCCAAGGTAGACTACTCACTCATCGCTCCGGAGGCAAGCATGGTGATGAAGAAGACCTCCGGTGGCGATTCCCCTCTCCGGTAGGGTGCCGGGAAGAGCTTCTGGACCCTCCCGATCTTCGGGTCGACGGCGGCGGCGGATCGCGATGTATTCTGGAAAACTGATCGGGCCCTTAGGTTTTTCTCGTCGGGGGGTCTTTATAGGCGAAGGGGCGATGTCAGAGGAGGGACCAGGCCCCCTCACACAGGGGTGGTGCGGCCAGGGGCCTGGCCGCACCGCCTGTGTGTGTGGGGCCCACGTGGCCCTCCTCCGTCTCTTCTTCGGATGTCTGGAAGCTTCCCCGTGATATAAGTCTTCAGGAACTTGTTTCGTCCAATTCCGAGAATATTTCCTGTGTATCACTTCTGAAACACAAAAACAGCAGAAAACAGGAAACTGGCACTGTGGCACTTCGTTAATAGGTTAGTTCCGGAAAATGTATAAAAGTGCCACTAAGTGTAACGAAACAATAGGCAAATGGTGTAGAAACAAGCATGGAGCATCAAAAATTATAGATACGTTTGAGACGTATCAAGCATCCCCAAGCTTAACTCCTGCTCGTCCTCGAGTAGGTAAGTGATAACAAAGAATAATTTTTGAGGTGACATGCACCTACACAATCTTGAACATATATGTAAGCATTGGTGAGCTGGGATCAATAGAACTTGAAACATGGGCATGAAAGATATAATCATGACAATAAGAACTCAGCAACCATGTTGTAAACATGCAAATGAACACAAACAAAAGATCATGATAATGAAACAATGAAAGTCAAACGTGTGTTCAAATCATAAGGAAAAACATACAAATGGTTTTCAGCTTGTCCTTCAAAGAGAGCAAAACATAAATGCATAGGACACCTCAAAGTTTAAGAGGGCGACTAGATACAAATAATTTAAGAACAAGTGAAACCAACAATATGAATCAATCAATGAACTTTGGGACAATGCATATCACACTAAGAATGACAACTATGCTCTCTTAATGGTGCATAAAGAAAGAAGGTGGTGACTCAACATAAAATTAAAAGAAAGGCCCTTCGCAGAGGGAAGCAGTGATTGCAAGTTTTATAACCTTCAAAAATTATGGTACTTACCGGCTTTGAGCTCTCATTGCCCCCATCATAAGCATCTTGAATGGTTAAAGTTAATGCGAGAACAATTATGATGCATATGCTTGACAAATCATAAGTTGAAAACCTCGTGTCCCGTGAATACGAGTACCCAAACCATGCTACTTTACTTAGAGTCCCAAGCAAGGCTCTTGTCATTGTAAGTGTATGCATATCATTGAGAACCGCCAATGGGGTACCTCCGTGCCCGATGACATGGAACAAGCCCACACCAAAATGACAGGACAAGCAGACAATGAACACCTCGACATCTCTTTTATTTGCTATATTGTTTAGCTTTTTATTATGAGATGCGTCATCGAATGTTCACCATGGGTATGCTGCAAATTTCCACCATGAATTATGCATGGCTTAGATTGGCGGCCCGGCGTTTCCCTAACACATATAAAAACTCCATGATCCTCACAAGATTCCCAATTCATTTCACACCGCGGGCATCCATAAACAAAAGATCACGATATCAACTCAAATAAGAAGTGCAATGTTGAAAGCTTGCCCATGACTGCATGGCTGGGCTAGAATCCAACTTACAACTTGCAAGCATAACAACTCAACATAAAAGACCACAATGTCAAATTTTTAAGAACAGGAAAAAGTAAAGTGTGCCTTCCGGTTCATGAGAGCTTTACTAACCGAGTTTCGCATAACACTGGTAAGAGTTTAATTTGAAGAGAAAATAAAAGCAAGTCAAATTTACTTGGAATAGCAAATTGCTAGTAGGTATGTATGGTGGACACAATGGCAAACTTTGGCTTTTGGGAGTTGGATGCACGAGTAGAGCTCATACTCAGTACAAGGCGAGGGCTAGCAAAGGACTGGGAGCGACCAACTAAGAGAGCAGTAATGGCCATAATCATGCAAAGCGACAAAGCGACATTAAAAGAAGCATACGATGGCATCAAAAGTCAAAAACTAAATGATCATGAAGGCTAATGGCGACTTTGTAAGAGTCTAACATGTGTGAGCATGCGCCAAGTCAACCCAAATAAAGCATCAAGGAGAAAACCAAAATAATGCTTCCATACCATAAAAACAACGCATGATTTTTTCAAAGGCTCATTAAGCAATCTCAGTTATTTGAGACAAGTCATGCTACAGCAAAACCACTAAGCATACTATCAAAAATACATCAAGCATGACATGAAAAAGCCTAAGCCGCAGTCTACACAAGCTCCTTCTTGTACCACTATTTTGCACAAAGCTTTTTCTCTTTTCCAACACCATTTGAAATTTTTATAAACACCTCTTTTGATGAAAACCAATGAAGATCAGAGGCAAAAATACACCTTGATGAAAAGATATGACAAGATCTGAACGCAAATCAAGGCGAAAATGAAAACCAAAAGCAGTAGCAGAAAAAGTAGAGTGCTCGATAAACGATAAGAGTGAAAACTAGAGCGTTCTTTGCAAATGAAAACGAGTACATCTCCTCCAAAGGAAATTTGTTGGGGTCCAACCATTTATTGCAGCAAACAAACAAACTAAACCAACTAAGAAAACTAAAACAACTGACGCTCCAAGAAAAACACATAGTGCATGAAGCAATAAAAATATAGTGTTTTGAAAGGTGACCTGATTTTTGCCGATGAAGAAGGGGTGCCTCGGGGGCATCCCCAAGCTTTGACGCTTGTACTTCTTGGATATTTCTTGGGGTGATGCATGGGCATCCCCAAACTTGAGCTTTTGTCCATTCTTCAACTCATCTCATCATTCTCCAATCCCTACACTTGAAAACTTCCTTCATACAAAACTAAACACAATTCTATTAGCAACATTAGTGTAAGCATAAAATATATTCAACCTCTTTTAGCTTCAGGTTTCAACCCAAAACTACCACATATAAAGTATATACTACTATAGCAACTTCCACAAGAGTTCCATGATCAAAAAGAACTCAAAAGAAAGCGATAAAGTGGCAAAAACAAATATTGGCAGAAATCTGTCAAAACTGAACAGCTGACAAAGGACGAATTTTTGAGGGATTTTCCGTTGCTCAAAAATCAAAAAGTGTTCAACTAAGAAAAGTTTGGATATAACCTGGGGCATATGCACAAGAAATCGCAGGTCCAAAAGATATACAGAGAATTTTCATGAATTTTTACGGTGCAGCACCGAAAACAGTTTCAGGACAGCAACATCCCCAAATCTTTACCTCACTCAAATTAGAGGCTTCTCTTGGCACAAAAACGAAATAAACAAGATAAGTGAATGGACACAGATGTCGCCTAGAGGGGGGAGGGGGTGAATAGGCGATATCAAATTTTACGAATGGCTTGAACAAAAGCAGAATTAAACTAGCGTTTATTTTGTCAAGCACACAAAACCTAAATAAACTAGGCTCACCTATGCACACCAACAACTTATGCTAAGCAAGACAAGTAACAAGGTGATAGCAAGATATATGACTTCAAGCACGAAGGCTATCACAATGTAAAGTGCATAAGTAAAGAGCTCGGGTATAGAAATAACCGAGGCACGCGGAGACGATGATGTATTCCCGAGTTCCTCCCTTGAAAGGGAGTACGTCTCGTTGGAGGGGTGTGGTATCGCCACAAAGGCCTAACCAACGCCACAAAGGCCTCACCCTATTCTCCGGTGTGAGCTTGCGCCACAAAGGCCTAGCTCACTCTTCCACTAAGGGGTTTCTCAAGGCGGAACCGGGCCTTTACACAAAGCTTGGGGCACGCATCCACAACTTAATTGGAGGCTCCCAAGAATAGCCACAAAGGCACCACAAAGCCACAAAGCCGTCTAGGGTTCCAAGAACCCAAGAGTAATAAGCTCACAAACTTTCACTTACTCGAATCTCCGGTGAGAACTCAAACCGATGCAACTTATGCAATAGGCAAGAGCACACAAGGTGCTCAAATCCTTCTCACTCAAATCCTACCAAAGCAACTAATGCTATGGAGAGATATGAGAGGAAGAACAAAGGAAATCCACAAAGAACTCCAAGATCTAGATCCTCTATGTTCCCCTCACTTAGAGGAGAGATTGATTGGTGGAGTTGTAGATCTAGATCTTCTCTTTCAAATCCCTCAACAAGATTCAAGAAATATGGGAGGGATAGAGAGTAATTGCAAGCTCTTGAAGGTCAAAACAATGGAGGAGAGAGAGACAAGCAACCAGCCCCAAGGAGGAAGAAGGGGAGGGGTATTTATACCCCCTCCCATAAAAATGACCGTTACAGCGTCCCAGGCCGGATTATCTGGCCCCCTGGCCAGAATATCCGGCCCCATATCTGGGTGACGCCGAGCAAATTCCTTAGCAGAAATTCCGAAACGAAATTTTCGCCCCCAGGCCGGATAATCCGTCCCCCCTGGCCGGAATATCCGCCCCCCTTACTGGGTGACGCCGAGCACAAATTGCAATACGAAAACGGTGATAACTTTTTCATCCGGACTCCGTTTTCGATGATCTTGGGCTCGTTGGAATCACCACAACGAGCTCTACAACTTCATCCATAGAAACATCATAGTCCAACAAGGGAGTATAAAACCAAATGATGAAAGGTTTGACCTCTCTTTGAAGGCAAACCGGTAAAACCTCCAAACATCAAAAACACAATAAGAGTTTCATGCGAAATCCGTTTTTGATGAGCTAGAGCTTGTCATGGAAATAACCACAAGCTCTAAAACCTCACATGGATAAAACCCAAATAAGAACCAAGAAATATGATGCCAAGTATGCAAAGGTTTGAGCTCTCTTCGAACGATACAATTAAGTTACTCACTCGAGAGCCCCTCTTGATAGTACGGCTACCGATCCTATAACCCGGTCTCACAAATAACACCATGAGACTGGTAAGAAAGAAACCCTAACACTATCATACCTTTGCCTTGAGCATTCCACTTGAGGTAGATAAAGATGATCTTGATCTTCTCAAGTTGGACCACCTTTCTTGATTGAGCTTGCTTGGTGAAGTCTTGCGGATTGCTCCCCCATACTCTACTATGGAAGAGACTCTCTTTAAGCATATCTTCACATATCCATGATCACAATATAGATGGCAAGCTTCAAGCATATGTTCTCTTCTAGTTGCTCATCTTGAACTTGCGCTTTGACTTGATCAATCCTCGAATCAATTCTTCTTTCTCCATAATGATGGTGTCTTGAGGATACACATGAGAGCTCACTCAATCTTCTTCTTCAAGACACACTTGACATAAGCTCAACTCCCTTAAGACCAATCTTTGGATCACTCCTTGAATAACACCTTGGTCAACACATAATCTTCTGCTTACAACCTTGACTTCAACAAATGGTTCAAGCATTGTCTATGGACAAGTCCTACACATATAACTCAATGCAACCATTAGTCCATAGGGATTGTCATTAATTACCAAAACCACACATGGGGCTCGATATGATCTTTCAATCTCCCCCATTTTGGTAATTGATGACAATCTCTTTGAGAGGGTTTATATAATGAATTCAAAGAACCAAAATGGTTGTACTAACATCAAATACTACAAAAGTATGTGATGTTAGTAAAACCACCATATATAGAGCAAACTCCCCCACAATCTATGCACGTGTGAATGATCTTGATTTCATTGCATATATTGCCAACCAAGGTTGTTGGTGGAGTTTCCACTATATACTCAACCATGCAAAGCATGCAAGGCAAATGCTTAAGAACAAACCAAAGCATAAAAGCCAATTCCCTTTAAACCCTCGAAACTTCTCCCCCATTGGCATCCATTGCCAAAATGGGCGAAAAAAGCTTAGAAGGCCAATATAGTGAGAGTTCCTCCAAAACGGTGTGCATATCCAAAATAAATGAGTGAAAACACATGCACATATACAAAGGCAAATTTTTGAAGGAAATGAAACTATATCGAGGATCAAAGATTGAAAAAAAATAAGATAACACGATGGATAAACTTCAACAAATGAAGAGAGCAATCAAACAATCCAAAGAACAAATTGAATAAAGATATTATGATAAGATCGAAAAGGTGCTCTAAATAATATGAGGAAGCTCCCCAAGGTGTGTGCACAAAATATTCTATTTGAGTTGAAGTATAAGGTGCACACATATGGAATCATCACTCCCTCAATATTATTCAAAACAAAATGATACCAAGTGAAATTAAATACTATGCTAACCGCAAAATGGTGCTTTAAATGAAATGAGGAAGCTCCCCAAGGTACGTGCAAAAATTGGAATGTTTGTATTTGAATACAATTTGCACAACATGGAATCATCACTCCCTCAAAAACATTTAAAACCCAACCATTTGCAAGAGATCATAGAGAAGAAATTAAGCTTACACTTGCATCAAACAAATGGTTGAGCAACAAGCAAGGGACAATATATTAAAAGGCTCAACCAAAGGAATGTGTGATAGGAATGACAAAGAATATTATAAGACTAACACAATGATAAGCATAGAGCATCCACATAGTCTTCAATGAATGATATTGCTTAGCATTCCATCCCAACACATAAGGTTCAAATAAGATATCAAATAATGAGATATCATCTCTCATGTGTATAAGTTTCTAAGTAGACAATATCACAAAGATAATTATCACAAAGAAACATGTACACACAAAATAGATACTAAGAATAGAACATGATATCCAAAATGAAGTCATGCAATATACCAATGAGATTTTTGCTTTTAAAGCATGGCCAAAGGCTCAATTTATCTTATTGTATATTGACGAACTTCAACCACAAACATGTCAAAGACATCACGAATATCAACAAGGGAAAGAAGATAGTTGGGATGCTTTGATAAAAACAACAAGTATCAAAATGAAGGATACCAAACGGAAGAAATAAATTTGCAATTTCATCAATTTTGCACATGTGAGCTTATTGAGGAATTGATATGCAAAAAGATTGCTAAGTTGACATATATGGGATAGGAGAATCATGAGCATGATTTTTATATGTTCCCAATAATATGTCCTCATCTCAACTTGCTCACATTTGCAATAAAGAGGTTTCATTAGAATCCTTGCAAAAAGCACAACATTTGCAAATAAAGATGTCCATGCCAAGAAACAACCTACACAAGGTTGGACGCTAGAAAAGTATGCATAAAAAGATACTTGTTACCGAGATATAATGGTAGGATGTAGTAGATAGGAGTTCTTCAATAATCCTAGCTTGCCTCAAATTATCATTTAGTCACCACTTCATCCTTATTATTGAGACAAGCACCAATATATCTCCATGTACCTAAAACAAAGTTCAAGTACAAGATGGTCCCCAAACTCATTGGGTCCAAAGTAGTTCGAAACTACAACATATAGGACAAACTCCACATAAATATGTGCATATATATATGAAATTGAATTTCATGCACATCTTAGCCGATTTAGGATTTGATGGAGCTTCTCCTATATATTTGATCAAAGAAAGCAAAAGCATGCCATACAATATACATTTAGTAAATATGCATGCACAAGACTTTCAAGAGCCAAAGGAGATACAATTTGGACAAAACACCAAGAAGGACAAGAGAGCACACAAAATTGTGAAGCAACAAAAGGTTGTCAAAATTATATCAAAGAATCAAATCAACACAAGATTGACTCCAAAGTTCAACTAGTGAACCAAGCAAAAGCCAATGAGCATAAAGCATAACTAAAACACACATGCTCAAAGACATATCTCATTTTAAGAGTAAGAAATAAATAATAAGGAATGAGATCACCAACTCCCAAAGAGAGCAAGGTTCAAACAAACAAACCAAACTCTCCACACTTTTTATGATGGCACACTAAGTACCAAAAAGAAAAGATTTGTCTTCCAATAAAAACCAATACCAAATGAAATAAGCACAAAGAGTGTGTTATAACAAATATAGGAGAGCTCCCCCAAGATTAGTGCATTATTTATGATTTTGCATTTGAATACAAAATGCACACAAGTGGGATCATCACATCTACCTACATATAAATAACACAAAACAAGTTCAACGAAATCAAATGGAATAACAAAAGTCATGGAAGACAATGGGAGCTAAAACAAATACATTTTTGGCTAGAGATAAGGCAATTAAAAGCAATAGCCAATGTGAAGATGATCAATATACATATCCCACATGATATAGTACCAATTGTCCAAGAACAAGAGGTATTTGGATTTATTTCCCGGTGGTAGTTTACATATAAATCCAAGATCATCTTCACAACAAAAAAGCATACGGAGAAGGATAAGAATTAATCACCATGCTCAAGAAGATATTCTTGATAGACTCAAATAGTTAAACAATCACACAAAGCAATGATTAAGATAACTTGAAGCAAATGGTTTTCCAACTTTGATGTAGCATTCCACATTTTAGGAAAAACCCTATCAAGAAAGTATCTCACAAACAAGATCCAAAACAAGAGCAATAAAACAATTTGGCAAATTGGAATTTGTTTGAGAAAAACATGCCACATAGAAGCAAGATAATTTACAATATCAACACTATGTGACACAACCTCAAATATACACATTATATTGGTTTGTAGTATGCACAAAGCATATTACTCCCCCATAATATGATAAAACATTTTTTTTTCACAAGAGGCAAATAAAATCCAACAAGATGATTAATGGACATTATAGAATTTGAATTTCTCATGAGAATGACATATCCCATAGAAACTAGATAATCTTTAAATATCAACACTAAGTGGTATTCCTCATGTACACACATTTTTAGGATTGTGAGGTGCAAAGCATATCACTCTCCCAAAATGGGATGGTCCAATAATCTCTCACAAGAGCCAAGTAAGATAAAACGAGATGCAAAAGGCTCAACAAGAACAACCGTACATGGTGTGCAAACCAACATGCACATACTTGATTACTCAAAATAAAGCAAGTAGGAAGCACAACATATACAAACACATGCAAGATACAAAAACCAACACATGCAAAGGGGCGAGTAACTTTCAAGGTAGATAAGTTGAATACATGTTACCGCAAGGAGGAACATTGGATATATGATAGAAATAAGATAATCCAAATGACTTGACTTGAGAAAATATAATTGATGAAGATCCCTTAATTCTTCATGATATAGCCAAGTCTCCAATGCCCTCCACCAACACCTATTGTTCAAGTAATGGCTTGTTGGTCCCCAACCAAGTTGGGTCCTAAGAAGTTAGAAACAATAGGTTTGGCAACCCAAATGGTTCTTTTCTTGACACCACTTTGAGCGCCAACAAATTTGGCAAACACATTGCCAACCTTATCCTTGCAAAGTGAATAAGCATCTTCAATTATGATAGGGTTGGATGAGTTACCACTAGTGCATGAAGAAGATAGATGACCCTTCTCATGGCATATGTAGCAAGTTCTCTTCTTCACCTTCTTCTCACTTGATTTCTCCACAAGGGAGCATTAGCTTGATTTTTCTTGGGAAGTGACCTTTCTTCAACTCGAGGTTGAGCATGGGCTTGAACTTGAGGCCGCTTCCCTTGTTGCTTCTCACTAAGTGCCTTTTTCTTCAAAGGGCAAGATCTAACATGGTGCCCTTCAATTTTGCACTTGAAGCAAACAATCTTGGCCAGATTCTTGACTTGTTCTTGGCCCTTCTTCTTCTTGTATATTTTGGACTTCTCTTGTTGTTAGAGATAAATCAAGTCCACTCTTTTGTCATTGGGGGATTGTTGCACACTCAAGATCTTGTTGAGTGTGGACTTCCCTTCATGACGTTTTTCCAAGTCTTTCTTCAATGAAGTAACTTGGGCCTTGAGCTCTTTGATTTCCTCTACATGGTTAGTGACAACACAAGTACTAGTGGAAGTAGAGGCTACATTGTTAGAGCAACAAGGCAAGGAGGGTAATTCATCACTAGATGTAG